>CM048843.1:69826392-71026392 GCA_026545765.1 Plantago major
TAATCTAATAGAAAAGAACTGTTTTTTTTGTATACGTTCCCCGGTTCCGTTGCTATCTCAGGCTTTACGCAATCGACCGGATTAGATAGATATCCCCTCAACACAACATAGGTCAATGAAAGGATCTCAGAGACCCACCAAAGTACGAAAGCCAGGATCTTTCAGAAAACGGATTCCTATTTGAAGAGTGCATAACTGCATGGATAAGCTCACACTAACTTCAATTGGGATCCAATTCGAATTTTCTTGGAGGTATCGGAAGGAATTGGAATGGAATAAGATTGATTCATACAGAAGAAAAGATTCTCTATTGATTCTGCACCTACGGAAGAGGGATAGGGAAGAGGAAAAATCAAGATTTCACATAGTACTTTTGTTTTGATCGAAAATCAATCGATTGATTCCGCGTCTTCGTTCAAAAGATCTCTTGTTCTCATTATAGGATCATGGTTGGATCTGCATATGTTTGGTAAAGAGAATATTCTTCTCCTTGGAGAAGAATCAAAAATGGAAAGTGTTCGATTGGAACATGAAAATGTGACTAAATTAGTCCTAGTTACTCTTCGTGACAGTGGAAGAAGGAGGATTCTTGGACGCGGAAAAGGATCCAATGAATTGAAAGAATTGAACGAGGAGCCGTATGAGGTGAAAATTTCATGTACGGTTTTGTAGAGTGGCGTAAGGTTGGCTTATCATCAACTTTTCCACTATCACCCCAAAAACCAAACTCGCTTACGTAAAGTTACCAGAGTACAATTCACCTCTGGATGTGAAATCACTGCTTCTATACCCGGTATTGGCCATAATTCACCAGAACATTCTTCGCCTTAGTAAGGGGGAGGGTTAAGGATGTACCCAGTGTAAGATATCACATTGTTCGAGGAACCCTAGATGCTGTCGGAGTAAAGGATCGTCAACAAGGGAGTTCTAGTGCGTTGTAGATTCTTATCCAAGACTTGTATCATTCGATGATGCCATGTCACTACAAAAAAAAATGGTCTGTAGCGACGGATAGATCCGTCGCTACAGACCAGCGATCCGTCGCCCTAGCTCTGGCGACGGATAGAAATTCTGTCGCCCCACTGGAGCTGTGGCGACGGATAAATAATCCGTCGTCCAATTCGCGACGGATTATCATTTTTAACTTTTTTTAATTTTTTTTAAATCGATTATTGGCGACGGATAGAATCTATCCGTCGCCACTGTAACGACGGATAGGATAGATCTATCCGTCGTTACATTGCTATTTTTTTTTTTAAAATCCGTATTCGAATTTTTATATTCGTATACGGATTAATTCGTATCCAATTTGTATTCGTATACGAGATATTGATTTATCGAAACTACAATATTCAAATCGGACAATAATTCGGTTGATATTCAAATTGAAACTACAATATTCAATACGATTATACAATAAATCGAAAATTGTATAGAATGACAATAATATAAATTCATTATACAATAATACAATACAAACTAAAATACCGAAAATGTACAAAAAGATAAAAGATAAATACCTAAAATACCTAAAATGTACAAACTAAAATACCTAAAATACCGAAAATGTATAAAAAGATAAATCGAAGATCCGGAGGTGGACGGTGGAGATCCGGTGGCGGTGGTGGCGATGAGATCCGGAGGCAGTGGTGGCGTGGAGAGACGGGTGGTGGTGGTGAGAGGCGGATGGTAGTGGTGGCAGTGTGGTGGTGCGGTGGTTGTGGCAGTGTGGTGGTGCGGTGGTGGTGGCAGTGTGGTGGGAGGAGAAAGGTGGTGGTGGCAGTGGTGGTGGGTGTGGTGCGGTGGTGGTAGTTGTGGTGCGGTGGTGGTGGGAGGAAGAGGAGGTGGTGGAGGAGGAAAGGAGGTGGTTGAGGAGATGGTGGTGGTGGAGGAGGAGAGGAGAAATGGAGGAGAGGTGGTGGTGGAGATATATTAATGTTTTTTAGGCTTTTAGCGACGGATAGATCTAGATCTATCCGTCGCTAACTTTTCTATTTATTTTTTTGTATTTTCCGGTCATTTGGCGACGGATAGATCTATCCGTCGCTAATTTTTTTTTATTTTTTTTCTTTTTATTATGGTCAACAAAATTAGCGACGGATAACTTTTATCCGTCGCTACGGGTAGCGACGGATTAAATCCGTCGCTACCCTTAGCGATTCGTCGCTACAGGGGCGACGGATAAAACCCGTCGCCCATTTCCATCGTTATTTCCTTGATTTCTTGTAGTGTGTGAATCGCTAGAAACATGTGAAGTGTATGGCTAACCCAATAACGAAAGTTTCGTAAGGGGACTGGAGCAGGCTACCATGAGACAAAAGATCTTCTTTCTAAAGAGATTCTATTCGGAACTCTTATATGTCCAAGGTTCAATATTGAAAGAATTTAAGAGGTTTTCCCTGACTTTGCCCGTGTCAACAAACAATTCGAAATGCCTCGACTTTTTAGAAAAGGTCTGGGTCAAATAGCAATGATTTGAAGCACTTCTTTTTACACTATTTCGGAAACTCAAGGACTCAATCGTACGGATATGTAAAATACAGGATTTCCAATCCTATCAGGAAAGGGAGGGAACGGATACTCAATTTAAAGTGAGTAAACAGAATTCCATACTCGATCTCATAGATACATATAGAATTTTGCGGAAAGCCGTATTCGATGAAAGTCGTATATATGGCTTGGAGGGAGATCTTTTTTATCTTTCGAGATCCACCCTACAATATGGGGTAAAAAAGCCAAAATAAGTTATTTTAGCCCTTATAAAAGAAAACGGATTCTTAAACCCCCTTCACGCTCATGTCACGTCGAGGTACTGCAGAAGAAAAAACAGCAAAATCCCATCCAATTTATCGTTCTTGTATTAGACCTTTAAACGATCCGGAATACTCTGTGAGATATTTAGTATATATATAACCTTATGGCTTAATCCTAGTTACAATTAGAATTTCTTGATGATTGAATAAATGTATTTCCAATGTAAGAAATGTGATTTGTTTCCGATTAAGGTCTTCTTAGTTTTGTAAGTCGTCATAGTTTCTAGGTGATTTGTACTAGTTTACCCCAGAAGTTCGCTCTATTCGGACGAATTGCTTGATAATTCAATTCATACTCCCTCCGTTCCAGTTTCATCTTCCCATTTGACTTTTCCTGGTCAACGCTAACAAACTTCGTCTGCAAATTACTTATAAATAATGTTGGTAAAAAATTAAAAATTCATATTATTAAATATTTACATATTAATTTTTCAATATTATATTTTTTAAATATTCATCAAAGGTATTATATGTAATTAAATCAAAATTAAAGTTAAACGGTGTTGACCAGAAAAATTCAAATGAAAAGATAAAACCGGAGTATTTCGAAGAAAATCCCAAAGTCCAATATTCCATCACAATGCTTCCCCGTAAGGCCATAACACAAACATCGATTAAGGCTCTGTTCTTTTCAGCTGAAATTTACCGAATCGAATCAATGGAACGAATGAATCGAATCGAATCAAATCAAACGAAATAAATTGAAACGAATCAAATCAAACGAATCAAGAAATTACATTTGTCCCATTTTTTAATAATAATGAATACTACATCCGGTCCATTAATAAATTCGTAAGGAGACTTTTTTCTGGACGTTGACTGTAATTACTCGCAAATTACACGACAAAAGAATATAATAAAATTATATTATAAAAATAAATTAAGTATATTTGACTAACATAACTTTGTTTTATACTCCCTCTATTTCAGAAAAAGTGTTACAACTTTCCATTTCCAGCGTTTCACTAAAAGTGTTACAATTTCCATTTATGGAAACTAATTAAATAATAAAACTCTCACCTTTCACTTTTATTACAATATGCCACTCATTTAATCTCTAATAATCATGGGGCCCACTTGTACTTTCTACTTTTTCTTAAAATTGGTGTAAATCCAAATTGTAACACTTTCTCCGAAATGGAGGGAGTACTTTTTTGTGCGTAATTTGTAGAGTTTGGTTTGACTTTAGTTTGGTATAACTTTTTTTTTTATTTATTAAGTTTGAGAAAAAACTCAACGTATGCTTCTGAGTTTACTTCTATTGTTCTAATATCTTCCAATAAAAGAACATGTCGATTTTTTGTTAGAGATGTACGTACAAAGTATGTAAACCAGTTTGAATGGTACTCTCAGGTTCCTGTAGTTTCTTATCTTAACTCAACTTTTACGGTAGAAAAGAAGGGTAATTCGAATCGTAACTATACTTTTTATTTCATTGATCTACTAAAAGTCCTGTTAAAAAGAAAGAAAGAAAAAGGTTGAAAATATCTCAATTGGATAAATTTTCTTATTTTCCTCGTACAAAAGATGGGTTGTGTAAATAAATGATATAATAATAATAATAATAATAATAATAATAATAATAATAATAATAATATAAGAAAGTCGAATCAAGAGAGTCAAGACGAATGAATCGAATCGAATCGAATCAATCGAATTGAATCAATCGAATGAGTTTTCAGTTGAAAATAACAGAGACTAATATCCTCGCCTGAAAGAACACTTCACCGTTTTTATACTATATTTCCTTTTCCTTGTAAAAGAGGAACGATGCCACGCACTGTCTATGCGCTAAGCAAACCATCAAACTCAAACTCAAACTGTTTATCATTCATTTAAAATAAATTATTCATATATTAAAATTTTTTAGGGTATTTATTTTATATCTTTTACAGTAAAAAATTTAATTCAATTTTTTCTCCACTAAACAATCACAATTCTCATTATAACCTACTTTTATATCCTCTTTCATTTTTCTATCAAACTAACAATGATAAACCAATCAAACAACATTTAAACCAATCAATAACCTTAAAAATATCAAACACATCACTTCTTACTTACACACATCACTTTATTATTACACACCATATATAACAACCCTATAAACCATATAAATTTTTAACTCTATTCCAAACACCATATTTTATAACTCACATTTAACTCGGTTACTATTTATCAACTAAAAATTTTCTTTAACTCACTTTTTTAACTTTATACCAAACAGCTATCATATCATCCAACAACCCACCAATGGGGAATTCCATATTTTACTCTTCCTCTCGCGAAAGATATGAAATGTTTTTACTCATAAATGTATGTGTGAAGCCGGTTAGCTTAATATTAAAGGAAGTAATGAAGCATGGTGTACAGGAAACACTGAAGTTAAGGTTAATGTTGTGTGAACAGTGCAGTGTGGTGTGAACACAGGGACAGTGTGAACGCAGGAATAGTGCTGTGTGGTGTGAACACAGGAGCAGTTAGAATCCGAATCTAACTGGGATTCTCTTACTTGGTAGCGAAGGTTTCTTTTCTAGTTAGGAAGGAATTCGTTACTGATTAGGAAATGAATGTATGTTGATTTCTCTAGTATATATACACATGTAGGTACTAGATAAATTGATGAGAGACATAGAAAAGATTTCGGAGAGAAACACGGTGAGGAATAAGAAAACAGAGGAGCTTGTAGCTTGAAACTCGGGAGGTTTTGTCGATTCCTTGTAAACTGCGTTTTGGTTCTTGGTTAATAGAAATCTTGGTTATCCCGTGGACGTAGACAATTGTCGAACAACGTTAAATCTTGTGTTTATTTTTCTTGCGTTTGTTTGTTGGTTGGTTTGGAGTTTATTGGATTGAATTGGGTTGATTTGATTCACAATTGGCGCCGTCTGTGGGAAGAGAATCGACTGGTATCTATTCATCAATGGCATCTCCAAAGTTCGACCTCAAACCGTTGGAAGGAAAGACAGACTTTGGTCTGTGGAAGAGAAGGATGAAAGCTCTGTTAATGCAGCAGGGTGTGATCGATGCACTGACGGAGGAGTTTGATAAAACCATGTCTGATGCTGATAAAAAGTCGATCAAGAACAAGGCGTACAGTTCTTTGTTATTAGCTTTGGGAGATAATGCCCTTATTGAAATTGGTGATCTTTCATCGGCAAAAGAAATATGGGAGAAGCTAGAAGAATTGTACAACGACAAGTCGGATGCAAATAAAATCTATGCAAAACAGAGGCTATTTGCATTCAAGATGGTTGAAGGAAAATCAATCATGAGTCAGTTGGATTTGTTCAAGAAGATGGTTGCACACCATGACAATCTGGAAACTGATGAGAAGAACAGGATGAGGAGCCAAGACAAGGAAATTATCTTGTTGAATTCACTCCCTAGGTCTCTTGTTCCATTCAAGGATGCTTTGGTGTATGGGAGGACAAAAGCATTGACAATGGAGGCTATTGAATCTGCATTAAGATCAAGGGAGCTGGATCAGGAGGGTATTCCACCAATACTCAGTACTGGTGAAAGCCTTATGGTGAAACAATATCACAAGTTTCCACCAAAGAAGAAGCAATATCCAGATCAAAGGAAAGCTCAGTATAACAAGGATGGCCCTGAAACAAGGAAGTGTTATTATTGCAAGAAGCAAGGACACTTGAAGAAGGATTGTATGAGTCTAAAGGCGTAGAAAGGCAAGGGTGTGGCCACAACACCGAATACTAATTATGGCACAGACATTACAAATAAATCAGAGGCTTATCATACTGCGGAAGCTCTTGTTACTGAGGTACTTTCAGTCACTCAAACTAGTCAATCAACTGAATGGGTTATGGATTCAGGCTGTTCGTTTCATATGACACCTATTAGAGAATGGTTTTCAACTTTTGAGCATAGAAACTGTGGATCAGTTGTTCTTGGTGATGATAGACCATGCATGATAAAGGGTATGGGAACAGTGAGAATTGAGATGTTTGATGGAGTGATAAGGGGTCTGCTTAATGTGAGATATGTACCACACTTGAAGAGAAACTTGATATCTCTAGGATTGATGGATACTAAGGGGTACAAGTATTCAGGTGAGAATGGTGTCCTTCAGGTCAAGAAGGGTGATAAGGTGGTTATGCAGGCTCTTAAAAGGAGAGAATTGTATTATCTACAAGGTGAAACTGTAACTGGTGAAGTTTCCAGTGTACAGTGTTCTGGGAACACCCGACAGTGTTCTAACAACACCGTTCTATGGCATAGAAGACTAGCACATGTTGGAGAGAAAGGTCTTATGGATTTATCTAAGAAGGGACTCTTAGGTGGAGACAAGATACATAAGATGGAACTTTGTGAGCTCTGTGTGTTAGGGAAGTCGAAGAAGAACAGTTATGGTGTTGGGAAACACACCACACAGGACATACTTGAGTATGTGCATGCAGATTTATGGGGACCGGCGAGAACCACCACTGGGAATGGAGGTAGATATTTCTTGTCCATCATTGATGATCTGTCAAGGAAAGTGTGGGTGTTTGTATTGAAGTCCAAGGATGAGACTTTTATGAAATTCAAGGAATGGCTTGTGGAGATGGAGAATCAAACGAACAAGAAGCTCAAGGTGATCAGAACTGATAATGGGCTGGAATTCTTGTCTAATGAATTCAATACCTTCTGTGTTGGGAGGGCATCTTGAGACACAAATCAGTTCCTGAAAATCCACAACATAATGGAGTAGTTGAAAGAATGAATAGAACAATCCTAGAAAGAGTGAGGTGCATGCTTCTTGGATCAGGTTTGTCAAAAAGTTTTTGGGGAGAGGCTGTGACTACGGCAGCACATCTTATTAACCTATGTCCATCATCAGCTATTGGTTTCAAGACACCTGAAGAAGTTTGGAAAGGTACTCATTCAGACTACTCATATCTCAAAGTATTTGGATGCTTAGCTTATGCTCATGTTAAGCAAGATAAGTTGGAGGCTAGAGCATTAAAGTGCTTGTTTCTTGGTTATCCAAAGGGAGTTAAGGGATATAAACTCTGGTGCCTAGAACCAGGGGTAAATAAATGCATCATCAGTAGGGATGTGACTTTCCATGAAGATGTGATGCCATTATTGAGGAATACTGACAGTGTTGAGAGAACACTCAGTCAGGTGGAGCCTGTCGAAGATGGTGTATCAGGAACACTGAATATGGAGCAGACACCTTTGGTGTGGTGATAACACCGCCAGATCATGGTGTTCTGACAACACCGCATGCTGAATCTCAGGAAAATACTGACATACATGATCAGGTGGAGCCTGAATCGAATAATCAGGTGGAGAGGCATGTGATTAGAAGAAGGACATGGATAGAGCTCAATAATCCAGATGATGTTGTGGATTATCAACTCATCAGAGATAGAGAACCAAGAGTTAGAACCTCTACTAGAGATCCAGATATGGTGTATTTTGCACTGAATATTGCCGAGGATATTGATTGTTATGAGCCTGAGAACTATCAAAGAGCTATAAGTTGCTCAGAGAAGAATAGTTGGTGCATTGCTATACAGCAAGAACTCTTGTCACTTGAAAAGAATCATACATGGGATATTGTAGTTATACCTAAAGGAAAGAAGCTTGTCAGTTGTAAGTGGATCTTTAAGAAGAAACTTGGAGCTGATGATGAGAAAAAGGTGAAATACAAAGCCAGACTAGTTGCTAGAGGTTTCACACAAAGAGAGGGTATTGACTACAATGAGATTTTTTCTCCAGTGGTGAAGCATAGCTCAATCAGGATCTTGATTGCTATGGTAGCTCAATTTAAGCTACACTTACATCAGATGGATGTTACTACTGCATTCTTGCATGGGAAGCTGGATGAAGAAATTTACATGAGGATACCTGAGGGTATTGAGGTAGATGACAAGGAGCACAAGGCTTGTTTATTGTTGAGATCACTGTATGGTCTGAAACAGAGTCCAAGGCAATGGTATAGAAGATTTGACAAGTTTATGTTGAGTCACAAGTTCAGGCGGTGTGACTACGACACCTGTGTTTACTTCTATGGAGAGAATGTCGAAGACATGATATATTTGCTCATTTATGTGGATGACATGCTTATAGCAAGCAAGCATATGAAAGGAATCACTCATGTGAAGAATCTCTTGAAGTCAGAATTTGAGATGAAAGACTTGGGAATAGCTAAGAGGATACTGGGCATTGATATTATTCATGGAGGTGATGGAAAGATCATTATGAATCAAAGTGCTTACTTGGAGAAGGTGTTAAGGAGATTTAACATGCATAAATCCAAGCATGCTGCAACACCTCTGGGGTCTCAGTTCAAGTTATCTAAGAAGTCTTGTCCTAATACTGATGAAGAGAAAAGGTGTATGGAGAACACACCGTATGCTAATGCTATAGGGTCGATTATGTATTCCATGGTATGTTGCAGGCCGGATTTGGCTCATGCAATGAGCTCAGTAAGCAGGTATATGGATAATCCTGGCAAGGATCATTGGGAGGCAGTTAAGTGGCTGCTCAGGTATATCAGTGGTTCGATTAGACTGGGATTGGTGTTTGAGCAACACCAGACGAGGAATGATGCACTGATTGGGTATGTCGACTCAGATTATGCTGCAAACTTGGATACTAGGAAGTCTTTAACTGAATATGTATTCACATTATTTGGGACAGCAGTGAGTTGGAAGTCTACTCATCAACCTGTGGTTGCATTATCAACTACAGAGGCAGAATTTATGGCCATGACGGAAGCTGTGAAAGAAGCTATTTGGCTCAAGGGAATTTCAGGCGCGATTGTGTTGCAAACACCGGTGACTATATTCTGTGATAATCAAAGTGCAATTCATTTGTCAAAACATCAAGCTTACTATGACAGGTCCAAACATATTGATATAAAGTTTCACTTTGTCAGAGATGAAGTTGAGAAGGGTACTATCAAGATTGAGAAGATCAGTACAGATGTTAATCCGGCAGATGGATTTACTAAGTCAATTTCTGTGATGAAGTTTGGATCGTGTCTAAGTTCTATCAAGTTGATGGAAGGAAGGGTTGTGTCCTAACTCTAGGGACATGAATGGTGTCGTATACTGTGGTTACATTAATATGAAGCTAAGGTGGAGAATTGTGAAGCCGGTTAGCTTAATATTAAAGGAAGTAATGGAGCATGGTGTACTGGAAACACTGAAGTTAAGGTTAATGCTGTGTGAATAAGCAAAGGTGGTGTGAACACAGGGACAGTGTGAACGCAGGAATAGTGCTGTGTGGTGTGAACACAGGAGCAGTTAGAATCCGAATCTAACTGGGATTCTCTTACTTGGTAGCGAAGGTTTCTTTTCTAGTTAGGAAGGAATTCGTTACTGATTAGGAAAGGAATGTATGTTGATTTCTCTAGTATATATACACATGTAGGTACTAGATAAATTGATGAGAGACATAGAAAAGATTTCGGAGAGAAACACGGTGAGGAATAAGAAAACAGAGGAGCTTGTAGCTTGAAACTCGGGAGGTTTTGTCGATTCCTTGTAAACTGCGTTTTGGTTCTTGGTTAATAGAAATCTTGGTTATCCCGTGGACGTAGACAATTGTCGAACCACGTTAACTCTTGTGTTTATTTTTCTTGCGTTTGTTTGTTGGTTGGTTTGGAGTTTATTGGATTGAATTGGGTTGATTTGATTAACAGTATGAAATGTTGAATCATAAATCCGTATCGACTGTAAACTTTGTATGACATACAATACTGATGAGATCCGACTTTTCAATCCATCACGATCCCGTTTCGACGAGCAATAGTGTGGGCTAAAAGCGCACATGGAGCCCAATTATCTTTATTTTAGTATTATTTTTATTAATTAAGTTAAAAGTATTGTTTTGCCAGAAATCTACAAGAAGAATGGAACTGCTAGATTCTCTCTAGATGATAAGGCAAATAGATTTATTAGGGTATTTTAATTATTTCAACATATATTTTATTTCATTTAGAGCTCTCGACTAAGACAAAGTCTCATGAGAGCCGGTCTTTAGATAATTTATCTAGAGACGACCTATGTTATCAATAAAATCATCCATATTATTAATCAAAACGTCTATGTTGTTAACGAAATAAGTCTTGTTGTAATACGAAAAAATACCAATGTTGAGAACATAGGTGTTTTGATTAATAACATTGATGATTTTCTTGACAATATAGATCCGTCTTTAGATAAATTATCTAGAGACCGTCTCTCAGAAGACTAACTCATAGACTAAATATCCTATGAAATAGCTAGTATAAATAGAAGACGTAACCCTAACCAGTTGATAATTAATGCAGTTCCTTTTTCGTTGAAGAACGTGATACGTCATTAGAACCCTAGTTATTTTGATTGATTTTCCCCTCTTTCTATTCTACAATTCGTACCAACTGTCTCTTGGAGGTAATCGGTAAGAATTAGAGTTCGTGCTAATTCAATGGTTCAGTCTAACATCCCATTACATAAGTACACATACATATACATTTGATTTTCATTCCCGTCATTTAGTGCAAATGCTTTTACTTGTGCTTTTTTGTCTGCTTTTACTAAAAATTGATTAAAGTTAATTTTAACCAAAAGTTAGTAGCGTTTGATATATCATATAAAAAGCAGCTTAAAATTGTAAAAGCAGAAGTTTTAATGTTTGCAAAAATTAATTTAATTAGTTGTTTTTAATTGAAAAAAAAACTACTATATGCTTAAAGCAGTTATAATCAACTATTGGGTTGCTTCTCTGCTTCTAGCAGTTACTTGTATTTTTCTAAAAAAGTTGAAGCAGAAGTTGTAATATAAAACACTAAAAATTTGTAATTTTTTTAAGCAATTGCAAACAAAAGCTTACTAGTTATACTTAATCAAACATGGGTCGAAAGCTGAAAGTTTGAAACTGGTTTCTAAATATATTATCCATATCAATACAAGGGTTTTGTCTACCGTATCACACGATGTAGTGCCTCTTAATGCTTTAAATTGTGTACTCTGATTGTACCGTATGTTGTATATGTTACACTGTACAACACACCCAAGTATCAGGAGTCACTACATCATGCGCCACAGTAGAGGAAACCCAATACAAATATGGCAATTGAGTTTGAAAGGGAATCTTCGTACAAATCAGTTGGCATACGATCATCACACTATCCTCATGCAATCGCCACACGCAACAAATCGTACCTACACAACAAACAGACTCCTCTCTTCTGATATATATATATAGTACACAATCACTCACCCCACAATTGATTTCATGGTGGCAGAAACACAGAAATAGAGGCAACCTGGTTAAGTGCAACTGGAGATGGATTTCCTATTTCTATTTTTTTTGCCCATGAAAATCCTTCGCATGAGCACATGAAATATATCTCATTAACCTTCGTGACAAACTTTATGTATCTTTTTGAACTCTTCTTGACAGAGAATTCAAGTTCATTTGAGTGCCTTTTATAAACCTCTAGTAACTCTTCCCATGTTACTGCAGTGAGACCTTTTAGAGATATGGGATCATTAGCACCTGCTAAAACATCAACTAACTGCGTTAAAACTGTAATAGCTCATATTAAATCCATACCTTGATCAGTTAAAATATAAGAAATCAATAATATGTGGAACAATATTAAAACAGTAACAGTGATGCTTAAAAAAATAATATAGACTTTTAAAACCATAATAAGTTTCTGTTGGAAAATTTGTTGGGAAATTTCTTGGGAAATTTGTTAGGAAATTTGTTAGATATTTTGTTAGAAATATCTATTTAGATTTTGATCAGCAACATGATGACTTATCTTAGTCTCACAAAGGTGATTAGTACACTTGGTTCACTTGAACATTGTAAAAGAGGAAACCCACTAAGTATGATAGTCTAGCTAATCTTGTATAGGATGTTAGGTCTCAAAATGTATTTTTTTATGAAGAGAAGACCAAGAAGAAGACATCCAAGCAGAACAAGCTCAACGACATTGAAGACTTGAAGAAACTGCACAAGATTACTGAAACTGCTTTTCGACATCAGTAGCAGATATCTTGAAGACACGAACAGTTTTAAACAAACTGTGTCACAAGAGATATCTGAGAAATAAGAGGCCTATCTGAAAACAAGGAAAGTGTCCACAGATATCTATTCTCAGATACCTTGAGCATTAACCACATTTCTGAAAAAGAAATATATATATTGCAAACAAAGTTGTTTCAATAAATAGTGGTATCTGAAGATTGAAGATAAGGACGCAAAGAATCGATAACACTAGTCTCGACATAAAGCATAGTTCCGTTAACACTACAGACAAAAAGTATAGTACAATGCATTTAATGCACGAGAGATGTTCGAATAAAAGCAACTTTCAAGAAGAAGACAAAACACACATAAGATTATACACAGATATCAATAGTTTGAATTTGAGCCTAACGGATACTATTCAAACGGCACTCAAATTCATCTATAAATATCAACACTTAGACTGCTTGAAGAGACACAGACACACAACAGACCTTGAACTGCATAAAAACGCTGAACGTCTTACTCTCTCAAAGCAACTTACTTATCCTCAAAGCTTTCGCTATGCGACCAAAGCTTTTGATCTTGAGTAACATCGAAGTTCTAAGTGTCACGATCCTAAACAAGCTCAGCTATCTCGTGAAAGAGTTGAAACGAAAGATCAAGTATCCGAGATTCATTCTCTTGAACATTTATCTAAGACTTGGTCAAGAAAAGAACAAGATACCATACATTGAAAAGTGTATTAAGTATACTTGATTCACGAGCTATCTCAATAATCGAATAAGTTATTAAAGAAGCTCATCGACAACTCAAACCAAAACCAACACCATAATCGGCGTGGAGTACAGGAAGTACTTAGTTTGAAAAATCGGGAATAACTCCAAGGTTACCGAGTATAGGAAGTACTTGATTTGGGAAACTAAGGAATAACTCAAGGTTATTGAGTATAGGAAGTACTTAGCTTGGGAAGCTAGGAATAACTCAAAGGTTTTTGAGTCAGAAGTACTTAATGTGAAAGCCGGGGAACAACTCAGGGGGAACATTTGGTTGGGAACCAATTGTTTAAGAATCTTAGAATAGGATTATTGTAAGGTGAACTCAATTATATGTTCTAGTGAATTCTAGGTCTCTGGTAGACCGAAGTGGATTAGTTGCAGGATTACGCCACCTCCAGATACCACTATACTTGCTGTGTTATTTACCTTTCTTTATTTACATTTCAGCAACACACACACACACTCTTTAACTGTTTCTGCACTTATCTTTATTAAGTCTTCCGCGCTCTGATTCTAAGTATCAGATATCTATTCAGATATCTGAGAAATAGTTTTAAAAGACTATTCACCCCCCCCCCCCCTAGTCTTTTACTTTGCCGTTATCTGGACCAACAAGTGGTATCAGAGCAGGAGGTTCACAAGCCTTCTGCACTGAACCTAGATCCCCAGATAGGTGAAGGAACTTTGTCCATTTTCGAGGACTATTTAATTTGTGTGTTAAGTGTGCAGGTATGTCTCTGAGTGATGCACCCATTCTCAAACCAGAGAATTACGAGAAACGGAAAAATAACATGATGCTCCACCTTGAAGCCATAAGTGACGAAATGATCGAAGTGATAAAGAATGGCCAATAGTCATTCAACAACTCAAACAAGTCATGGAGGTTTCAAATGGTAGAGACAGAGATCAAAGCGAAGGATCTTCACAAACCGATGCGTCAACAAGTGGGAGATCTACTAGTCAAGTCATTTAAACCAAAGCTCAGAGAACTCGGACATCGGAAGATGCCAAGAGAAATCGTCTGGATGGTCAAGCTCGTAATATCATCATCGATCGACATCGAGCACATACGGTAAATCGGGTGCTAAACGGCGAAAGTTGCTCGCAACCGATTGAAGAAATCGCTTGAACCGAAAACCAAAGAAAACAAGTTCGAAGTTCTCAAGTTGAAATTTCAAAATTTCAAACAAGGACCCACCGAAACTCGGAAGAACTTGATTTCAGATTTACCACTCATGAGTGACATGGGAGCTCTGGTAGGTAATGATACTCCAAATCGGAAAAGATTAAGACTATTGTCAGAAGTCTTAACCACAACTGGGAGCATACCAAATTCTTTTATTTTAACCAAGGAATGCCAAATATCACTCCAGTGGAACTTTTCTCTCATCTTGCTACTATTGATTATGAGACAACTCAAAGAGAACAAACAACTGAAAAGTTGCAAAACGTTGCTCTAGTCACTCAAGGAACTTCTGAAAAGAAGAAAAGCAAGGAAGAAACTGAGGATGCTCTTGCTGCAAAGCAAATGAGCAAATATATCAGTCGAGAAATTGAAAGAAGAAAAGCCAAAGAGAAGCTGAAAAAGCATCTAGTTTCAAACTATCACCAAGACAAAATATGCAAAGCTCACGAACAAGCCCATTTCGAAAGCATCATGTCTTGAGGAAGCGTAAATTGAAACGATATCTGTTTCTATTGTCAGAAACCTGGCCACTTCAAGAAGGATTGTCCTGCCCTCAACAAACTAAGGACAGGTGACAAGAAAGATAGGAGAATCTTCAGAAGAAGCCAGAAAGCTTTGTTAACTGAAGAAAGAAAGAAAATCCAAACTCAACTGGATGCTCTAGACGTTGAGACAGATTCTGAAGATGACAATTCAGATGACTCAACCTTACCATCACTAGAATTATGTGGAGTTACTCATGATATAATCGACTTCGGCCTCAAGAAGAATGAAATGTGTGGAGTTGCTAAAATTGACGGTCCAGACATCTCCAATATAGAAATCTGTCTTATGGCTGATGAGGTAACACATACTTCTTGTTATACTTATGAAAGTGATGAAGAGGAGATAAAAAATTTAGAAAATCTCAGGAAAGAACTTGACATCTATGAAAGAGAATTTCTAATGATCCGAGCTAGAGCCGAAAACCTTGAAGAAGAAAAGAATTCTCTTGCAATGGAAAACTCTCAATTAGTTAAAGTATCTGAGAGAAAGGATGCTGAAAATGCATCTCTCAAAGCTCAGATATCTGAGACTGAAAAGTCACATAAAGAAGCAATGGCTGAATTACAAAATAAATATGAAGATCTTCTTTCTGAGAACAAGGAACTCAAGAAGAAAGAATTATCTTTTCAATCTTATGCCAAAGCTAGTGACACTCTTTCTGAAGTACAATCTTACTTAAGAGATCCTTCAGAAAAGAAAGGACTTAATTTGAATACATGATTGCTCTATCACTCAATAAGAGTAAGGAGAGAAGAACATTCGTAAGTACTCAAAGAAGACGGTTCCCATGCAATCTATAGTATCGGTGAAAAGACAAAGATTGTTGACAAAGGAAAGGCGATTCATGACTAAACCTTTGTGGAAAAACAAGTCAAAAACAAAACTGTTGGGCACGTCTCTGAAAAGAAACACAACACTGAAAAGTGTAAACACCCACAGTGCTATGTCTCTCAAAAAGGTAGAATTGCAGGAGCTGGCAAATTCTCCCATGTCACTTTTTCTGGAAAGAAATTGGACCAACCAGAGACTAGCAAAGTCACGAGAAAAGATCTCGATAGCTTCAAGTGCTCAAACGGTATTGGCTACAAAGGCATCGGAAAACAACTTGCTCTGATGAGTACAAGCAGGAGCAAGAATGATGGTCGAAAGCTAGAATTGCTCAAAGCAATTATCGAAGTGGAAGTTAAATGCCACCGAAAATTTGAATGCTGATTAGAAGAAATTTGGCAAGGAAAGCTAAGTTTGCTGAAAAGCAAACTCAGAAACCTGACAGGTATCTGAAAGCTTCATATGGAGTACCTAGGAACATACCAAGGAAGAAAATAATTCTTACTAATGATAACATTCATTCAAATAGAATTCCTCCTTACGTTCCTGTCAGACAAAAGAATATTTCAAAGAAATTCATTCAAAAATGGATTCCTACTGGAAGATCTTTTAATTCTGGCGGTTCCATCAAAGATATGAGAACCTAATCTCCTGTTTCTGTCAGTGCGTAATGCTTCGGACTAAAGCACAATGGCTATTTGATAGTGGATGCGAAAGCACATGACAGAGACAAAGCAACCGTCAATTACAAAGCTTGCAACACAGGACCAGATATCAGATTTGCTGGAGGAGAATTAAATCTCTCTCTGGGATTTGGCAACGTCAAATTGGGGACTTTAACAATCACTGACGTATTACATGTTAAGGATTTGAAATATAATCTATTTAGCATGAGCCAGTTTGCAGACAAGGGTTTTACTATAAAATTCAAAGCTAAATCGCAAACTAATTGACAATGAGTCAAAGGCATACCTTAGTTGGTCGGCGAAAGGCGCCTTTTATGTTGCCGATTGGGCATCCGCCACAATCAAGAATGTCTCATGGTGAGTCAATCTGGTCACACGGAAGAGCACCGGTTATGGCACAAAAGAATGAGTCACTTGAACTTCAAAACTCAATGACTTGCCAAGAAAGAGTTAGTGGTTGGCCTTCCCAGAACATCTTTCAGAAAGGATGGTATCTGTTCTGCCTGTCAGATGGGGAAACAATCTAAGATCTCTTTCAAGTCCAAAATCAGACACTCTAGTGTTAGACCACTGCAAATATTGCACATGGATCTTTTTGAATCATCTGTAACTAGTTATGCAGGAAAGAAGTATGGTCTGGTTGTTGTAGATGACTTCTCAAGATTCACTTGGGTTGTCTTTCTGAAACACAAATCTGATGCCAGGGTGGAGATACCAAACTTGCTGAAAAAACTTGAAGTCATGAAAAATGACAAGGTATCTGCAATCAGAACAGACCATGGTACTGAGTTTGTAAACCAGTACATAAAGGAGTTTTGTACCTGCAAAGGTATACAACACCAACTTTCCTCTGTAAGAACACCCCAACAAAATGGTGTTGCAGAAAGGAAAAACAGAACCCTTAAAGAAGCTGCAAGGACAATGCTACCTGACACTGAAATAAGTGAAATTTATTGGGTTGAAGCTGTAAACACAGCTTGCTACACTCAGAACAGATGTTTGATAAACAAACACCATGACAAGACCCCCTATGAAATCTTGGTTGGTAGACCCCCTAATATCAAACATCTGAGAGTATTTGGTTGTAAATGTTTTGTTCTAAACAATGGTAAGATTATCTGAGAACATTTCAATCAAAGGCAGATGAAGGTGTATTTCTTGGTTATTCCACAAATAGCAAAGCCTACAGAGTTTACAACAAAAGAACAAAGAAAATTGAAGAATCAATTCATGTTGTATTCTATGAAGGAAATAAGAAAACACCTCCTAATGATGAACTCTCAGAAAGGTTCAAAGAACTATTACTGAGGGATTCTAAAGAAGAATCCTCAGAAAGGAGAAACATCATTATGGAAAGTGAGGATGACTCTGACGTAGAAAAGCTTGAAATGCCTAGTAACAACAAGATGACTCACAAACATGATGAGGAATTTCCTATGAATTTTCCAGAAATGGAACAGGTTACTGAGAACCTTCATCATGAAGAGGTATCTGAAAATAAGACTGCTGAAATGCAAGTTCCAGATATCTCTAACACTGAAAAAGTGTCAGATATCCATGACATTTCCCATATGTCAGATATCTTAGATACTGAAAAAGTATCAAATCATAATCTTAGTGATTCACATTCAAATCACTTGGATATTGATCCTAATAGCACTAAACCTATGATGAGATGGATCAAAGATCATCCTGCAAAGGATGTAATTGGACCAATTAATCAAGGTGTTAGGACTAGGAGAGCAATAGCTGAAAATGCTAATTCTCTCTTTGGATGTTTCATCTCGAATATTGAACCTAAAAATATAGAAGAAGCATTAGGAGACCAAGACTGGATCTCTGCAATACAAGAAGAGTTGGATCAATTTGAGAGAAACAAAGTCTGGAAACTAGTTCCATTTAGAGAAGGAATATCTGTGATTGGAACTAAATGGGTTTTCAGAAACAAGATGAATGAATCTGGTGAAATAACCAGAAACAAAGCAAGATTGGTTTCCAAGGGATTTACCCAGACTGAAGGCTTAGATTTTGACGAGTCATATGCACCAGTTGCCAGATTGGATGCAATAAGACTCTTTCTAGCCTTTGACTCATAAAGATTTCAAAGTTTATCGATGGATGTCAAAAGTGCATTCTTGAGCGGTGAACTTGCGTAAGAAGTTTATGTTGAGCAACCACCGGCTTTGAAGTTTCCTCGAAAGTAGAATGGTCTATAAACTCTGTAAAGCTCAGTATGGATCAAACAGCTCCAAGAGCATGGTATGACACTTTGGCCAAGTACCTTCTGGAAAGTGGTTTCAAGAAAGGTGAAGTTGATAAAACTTTATTTACCTTAAATCATGACGGGAAACTACTCTTAGTTCAAGTATATGTTGATGACATCATATTTGGATCTAAGGACAAGCAACTTTGTAATGACTTTGCAAATCTCATGAAAAGCAAGTTTGAGATGAGCATGATGGGAGAAATGAATTATTTTCTAGGATTGCAAGTCAAGCAACTCAATGATGGAATATTCATTAGTCAAACAAAGTATGCAAAAGATATGTTCACAAAATTCAATCTTAAGCCTTCTGAAAAGAATGCTAAGATACCTATGAGCATTTGGAACCAAAATGACCTGTACTGAATCAGATAAGAGTGTTGAAGAACATAAGTATAGGAAATTGATAGGTTCACTACTTTACCTCACTGCAAGTAGACCTGATATTCAATACGCTGTTGGAGTATGTGCTAGATTTCAGACAAATCCAATGCAAACACACTACAACATTGCTATGAAAATATTAAGGTATGTAAAGGGTACAGTAGATGTAGGATTGTGGTATCCTAAGGAAAGCGGATTGAGTTTAGCTGGGTACTCAGACGCTGATTATGTTGGATCACTGCTTGATAGGAAAAGCACATCAGGAACTTGTCAGTTTCTGGGTACTAGACTTATCTCATGGTTTAGCAAGAAGCAAAACTCAATTGCAACTTCTACCACAGAGGCTGAATATATTGTTGCTGGTTGTTGTGCAACACAAATTCTGTGGATACAACAACAACTTAAAGACTATGGACTCGATGAGAAGAAAACTCCCATTTTCTGTGACAACGCAAGTGCTATTGCGATTACACCGAATCCTAAATTTCATGCTAGAACAAAGCACATTGATGTTAGACATCACTTCATCAGAGACCATGTTGAAAAGGGCAATATAGAGATACTCAAGATTGGAACTGAAGACCAACTTGCAGATATCTTTACTAAGCCACTACAAGAAAGTAGATTCTTAGCCTTAAGACATAGTCTTGGACTAATGGAACTACCAATGAACTGAAAGAGTTCAGGTATCTGGAACGGGCATCCAGAGAAGAGGTATCTGGAATGGACATCCAAAGAAGAGGTATCTGGAACGGGTATCCAGAGAAGAGAAAAGAGAAATCTGGAACGGGTATCCAGAAGTCAAAAGGGCTAAAAAGCAAAAAGATAGCTTAAGATCTCTGAGACGGGAACTCAGATATCTGAATCATTCTATAAACGGGGAACACAAAAGAGAATAATATAACTATCTGCAATCAACTACTCTCTTGAAACTCGCATTAATTTCTATCTTGATGAAAAACTTGGAAAAATCCTAAATATAAGACAGATTCAGATGCAAACAGTGTTCTTGGTCATACAGAATTGTGATTCAGATAGCAAGTCGCCAAAATTCATTAAATGGGCACAATTACACTTGTTGATTGTGATCATTGCTGAAGAAGCAATGGTGACCCTTGATGAAATTAAGCAATTGATCTGTACGGCGGAAATTAATTCACAGTAAATAGTGGACTGTTGAAATTCAGACATGGCCCACTAAGCATTTAATGCCGAACTAGCTTTTGCTCACGCCTGCTTGCAAATCACAGATACGTACACACAAAATCAATTTGTATGTATTTGTCTGTTAGAATTCAACTGCTATATATATAGGATTTTGGCATAGAAATCACTTTTGCCTAATCCGAAAACTCATCTTGCACAAAAATAGCAAATCCTTCTCTTGATTCTCTGCAAAACTTCTACAATCTCTGCAAATCAAGATTAAGTTTTTCTGCAAAGAATTCCTGAATCAAATCTCTTTCAAACACCAATTTCAAATCCCTACACTATATAAAGAGATGGCCCCTAAAAGTTCAACAACACTGAAATCTCAATCCTCCACTGGTACTGCTGAAAAGCAAGCACCAGAGTTGGTTATTGTGAACAACCGACTGGTAGGAGATTTTAATCCTGACCATTGGACTTCAAATCACAGAATGATTTGGGGTGCACTACAAGAATTCTGTTGTAACGGGACGGAAAGGGGCGACGGATAAAATCCTTCGCCCCTGTAGCGACGGATCGTTAATTGAATCCGTCGCCCCGTTTGGCGACGGATAAAACTTATCCGTCACTACAGAGAGACGGATAATTTTATCCGTCGCTACAGAGCGTTGACCAAAATTTAAAAAAAAAAAAAAAAATTAGCGACGGATAGATCTATCCGTCGCTATTTTTAGCGACGGATAGTAGATCTATCCGTCGCTATATAGCCGGAGAATAAAAAAAAATAAAAAACGTTAGCGACGGATAGATCCGTCGCTAAAAGCCTAAAAAAAAATAATATATCTCCTCCACCACCTCCTTTCCTCTACCACTTCTCCATTTCTCCTCTCCTCCTCCTCCCACCACCACCTTTCTCCTCCCACCACCTCCTTTCCTTCCACCACCATCTCCTCCACCACCACCATCCACCACCATCCTCCACCACCACCTCCTCCACCACCATCCTCCACCACCACCATCTCCTCCACCACCTCTCCTCCATTTCTCCTCTCCTCCTCCTCCACCACCATCTCCACCACCACCACCACCACCTCTCTCCTCCCACCACCACCGCCACCTCTCTCCTCCCACCACCACCGCACCACCACCCTGCCACCACCACCACCTTTCCTCCTCCCACCACCACCGCACCACCACCACCCTGCCACCACCACTGCCACCACCGCACCACCACTGCCACCACCACTGCCACCACCGCACCACCTTTCTCCTCCCACCACCACCGCACCGTACGAATACAAATTGGATACGAATATAAAAATTCGAATACAAATTAATCCGTATACGAATACAAATCAATATCTCAGATCTGAATACAAATTGATATTTAATTAATCCGCATACCTAATATAAAAATTAATACGATTTTATTTTTTAAAAAATAGAAATGGGCGACGGATAGATCTATCGATTGGCGTGAAGCTGACGGATAGAATCTATCCGTCGCCCCATTATCAATTTAAAAAAAAAAAGGTCAAAAATGATAATCCGTCGTCCAATCCGTCGCGAATTGGACGACGGATTATTATCCGTCGCCACAGCTCCAGTGGGGCGACGGAATTTCTATCCGTCGCCCGATCCGTCGCCAGAGCTGGGGCGACGGATAGATGGTCCGTAGCGACGGATCTATCCGTCGCTACAGACCAGATTTTTTGTAGTGGTGGTGCCATGGTTGAGGAATACCTCACGGCTGGAATAGAGAACCAAGCCGACAGAAAGCTAATTCTTGACATGCTTGAAAAGGCACAAATCAAGGGCTTTCTATCTGCTCGACCTAGTGGAATTTCATCATTCGATGTGTTGGAATTCTACAACAACTCCAGGATTATTTCCTGTGTTTCTGAAGGCACTGAAATAGTGTCTGTCAAAATCTCAGTCCAAGGAAAGGAAATCCTTCTGGACTTAACAACTTTCTGTAAGTTGTTTGAGTTTCAAAATCTTGGAAAGGATTTTGAAATAAACACCAAGGATGATGAACTCCTTGAAGGTGTTAAAGAATCAGATGGCGTGTGTGATCTTGAAAATCGGATACACCCACCGAGTTCAAGCTTGCGACATCCGAACCGGACATCGATGGTTCACGGGATGTCTTGGCTTGCATTCTTCACGGATGCTTTGATGGTGTACAAGGAGGTGTCTTGACCGGATAAGCCAAGAACGATGGATCATGATGTTCTTCTTGAATCAACAAGACAAAAGGTGGAAAACCCTTTTAATCGGGGAAAGTACGCCTTCATGAAGTTTGTGAAAAAATTCAAGGCTTGAGCCTAAAATTACCAAAGGACTAGCCGAGCCAAAGGCCATGAGGATATGGTGCGAAGATATGCTACTTCTGGAGAAGCTTGGCATTGAGCTCAGAGAGACGGCCGAATAGCCAACAAGAACTCTACAAATATGAGTATACAAATTTGATGAAAAGGTTCTTGGGTCTCGAAAGGTTCTAAAAAGCGAAAGTCCGAAAAGATATCAAGAAAAGGTTGCGACCAAGAAGCCTGAACTTCAAGAAAGAAGTCTGCTGGCAAAGCGAAGACACACCAAAGAGGTTGTCGATTCTCGGATATCTGCAGCATTGCCGATGTGATAAAGGCAGATGAAATCATCAATGCTGCAAAAGAGTTATCAACTACTGAACAAGTAGACTCAACAAGGGAAAGTGCTTTCAGAAATGTTGCGACTAATGCAGAAAGCCTTGCTGATGAACTCATAAATGCTGCCAAAAGTGGTGAAAAACACCAAGCCCTATCTGCAGACACCGCAGGAATAATGGACCAATCAGTTCCTAATCTTGAGAGCTCGATGAAGATGATGAACTAGTCATCTCTCAAGTCCTAGAAAGAACAAAGAGGGCTAAGGTTATCGTGATGGAATCGGTGATAAGGTATCTGAAGAAGAACCTACACCACAGGTTGCTGAACCTATGGCAAAGGTTGTTGGTGCAAACACATCATCAGGGAACGTTTCTTACGCACAACTTCAAAAAGCCCTGATGAGTGGTATTTTAGTGCTGGCAGATGCTGATGGAAATGCCACATCTAAAAATCTGGAAGAACACTCTGCTGACCAATCCTCTGCTTCCAGACAACCACAAACACAACAGCCACAAGTGGTTGATGAAATGGTAAATGAACTCCATTTCGAATTACCAGCAATACAGTATGCTGAAGAAAATCCTGCAAATGAGCAGGTTCCCCAACTCAATGAGAGGGATCAAACTGAGACATCTCCTCAGAATGATCAACCAGGGGAGGCAACTGAGTTGCATACTCAGGAAAGGTGTGAAGTACCAGAAACTTCAAGCAAAGAAACTACACTGGGACAAGAAGACCAAAGTATAGAAAGGTCACAAGTTCCAGAGACCAATCAGCCTGAAATTGCTCAGGTAGCTGACCGGTTTAACTCTTATCTTGTGAAAATTTTTATGCTTATACATCTTGTTTCTCATAAAATTTCTTTGTTACAGGCTGAGTTAGAAACACATAAAAAAGAGGAAGCTGAAAAGCTTACCTCAGAAACTGAGAAGGAGGTTTCCTCAACCTCGCCTCTTAAGACATCTGAGCCTGTGTCACAGGTAATAATGGATTCTTAAGATAACACTTCTTCAGTTATAAGTTTATGTGCTTAATCATTAAAATAAATGTTTCTAACAGGCTCCAACTGAGATGGAAGAAGATAAGGCAGAAATGCCAGAGACAAACCCAGAGACCAACAAGGTTTCTGAAGAACACATCACTGAGCCTTCTAGCATGAAGGTATATGACAAATCAAGTGATAAGTATTCTTCATCTTGGGTTATCTTATATCTCTTCTAAAAATATTCAATACTTTCTACTCACAGGATCAATCAGAAGTAGAAATGCACGGGGACAAAGTTGCGACATCCCGTGCATCAATGGAAATTGATGAAGCCCCCAAAGCAACATCACTTGAAAGAACACCAGAAACTGAAAAAGTTTCTGAGAAAAATGACTCTGAGCTTCCTTTTGAGGAAGTAAGTAGCACAAATCAGAATTCATTAAAAGCATATTTATGCACAAATTCTTTCAAACAATTTCCTAAGTATTGTATTATTTTTGATTCTCAGGTTCAAGAAAGAAAGGTTGATGAGTACCAGACTTCCAAGTCTCCACCTCACAACAAGATATCTGAGACACCAATTGTCTCAGTAGCACAAGTGTCTGAGCCTGAAGTACTAACTCAGGTAACTCAGAAACTAAACTACACTTCTACTCAGATATCTACAAAAGTTTTGAAGCTCACTCAAAACTCTTTCTTTCAGGCTCAAACAAGTGCCGAGCAGGCTCCCAATGTTGAGACAAGGGACCTACTTCCCTTCTTCAAAGCTCACACCTTGCCAAAGCACATTAAATGCTTCAAGAAATGGCAAAGGTTAAGGTGCTCTGATCTCTCTGAAATATTGAGAATCACAGATCAACCAAACAGACGAGCACGAGCTCTTGACTTGGAGACATACATCCATGCAATGTTCCCTATCGAACAGTACACAGTTGCGACTCTATTGCATAAGGATTTCTCCAGAGAAGTGGCGCACAGTTTGATACAAGCCTTTGAACAGGCAGATGGTCAGACAAGATTACAAATGGCATTTAAGCCAGTCCTTCCCCAAACTCTGCAATTTACACCTTCTGAACAAGAAGAGGTTAATGGGCAGAAGATCACTATTCCTGAAGTGATCAATCTTGTATCTGAAGATGATGAGGAGGAAGAAATAAACGAAAATGACTACGATGAACCTCCCACTGACCATCACCAAAAGGATGACACAGATAAAAAGGATGATGATGATGCCCCTGCACTAGGGACCGGAGGAATTTCGCTAAGAAATGATGCCTCAGCTACTGAAAAGCACACTGAGACGACTTCACAGAAATCTCCGTCTCCATCTCCTCAGAAATCTACTCATCCATCTTCTAACCAACACCCAGTTACTACTGATCAAGTAGTTGAGCTTTCTGAAGAAACCAATCAAAAAATCTTAAACACTCAAACCAGATCTGCTCAACTCAGACAACTGTTGGAAGAAGAACAACAACTCCATCTTCAACTGGAAGATCAAATAGCTAGATCCAGAGACAAGCTTGATCTACTACAAGATCAATATCTGCAAGAAATGATTGCTTACTCTGAGGTTAAAGAGCTACAGGATGTTGTAAATGCTATCACCAAAGAACTCGATACTGAAGAAGTATCTGAAGTCAAGCATGATGCTAAGGCTGCATCATCTTCAAAAGAAGTACCATCCTCCTCCCAGAAAGGAAAGAAACTAATCTCTGAGATGGTTGCTGGACTCGATACAATCGATGAAAATGTCCAAGAGGATGAAGATCACTGGGCTGATTACTCAGATGATGAAGAAGACAAGACTTTGGCAGAACACCGCAATGAACATTTAGCGGTTTCTCACTTGAAAAGGAAGCTGATTGCTCCTACAATATTCAGCAAACTGCCAAATGTCCACTCCAATGAATACATGAACAGGTACCAAGTACTGGCTACTCTAAACAAGGAGATGTCTTCACAGAACAAGGAAGTAATTGCCTCCGTCCCCTCTGAAATGAGAAAGTTCACTGAGCTCATCACTCAGAGAACAACTAGCATAGTCGTTTCTCAGAAAGATCTGGGAATGATAAGGGACGATGATGCGTCTTTAGCTGAAAAAGCTTTCCAAGAGGCAAGTTACACTGCTGGAAAAGCAGATGCCATCCTAGGCCCATTGGCAGAGCTCACTGATAAGGACAATGGACTTATCAAGCAAAATCAGGAGCTCAAAGTCAACTTGAAGTTGGTCACTGCCTATAATTATTTACAAGGGCACTTCAACTCTCTCAGATTCCTTTATGAGACTGAGTCAGCCAACAATGACTAAGGGGGAAAGAATGTACAAATCTGGACCTCAAAGTCAGGGGGAATGGGAAGAAGGAGAAGAAAACAAGAAGAGATCTGAGTGCGGCTCGAGAAGGAAGAAGAAACATGAAAACTTCCCACCACCACTCGAATCAATGAACCCTCCTCAAGCCAAGCTGCGAGATAGTAGCGCTTCGAAACCCATCAAGGAACTAAAATGATAACAAGGGCCATGGCACAGAAACCTCCAAGGAGTACCAAGGCTCCAAGGAGAAGACAAGTTAAAGGGATTGATGAATCTTCTGAAGAAGAAGAAGAAGGTCAAATCAAGTCCCTGGGCAATGAAGAAGGCTGTAAAACTCTCACAAGATCTAATATTGATGATGATGAGGAAACTGATGAAGATGAAGCTCCTCTTCACAGAAAAAGGAAAATTGAAAGCCTAACTGAGCCGATAGCTGCAAAGCCCCTAGCAGCTAAAACACCCTCTGGAAATACCAAGTCTATCCAGGGTGGTTCTTCAAGCAACAATCCCAAAGAGAATTCAAGACAGAGAAGGAACAGACTGAGAGCTGAGCAAAGACAAAGTCAACTTCCACTCAGGCCAGAAGAAGCCAAAATAGAGTATGTGAAGTATGACAATGATTCCTCTGTCTACAGGTGCATCAATCAGAAAAATGGCTATTGGATTCTGGAACTTAAGCATCTATTGGTAAATTCAAGATTTCCAGAACCAATCCATAAACAACTTATGGCATGGAGAAAAGATAAGCCAACCTTGATCAACACCAATCACATTAAAGCCTGGTTGGATTATGAAGTTGTCAAGAGAACTGAAGCCATGAAAAAGGACCTCTCTGATGAATGTCCATATGGAAAGCCAGATGATGTGCACAGAATTCTGAATATCACAGGAACAGGCACAAGAGCAAGACTCGCTGTAGAACCCTATGAATCGTTCTATCTAACTGAAGATCAATACAAGGGTGACATCAGATATCTGAGGATTATCTACGAACACTTCAAGCTCTCAGATATCAGAATAGAGCATGCCTGGAAGTGGGGAAAGTACCTATGGGTCAAACATTTTGTCAAGAAAAATCCTACCAAAACCTATAAAGAGGTCTGTGGATTTGCCAGAGACACTGAGATGCTCGTCAGAACACTTCTCTATGATTATTCTGATGACATCAAAAGGTTTGGAGATAGGAAATTTGCAGATTGATCCACAGAAATACTGTTGAAGACTTGAAGAAATTGAAGACTTGAAGACTAGTTTATTAGGATGTTTACTTGGAGCTTGGTTACTCCTGTTGTCCTAATTTACTATGTAGTTCTTGTATTTTTGCTGACTGAGCCAAACTTGTTCTATATATTGAAGTTATCTGTAATCTCTCTTTGTAACTTATCTGAAGAACTTACTCTCAGATAGTATTCTATAAAAGATAACTTGTCAGCAAAGATCACACCTTGTGATTTGGTTGATGTTTACTTTCTGCACTTAATTAAATAATTTGAAGATCTTAAGAAAAGATTAAGTGTTGGATTGTTCACTCATCCAGATTTGTATTAGGTAAGATAGTCATCGTTGACTGATCAAAAAGGGGGAAATTTGTTGGGAAATTTGTTGGGAAATTTGTTGGGAAATTTGTTAGGAAATTTGTTAGATATTTTGTTAGAAATATCTATTTAGATTTTGATCAGCAACATGATGACTTATCTTAGTCTCAGAAAGGTGATTAGTACTCTTGGTTCACTTGAACATTGTAAAAGAGGAAACCCACTAAGTATGATAGTCTAGCTAATCTTGTATAGGATGTTAGGTCTCAAAATGTATTTTTTTATGAAGAGAAGACCAAGAAGAAGACATCCAAGCAGAACAAGCTCAACGACATTGAAGACTTGAAGAAACTGCACAAGATTACTGAAACTGTTTTTCAGATACCGTAGCCAGATATCTTGAAGACACGAACAGTTTTAAACAAACTGTGTCACAAGAGATATCTGAGAAATAAGAGGCCTATCTGAAAACAAGGAAAGTGTCCACAGATATCTATTCTCAGATACCTTGAGCATTAACCACATTTCTGAAAAAGAAATATATATATTGCAAACAAAGTTGTTTCAATAAATAGTGGTATCTGAAGATTGAAGATAAGGACGTGCAAAGAATCAGATAACACTAGTCTCTGATACAAAGCATAGTTCCGTTAACACTACAGGACAAAAAGTATAGTACAATGCATTTAATGCACGGACAGAGATGTCTGAATAAAAGCAACGGCGACAAGAAGAAGACAAAACACCTCATAGATTATACACAGATATCAATAGTTTGAATTTGAGCCTAACGGATACTATTCAAACGGCACTCAAATTCATCTATAAATATCAACACTTAGACTGCTTGAAGAGACACAGACACACAACAGACCTTGAACTGCATAAAAACGCTGAACGTCTTACTCTCTCAAAGCAACTTACTTATCCTCAAAGCTTTCTGTTGCGACCAAAGCTTTTGATCTTGAGTAACACTGAAGTTCTAAGTGTCCTGATCCTAAACAAGCTCAGCTATCTGTGAAAGAGTTGAAACGAAAGATCAAGTATCTGAGATTCATTCTCTTGAACATTTATCTAAGACTAAAAAGAACAAGATACCATACATTGAAAAGTGTATTAAGTATACTTGATTCACAGAGCTATCTGAATAACTGAATAAGTTATTAAAGAAGCTCATCTGACAACTCAAACCAAAACCAACACCATAACTGGCGTGGAGTACAGGAAGTACTTAGTTTGAAATCAGGGAATAACTCCAAGGTTACCGGAGTATAGGAAGTACTTGATTTGGAAAACTAAGGAATAACTCTAAGGTTATTGAGTATAGGAAGTACTTAGCTTGGGAAGCTAGGGAATAACTCAAAGGTTTTTGAGTACAGGAAGTACTTGGCTGTGAAAGCCGGGGAACAACTCAGGGGGAACATTTGGTTGGGAACCAATTGTTTAAGAATCTTAGAATAGGATTATTGTAAGGTGAACTCAATTATATGTTCTAGTGAATTCTAGGTCTCTGGTAGACCGAAGTGGATTAGTTGCAGGATTACGCCACCTCCAGATACCACTATACTTGCTGTGTTATTTACCTTTCTGTATTTACATTTCAGCAACACACACACACACTTTAACTGTTTCTGCACTTATCTTTATTAAGTCTTCCGCGCTCTAATTCTAAGTATCAGATATCTATTCAGATATCTGAGAAATAGTTTTTATCGACAAAAGTTTTAAAAGACTATTCACCCCCCCCCCCCCCAGTCTTTTACTTTGCCCGACCAACAGTTTCACCATAATCTACTTGAAAATTCAGTTATTACAATATTGAAATATTTCAGTCATAGAAAAATATTTTTAAAAAAAGACAACAAACGTTCATTTTTTACTTCCTCTGAGTTCTTGTGCTTGGTGCTTAATTAATTGAGACCACAGTTGTGCTCAATTTGATGATATTCTATTTTATACAATCCATTCATTTGGTTGTATTTCACTCTGATGTGTGCTTTATAACCATTGCTTTTTAATGGTACATTAGCCAAACGTGAGCACATGAAATATATTTCGTTAATTTTGTTAACAGACTTTATGTATCTTATTGGACCCTTCTTGATTGGGAAGCCAAGTTCATTGGAGTGTCTTTTATACACTTCTAGTAACGCTTGCCATGTTACAGCAGTGAGACCTTTCATAGATATTTGAACATCAACATTCTCTGTTAAAACCATAACATGTCAGTTTAAAATGATATCATATTGCATTAAAACAGTAATAATAGGCTAAATAAAGCATTTCTAAAAACCATAACAGGACATTGTAAAACAATAATAAAACTACTTAAAACTATATTACTTTTAAAACATGCAATACAAGATTAAACAGTAACATTGTTGTTTGAAACTATAACAATAGCCTTTAAAACCATACTAGTCCTTCTTAAATCTATAATAGACTTAAATCATACAATACAAGATTAAATATTAACATTGTTGTTTGAAACTGTAACAGGAGCCTCTAAAACCTCAGTATTTTCTCTTAAATCTATAAAAAAAGCATTTGTCAAACATTTACAAATATTTCAACAGAAAATTAAAGGAGTATTATTTCCGATTAAACATCCAGAAACAATGTCAGGAGCTAAACACAGTAACATTGCATTTTAAAATGACAACGTAGCTACTTATATCTACAATAAATGTTGTTAAAACGGTAACAAGCAGAAACAATGTTAGAAGCTAAAAGACAGTAACACTGCGGTGTAAAATGACAACGTAGCACCTTAAAACAATAGTTAATGGTTTTGAAATATTTTTACAAGCAGAATGAATGTGAGAAGCTAAAATCAGTTTCAAAGATGCAAAAAACAGTAATATTACAGTTTAAAACAACAACGTAGATGCTTAAAACTTCAGTAAATGTTGTTAAATCATTAACATGTAGAATCAATGTTAGAAGCTAAAAAAAGATAGTAACACTTCCGCTTAAAATGACAACGCAACACATTAAAACTACAGTACATGGTCTTAAAACATTAAAATGCAGAAACAACGTCAAAGTTAAAAACAACAACGTAGATTTTTATATTTGTAACGGATCATCTTAAAAGTATATTTCATGCTCTTAAAACATAAATAAGCATAAATAATGTCAGAAGCTAAAAACAGCAACATAGATGTTTATATATGTGCAGATCTTCTTAAAACTATGACAATTATTGCTCTTGAAATATTAACAAGCTGAAACGACATCAGAAGCTAAAAATAGTAATATAGATGATTAAATCTATAACAGAGCTTCTTAAAACTATTAGAATGCTACATAAAAATAGTAAGATATCAATTTAAAATAATAACAAGCAAGAATATGCATATAGAAGCTAAAAACCATAATAATATATTTGCAGGAACGTACATAATTGATTCTCCGGTTCGATTTCTGGTATGATGTCCAGATCAAAGGAGTTTTCTTCTTCATCGTTGTGGATTTGTTGAGTTGAACACTGTATCAGCTGAATCTGCATTTCGAAGCAACAGATCAATCAAAAATCTAGACGGAATCCATAGAAACACACACAAACACACAGTAAAAATGATTTTCGTACAAATAGCAACAGGAATGTGGTGTTTTTTTTTCTTACCTGATTCGCCTCCATAGTAGCTAGGATGATGAAATCCGGTGGAAACTAGGTTGAATCGGCGATATTCTGGCGAGAGAAACGTAGTTTGTAGAGAGAACGGGAGAAACACGCAGAAAACACCTTTTTGTATGTGTTTTTCTTTTTCCAGGTTTTAGCGTGATTTTTAGGCTATATATAGGGAGCCGGTCCGGTTCATTTTAGGCGGCCGGTTGGATCGAAAACTGCGTGTCTGGTTATTTAGTTAGTTTTTGGCTTCGAACCTGATTTTCCTAGCCTATAGGAAAGTCTTACCTTATAGCATATTTACTCAATGTTGAATCATGAATCCCTATCGATTGCAATAGTGATGACATACTGATGAGATCCGACCAGTCCATCATGATCCCGTCTTGACGAGCAATAGTGTGGGTCAAAAGCGCACATGTAGACCAATTATTTTCATTTTGGTATTATTTGTTAAGAGTATTGTTTTGGTCAGAAATCTAGAAGAAGAATGCAATTGCTATATTCTCTCTACATTATAAGGTAAGTAGATTTATTAGGATATTTCAATTATTTCAGCATGTATTTTATTTCCTTTAGTATTCTAGGTTAAATATCATGTCAGATAACTAGTATAAATAGGAGTCATAACCCTAATCAGTTGATAATTAATACCGTTCATTTTCCGTTGAAGAACATGATACATCATTAGAATTCTAGTTCTTGCAATTAATTTTGCTCTCTTTCTCTTCTAATTCGTCACAACTATCCGTCCAAGGTAATCCGTAAAAAATAGTGTTCATTCTAGTTCGATGGATCCGTCAAAAATCCCATCACATACACACATTGATTTTCATTCCCCTCATCTACTAGTTATACAAGTATGGCAATTGAGTTTCAAAGGGAATCTTCGTACAAATCAGTTGGCATAATACGATCATCACACTATCCTCATGCAATCGCCACACGCAACAAATCGTACTTGCACAACAAACAGACTCCTCTCTTCTCTCTTTTGCTATATTATTATATTATGAGGAGATTAGTGCTTCAAGTTTGGTACAAAGTGTACCCTTATAAATAAAAGTTGCAATTGTTCATTTAAATTTTCCTAAATTTAATTTTATGTGTTGCCTTTCAATATTCTACTTTGAAACTCACGCTTGTAAAAGTGTTCTCTTCTTCTTAATTAATGAACATTATGACTTAAAGTGTTTATGATTTTTGTCTCTTCTCGACAAATTGTGAGTGGTATAATAGTATGCATATTTGATTCTTCAACATATTTTCTCATACAATTTATTCAGGACAAACCAAATTCATTCATTATTTTTCTTTATTCTCAAATCGATTGACATACCCAGCCCCTCATATCCTCTCTCAGCCTATGCTCCCATCAGGTTAATGGTATATTTTTATCCATGTTTATGTAGAGATTCTCCCACTACTTTTATATTCTTCAACTTGTACATGATGTTTAACTATATAGATGTTTGTTTATTGTGCCCGCAAACTGTTTGTTTGCGTGTAGGTCTGTAAGCTCTCTATCTATGTTAAACTCACCCAGAAATAGTTATTTGTTTAACTTAAAAGGTCTTGGTTATAGCTAGCAGATTGTGTGATTGATAATCATTCATTTAGTTAAAATTCCATATACACATATAGGCAGATGCAAATCAAATTTTTCTGCAACAATTTGTAATGTTAAACAAGTGTAAATAAAATGTTCATCACAATCGCATTCAAGTACACTTGGCAACGCGATAAACGCGGTGCACTTCAACTAGTATAGTAATACGGCTCGAGATCCTCTCACCATAATCCTCCAACATCTCCTCCTCCACATGATAGATTAACGACACTTGTAAATTTAACTCTACCATGTTTAATCATGGTTAAATATAAATGTAGAAACCCCCAAATTAACTCATAATTTTGAGATTGATATGTATGGAATCTTTGCAATAGCCAATAATATTCCAGAATAAGCAACCAAAAACATAAACATATCACGATATATATCCGGAATAAAACAACCAACTAATAAGTGTTACACATTGTTATCATAAAACAAGAGTAAAACTAATAACAATAATAATATAAAGTCCATCTATACTTAATTTTAGAAAAATCGATTATGTATTATTAAGAAAATTATCGATATTTTAGTCATAACGTATATATGCAGTTTAGGTCAAAATGTTTAGTGAGAGAAATTTTGAGAGAACCCATAGAGCCCCCACCCGTAGGTACCCGGCCACTCACCGGCCACCATATTATCAGCCCCATAGCCAAAAGCCGAACCCTTCTTGTATCCCCAACCCTTCCTTAGATCAGCATAGGTTACCCTTTAGCACTGGGTCAGTTTGGATCACGTCGAACTCTAGAAGGAAGCAGGCAGCAGGTCAGATGCGGTGGGTAAGAGAGGTTACTAGGAATTCTTCATCTATTTACGTGTCAAATTTCCCGGAGAACTGGAATACTTTGCATCTGAAGGATTGCTTGATGAAAGTAGGAAATGTTAGAGATGTGTTCATCCCGTATAAGAGGAACAAGATGGGAAAAAAGTTTGCTTTTGTTAGGTTTGATGAGAAGGAAAATATTGAGGAAATTTTGAAACTAATTCAAGGTCTAGGGAAGGCAGTACTCAGCTTATGGCTAATTTAGCAAGGTTTGATAGGGATGGTTGGAAGAAAGATCGAGTAGGAAGAAGGGAGAGCCATATCATAAAAATGCAAGGTATAAGAGTAGAAGGAACGAGCTATCTTCAAGCAGCTGAGAAGAAGAAGCGGATGACTGGAGAAGATAGGATTATAGATCGGGGTAAAGAGGTGAATTTTGTGAAAGATCAGGGTGCACATGGGAAGCTTGAAGCTACTGGTAAGTTTCAACAAGGCAGCAGCAATGAGAAAATTCCGTTTCAGAAGCTTGGGAGAGTGGCAACTTTTGTTCCGGATAAAAATTGTGTAGCTTGGGCGAAAAACTGCTTGATTGGAATTACGAACAAGGATCTCAAAACTGAAGAGATACATGAATTCTTAGTAGCTAAAGGATATGTCCAAGTTAAGGTTATGAAATTAGCAAAGGATGCATGTGTGCTGGATTCGGGGTCACAAGTTGAACGTACTAAATTATTAAATGAAGATCGTAGTTGGTTGGAATTATGCTTCTGCAGTATTCGTAGATGGAACGAATCGGATATTAATGGAAGAAGGAAAATCTGGGTATCCATGTACGGAGTGCCATTGCATGCATGGAGTGATCAATTGTTTCGCAAAGTGTGTAATTCCTTCGGGAAAGTTTTGTTGATTGATCAAGACACGACTCAGAGGAAGAATCTGCAGTTTGGAAGTTCTACTTGAAACGCCAATTATGGAGACAGTTTGTAGAACTGTTCCTTTAGAGATTTGGAATAAAATTTACAACATTAGAATTATAGAAGATTCAGTAGGGCAAGAACAACGGAGTCATTTTTCTCGTCAAGAGTTCGAGTCTTCATCGGAGGTGGGAGATTCAAATTCGGAGGAGGAGGTGTCCGACGATGAAGTCGAAGAGTCCCTACAGCCAGAAGAGGAGGCGTTGGGGGACGAAAATAACATTAATATCAACTTTAATGATCTTCGTTGGGCTAAGGAAAATGGTGGCTTGGAGAATCACAATCAAAAGGAGGCTGCACAAGATGCAAGAATCATAACTGATGAGTTAGAGGAGATGATTGTTGGGGAAGGTGATGGAATTAAAGATGTAACAAATTCTGATATTAATGGAAGATTGTTGGAATGCTTTGGGAATGATTCAGAAATAGGAGAGCAGCGGGCTGTTGTGCATTCAGACAATTGGGCTGGAGGCAAGAAGATTGGCGATGGGCCCATTCAACAAGTGAGATCGATCCAGGAGAATGATTTTGAGGTTAATGGGTCGGAATTGTTAGCGAATCAGAATCTGCGATTCGAATCGAAATCTGAGTTCTGATCCATGGTGAATTCGGAGGATCTGTTTCAAATATATCCAATAATTCATCGACAAACTGTTTCAGCAAAAAAGATAAGGCAAAGAAAAACGATGAATATTAATGAAATAACGCAGACAGCAGCAAGAAGGAAAGCAAAGTTCAGAGGAAACTCATCTGTGATTGATGATCAGTTGACTGAGGCGAGTGGAGGATTTGAGGGAGTGAGTAGAACTCTGCGAAGAGGAAGAAAACCGAAGAAAACTGATTCGGCGAATAGGAGATCGCACTACAAGAATCCATCCGTAACGGGACGGAAAGGGGCGACGGATCGCTACTTGGGGCGACGGATTCTATCCGTCGCCCCGTTTGGCGACGGATAACGCTCTGTAGCGACGGATAAAATTATCCGTCGCTACAGAGCGTTGACCAAAAAAAAAAAAAATAAATAAATAAATTTTAGCGACGGATAGATTTATCCGTCGCTACAAGGCCGGAAAATTAAAAAAAAAAAAATTAGCGACGGATAGATCTAGATCTATCCGTCGCTAAAAACCTAAAAAAAATATAATATATCTCCTCCACCACCTCCTTTTCTCCACTACTTCTCCTCTCCTCCTCCTCCCACCACCACCTTTCTCCTCCCACCACCACCATCCTCCACCACCACCATCTCCTCCACCACCTTTCTCCTCCCACCACCACCATCCTCCACCACCACCTTTCTCCTCCCACCACCACCATCCTCCACCACCTCCTTTCCTCCACCACCATCTCACCACCACCACCACCACCACCTCTCTCCTCCCACCACCACCACCCTGCCACCACCACCATCCTCCACCACCCCCAACACCACCACCACCACCTTTACTCCACCCTACACCTCCAACACCATCTCCACCACCACCTCTCTACTCCCACCACCACCCTGCCACCACCACCATCTCCTCCACCACCACCACCCTGCCACCACCACCATCTCCTCCACCACCACCACCACCACCTGCACCACACCCACCGCACCACCACTGCCACCACTGCCGGAATTAATCCGTATACGAATATAAAAATTCGTATACGGATTTTATTTTTATTTTAAAAAAAAAATGGGGCGACGGATAGATCTATCTATCCGTAATCGCCCATAAAAAAAAAGGTCAATCCGTCGTCAATCTGTGAATTGGACGGATTTTTATCCGTCGCCACAGCTCCAGGGGGGCGACGGATTTTCTATCCGTCGCCCGATCCGTCGCCAGAGCTGGGGCGACGGATAGCTGGGCTCAACCGACGGATCTATCCGTCGCTACAGCCCAGATTTTTTGTAGTGTCGAAGGAGCTGGAAGAGGATATGGGGCCAACTGATAGTGACATTGGAGCTTGTAATCGATTGGTTTTGATGAAGAGAGTGGAAGAAGAGGCAATTGCTTTGTGGGAATTGGGAAATAATATGGGGTTGCTGAATCATGAAGATAGAGAGGTAACAGTGGCTCAATTTGTCGATTGGGAGTTAAGGGAAAAGGGTGTGGCTGGGGATTTCGACCCAATTGAAAATCAGGAGACAAATATGGTTGTCAATGAAGATTGTTAGTTTCAATGTGAGGGGTTTGGGAGGAAGAATAAAGCGGAGTACAGTAAGAGAATTGGTGTCAAGGGAGAAAGTAGACTTGATTTGCTTACAGGAAACTAAACTGGAGGGTGTAGATGCTAGGTTAGCTTCAATTCTGTGGGGAAATAGGGATTGTGATTGGATTTCTAGTAGATCGGAAGGGAGGTCAGGTGGTCTATGTTGCGTCTGGGATAAGACAGTTTTCACAAAAACTGAGTTGTGGGGTGAACAGGGTCTATTGGGCGTGATAGGGTTCTGGAATGGTATCATTGTGAATATTGTGAATGTTTATACGCCGTGTAGTATTGAAGGGCGTAGGGAAATTTGGAGGCTGTTGGAAGAGAAGATGAAGGATAAGGAAGGAGAGTGTTGGTGCATATGCGGGGACTTTAACGTGGTTAGAACGGAGGATGAAAGGAGGGGTAGTGGTAGCTTGAACAGAACAAAGGAGATGAGGGAGTTCAATGTGTTTATTGAGAAAATGGGTTTAATTGATCTGCCATTGGAACGGCGGAAATTCACTTGGTATCGGAAGCACGAGAGTTGCTGTAGTCGACTAGATAGATTCTTACTGTCAGGAAAATGAGTGGAGAGTTGGCCGAACTTAGTACATTACGAGTTGAAGCGGAAGGTGTCGGATCATGCGGCAATCTTGTTGAAGGAAGTTACTGAGGATTGGGGTCCGAAACCTTTTAAGTTTCTGAATTTCAGGACGAAAGAGAAAGGGTTTCGAGAATTAGTAGAAAAGGAATGGAAAGATTGCAAAGTTAAAGGCTGGAGTGGTTTCATGCTCAAGGAAAAACTTAAGACTGTGAAGGAACGAATAAAGAAGTGGCATGGAGATCAGTATGGAAAATTGGATAATCAAATTGAGGAGAAAATAGATAAAGTTTGCAACCTGGATAGGAAACTGGAGTCAGCTCAACTGAGTGAGGAGGAATGTAGAGAACAAAAAGAGGTGTGGGCTGATTTGAATAAGCTACTGGAAATTAAAGATAGCGTGCGATTTCAACAGGCGAGAAACAAGTGGATAAAAGAAGGTGACACGAATTCAAAATTCTTTCACATGAGCGTAGCAAAAAGAGGACGTCAAAAAATTCTGAGGGGTCTAAGGATTAAAGGGAAATGGAGGGAAGGTGCAGGGGAGTTGAAAGAGGGTGTAAGGGAGTACTTCCAGAATTTATTCAGTAAAGGTCATCCTTATGGGTCTTGCTGGCCAACTAAGTTAGAAGGGAAACAAACCAGCAGCGAAAGTTCTGAGCTCCTGGAAAGACAATTCGAAGAGGATGAAATTAGGAGGGCAGTTTGGGATTGCGGTGTGGATAAATGTCCAGGTCCAGATGGATTCAACTTTCATTTCTTCCGGGAATTTTGGAGTCTGTTGAAAGAAGATTTTGTGGCATTGTTTAATGATTTCATCAGGAATGCAAAATTGGTTTGGGGTTTGAATGTCTCTTTTATAACTTTGATACCCAAGACCAAGAACCCTACTGCAATTGAGGAATTCAGACCCATCTCGCTGATAGGCAGCATTTACAAAGTGGTTTCTAAAGTTCTGGAAAATCGTCTATCAAAGGTGTTGGAGGAGGTAATTTCTAAGTATCAATCTGCTTTTATTGGTGAACGAAATATTCTTGATGGGGTGGTGGTGGCTAATGAGGTGGTGGATGAAGCGAAAAAGCGTAAGAAAAGACTTTTCTTGTTCAAGGTCGATTTTGAAAAGGCTTACGATTCAGTCAGCTGGGAGTTCCTGTTGGGTATGATGAAGAACATGGAATTTGGAAAAGAGTGGTGTTAATGGATAAATGAGTGTATTTCGACGGCAGAGGCCTCAATCCTCGTCAATGGAAGCCCGACAAATAATTTTCAGATGGAACGAGGCTTACGACAAGGTGATCCATTATCACCTTTTCTTTTCCTTATTGTGGCAGAGGGATTAAGTCGTATGATGTTGAAAGCCTGTAATGATCAGTTGTTCAAACCTTGCGTGGTGGTCGGGAGAAAGTGGAGATATCACACTTACAGTTTGCTGACGATTCGTTATTCTTTGGGGAGGCTGTGGAATCTAATCTGACTACTCTGAAAAGTGTATTGCGATGTTTTGAATGGCATTCTGGATTAAAGATCAATTTCCACAAAAGCTGTTTGTTTACTATTGGAGTCGATAAGACCTGCGCATCTGGTTGGGCAGAGATTCTGAACTGTAGCTATTCGGAATTGCCGTTATCTTATCTGGGCTTGCCAGTGGGTGCAAAATCTGGCAATAGAAATATCTGGAAAAAGGTGGTAGAAAGAATGAGATGTCGACTGGCAGCTTGGGAAAATAATTACCTTTCTTTTGGAGGACGTCTGGTGCTTTTGAACTCAGTGCTCTCCTCTCTTCCCATCTATTTTCTTTCTTTTTTCAAATTACCAAACCATATTCTGAACTTTGTTGTTAGCCTTCATGAAATTTTTTGGGGAATTTGGAGGATAAGAGGAAAATCGCGTGGGTTAAATGGGAGGTAGTGTGTCGGGCTAAGAGTGAAGGTGGGTTAGGGGTCAAGGATTTAAACTGTTTCAATTTGTCTATGTTGGAAAAACGGGCTTGGAAGCTGTTGTGTAGAGGAGGGGAGTTTCTGTGGGTCCAAGTTTTAGAGTCAAAGTATGGGAGTTTCCGTGGTTGTGTCGATGGGATGTTGAGTGGGAAATCTAGGGACAAGTTATGGTCGTCCTGGTGGCGGGACATAGTCAGTTTAGTAGGGCGGGAGAGGTGGTTTCGGGAAGGTTTGATTAGAAGAATAGGGGATGGTTTGGGAACTAGGTTTTGGAAAGATGAATGGGTGAGTAGTGGTGTGAAGTTGTTGAATGTCTTTCCACGTTTGTATAGTTTAGAGACCGAGAAAAATTGTTGGGTGGGTCAGCGTTTGTTTAGGTCTGAGGAAACTACTGTGTTTAAGGGGTCGTGGAGAAGGTCCCTTTTTGTGTGGGAGGAAAGTTTAGTTGACGACTTACAGTGTCTAATTATTAAACCAAATTTGCTTTCACAGGTACCGGATAAGTGGCTGTGGAATTTTCCCTTGGATAACCAATACACGGTGAAATCTGGATATGCCAATTTGTGTCGGCTCAAGTTTGATCGACAAGAGGTTCAGCCAAAGTGGACATCTGCTGTGTGGAATAATTTTGTGCCGATGAAGATAAATCCTTCTGTTGGATCGCGTTCCGACATTACTTAACCTGCGCAAGAGGAATGTGATTTGGCAAGATGAAGATGCGAGATGTCGCCTTTGCAAAGAGAATTATTCAGAAACTGCTGAACACTTGTTCTACAAATGCAGTTCGGTTCTGGAAGTGTGGAGGCTGCTAAGTTCCTGGCTGGAGGTCTCCATTACCACCGGAGGGAATCTAGAAGATAATTTGCTCTCATATGAGCAGCTGGTCCCGTCAAAGTGGCGCAAGGTTTGGCAGGTATTCTGGAATGGAGCAATATGGTTTATTTGGGTAACGCGCAATGAGGCGTACTTTCAAGGTACAAAATTTGAACCTTTGGTCATTGTGGATAAAATTAAACGCAACTCTTGGGCTTGGCTGAGAAATCATAATCAGGTACTTAACTGCTATACCTTCACTGATTGGGAACTTTGTCCGAAAGGAGTTTTGAACTTGATGGAGGTTTAGGTCTTTGCACAGTTTATGCGAATGGTGGAAGCTGATGTGTTCTTTGCTTGGGTTCTGCTAGCTGTTTTTTGCTGTAAGATAGACTATGTTGGTGTTACTCTATGATGTTTGTGGTCTATACAGTGGTCTCTCTGACTGGTTTAGCTGGACCCACCCCTCTATTTTGGTTGTTCCGTTTGGCCTCGATGGACATCACCATCCTTTTCTTTCTCTCTAGCTTCACTACAAGAATCCATCCGTAACGGGACGGAAAGGGGCGACGGATTTTATCCGTCGCCCCTGTAGCGACGGATCGCTACTTGGGGCGACGGATTCTATCCGTCGCCTTCTTGACGGATAAAGGTTATCCGTCGCTCTGTAGCGACGGATAAAATTATCCGTCGCTACAGAGCGTTGACCAAAATTTAAAAAAAAAAAAAAAAAAAAAATTTAGCGACGGATAGATTTATCCGTCGCTAAAATAGCGACGGATAAATCTATCCGGCGCTATGTAGCGACGGATAGATTTATCCGCTACAAGGCGGAAAAAAAATAATTAGACGGATAGATCTAGATCTATCCGCCGCTAAAAACTAAAAAATATAATATATCTCCTCCACCACCTCCTTTTCTCCACTACTTCTCTCCTCCTCCTCCCACCACCACCTTTCTCCTCCCACCACCACCATCCTCCACCACCACCAACTCCTCCCACCACCCCCATCCTCCACCACCACCATCTCCTCCACCACCTTTCTCCTCCCACCACCACAACCTTTCTCCTCCCACCACCACCATCCACCACCACCACCATCTCCTCCACCACCTCCTTTCCTCCACCACCATCTCACCACCACCACCACCACCTCTCCTCCCACCACCACCACCACCACCACCACCATCCTCCACCACCACCATCTCCTCCACCACCTCCTTTCCTCCACCATCCTCCTCCACCACCACCACCTCTCTACTCCCACCACCACCACCACCACCACCTCCACCACCACCATCTCCTCCACCACCACCAACCACCACCCACCACCACCACCACCAACACCACTGCACCATCAAGTGTCTGAATATAAAAATTGATATCTGGATTTTTCCCACAAAAAAAAAATACGGGATAGATCTATCCGTCGCCCCATAATCATTTTTTTTTTTTAAAAAAGGTCAATCGTCGTCAATCATCCAATTGGACGACGGATTTTTATCCGTCGCCATGACTCAGGGCGACGGATTTTTATCCGTCGCCCGACCCGCCGCTGAGGCGACGGATAGTCAGACCGACGGATCTATCCGTCGCCATGTTCTGATTTTTGTAGTGCTTGGGTGGTATTCCTCCATTGTGGTGCATGTATTTACTTCCCAACTCTTGGCATAGCATCTTGGTGATGTAACATACTAGACGACGGAGGTAGTATGTGTGTATTCGGAACAATTAAAATAGGGGTTCCGGTTGGGTTTGGATTGAATTTGTGATGGATGATTTGTTGTAAGTGAGCTACCTGTTATGTTAGTTCTGGGTTGCCTTTAGCTTTTGGTCCAGGTGTATTTTGAGCTTTTTTCACGGAGAATGTATTTTGTATATGTCCCATTGTAACTCATAGAACATTCCTGATGTTCTTTCAAGTGTTATAAAATTTTACTTCAAAAAAAAAAAAAAAGTCATAACGTATATATTAGTGATAAAATACAACTTTTTTTTTTTATGAAAAACAACAATGTTATTCACTAAACACCCTAAGTTCTTGATAACAACTATAACGTTTGTTTGTCGTTTTTTATTTTTCTTGTAGATGGTCCCATTGTATAATAATAATAGTAGTAGTAGTAGTAGTACATGACAATTACTATACTACTACTACAGATCTGCTATGTTTATGAAATAAAAGAAGAAACACAACGAAATTAAAAGTAGGATATATACTCCAAATTAAAAGTAGTATATATATAATATAATAATAATAATAGTAGAGTAGAAATTAAGAAATTATTACTTCAAACATTATTTTCTTTAATTAGATCTGAGTAGAATGGAATTAATTAATTATACTTTGACATTGGAACACGGAAATCTACTCATTCTTATTAATTTTTATGTTTCCAAAATTAAATTTAACCATCGTATATAATATGGTGAGTTAAACTGACATGTGTCATTAATCTAGCATGTGGAGGAGAAGATGTCGGAGGATTGTCAGGAGAGAATCCCGAGCCTAGTAATAGTACACCATCACTCACCTCACAATATAATTGATTCATTCTCACTTGAACCAAACCCTCATTTTCAAATTCCATAACCAGAGAACCAACCTACAATGGAGACCAGCATCATACCCATGGAAATCCACGAAACCTACCAAATCTACGACCAGGACCAGGTTCCATGCGGATGTTCATCCATGACAGTAAAATTTTTACCAATTTTTATATTCTGATACTAATAGGGTGTTAAAAGTATGAAAATAAATGATGTGATAAAGAATTTAATTTATAATTTTGCTTCAAAACAATTTTAAGTGTTACATTTTTAAAGTGATATATTTCGTATGCGAGTTTATTAGAAAATTAATTTTATTATTATATATGAAAACTTTTATGTTTTTCTATATATACTGTTATTTGGGGTCATTTAAAAATTTTCGCATGGGGCCTCAGTTAGTTTTTTCGGACCAGCCCTGTCGTACACAACGTCATCTGCTTGGAAAACAGCATCACAACAACCGTAACCCACAGCCCAAGCAAAGTGACCGAGTGGATCTCCGACATGGAATCCATCTACGGTGCCGGCCCTTTCGGAACGGATGACCTCCTCATCATCGGACTCTGCGTCGAATGGCGCCACTTGTTCGGCCGAGGAGAAACCACTGTGGCCACTCTCCAGCTCTGCATCAACGAGCGTTGTCTCATTTTCCAGCTCATCCACGCTCCTTCCATTCCGTACTCGCTCAAGGCCTTGCTTTCCAACCATCGCTACACTTTTGTTGGATTTGGTGTCAAACAGGACCTGCAGAAGCTGCAGAACGACCATGGGTTTGGAATCAATGCGAATGCTGAGGATTTGGGTCCGGTTGCTGCTGAGAGGTATGGAAGGAAGGAGCTCAGATGGTGTGGGTTGAAGGATCTCTATGGATTGGTGCTTGGAAAGCAGATTGAGAAGCCGTTTAGGGTCACTACTGGTGCTTGGGATGCTCACAGGCTTACTACTGAGCAGTTCAAGTATGCTTTCTTTGATGCCGTTGTTTTGTATAAGATCGGGGCTAAGCTGCGTGCCGATGTGCCCTGATCACAAGTTGGAATTAATGGAATATATTGCAGGCCAGGGTGTCGTGTTTCTTCTGCTTTGAACTATTCTGGAAATTGAGGAGGAGTTTTAGTTAAGTTCTGCTTAGAATTTGGTAATTGCAGCTACTAGTGTTAGTTAATTGCTCTAGATTTGGTGTCGTTAATGTTTAGTTTCGAGTTTCGACTAGTGATTTCTCTTCCCCCAGACTTGTATTTTCTTTCATGGAAACGCATGATCTGTACTTTCGGCTGGTTGATGATTTGATTTTCGTATTTGCTTGTTTAAGGATCACTCATTTACAATTCTGAAACACAACTCAAAATCATACTCAGGAGTTGGGGCCTTGGTATAATTAGGGGTTATTTACAAAAAATACTCCTGGATAATGTAGAAACAAACATCACCGTGTCACATTGTAAATGAAATTCGTGGAGGTTATACTATTGACGTAGATGATATGTAATTCATCTCCATGATATATATAATTGATGTAAGATTCATGTGATCTTGTCTATCAATTTGATGGTAAATAACAAGAGTTAAAGATTTACAAGACGAATTACACATGTAAGATCGATTTCAACAAGTATACAAATAAGGGTAGAAGATTCAAAAGAAAAATAGTAGCTAGGATATAAGTTGGTTTGTATTCAATAAGTATATAACAAGTTAAAGTGTTGATGATCTGGTTCAATTCTTCTTGACAAACTTTCCAGATTGAACTTCATCATATGATTATTAACCTTGCAACTGACTGATAAAAATCTTGATTTTATAACTGACAGAAAACTAATAATATAGCATAACTAAACACAAGAGTAAACGAAAAACTGTGGAGTGACATAATTGTTCGAAACAAGAAAAATATGGTCTCAGAGCTGCATATCCCGATAACAAGCAGCCTCCAACTTCCTACCAATCTCATACGACACAGAAGCATCAACACAAGCATACATGATTTGATCTTCGCTCAAATACTCTGCATCCCACGCGCTCCTCGTGACATCTTGTGGCTTCTCAACTGTTCTCTCCAACACATGCTCCGCCAAATCCTTCAGCCCTGTAGTCTGTAAATACTCACAATAGTATACTTTTGCTGCCAGCTTCCCCAACTCCACGTACTTCGCACCACCCCCCAAACCGCTATAATTCCCCTGCAGTTTCTCCAAATTAGATTTCACGTTTACGCCGACAAACGTGTAGTTTAGATTGTTAAGGAATAAGGCGATAGCAGCTGGAACGAAGGGTGACTGGAATATCTGATAAACAAGGCAGCGTTCAGCCACGCAGAGCTTCACAACTGCAACAGGGTAACTAGAGTTGCACGAAAACTCAACATCCAAACCAACAGTCAGTCTGTTGAAATCGGCACGGTTGATTTGTTCAATCTTGGATATCCATTGTCGGACAACATCGGGGTCCTTGGTGACGGTGGTTGTGATCGTTTTATCATAAAACGAGACGTTGTATACAGAATGCGAGGCGGACTCCTGGCCGTTCCGAATGCAGACCGCCATATTTATTTGCTGTGAATATTTCTTACGGCCAGGAAAAGGAAGGAGTAGAATATGTTGTGAGTTTCGTTGTTAAGAATTATTGATCGTGTATTTATATATAAGAATTAAGTTTTATTTAAGGGAAATTAAACTCTTTCCCTACTATAGGAATTAAGGTACTGATCAATTTCCTTTTCGATTCCAAAAAGGAAACTAACAAAGATTTATGTTTCTTAAAAGTACAGGAAATCAGATTTTTGAATTCCTATAACGGTTGAATTCTAGTCTATCTAATTATCTTTCTGAATCAGGTTTTTGCTTTTGTTCTGGAATCTTGGTATAGTTTGTTGAACCTGCAATCCCATATTAGTCACTAGTTCTTCTTCTTCCCCCTCCTCCCATTACGACGACAAGAAGAACAATTCTAATACTTTATTCGATTAGACATGAAAAGGGGGTTATCAAGGGAATATTTGGGAGGATGAGAGTAGCAAGGTATCTGCAAGGAAGGTGGCTGATCATTACAGTGCTAGGACAAACAATACTCTGGAGGAGCGAGAGGCCAGGATGATCTTATCAAATGGGACAAAGCGAAGATTGGTTATAATGTTGGTATTGATATAGCTAATGGCTCGAGAGAAGATTGTCGGATCATCATCATCAGCGCCGCATGAAGTATTCATTCCCTGCCAGGCCATTTTGTGGAGACGCCGTTGTAGGTCAAGCTAGATAAAGTTTTGGCTGACGATGCTCCATTTGATATTTGTAGCTATCAGTTTCCCATGCATTAATCATGGTCTACTGAGGCACCTGCAAGAAGGGCCTTGGCGAATGTATCAGCTTTACTTTGACCAGGCGGTCCAGGCGGCATATTCATTGGAACAATGCCAGATGCCAATGCTATTGTCAAAAAGCTTAGAGAAGCTGAGGGACTGGTTTTTGGTAATAGTGAATTCTGGATACAAGCAATGTGTTCTCCACCAGTCATATATTGTCAAAACAGAACAAATATTTTCACTTGATCATTGTACCTAGGATCGATCACTCATTTGAGGTCGAGTACACACTACTTTTGTGACACTTGAAGATACATCTCCACTCAGTGTGCCATTGATTACTCGTGATATATTCAGCCAATTACTGTTTTCATTTGCAACTTTCTACAGCTTCAATTTAACTTCATAAGGTCCTAATTATCGTTTGACCACTACTTAAGTTGCCCGATTCTTTCCCGCAGCACTCATCAAGTGTATTGATGTTTCCGGTCAGAAGCTAGTCTCTCAGTTATTCCTAAAGTATTTCCAGATTGGCAATATGTGATAATGAGGTTAAGTTCCTATTTTGCAACTACCAGAGTCAAGTTCTGAGTGTTTTTGTATATTTCCTTCATTATACTCAAAATATGTATGTTTGGCTTGGTTGAAGTCTTGAAGATTTTATTTTCTACTTCATGCTGATATTTTGGTTGAAGTACTATTTTACATATGCTGATATGCTTATGTTTCATGAACAACATATGATTTGTGAAATTGGATTCTCCAAGCTTTTTGTTCATTTGGCACTTGGGAAAAAATTAAAAACTGATTCTTCAAGTGCCAAAGGCATCTACTTTTTGAACCAAAACTGTTACCACACCCTCAGAAAATCATATGTTCGTATACACTCCAGTTGGTAAAAGCTTTTAGTGCCTACTTTCTACGGACTGTTGAATTCGCAAGGACTTATAAGTTACAACTGGAATATAGTTCTTATACTGTACTTTCTGGACTTGTATATACTGCCCAAAAGAAAGCAACATGACTAATCTGTATTAAGAATCTCTCTGACTTAGAGGTGAAGATTGAAGATCTTTTTTTAAGTATATATATTGTTCATTTTTCGTCTCTTGAATCTTTCTCAATCAGATTTTTATTCTGGATATTAATTTGTTCCATTAGTAAGCACTTTAATTCCAGTTCCTGTACTTAACCCCTGTTGAACTGTTGATCTCCATCATGAAGAGGAACATGTGTAGTAAAAATGTAAAATCATGTTGGATATGAATCTCTTTCAGGTAGATATGGGTGGAATACCGACTATGATCTAAGAATCCTGCCTGTTTGCAAAGACATCAAACTATATAATAAATGGCGTATCAAGCAATTTGAGCTAGATGCATTGAGAGGGTCGACAAGACTAGACTCATCATGGAGATCAAGCATCTACAGATAAAATAAGGCGCAGACAGCAACTACAACAGTTAATTGACCATAAAGAAGAAGAAGAAGAAGAAGAAGAAGAAGAAGAAGAAGAAGAAGAAGAAGAAGAAGAGAAGCAGCAGCAGCAGCAAAGGGAAACAAGGCCAAGACATGAGCTAGACAATTATGTTCATTCAGATGGTGTTTCATTACAGAGTTTATATAGCTACAAGAGTTATCAGGAGATAATATATAGTGATGAATGATATAGACTTATTAAGAGTATGATGGGATCTCAGAAATGCTCATGACGAATTAGAGTCTAATGAATTGTTGGCACAATCAGGAGTTTCCACAGTCAAGAAGTCGTCTTAACAAGGCACACAACTGGTGGCACGATCAGGAGTTTTCAGTCACAAAGTGTTCTTGACAGGTGGAATAAATACATGTTTAGGCAGTAACATGCCTTTAGGGGCAGACACACGCACACCAGGCAGAACATGTTTTTCAACGAACATTGTATATCATCATCGTTCAATGTAGAAAATATAATAATTGTATTCGGTTTATGTAATCGTTACAACTAGCGTTTAAGAAAACTATGTCTCCTAAGTGAAGTAAATAAAAGATGAGGATAAATCTACGAAAATATGAAATAGTCCCGAATTCAATATGAATCTAGACGAGGCCTTAAATGTACACGCTCTGGTATATGTACTAATTACCAGGATTCTGTCAGAGTATTACAGCATAACTCCATCAAAACTAATTCCTTATGGCTATGAAAATTGCTTACCTTATGTGTTTCTAAATCAAACAGTCCGGTATTCAACAAGTCACGAATTGTCAAAACAGAAGATCAACATTATTAATATTTCTGATCTAGTCTCTTAGTTTTTCGACAATATCAGGATTGAGACTTGATGATATACATTTACCAGAAGGACAAATAATATGGGTAATTCATAATCAGCCATATCATACTCTTAAAAGAACAAATTTAGTCTAAACACGAGTACATAAAAATTGTAAAACAATCAAATGGACGAATATTTATCGTCAACAGACAGGAAAAAGTATAATTGTTCAAAACAAGAACCTACGAATATTTATCGTCAACCAAAACAAGAACCTGTACCTGCTGATAATGCTCATAGATATATGTACGCATGAGGAGGAGCCTTGAGTTTCTTACCAATCTCATACGACACGAAAGCATCAACACAAGCATACATGATTTGATCGTTTGTCAAATATGATGCATCGATCCCAGTTGCTCATGGTGATGTGATGTGGCTTCTCAATATATTTTCCCAACATAAAATCCGCCAGATACTTGAGGCCTCTAGTCTGTAAATAGGGATCATCGTACTTAAACGCTGCCAACCTCGCCAAGTCGATGTACCTTGCTCCTTTAACTAAACCGTCAAAGTCGTAGTCTAGTTTCTCCAAATCAGATTTGACATTCACACCTACAAAAGTATAGTTAGTATTTTTGAGGAAATCATATAGTGCATTAGAAACGGTAGGTGAATGCAGGATCTGGAAGACAAGGCAGCGGTCATCGACTCAGAGCTGCACGACAGCGACAGGGTTGTTTTGGTTTTTAAACGTGTTGGGCCTCCACTCAACATCCAGGCCAACAATCAGCTCTGGAACCTGATCATTGACATCATCGTCGTCGACCTGATCATCAGCATGAGCCACATGGCCATCACGTTGTTCGGAACGGACCAGCCTACGGTTCACCATTAGTTTGGTCAGGCGGTCCATTCTAAAACGCAGGTCTTGCATATATTGGTTGCATTTATGTGTTAAAACAGTTGGAATGACACACATAATACTTATTTCTTTTGATTCTCAAAAGATTCTTAACTCAACCTTAGCATTATTGTATATGGCCATGTGCTAATCCTAAACACTTTCATGGACATTAATAGAATAACACTGACTCTAATCGAAGCGGCACCACTTCTATGTCCACTTAGGTAAAGTCTCAACTCTTGTCTCAATTGTTGTAGACTAGACTTTATTAAGAACGAAAAGCGTTCCTCCTTTCTCGCTGCAATTGTCACCACTAGCCTCTTAAAAATTACATGGAACTATGCTAGTGCAATCAAGCACATAACAGGGACTTGTTGTTACCCTTTGAACCTTGCGCATTAGCTTTTACTAATTCAAGGTAGGGTTCCCATCACAGGTGCTTATTTATTTAAGTCCCATATTCTTTGTAGTGTTACTCACTAACTCTCTCGCTAGCGATTTAGTGAGAGGATCCGCTAAATTCTCAGCGGACTTCACATATATTATGGTGATCACCCCTTTTTTAATTAAATCTCTCACATATGTGTGCCTTAAAACAATATGCCTAGACTTCCCATTGTACACGTCATTGTAAGCTCTAGACATTGTTGCGGCACTATCACAGTATAAAGAGACAGCAGACATGGGCTGTGGCCACAACTCTATATCAAGTAGTAAATTTCTCAACCATTCTGCTTCTTTACCTGCTGTTGCAAGGGCTATAAATTCTGGTTCCATTGTTGAATGCGCTATGCAAGTTTGTTTCTTGGATGCCCAACTTACAGCCCCTCCTCCTAAGGAGAATATCCACCCCGAAGTGGAATTTCCCTCATTAGTACTAGACACCCAACTTGCATCGCAATATCCTTCTAGCACATTTGGAAAATCATTGTAAATCAACTTCTTTTCCCTGGTTCTTTTAAGATAACCAAGTATCCTTTTGATTGATTCCCAATATTGTGTGCCAGGTTTCGAGGTAAATCTCGACATCATGCCCACGACAAAAGCTATATCTGGCCTTGTGCAATGAGTTGCATACATTAGACTCCCAATTGCACTTGCATATTCTAATTAAGCAATAGTTCTCCCTTTGTTTTCTTGCATTTTAATGCTAGAGTCCATTGGAGTACTGGCATCTACAATTTGAAGATATATGAATTTTTCAAGTATCTTATCAATGTAGTGAGTTTGGTTTAGGGAATAACCCCTCTCATGCCTCTCAACCTTGATTCCCAAAATGGTATTTACTTCATTCAAGTCTTTCATTTTAAAAACTAAAGTTAGATAACTTTTGGTATCTTCAATGCCTTTCATGTTGGTCCAACGATTAACATATCATCAACATAGAGACATTGTACAACTCCATACTCACTAGTCATCTTGCAATAAATGCATTTATCGGCATCACTATGCCTAAAACCATTTGCTAAAATTGTCATATCAAATTTCTTGTGCCATTGCTTGGGAACTTGCTTCAATCCATAAAGTGACTTAACTAGTTTACATACTTTATGTTCATTTCCTGGTAGCACAAAACCATCTAGTTGTTCCATGTAAACTTCGTCGGTTAAGTCACCATTTAAGAAGGCCGTTTTAACATCCATTTGGTGAACAAATAAGTTATATATAGATGCTAGTGCAAATAATACTCTAATGGATGTTATTCTTGCCACTGGTGCATATGTATCAAAATAATCTATACCTTCTTTTTGTCTGAAGCCTTTTGCAACTAACCTTGCTTTAAAGGTTTGAATCGAACCATCTATTTTGCACTTCTTTCTAAACACCCATTTGCACCCGATTGCCTTCGAACCGAGTGGAAGATCAACCAAAACCCAAGTATTATTGGACATTATAGAGTCCATTTCATCGTTAACGGCTTCTTGCCAAAAAGATGCATCTCTTGAAGACATAGCTTCTTTGAAGGTTTTTGGTTCAACGTCGATGTTAAAAATCATGGAAGTAAGTTTTTGTACCTTTTCTCTAGTAGCTTCTAATAGGAAAGTAATTGAATCTGGTGAAATAAAATCAGGACCAAAGTCCTTTTCTTTTCTTGCTCGTTGACTTCTTCGTAATTCAACACTAGGATGATTTTCAGGTTTTCTCTTTTCACCAGTTCTTTTATCATCAACAGTTGATGGTTCTTTCTTGGTTTCCTCGACTATAGGCTCCACCACACTATGCAGGAATTTATCCTCAAAGAATTCCACATTTAAAGAGATTCTACTATTACATTGGATGCAAATCCAGTAGTCTGTATGCCTTTGAATTTTTTGCATAGCCAACAAAAACACTTTTAATTCCTCTTGGCCCTAACTTAGATTTGTGAGGATCAGTAACCTTACAAAAAGCTACACACCCCCACACTTTAAAATAGTTTAAGTTAGGTTTTCTGCCATTGTTCCAAAGTTCATAAGGTGAAGCACGAAACTTCTTAAACGGAACTCTATTGTAATTATGACATGCTATTAATAAAGCTTCACCCCATAAGTAGAAAGGAAGTTTCGAATTCATGAGCATTGAATTTACCATTTCAACCAAGGAACGATTTATTCTTTCAGCCACGCCATTTTGTTAAGGCGTGTAAGGAGCTGTTCTTTGATGAATAATTCCATTGTCTTCACAAAACTTGTTGAAGACCGCAGGGAAACATTCTCCCCCTCTATCACTTCGAAGCACTTTGATTCGTTTATCCTTTTGGTTTTCAACTATGGATTTAAATTCCTTAAACTTATCAAATGCTTCATCCTTGGTTCTTATTAACTATACATGAGTATACCTAGAATGGTCATCAATGAAAGTGATAAAATATTGATTTCCACCTCTTGTTAATTGACCATTTAACTCAGCAAATATAGAATGCACAAGATCCAATAATCCACTACTTCTTTCAACTTTGGAAAAAGGTTTCTTAGTCATTTTGGCTACAACACAAATTTCACACTTTGTCTTGTTCCTTTTTGCATGTAATATAACCATGTTTCGACATATAATTCAAGCAATTAAAATTTAAGTGACCTAATCTAGCATGCCACAAACAAATAGGAGAATCAACAATGTAAGCGGAAATAGTTATTTCATTGATAGATAACTTGAACATGCCATCACAAGAGTAGCCTTTTCCTACGAAGCTATGGTTCTTAGATACAATTACATTACCAGATTCTAAAACAAACTTGAAACCCTTCTTGCACAAGAGCTAGATTTGCAGAAATCAGATTCTTTTGCAAATCTGGAACATGGAACACATTCACAAGGGTAAGCTTTTGTCCAGAAGTGAAAGATATTTCCACATTTCCCTTGCCCATGACTTTGGCAGAAGCATGATTTCCCATTAGATCAGGCTCTTTCATCTCTTGTTGTTACACACATGAATGGTTATTTCACCACAATGACCATATGCAACTCTATGATCATTGCAATAAGATCCTGTCCACAAAGTTTGTTTTCCTCGACTGCATTTGCTTAGGTGTTCCCAGAAGTGGAACCCTTAAACTTTTTAGCCTTAATTCGATGACGACAGTCTTTGATGAGGTGCCCTTTGATCCCACAGTAGAAGCATGGAAGATTTTTCTTGGAGTTCTTAAACTCCTTCTTCTGCCCTTTGAGATTGTTTTGATTCTCTCCACCCTGGTTCTTTCCAGAACTTCCTGGATTTCCAGAATTTCCAGATTGAGATTTTTCAGAAATGTGATTTATCTTCGAACCTGAGACCGGCTCATCTCTGGCACGAGTTTCACTCTCAATCTGTAAATGAGTGATGAACTTCTCAATCGTGATGCTTTCTGAGGAGTGAAGGATTTTCCTCCTATAATCATTCCAAGTGGGTGGGAGTTTTGACAGAATTGCTCCCACTTGGACAGCATCCAGAATCTTAATCTACAATTCACTCATTTGCGAAACCAGGATTTCCAACTCACGGACTTGATCCATGAATGGCATGGTATCATCAAACTTGAATTAACTTTAACGCTAAAAACTGATCCGTACCTTCCTTCAGATGCTTGTATTTTGATTCAAGTGCAGCCCATACCTTTTGCGGCGTCTTGAGATTTCGATATGACATCGTACAGCCTGTCGGTAAGGGAGTTCAGAATGTAGCCCTGCACAGCATTTCGTCCGACTCACGCTTGGCCTTCTGAGCAGCCAATCTTCCTTTCTCCTCGTCCGAATCGTCATCTTAATTTGGCCTCTGGAATAGGTAGTAAATTCGGATCCAAGAGATAGTAGAGTTTCATTGAGAGCAGGAGCCGCGCCATTCTGTCTTGCCACCTTGGATAGTTCGTTCCATCAAATCGATCAAGTTTGATGGAGTCCTTCTCCTGGAACTGCACCTTCATGTTGTTGTTCATGTCTACCTCCATTTGGAAGTATTGTTTTTCGATTGTTAAATTTTTTAGAATGGAAACAAACTGTAAAAGCAGAGAACCCATAAAACCTTGAGGCGTGATATCACTTTCCGAAAAATAATATTTCCAGCACTGTGGAAACTTATTCGCAGGATACAACAAGGCTCTGAATTCGAATGAGAAAGTGCAGAAGATGGTGTGAGAAGAAGTGAGTTTTCCTTATGCAGGAACTCTGTATTTATAATGGAAATTGTGTATGTTGGTAAAGACACAACCATTCAAAGAAACGAATTTCGGATAGAGACACCTTTTCGATTTTTCTGAAAGCAATTTTCGAATTTAAACAAATTAACTGCAACTGCGGCCTATCCTAGTGATTTGACTATCCTGGAACTATAAGGATGTGGGAACCCTTGTTTTGTGTTTTGTCAATTGGATTTTCCGGTGGTTTATCTTTAATGTGGGAGAAAAATGTCTCCGATTCGATTGTCAGCTTCTCTAAACACCACATAGATGCTAATGTCCAGCTCTCGGAGAGTGATATATTTTGGAGACTTACGGGCTTCTTCTATGGTGCATCGTACACGACAATGAGAACGACTTTGAATTTGTTGAAATAATTGTGCCAACCGTCAATGCTTTAACAAAATTTTACATCATAATGTGAAGTTGGGTGCACTAGTTACAACCGAGTTGGGACTCCGTGACTTTAGAGATGCTTGGACTTGAAATGATGTAATCGATCTGCATTTCTGGGGTATAAGTATGTCAATGTCCTTAACTTTAACACTCTTTAAGTTCTCAGTACTAAACAGTGTTCAAGTTCTCAGTACTCTATTAATTATCAGATTGATTGATTACTCTCTTGATATCTGATTGATGATCAATTTTATATGTTCTGACTGATCAAATATGTTCGGTTCTACTTTTGAAATTATCAGTTACCAGTCACAAATTGTCAAAAGGTCAAAACCCTTCACTTGACCATTGTACCTAGGAAAGGATCACTCATTTCAGGTCGACTACTCACTTGACCATAAGGGTTTAAAAGAAAAGCCGGACACCAGAGTTCCAAAAAAAAAAAAAGCCGGACACCAAATATTCCTTATTCAAAACATGACAACTCCAAGTTATGAACAATACAAATTCATAAAAGTTTCTCTATAGAGAAGAAAAAAGAAACAACATTTTTGATAGAGCTAGCGAAAGCGAGCCTTTCATAATCTTTTCAAGCTCTTCTTCCTGGCATCAATCTTCTTTTTGTCTGCTGGAACTTTGGCAGCCATTCCAGCTTCCTTCTTCTGTGTGATTGGAATTGCCATAGACCCATTAACTGCTGTCTCACCCGATGCAAGCAAGGCAGCTGGGTAATCTTGACCGTTCTCCGGTTTTGGAGCCAATGGAGATGGTAACGGGGGTGCACCACCTAATACAGCGTTCTTCTGTTCGCTACATTTCGCTGAGGTGTTTGCCTGGTCCACTACTTTTATGGCACCAGTGGACTCAATGGCTCCAACTTTGATTTTTGGCTTAGGTTTCAGTGCGTGTATTCCGGTATAAAGCCTGAGATTTCAATTGTAGAGATATTGTAAGATACCAGGGAATGAGGTTGCAGATGTACAATTGTGTGAGAGAGAGAGAGAGTACTGGTATCATCATAGCTACTTTCTCCACACATTTTTTCTGGGTTCTATAGGTCTCACCTGGGTAGGATATTGTACATAGCATACTGTTTTTACTCCTATTTTTCTTAGCAAAGCACCCCCCCCCCCCCCCAAAAAAACCAACTATCACTACACCACGCCATCACTAAAAAGCTCAATCATATTTTACCTCACAATGGGATCTAGATCATCTACTAACTTCTTATCAAGAAACCATGACGGGCTCATAATCCTAGTAAAGCATCAGTTTAGGTTCGACTTGTTATGACTTCTCCCAAACACGGACCTGTTTCAATCCATAGATGAATTAAATTATACAGTCAGGCAGAGTACTCTCTTTCCAATTAAACAGTGTTACTTCTTTTCCCTAATAGTTGCTTTCTGTTCGTCAAACTAACAGGAAACTAATGCACAAGGACGGGATATACAGACATAGCTGCTGGTGGAAAATAGTGGTACTATTAGCATGGAAAAATGCCAAGTTGAGAAAGCATTTTTTTTATTGAACCTTCTTTCGAAAAAAAAGTAAACGACACAGGCAAGAAACTTACCTTGCATGTCTGGCATACTCGTCATAGTCATCAAGCAGCATCTTGCCAGCTTGCTCATTTAAAGCCGATTCTGGAAATGGTTCGATCAATAAGCATCGGATCACCTGTACTCGTTATAGTGCAACAGTAACAAGTAAAGCATCAGCAAAAGAAGTGCAACTGAAAGAAATAGTCAGTTATTGTTTTTATTAATAATAAAAAGAGTCAACTCAGCCTCAGCAGACATAGAATTTATCAAATCGTTCCAACTTACCATTAAAACATGACGTATACCAAGAGTTGGTTTCCAATCTCTCTTCAACGCATTAACACAAATTTCCCCATGGGTTGCGATGTTTGGGTGAAAGATCTTAGTAATAAAGTAGCCTGAAGCAGAAACATCAGAAAATAATAAACCTAGAGTCTATTTCATCACTATTATTAACCAAAGTTTACATATCCCCAGCAAAAAATAAGAATACTTTGACATCAACTTGGAGTGCCAACTATGACAAAAACGACAAGTACACCAATGTACAACAGATTCTTCTGTAAAATGTCAAACACTTTGACATCATCAAACTTAGTAGAGTAGTAACATTATGTGGTTTTAAAAGGGATTCAACACAGACCATCTTTCTTTTTCCAACTCAAAAGCCAACTGAATTTGAATCCAGGGCATACAAAAGCTTCAGAGGCTAAATTGAATGTAAAAGAGACGGACCTTTGGGAGGAGAGTGTGGGAAATCATGAGAAAAGATCAACTTCATGCGGAAAACACCGTTCTCATAAGGAGTACTAGCTGCAATGTAATAGGTGATCAAAACAACAGGACATAAAGTCTAATGAATAAAACTTTAGGCTGAGAAAATTAGTACCTGGGCCTTCAATGTCAGCATAAATAACTGAAAAATTATCATCATTGACGATTACTTTAATGCCTTCAGGAGGGGTTTCATTGAGATTCTTTAGTTCCTTCGCCAGTTGTTTCAAGACGTTCGGAGGAAGATTCTCATTAGTTGCCTGAACATATAAAAGAAATGAAACACATAAGAATACTCAGCCAATCTGACATTAAATCCACATCCAAGAGTAAGAAAATACTGGCACAGTCCATTTTAGGCAAACTACCCCAGCCAACAACATTCTATGTGAATTGGAGGTGCTTTCCGAACCCAAATGTGGCAAAAAATCAAGAAATTTTATGTAAATTATCTCACTTTCCCCATCAGCCAAAACAAGTACTCTGAAATTCGGAAATATTTAACCAAGGTCATTCATTGAATATGTTTTTGCAAATAAAGTGTAAGATGAGTTGTAATGATCTTACCATTAGCAATGAATGGGATTGCTTTTGGGCAAAAGCTCACTTCTAATATTTCCACACCAGAGGCACGGCAGTTGCTTGCGAAATTGTCGAGCCTCACTAGCTACAGTTCAACAATGAATCACAAACAAGAACCTGCACTTCACATGGCATACATTTAGAAAAGCACAACAATGAGACTCTAAACTAGACATAATGTGATTAAACACATAACAAATTCTTAAGGCCACATGGTACGCAATTTGCTGATTACCAGTAGCTAACAAATCACTCAATTCCATTTCGGTTACTACCTATGCTGCTGGCTAGGTATGTAAAAGTCTCAACTTCAATTCAAACAAACAAAACCATAATCATCTATGTGGGATCCCCATGTCTTGATTGAAGCTAGAGTTACAAAAGAATATACTATACATGAAAGAATGCCGAAAAATCACTATTACATGGAAGTATGAAACTAATTGCAGAGAACATACAAAGTATGAGTTTTTTCCAGTAAGGGAGAAAATGTAAACTGGAATTAGATGACGAAAGGTCTGTCTTTAAACAAACACCATTGGAAAGTCACGAAGACCTGACCAGATAACAAATTAAATATCCGGATCAAAGCCATCTCACACCAATTAGAAACCCTAAAAGCAAACCAGTCAAGAATCAACAAATTCCACTCCAAAGATTAAAGCAAATCAAGAAATCAGATAAATCAAAAACCCTAATTTGCATTCATTTCCAAGAAACAAAGAATCGAACTTGGACAACAACTATAGAGCAATTAAACAAAAATGTAATGCGATAACGAAAAGAATGAAAACCCAGATGAAAGAAATTACCTTTCGAGTGGATTACACAAATCTAATTTGGATTGTGATGTGGGTCAGGAAATGAGATGAACCCCTAATTTAGCTCTCGCTTTCTTCTCTTATGTAAAATTGAAAATCGCACAAATAAGATTTGAGAAAGCGAAACTCTCCTATTTGAATGATTGAAGAAATGATTTTTCAACGTTCACATTCACGAGAGAGTGAGTGTCAAAGAGAAGAGAGAGAGATCAAATATATACAGAGAGGCATGGGCTTTTGCTATTGGCAGCTCAGATATTGCTATGACCAGCTTTAGAATTGTACCGTTGCAATACTTTGGTCCGTAGGCAGTTAGTTTTTTCTACCTTACAGCATTTCGCACTGCTTTAATGTGTTATATAATACAACATTTAATGCATATGGTATAACCTTTGTAGGTGCACATACACACTTCTATAATGTAAAGTACTTCCTTTTAGGACAAAAGTAAAAATGAAATACAGTTTTTTTTTTTTTTTTTGAATAAGCTAATTATATTACAAGGGCTCACAATTACCACTACTTCTTGTCGTCCTTGCCTCAACCACCTTATAACTCATTTCAATAAGAGTCCGTCTTGCGAAAGACCCCTATATATAGGAAAGTCCCGAAAGTCCCCTTCAAATGTTAAAACTAGACAATTATACATTTTTCTCCACTTGGGTTTTTTTATGGTTTTTCGCGGATCTTTTGATCCGGATTCATTAAAAACGGGTCAAGTATAATGTAAAAACTAGACAATATAATGTAAAAACTAGACAATATAGACAATTATGTTTCACTGAGTAAATTTCTGAATAAGTAATAAAACTAGACAATTCAGTTACAAAACTAGACAATATCATCATCAATTCAAAACATTAATTTTTCTTCGATTGCTTTAGTTTCTTCAGAGCATTCTTCTTCAAATCATCCAATTCACCCTCTTCAAAATCATCATCAGCATAAGGTCTCTTATATCAAGGAAAAGGAGTTCCTTGGAACAGCTCCATATGCTTCATCAGAAAAACACCACAGTCAAAAGTTCCAAGTTTACCAAGTCCTTTCAAGCTTCACGATTTTTACAAAAAAAAAAAAAAAAACATTAAACATTTATACAAAAACTAGAATATTCATCTCATAAATTAGACAATATAATGTAAAAACTAGAGAATTCATCTCTTAAACTAAACAATATAGTGTAAAAACTAGACAATTATGTTCATGTTTGATCATAAAACTAGACAATTTACACTAAAAATTAGACAATATCTCGTAAAAACTAGACAAATATGTTGAGCTCAGTTAGTAAATTTGATTTTAAGGTGAAGGTGAAAATGTAAAAACTAGAGAATTCCCAGATATAATATAAAAACTAGAAAATTTCTCGCATAAACTAGATAATATAATGTAAAAACTAAACAATATAATGTAAATTTAATATCATGTAAAAACTAGAGAATTTCTTTCATAAACTAAACAATATAATGTAAAAACTAGACAATATAGACAATTATGTTCATGTTTGATAATAAAACTAGACAATATATACTAAGAACTAGGCAAATATGTTGAGATCAGTTAGTAAATATCTTGAATAAACTTATTGCCACTCGATATAAGAAAAAAATAAATTTAATATCACGTAAAAACTAGATAATTCCTTTCATAAACTAAACAATATAGTGTAAAAACTAGAAAATATAGACAATTATGTTCATATTTGATATTAAAACTAGATAATATTTCCTAAAAACTAGACGATATACTCTAAAAACTAGACAAATATGTTGAGATCAGTTAGTAAATTTGATAGTTGAAGGTGAAGGTAAAAATGTAAAAACTAGGGAATTCCTAGATATAATGTAAAAACTAGAGAATTTTCTCGCATAAACTAGACAATAAAATGTAAAAACTAGACAATATAATGTAAATTTAATATCATGTAAAAACTAGAGAATTTCTTTCATAAACTAAACAATATAGTGTAAAAACTAGACAATATAGACAATCATGTTCATGTTTGATAATAAAACTATACAATATATACTAAAAACTAGACAATATCCTATAAAAACAAATATTGGATCTTATACACAGTAAGTTCATCAATCTATTACTTCTATACTTGCATCCAGAAAGTTAACGATGATTGTTTCACCGGAATATTGAAATATGACATCATCCATAAACTGCTTAAACTACACAATTCAGTCAATGAAGAACAAAATATTACAAAGAGACAAGCTAGCCCTCACACACAGATCAAAAGCCAGACCCAGACCCAATCGATTGCTAGCAACATATCAATTGATTGCAAATGCGAGAGATTTGGAACAGAAAACATATGAACTGAATAGAATCAATACGTAAGGAGGCTCTTCGCCGCAATGACGACCGATCGGATCTGCTCAAATAAAAATTAGATCAACATCAACAAACCTGCAACAAACACCAGCAAAACCTGCTCAAATAAAAATTAGATCTCATTGAAGATGAGCAAAAAAGCATACTATCTAATTTGTTACCAATAAGGAGGCACTGCAGATAATGGTTACAACTGAATACATAAGCTTATAAACGTGATGAAATAGTTGAACTGCTCATGAAAAGCTAAAGCATGCTAGACACAGATTGACAAATTGCTCAATCGGAAAACAGGTTCATTATGCTCTTCTAATTCTACTTATTACTACTAAACTAGAAGATGATAAAATCACTAGATTTCAACATTCTCTTGCATAGATTACAAAAATAGAAAAATAATACGGCGTTCTAGCAGTATCAGCGAAACTGTTCAAAATTCTTCTTCAGAAACTTATACATACGACTTACATCATAGCCATGGAGATCTGCTTGAGATCATTCTCCATATTCCTCATATTAGCCGTCAATCTTTGAAAACTACGAACATCGAATTCAAAATACTAGAATCAGCAACACAGACCGATTCAAAATCGAAGCAACAAAAAATCGCGATGAAATCACAAAAATTGAAGCAAAATCGCAATTCAAAGTCGCAGAACAGACTAAAATCAAAGCAACAAAAAGCAAAATTGAACTCAAAAACACTAAAATCGAGCTTGAACAGACATTACCTTTACCTGATGATCGCGCGATGAATCCACCATCGGAATCTACATCGGCACCGGCAACATCAACATTCAAGCTCGATTCGGCCATTGAAGAAACTAAAAATCGAAATCAAAATTAAAAAGCTCAAAAACAGATAAACAACAACTAGAACAACTTTAAAACACTGAAAATCAAAGAGAAACGAAACAAACCTGACGATCGCGAGTGAAAATGAGTAGATTAGGGTTCTTCACCAAATTTGAGAGAAAATAGACGGAACTGAAGAAACGCGAGAGAAATGAGAAGAAAAAATGAGAAGAAAATGGGAAGAAAACCTATTTATACTATAACCATTATAAAATGGTATGACCCGAATACATTTTGACCCGTGAAATCCGGTTAATTTTGACCCGCGAAATATAAAACGGGCAAAACTAAAAACTAGACAATTTATGTAGAAACCAGGGGACTTTTTGGACTTTCCTAATATGATAGTACTTTTATAAGACTAAGTATTTCAATAATCTTGTCGTCCTTGACTCAACCACTTTATAACTCCTAGGGTTCGAACTATGCACCTTCTGCATACGGTTTCAACTCCTTACCACCAGACCACCTTACTACATAAAAATGAAATACCAGCACTACTTCCATAGTCTTTATCTTATATACTTTGTCTTTTCCCATCACTACATATTTTAAGATATCAATCATACTCTCTCCATTTCACATAAGATCTACAATTGTCCATTTATAACGTTTTGCTAAAAGATTTATAAATTTTTCTTTCATGGCGTCTTACTAAAATCTTTACAATTACAAAACTCACTATGTAAAGCCTCATTCTCTTAAAATGAAACAATAATTATCAGAGTATGTTAGTGCAGCTAAAAGTGCACTCCTAAAATATATGGTCATTTAAAACTTTTAAAATTAATTTGTACTCGACGAACGGAGCGTTAAAAACAATAAATAACATTTACATGGAAAAAACATTAATTTTTATAGCGCAAATAACTTGCTAATCATTAAAAGTACCAGTCCTACACCCTTTCTTTCTTCTATCCACATCTTTCCAAATTTTTAACCGGTTGTTTTCCCAGATTTTTATGTACTCCATTCTTGTGTATGAAATCACATGGATATATCCTTAGTGCCCCTAGAATTAGAAAGAAGAATTGGAGAACTTCTTTCAATATAAGCATCTCTCACAATAGATGGAAGAGCCACCATCAGACCCAATAGCAACCTGCGCTTTAGGCACATAAACTAGTTGAACGTCCCTAGTAACTTAACCAGCCAAATTCACCAAAACCTCAGCAGTTTGTTGTGTTTGAGTGACAACTACAACATGGTCAACAACTTCTTCTCACATGGAACCCTCTACACTAAATTTAGCACCTACAGGCTGAACATTCTTCAGCTTGGCTAACAATTCCTGCCTAAGAGTTGTATGGCAAAAATTTGTATCTTGGTCAAGTCCAAAACTTAGTCCAAATACTACATGATAAGGCATCGTTTATGCTCCATTTAAAGGCGAGCAGGCCCAATCCACGAGATTAGTCGAGTGCTGATGTGCACTTAAGGATTTGAAAGCATTGTAGTACCTGTAATCCTCAATTACAATCAAAGATTAAATTTATGAGTCCGTCTTGCGAGAGACCCCTATATATAGGAGAGTCCCGAAAGTCCCCTTCAAATGTTAAAACTAGACAATTATACATTTTTCTCGACTTGGTTTCTGATGGTTTTTCGCGGATCTTTTGACCCGGATTCACTAAAAACGGGTCAAGTATAAATAAAGAAAGTTACCATATTCCTAGACAATATAATGTAAAAACTAGAGAATTTCTCGCATAAACTAGACAATATAATGTAAATTTAATATCATGTAAAAACTAGAGAATTCCTTTCATAAACTAAACAATATAGTGTAAAAACTAGACAGTATAGACAATTATGTTTCACTGAGTAAATTTCTGGATAAGTAATAAAACTAGACAATTCATTTACAAAACTAGACAATTCAGTTACAAAACTAGACAATATCATCATCAGTTCAAAAACACTAATTTTTCTTCGATTGCTTTAGTTTCTTCAGAGCATTCTTCTTCAAATCATCAAATACACCCTCTTCAAAATCATCATCGGCAGAAGGTCTCTTATATCAAGGAAAAGGAGTTCCTTGGAACAGCTCCATATGCTTCATCAGAAAAACACCACAGTCAGAAGTTCCAAGTTTACCGGTCCAATCAAGCTTGACAATTTATCCAAAAAACATTGAACATTTATACAAAAACTAGAAAATAACTCTCTTAAACTAGACAATATAATGTAAAAACTAAAGAATTCATCTCTTAAACTAAACAATATAGTGTAAAAACTAGACAATATAGACAATTATGTTCATGTTTGATAATAAAACTAGACAATATCTCGTAAAAACTAGACAAATATGTTGAGCTCAGTTAGTAAATTTGATAGTCGATGGTGAGGGTGAAAATGTAAAAACTAGATAATTCATAGATATTATGTGTAAAAACTAGAGAATTTCTCGCGTAAACTAGACAATATAATGTAAAAACTAGACAATATAATGTAAATTTAATATCATGTAAAAACTAAAGAATTTCTTTCATAAACTAAACAATATAGTGTAAAAACTAGACAATATAAACAACACACAGTAAGAATTCTTAATATTCACTGGATGGCATGCTTTTCAGCAAAATGCAACAATCAACACAATTCATGCTCCAAAACAAATCCATTAAGAAACAATCACCTCAACAAAATCAGAGCTCCAAACATTAAATGCACCCAAACAGAACAGAACACAATAACAAAACAATTCCAAAACACTAAAACTGCCAAATCAAGAAATAATCAACTATAATTACAGCTAAAACTCAGCTCCAAAAGGAATCCATTAAGAAACAATCATCTCAACGAACTCGAAGCTCCAAACATCAAATGCACAGATCTAAAAAACCACAGATAGCGAAAAGCATCAATTCACTAACAGCTTGAGTTATCTAACTTCAAAAACATTAGCCTAGCTCAATTTTCCAGCTACGAAGCAGACCAAAGCCAGATACATTCAAAACTATCGATAAAATGATACTTACAACACCAGTAGGAGAGGAAGTAGTGAAGAACTTACAATTGTTGAAGACTACATAAGAGATATGTGGATATGAAATGAAAAAATTAACATCATGACACCTCGAGATGCAAATTGAAGCTACTGAGTAGCTAATGGATCGAGGTGAGCTAGTCTACAACAGTGAGGCGGCGATAGGCAATAGGCAACTCAATCACTAAAATCGAAACCGAGTAAAAATTAAAAAACCTAATCATGAGAAGAAAACTTACAGTTAAGGTTTGTAGATCGGCTTGAAGAGAATAGTCCGGAAGAAGAAACCACTCTCAAACATGAAGAAGGTTGATCAGAGAAGAGTCAAAGAAGCTCGAGGTCGATTGATTGCAGAGAATAACCTGGAAGACGAAACCGCTCGAGATCGATCGATTTGAGAGAAAATATGGAAGAAGAAAAAGAGTTGTCGTCTGCGTGAAGGAGAAGAAAAGGCATTTTGCAATATCTTGAAGGAGAAGAAAAGGCATTTTGCAATATCGTGAAGAAGAGAGTGAAAGTATGGGAGAAATGAGGAAAAGAGAGTGAAAGTACCTTTTATATCACAGATCCAGCCCGTGACCCGGATCCGGTTTAAACACCCAACCCGGTCATTGGATCCGCGAATAATGTGAATATGGGTAAATGTAAAAAGTAGTCAATTTGGTGACAAATCTGATGGACTCTTTGGACTCTCCAAATGGAGTAGGACGTTTATAAGACTTTGTATAAATTTATATTAGTCGAAAGCTCTCAAACTACAGCAATAGCAGTAAGTTAACTTGGGATGTCGTTCTCCACGGACACTTAGCATAGGAACAAGCAAATAACGTTTGTAAATTGTGTGCAGAAAAGTAAACAGGTTGATCGCATACAGAATGATTAATTCGCAGTAAACTCTAAATTGAAAGATGTAAATCAGTAAAGGAAAGTCGTAGAGGTTCCCCGACCTCCCTCTGCTATGCTACTCTCAACTTCCTAGTTAAAATCCTACGCGATTACATGTAACGACAGCAGGGCATAATACTATTATGCCAAGGCGCAGTCAGCACGAGTGCCCCTACTTAGTTCAATGAAACTACTGTGTCACTCAGCAGAACATCACACCACGAAGGATGTATAGAGTTGTATCACCACGATTTATATCTAATAACTATTCCATTAATATATCACGGTATATAAGGAAGTAGCAAAAGCAGAGTTACGGCGGTTCGCCTTTACAAAAGAAGGTTAGCTACTCATAGTATTCTAAAGACAGAAATAAAAAACTAGGAAGAAAAGGATGAAGAAGCTTAGTCTCTGATGTCTTCGTGCTGCTGCTTCTAGGGTTTCTTCCTTCTGGGTGTTTGACGGCCAGCGGTTTTGCATTTTCACTTCCCCGAGGACTAGTTCTCTCTCAGGAGAGCTGCTTTGTGAGCGGTGTAGAATTATGAGACCTCTGAGGTCTTATTTATACTGAAAATTCCGAGCTCTGGCCGCCATTGATCAATAAGGAAGGTTTAGGAAGGCGGCCTCTAACCTAACAATCTAGGAAACAACCCAGGAGAAAAACAGACACTGGACTGCGGTCGCCTGTGGACCGCTGTGACCCCTTATGCGGTCACCTGTGGATCGCCAAGTGCGATTGTTGCAGATTCAAATCTGTTTTCTTCGTTCTTCGATTTTGAGCTTCATAACTTCGTTTTCTCGAAAAGTGGTCTTCTACAAAGTTGTTGCATCTTCAATTATATTTGCATTGGTTGGTCGCATGACATGTTTTGACTCCTCGAACTCCGTGCAATGGCCAATCCGGCGTATTTGCTTAACTTTCTCGATTTCACACAATTATGTCGTTTTGGTATCTGAAATCGTGCAATTCCTCAAAAACACGATCATGACCTACATAAAATACGCGAAGTTGATAATTGACCATAAAACAATACAAATATTGCATCTAAAGCAAAAAAATGAAGGTCTAAAAGCATGTTATATCGCACATTTCATTGTCACATCAAGTGCGTTTCAGTCACTTGATGACCTTGCTAATTAAGGTCCAGTCTAAATATATTCGACCAAGGTAAGTCAACTTGATTATAAGATTAGAGGGAGGAAGACTAGCCACGAGGTGGTCTACCTATTGAGATAGACAATCATCCAAGGTCCATCTTTGATCCTTAGACATGACCGATCCATGAGTTCATCTCTTGCTCTAGGATCTTGATCAATCAAGGAATTCATGTTTAGCACTGGGACTTTGACCAGTCAAGGTCCATGTCTCATTGAGAGTCTAGCACAAACAAAGGCCCTTCCCTTAATTGGTGGTCCTCGAAGAAGTTAGGCACTTGGCCTTCCTCCTTAGCGAAACCTATCCAAGATGTCAAAATTCATTGTAATTAGGTAAGTGAAACCATACCTCGAATAATCGTCAATAAAGGTGACGAAGTATTCGAATCCTCCAAATGCTCGGGTTTTAACGGTCCACACACGTCGGTGTGTACGAGCTCTAGGGTATCTTTGGCTCTCGTCCCCTAAACGTTTAAGGGTCTTTTGACATTTTGCCTTCCAAGTAGGATTCACAGACTGTGAGATCACTTGGTGATTAATCACTTAGCGGTCCATCCCTAACTAGTCCATCTATCCTATCGAGGTTAATATGTCCTAGTCTTAGATGCCAAAGGTATGTTTCATTTGTAGAAATCGATTTGTTTGAGTTTGTGTTATTCTTATTTGATTCACAGTTCAGTAGTGCGAGAGAGTTTGATATAATCCATAAACCATGTTCTTATTGCCCACGATAAATAAGATTACCATTATACGAAAATAGTAACTTATATTCCATGAAACATGATAGAAAATCCATTGCTTATAACAAGTTTGGATAATAAAATCCATGTGAAGACCAGGTAAGATCCGTCGCATCTGATCATCGGTGACAATACTAATATTGAGCAAATCACTAAACCTTGTTCAACGGTTTTGGTTACTGAATGCTCGCTTCTCGTAGTGTGTCCAATCATGTATGATTTATCCTGAAATCATATAAGTGTAATTCATGTCCGATCACTCAGGATCGCTGACTAGGATAAGTCAGCCCACTCATTTGGTCGAGGAATGCACTAACGACTTTATCCTCCTATCCCAATCCTAACTATACGACATCGTCGTTGACTTGTTTAATGAATATCATCCCTGCAAGTCTAATCCATTGTATACATCCCATGCACGCTAGACTTGAAGGTCGCATGATAAACATTTGGATTTCAAGACATATGTCTAAGTATCTAAACTCATATAAATGCAGAATAAGCACAAGCAATAAATTTGTATAATACGATTCATTTTATTTCAACAACCGAAATACGGTTTATTACAATCGATTCTTGCTCTATGGGCATAACTCTACCAACTGCTAGCTCCTCATCGGTACTCATCAGTGCTCTGCCAAACCAATCCAAACAACAAGATAAGTCGACTCACATCATCTACCTCTCTATCTCCCTCTTTCAATTACCATATCTTTTACAAGCTTGCTAACTAACTTGAGCGTCGGAGTCCCTTCGGTCGGCACCACACCAGTGTCACCTTGGAACCCCATGCCTCTACGTTTGCTATTGTTGCCTTGCAGGTCGCTGGTGCCCCCAATTCTAATTCGATTGCAGATTTATAAGCGTCTACACCCACCGGCATGCGAAAACCTGAAAAAATCCAAAACACTGAAATTCTCAGCCCTCTCATTTTACACTTGAAAGCTCTCTTTTCAATAACGCACTATTAGTGGGTTATTCAAAATCTGGGTTTTGCAAAAACCCATGGCCCATGAAATGTCTTTTTTAACCTCATAGTACATAGATCCATCGAGACATAATCAGCTAATCTAGCTTCAATTTTCCATTAGTGAAAAAAGAGGGCTTTTCCATTAAATATTCCATTGATTCCATTCATGAGGGTTGGTGGTAAGCATTAAATAGACCCTAATCAACTTCCAGACTCTATATAAACTAGGGTTTTCTTCTCCATATTCCTACGGCGTTGTTATTCAAGAGAGGTATGCTCCTGTTTTGTGCAATTTCAATTTTGTTTTGATTTAATTCAACCTAGTATGATATACCTGCAATGCGGATTAGTGTATGTTATAATCACTGTATATTTGTTGAAATATTTTGTTTAAACTTGATTGAAGCTTTGTGAAGTAAAATTGAATTAGTTGTGAGTCTACTACATTTGCAATTCATACTGATTATATGTATGTAACTGTTTGTATTGCATTTTAATACTTAGCATTATCATGAATTGGTTTAGATTATTACTTAGAATAATGTGAAAGGTTGAGAAAGATAAAGCATCAACTAAGGATGGAAATTGTGAAGGAGAAACAGTTGACTGGATGGCTACCGAAAGTTGTGGTAGTCTTGTGGTTTGTAATCTTGGGTTTTGTATTTCGTGTTAATTAGGATCTTAATTATATGTATGTTGCTGGCTTCACAATAGTTTATGGGAAGTAAAGGTACTCTTTATTAGGTGCCTAAAAGAAAGCCCGATAATATGCCAAGAATTTGAAAAGAAGAACTAGAAAATGGCCTATATTTCTTATTTCTGGTTTAAACGAAAGCCATGGATGCAATCAAAATCTAAAGCATATTCTCCTATATCAGAATAGGATGTGAACTTATCTATATATCAGTAGCAATGAAGGAGAGCCGAAAATCGAAATGTTCCAATGTAAAACAACTTGCTCCTAATCTTCACAAGAGAGCAAGATAGTATCATTTATAATGAAAATTTAATGTACATCTTCAATGTAACAAAAGGAAACCCATATGTTGAAAATAAATGCCTCAAAATGAATATGAACTAATCACAAAGAGTCAAAGGGTGTCTAACCGACATTCTCTCTGTTTGTTTGTTAAGGGGCATTCCTTAACCCCCTTTTCTCTGTTTTTCCTTACATTTTCCAGTACGCAGGTGCAAAAACTAGTTCTGGAAGGCGTGCTGAATTTGATGTAGAAGATGGAGTTTTGTGAACTAAAAAAGAAGGAAGGGAGTTGAGAGCTTAATCAGTGTCTTTGTTCGTTCTGGTTTTGTGGGAGAACGTGTTTTAGTTAATTTGTTGACAGAGTTCTTGAGGCTTATTGAGGGTGTTAAATGTTTAACAGGGCTGCTGTTTGTAGTTTTCTGGGCGGTTCTATGGCCAACGTTTCTTGGTTCAGTTTGTGGTTTGATGTTGGGTTATGTTTCTAGTTTGTTTTTTGGTTTCAGTGTGATCTTTTTGGTTATGGTTTGGTGATATAATACCCTTCATTTTAGCTACTTGTTATGCCTCAAGGCAACATCATTGAAGTCCTTTTGGTTGTTTTAACCGACTGGATTTTGGTATTCAGCCCTCGACGGAATTGATTGCAACCCCTCACTCTCGACCTTGCATTTAGTTTATTTTGACATACTATACGATGGGGTTGTCAACTTTTTTTCCATATGGAAACTAGTTAGGTTGGATGTATAAGGGTCTATTACAGGACCCCTGTTTGAGACGTCAATCTCATCCAAACCCCTGATACTCTAACAATTACATTTGAGTCCAAATTTCAATTTTCATGTTGACCAACTTAACTTAAGTTTTACAAACAATTACTCCCAAACAAGCCCTTAACTCCATAGACCTTGATTTAAAAAAAAAAACATAATAAATAAAAAATTAAAAGAAAAATGAAAAAAATAAAACCATGGTAGCCATTGCCATGGAAGCTCCTCCACCATGACGGATTTGGAAGCTCCACCACGGAGCTTCCGGTGGAGCTTCCATGGATTAACCTTGCAATTTATTAAAAAAATTAAAAAAATAAAAATTGGCAAATTACTGCTATAGAAGCTCCACCACGGAGCTTCCGGGCTGCCATGGAAGCTCCACATCGGAGCTTCCAGATACGCCATGGAAGCTCCGTGGTGGAGCTTCCAGGCTGCCATCCATGGCTGTTCTGGAGCTTGGAAGCTCTGTGGTGGAGCATGTAGTGGAGCTTCCATGGCAAAAATTTACTAATTTTTTATCTTTTAAATTGATCTTTGATTTTTTTTATAAATTGCAAGGTTAATCCCTAGATAGTTAAGTGTTACATTCAATTGAACCCAATAGATTTTTGAAATTCTGAATTTACCCTATAATTATTTTTGAAACTTTCATTTAAGTTTGAATTAATTGCAAAGACCCCAAAAAAATTAAATCTGTTTGGTTTCTCTCAAAATTCAATTTCTTAACAAGGGTAAATGTGACATTTCTAGCTTTTAGTTCGAAAAAAGTCAAATTCGTAGGAACATATGTAATTAAATTCATCTAAGAAGGTATTATTAACATGTTATTGTTTGTCTAACAGGGATCCTGATGTAATTAGAACATCCATCTGATCCCATGATTTCGGTCTTTAGCAAGGACTAGTTTGTTGTTGTTGTTTGGACTGATTTTGTATTCCTAAGATTGGTTTTGATCCATTGTATTCCTAAAAAACAATATTAGCTCAAGTATTGTGTTTATTGCAGTATTTGTTATTGTAGTGTCTAATTCGTCAAGAACCAAGTTTTAATAGCTTTGTTTGCTTTTAATGTCGAGACGTGTTGCTCGACTTATCTTAATCTAAACGAAAGTAGCCATTGTTAATATATAGTTGAGGATCTTCGTGTTAACTTCCGAGTAACTTAAGATATTTTTCTATTTAATATGTAGATTACATATTAATAAGCTTGTGTAATATTGTCATATTATATCTATTTCAAATTATTTATGATGCGTAATCGAATTTAACTTCGAATTTCAAATGTTTTAATGCATTTTTTGGAGAGTTCCGTGCAAAAATCTTGAGAAATAAATGTGTTGTTTACATTTTATCACGTTTTTTGGATGCTGTAATTTGAACTATTACGTTTTCATGCTTTAATTAGAGAACATCGACTGGTAAATTTGTAATATTTCAAGTTTTGGTAAAACTCATTCTCCCAACCAAATCTGGTTTCACTTTTAAACACACTTCCGACTTAGTCACATAACATAGATTTTCGCCTGAAAACACCTCCGACCGAAAACCCTTCTTTTCCGGTGTTGAAAACCTAAAAATTTACTACCGGAAAATCCTTTTTCCGAACCACGTTAGTCTTATGCTAAACAACTTGAAAATTGTTAGAGTGGGGAGAATTCATATTTAAACCAATTAACTGTTTATTACTAAAAAAATATGAGGGAATTAAATAAAAAAAAATAAAGTATTGCACGCCTCTGTTCTGTCAAAAGCGATGCATTTGAGCACTCTCACGTAATTACACGCAGAGAGAGAAGTTTTAGAGAGAGAAAGTGAAGAGAGAGACAATCGTTGGTTGAAGAATTTCTGTTCACTGATGCCAAGGATCTAGAAGAATAATCTCAATCTCAATTTTGTTTTGTTTCTTTTACCCGATTTTCTCTCTCTGCAATGGAAGGTAAACCATATTTCTTCCTTTCACAGCCCTAATTCTTCGCCATTTCTCTTTTCTTACTTGACTTGCGTTTACTGGATTAGACTCTGATTTTACTGTTTCCGAGTACATCTGTTCTTCAGCTCAATTTCGTTCTATTTTACTGGATTATATATTATGCTTGTGGAAATCAGTTTTTGGCTCTGTGATCTGTTTTAGCTATACTGTGAGATTTCATGAGCTCATTGGACTGGTTCAGTCTCACTTTCATCTCTCTATTTTTGCAGTGTGTGGTGGTTTTAACTGATTTCAGATTATTAATTAAGATTCATAAGGCTCCTAATGTGTACAGATTCGCTCAATCGAATTCGTATTTCATTTTCATTGTCTAAGTTGGGGAGGAGTTAATTTATTCGTAGTGTGGAATCGGAAAATAGCTGGCATTTCAATAAATTATTAAAATTTATGCATTCAGTATCTGCAAGGAGACGAATTAAGCCCTTTTTCTTTTTCGTAAGCGCCTTGAAGCCCAACTGCAGAAGCTAATTCATGTTATGTAGGTCAATCAATAACTCAGTAATGATTTTATTGGTGGTAGATTGAACGTTTCGGGTGTAAATTGTTCAACTGGTGGGTTTTGAGACTGGAGTGGTCTAAGTGCCTTGCCTAAGGAGAAGTCCGTAGGAAAACATGTGGCCAATCGTGCTCATAAACCTCATACGCTGATGCAAAATTTTGTTGAGGGATGTCTGTGTCTGTTATCTGTTTACTTGTAGTTTTTAAAACTCAATGTGCACATACAAGGGAGAATATTTAGCACGAAGTGCAGCTTTCTAGCTCGGAGGAGGAGCTGGTGTAAATTAATTTTATTTTATCATTTTGTTGTCTACCTACTCGTGATTCACTGCTTTTTAATTATTTAATATTATTATTATTATTTGTAAAAATAATCTATTGAGCAGATCTCTCAAGTTAAAATGTACTTTGGCACTTTGCTATACCGAGAATTCTAAACCTGTTATATTTTGTGTGTTGTTTGCTGAGTATGTCTGACTTGACTATGTAAAGGTTCAGTTTCTGCTGTTCTATCGTAAGTTTTGTTTCTATAATTCAGCTCAAGTCATTTTAAACTAGTTTTCTGTGGTCTCACCAATTTCTTCTGAAACATACCTGGTCATCAAAATAGCTCCAATGACTTAATATGTAAACATGTCACAATATTTTCAGGTATATCCCCAGACCGGGATTCACTGGAGTCTGGGACCAGAAAGTCAAGTATGTCATCAGGCGGTAGGATTCATGACAGGAAAGAGTTTCTTCGAAAATTTATAGATAGTGAAATCTTGAAAGCAAGTCTTACAGATTGGATTGACGATTTAGATGAAAATAATGTGGGGCCTTCCTTTGATGTTCCTTTTGAGTTAATAGATCTTCAGAAGTTTGATTATGCATTGGAAGGGATTCCATTTCAGCAGCTGATTAGGATGCCTAGTGCTATCTATGCATCAGCATCCAGTACTGTAGAAGCAACTGCTTATCTTGCTCTTGAGGATTTCCTCCATGCCAGTGTGCATGGTTTGTGGGAAGCGTTCTGGGGTCAAGAGAACGACATAATGCCTTTCTATGTTTCATCATTGTATGATGGAAACTTGAGATTTTACCAAGCTGAAAAGGCCATCGCTAAAGACAAACTTGGAGGGCTTTGTGCAACAGCCTTGATGCTAAAGAATCCAAGACATCCTCATGGTAAGTGGGATGACATTGTGGAATTGGCATTACTGAGACCAGGAATTGGAAGTCTCTCGTCAACAGGGATTGACTCTAAGCCACCTCTCCCTATTGTGGCGGAAGCACTATTCTTTGCACTCCGAGTATTGCTAGCAAGAAGTATCAGCAGATCAAATATTCCTCTGAGTTTGGATTCTGTTTTTATCTTGCTTGTTGATTCTCAGTATGGAGGTGTTATGAAAGTTGAGGGTGATCTTAACAAGTTGGAATTTGATCTAAACAATGTGTATGATTGTGCTGCCACGTGGATTAAGAATCATTCACGAATCGAAATTTCACCAGTTGATAAAATATGGAATAAGCTTGGAAATGCTAATTGGGAGGATATTGGTGCTTTACAAGCACTTTACGCTACATTTCATTCGATAACACAGTATGTTGGAACACCTAAAAATTCTGTTGAAGATTTAGCTGCTGACCATAGCACTCGTCTTCAAACAAGGAGGTTGGAGAGACAGTTGGGGGATAAAATGGGAGATAGCAATGGCCTGTTTCGGTTCCAGCACCGGACTGCTTCTCCAGAAATTGTAGAAGTACTGGAAGAATCCGTTAAACTGGATGATGGGAAACCAGTCAAACTAGAAGTTGGTTCCATATTGTTGATTGAGGATTCAAGCTGGAGAAATGGTTATCAGATTGATCAAATCATGAATGATGGTAGTATTCTCTATTACATTGCATCTTCTGTGGAAGATCCGGGAAAGGCACTGTTTTTATATATTGGTTCACATCCGTCACAGCTGGAGCCGGCATGGGAAGATCTGAAGTATTGGTATCAAGTTCAGAGACAAACTAAAGTGCTGAGTATTATGAAACAAAAAGGTTTGTCGAGTAAGTATCTTCCCGAATTAAATGCATCTGGACGGATAGTTCATCCTGGTTTGTGTCGAAAACCAGTATCTGGTGGTAATTGTGACCATCCTTGGTGCGGGACCCCAGTCCTAGTGACGAGTCCAGTTGGAATGACTGTAGCAGATATGGTGAAATCAGGACAATTTGGAGAAGACGAGGCTATTAAATGTTGCCACGATTCTTTATGCGCTCTGTCAGCTGCTGCTTCTGCTGGAATCAGGCATGGTGACATCCGGCCCGAAAACCTTATCTGTGTGAGGACGGCTGTGGGGAAACCTTATTATGTCCTCATGGGTTGGGGGCGTGCAATTTTAGAGGAAAGGGACCGTCCATCCTTGGATCTTCATTACTCTTCCACGTCTGCTCTTCAGGAGGGGAAATTATGTTCTGCTTCGGATGCAGAGAGCCTGGTGTATATGCTCTACTTTTCTTCTGGTGGTGATTTGCCTGTTCTTGATTCAGTTGAGGGAGCATTACAATGGAGAGAAACCTCTTGGTCGAGAAGGCTGATTCAGCAGAAACTTGGTGACATCTCAGCTGTTTTGAAAGCATTTGCGGATTATGTTGACAGCTTATGTGGTACACCATATCCTGTGGACTATGAAATCTGGCTAAGAAGGCTCCGAAGACATAGCAGTGAGGGGGAAAGTGGAAAAGAAGCTAACACGTCTGGTTAGAATGGTGGGCCTTATGTAACGACCTCTTTCTCCTTTTTGGGTTTCGTTTGCTTATATGCTTGAGCATGCTTGCAACATTCATTTTGAACTGGGACGGTCTGAGCTTCTTCGTTTTTGGTTCAAGTGTCTAAAGGAGAAGCCGTTGGCATCAAGGCAGATGGTCCATTGTTTCTTTCCGAGCTAAATTATGACTCTGCCACTCGGAGAAAGGTGATTGTGCAAGTACTTACAGGTGCGGAGGAAAGCCGAGACCTGGATATTTCTAAATGGACCAAAATGGATACAAGTCCTCGATGATTTTTTGCAGAAAGTGATGTGCACCTGGTTGGTTTAACGGGTGTTGTAATTTGATTGATTTTGCATTTGTAAAGTGCTGTTATAGAAATGTGACGTCTTGTGTCAATTGCCATTGATTCTTGTATAGGTATAGGAACTATTAAGATTGTTTGATATTTGTGATTAGATGATCTTGGGCCTAATGTATCAAGGTTTTTACTGTCTATTCGTTGTGAGTTTTTTGCAGTGATCCCATTATATACGTATACATGAATCCCCTTAAAAAAATTGTCTAGATTTTATCAGTGCTAGTACTATTTATCTGAGGTTAACCTAACATAGATCAAGTTCACTGCCGAATTTAGTGATGATGGTTTATGAACAGGGAACCTCATGGTGTGCTGGAATATCATGTACGATTACGAGGACATTCATGCTGCATGGACATCATATCCACATACCAAGAGAAAAGTGGAATACTAAGAAAGACCGTGAGTTCATGCTCGGACAATATTGATCCAATAGAGCAGTCATTTTAACAGCCAAAGATGAATCCAGAGCTGTTTGTGAAAACCTCAAAGTATCCAACAAATATGGAGAGATCTACTTCATGTAAAACCTGAATGTAGGAAATAGTTGGTTGGGGGTTTTGCATAAACAGATTACTAAAAGTACATCACAAATATGAGAACCAAATTTAACCCATCCATCATATAATACGCAGAATCCAGTTTGACCCATTTCAAGAGGATTGATCAAAACAACATGGTAGAGGACAACGGCCCTTAATCAGCATCCATTTCCTCCAATGCAGCTTTAGCAGCATCCTTGGCTTCCTCTAATAGATCCTCCGGAACCTGGTACATAGCAGATTGGATGGCTTAGACCAATCAATAATTCATACTCAAAATTCAGGCACAGTAAACATCACATTCTCTCCAATGAAATGCTAATGTAAACAATACAGAAGTACTGCATGTCTCACAAGTGACAGCAGAATTTCAGACAGATATTAGCCTCACTTGTGTCATTCCTATAAATGTCTACATCCATGAACTCATGAAGCATAACCCCATTAACTGGCCAATAGCTTATTATACAGCACATAACTACTCGGGGTGGTAGACGCATACTAGTAATATGATAGTATGGAGGCATTTGAAAGCAGAATTAGCTATTACCTTTTCGTGCAGGCGTTTTGACTCGTCACATACCCAGCTCAATTCCAATTCAAAGGCCTTGTCCTTTGCCTCATCGTGTACTCCATATATACTGCGCACTCAAAAGATGGGAATATAAATCAAATGATGGCCAGTGATACTGATGGATGACAAACCAGTCCAAAATGCAAACTTACATGGGAGAAGCACATGGTCCGAAATCAAACATAGAGCTAGAACAACATACTTATAGTAGTAAAAGAATGGCAAACAGAGTGCTTAAACTACCAAAAGAATATTAAGTTTGCAAGTTTAAGTCTTTTGTAAGAAACTGCTATATTTCCGCGAAAGATCTATAAGCAGAGTGGTGTCTAAAAACACACAGGTGGGTTTTTATCAATACTTTGAGCCAAGCAGAATGTACTAATACTCAATGGAATTAGAAGTTCCTGCAAGACTTTCAGAGATACTGCCCAGCTCTAGAAGAGATTAATGTATCCGTGACATCAAGCGATACCCCTGGACACAAGAACCTCACATAAACATTGCATCGTCATCCAACTTTTCATATATTACAGCCACAGGTTATTGTGCTTCTTTGTTATCCACTCCACTAATAGTTGATTTGTCATCTTCATCAAACAAAACATTCTAGCAACTACATATCACTTCATTGTGTACTGAAATTTTATAGTTCAAGCAAATAAAAAGAAAAAAAACTTGAATAACCATTTACCAAGTATTGTGTGTTTTACACAACAAAACCCAGCAAGTATGAAATCACTGACAGATTAGATTGTCTAAGAGATCATTAAAAAGAAAAAGATAAACACAAAGAGCATTGAGAAGATTCTACTCACATCTTAGCCACCTCAATAGCGCCTTGACGGCACGTCATTTCTGAAAGCTTTAATTTTTCAATCTCACTGTCAACATATCATAAAGGTCAGTATTAGCAACTCCAACTACGATATGTAGTATGATAATTAGATAATAAACATTGCAAAAGGATGTGTAAAAATGGTCCCATAAGAAGACTTGAGACTATCCTATATAAAGAATGCCAAAATCTATGAAGATTAATCACAGAGTAAAATTTTAAACATGTGTTCCACTTTGAGGCAAATTGTCAAGTTAACAACGAAGATAGAAAATACTCAACTATAACACTGCACAAGTAAGATCATTAAGACAACATAGGGGATTAAAAAGCTCTATAGCAAATAATAGCATGCTTTTGTTTCTCCTATTACTACATCAGCCTCAGGATTTTTGTGATGAAATACACAATGCAACATGTTACTTACGTCTTGGCAGCCTGTCTGCCCTTTCCGATGGCAGCGCCAAAGTATCTCTGCAGCAATTAAAAGGGAAAAATATAAAGACCATAATAAATAAAATAAGATCAAACGAAGGGATTAAGAAAGAAGAGAGGAATTAGCATATCATGTTCTGAAAGTTTAGAATGTAGTACCAAATAATGCAACATTCGAGATGTGATAAAGTAGATATCAAAGTAATCAGAATATATTGCTATCATTTGTAGCTAATACGAGTAATACTCACATATGATACTCCTGAGGGTTCAACCATGTACAATTGTGGCCCATCCCTATCATAACCTCCAAGGATAATTCCACATCCAAAAGGTCTTGAGAAAGATAAAATCAAAGTAGGTTAGCATGCAAACAATATTACATGGATGAAACCAAGTTCATGGAAAAAAGAAAATGTGAAAGTATACCTGAGCCACCAATAGAGAGTACACAAGTGTACATAACTAGCAACACGTTCCGCGAGTTCTTTCACTGGAATCTGGTCTCCATATGTACTGCAATGAATAGGATTAGATCAATATAATAATATGGAATAGAGACAGTCAGCATTCAGAAACAGTTATAAAATTGTCTATAGGCTTTCACACATTCTTCCACTCATGTACAAAAGGTACAATAATCTGGTCTCCATACATTATGCTTGATTTGCTTGGAAATTTAACTTATCCATCAAGCGATGACCCAATGGTGTGAATCTGCAAAGCCATATTGAAAATGTTCTACCAGATCTATGTGGTACCTTTATCAAGTTAGTAAGCTTTCAACTGGATGTTCACAATAGATTCCACAGGAATGAATCAGTTTTAACTTATTCCATTGGCTGGCCATGCACATGCCCTTATCTGTATTAAATCCCCAATCCACTTAGACCTATGCACATGCCCTTATCTGTATTAAATCCCCAATCCACTTAGACCTATTCACATATGATATGGACTACCATTCTCTAACCTAACTTCATCAGGATCAAAAGCAAAGGCACAAATAAGGATCTTGGCACTTTCTAATGAAGAAAAGCTGGAAAAGCAACGGATACATTATTTCACATCTAGAACACATAATCAATCCATGCTCAAAGTGTCAGTATTTAATAATCCAGAGAGAGTAAAAAAGACTTAACAGGTCTAATTTTCACAAGCATCTAACTAGTGGGTTGAAGGGTGGGGGTGTAGATCTGCTGCTGATCTGTTATATGAGTTTACAAGTCATTAGCCGTAAAGCAGTAACAAACTATATTTACTACACTTAAACCAGTAAAGCGCACCTCTCATAATTAGATGCCTCAGATTTTGCTCTTGCCACAATTTGTCTACCATCTGCAGCTAGTCCAGCAACAGCCTGCAAATGGAAGTGCACCAAGAAGCATTTAAGACAAAATAGCAGCAAACTGGGAACTCACAATACATTAGATTATATATCAAGTGCTATAACAGAAGAACAAGGATTGTTCAGGGCAACTAAAATTGGGAAAATATAGATTTGATTAACAACTCTCTAGAGGGAGGAAAGAAGAAAAGGGACTTGGACTAATAAACAACACCGTTGCGAAATTGTGGAAAAATTAAGGTCCAGACGTGTTGATACCTTTTTCAGAGGTTTTAGTAAGCATAGTAAAATTAATAGCTGAAAATACACAGCATTTCATAATTCGGTTTCAAGTAATAAGTAAGTGCCTATCGTTATCTATTTCGAAGTCTAAAAAAAGACTAATAACTCAACAATCTAGGAGAAAGCAGCTGGAAAATACTTTCAAGGAGGAACTTTAAGGTATCGGGTATGGACGATATGCCGTTGAAACATAAATACACCAGCAAAATTTGAGAGAATTGAGGTCATGGACACTGCAAATAACGCATATATAATAATACCCTTTGGAAGCCAAGTGTGGGTGAAAATCAAATGGTATGATGAGAGATGGAAGAAATTACCATTCCAGAGTGACGATGAACAGAGTGAATTCTTCGATTGGATCCGGGCAACATCATTTTGGAAGCAATCAGCTTCTCAACTCCCTACAAATATAAAAGAAAGAAAGAAACCCTAATGATAATGAATAAACCCTAGTGAAATAAAAAAAGTGTAGGGTAAATGAGGGAAGTAGAAGATTAGGGTAAATAAATACCATAACGACACCGTCCTTGCATCGGATAGCGACGACGGTACCGCTGTTATCGACGGCCTTGGCGGCGTATTCGATCTGGAAAACACGGCCATCAGGCGAGAATGTGGTCACCGAAAGATCGTATCCAGTTCCTATGCTGCTCATCTTCCAAAATCAAATCAAATCGAGTTTCACTCTTCGAATTTTGTAGCTCTCTGCTTAGTTAATGAGGTTTTTTAAATAGTAACTGGAAGAGAGTTTTCTTTCTTAACAAGACACTGGTAGTGAAGCTGGAGAAGAAGATGAAGAAAAGAAGCATTTGCTTTGGATTTTAAATTACCAAAACGCCCCTGCTTATTGTTTTAACTTCGATGCCGAACAACTCATGTCATGTTATACAAGGCCCATTACTTTTGGGCTTAGTTAATCTATTTTCGTTCTTCTCAACTCATTGGTTGTTTAACAAACAATTAAAATCATGAAAACCAAGTTAAAATAGATATTTTTAATTAGGTTTTGGTGATTTTGATCGCTTACCAAACAAGCATGTTTTGAGTTGACAAATTTTCTTAACCAGTATTTCCCAATTGGCAAGACATAGGTAGGGATGCAATTTTGATATTTTTGAATGAATCTTTATTAGTGGTGAGTTTAGAAAATGAAACCGATTTTTTAGTAGTTGGACAGGAGTATTGAATTCTTTACTACTTCCTCTGTCCCATCCCATGTTATCCACTTTGACTTTTTCCAATCAACAGTGTCTAACTTTGACTACGAATTAATTTTAAACCGCAAATGTAAAATGTTCAATTAAATTATATTATGAAACTTTAGTCTTTAAAGTATCATAATATAATTTAATTGAACATTTTACATTTATCATTTAAGATTAATTCGTAGTCAAAGTTGAAAACGGTTGACAAAAAAAAGTCAAAATGATAACATGAGACATGACGGAGAAAGTACTATGTACCTTCATACGAGGTACATTTGAGGAAATCCGAAATAGAGTACTACAATAATAGTCGTTGGAGCCTCGAGGTATACCATGACATTTTCAAGGCAGAATAGGAAGAAAGCATTGGAGACGAAATCAAACAAGATCATCGATGTTGATCATAAATGAACACAAGGCAATCAGAATTAGCTATATAGCATTTGTAAAGCGCTGTGGCGTTTAAAATTTCAATACATTATTCAACTGAAATTAAACAAAAGTAACTCATTGTTTGGTCCAAAGAGCCAAGTGATAGGGGATGCAAATTACCCCGACAACAATGACAAACAATCATGAAAAGAGGAATTGCAGGTATATCTATTCCTCTGAAGGAACAACAACAGAGATTTCACCCTTGTCGTAGAGGTCATAAAATGCTCTGACTTTCCTCTGCTCATTCCAATGGTGCATCTTCCACACACTACCTGCAGCAATGCCGAGCGCAGTTGCAATGAGGATCTCCTTGACCACACTTGGTCCTTTCAAAGTCACATGAGCAACCCTACCACCGGCCATTTAGCCTCCCTTGGTCTTTATGTACCTGCAATAGTCGTCTGTTAAACTCAGTTGCAGAAAAACTGTATCCAGAAAATGTTTCATGCTACAAGCACAGCAAGCAAGAAAACACAATCGAGGATCTTCCCAATTTGTGCATGAGTTGTGAACAGAGAGCTGCAATTAGCTCAGGTAATTAAGCAGTAACTAATAACTTAATGCACAAAGTTTGATACTTCTGCTGGTAGCTAACATACGAACACAGATACATCAATTAATCCTAAAGCTCATTAGAAAATTTTAAATTGTCACAAGACTTTTTTCTTGTTGGGTCTAAAGAAGATAACCAGAAACTAAATATCGTCATGTAACAAAAACAGTTTTGAACACCTTGCCTTACAAGGCCCAAGCTTCGCCAAGCAACCAACCACACTATTAATCTAACTCATGATTAAATTTACTAATTTAGTCACCCAAAACTCTGAAGGAAGACCTAGCACTTAACAGGATATATAATGAATAGCATCTAGACAGTTTTCGGTCAACTTCAGCACAATATCAGTGGCATACCTCAGTAACCGATTTTGGAATTATGATCAGCATCCCAGTAGGTTGAATTGAGACAAATAATGCTAGATGAAAGTCAAACCAACATACTGAAATTACATTATGCAGTTTTCTCCTAACTCATTTACATTAAACACATACACTTTAGTAAAATCATGATCTTCCTGTGGGCTACGAGTACAGTTTATACACACAAAGTAGGTACAACTACTTGGATATTTATCACGATGAAAGAAGATAGTGGGCAATAAGTATTAAACAAGAAGAAAAAATGGAGGTTTATCAGGAGTTCAGGACCACTAAGATGGTAGGCAATAAGTATTGAACAAGAAGAAGCTTTTATAATATGAGAATTTACAAGTACACTCCGGAAGATAGTTACACTAGCTCACTCGCTTAGCTTGGTTGTAGAAAGTAACAAAGACTGATTATACCACTAAGGAATATTAGAGGGTATATTCCTCATACAGTAGCTTAATATTTTACACATCTATAACTATTACAGGGATTATATAATCGCAAACAACTTGATAGTGATAGAATATATTTTTCACAGTAATTATAACATTCTAGTTATTCTTATCCGAGAGTACGTGCAAGTTCTCATGTAATAAAATACCTCCCTTGTTTAAAACTTCTTAACTAATATCTCGTTGATCCTAATAAACCTTCTTGTAGTTGTACCTACTATTTGTCTGTAAACTATAATATGAATACTCTAGAATGTTATGGTGAAAAATATCTTGCATCACTAACAAGGAATATACAACTATATATTATTTGTAATAGCTATAGCATGTGCGAATATGAAAATAATATGCAAATATACCATGTAATATTCCATAGAGTTTTTGCAGTAGTATAAGTAGAGGGGCTTTACAACCAAGCAAGGAGAGTGAGCTAGGGTGAGTATCATCACATGTTACATGTAAGTTTTCATATAATAAAGGGTTCCCCTGGTTTACTACTCACCTACTGCAATCTCCTTGATCCTGATACACCTCCTAAGTGGTTATGTAAACTTGGTATTCAACAAACATGTATTAGCTATTACATTAGACTGCTGCCAATGAGATTCAGTTTGTCACGGGAAGATCGGTTAAATGATAATGAACTTCATAACAGCAAGCACATAAATACTCTCGCAAGATAGAAGTCAGGCATGTAAAATTGGTCTTAAGAAACCAAGTCAACACTAATTACAGTCTAAAACAATCATAAGTATATCTTAAAATTTAGTCAAATATATTTTATGTTTACAAACATTTAGAAACAATAAAACTTCAAAATGTTCAAAACTATCAAAAGAAGAAACATACGGATATATTTTAAGTTGTCCAAAAAGTGACATTAGATTACTTGATGTCTAGTTATTCAAGAAGTTTAGCAATCTATAGAAGAACAAAGATATGTTTCCCCCAGTATAGGTAGCTTAGAAATAACAACAAAGCATCATAACTACAGTTTGACCAAATACTTGTGAAACAGCCTACCTTGTTAATTAAAACTCATATGTCAGTAGACAAATCGCTAGCGTTCACACAACTCATCTATTCTCTTGGAAACGTTTGAACTCTGTTCGATACAAAATATTAAATACCCAATAACAAACTCGAAGGGGAATAAGAGCACCTCTAGACTTTGACAATTATTCCTGTTACGTAGTAAGAAACAAGCAGTAAACATAAAAGATAAGCTTTTATCCAGAAGGCATCAGCCAAATGCCGGAAAATGGATTGCTCTTGTATTATTAACAGTCTACTTCGTATTCACAGTTAAACAGAGCTTATTGTTAAATGCTCACAATCGATAACTCTCGACATAATTTTAAACGAAGCAGTATCCGGCAAGTACAGAAGAAACTGCGAAACACCAAAGGCTATAAACAAGCAATCTCAGCTGAAGGTTGAACCAGAAATAATCTGCCTAGAACACATACAAAAACAAATGAAATAGAAAGCGCATACCACTGGTTTCATAGAGTTACCAGATCGCAAATCAGACGATGAAATATACATCAGAATCGCATAAATAGAGGATTGCAAATACAAAAAGAAAAAGGGGATTCACACCTTGAAATCAAAACTTATAATCGAGATCGAAAGAGGTTGAAAGATCGAGAAAACCTGCAACGAAAGAGTAGAATCAGATGGTGTGTTCCGGTTGTTTACCAGATCAGAGAGTCGGGGAGAGATGAGAGAGTTTTCTTACCCTAGATACAGTGGACTCGGCTCGGGAAAGAAATTTCTCTGGCTAGAAACAAAATAAATATATATGCCACCAAATATCGGACTCTTTCGTACGAAACTTTAGTCCGAAAATATAATTGATAGAATCGTAATTAAATTTTAACTGATTTATGAAATTTTGTGTTTCGGTTAAACATTTTATCGGTTTTTATAGAGTAAAAATTTTAATTGAGGTATTTGTCACCCACTCTCAATTAACCTTGTAAATGTACAATTCTATTAAAATTTTAAGGCAAACACAAAATCTTTTCCGTCTCAATTAAATTGACATCTTAATTCTGATCAAAACAACCTCTAGTAAATCTAGAGAACACTTACGTCATCACTAAAATTATCAACATTATTAAAACGTCTATATGGGAAGCTGCAGCCTATTTGCCATAAAATTAAAACTAAAACATTAGTTAAACTTTTTTGAAGTATTTGACATTAAGTTTGCAAAAAAATATTTTTACTTCATTTTTCTCCACTTAACAAATGTTATTTTATTTACACCCTACTCTGTCTCTATTTACTATTTCAATTATAACACTCCCTCCACCTTGTAGAACTTGATATATTTGATATTTTTATCCGTCTTACAGAACTGGGTTTATTACATCTGACTACCTTGCTTGTTAGAGACTCACTTCTCATTTCCATCTCCCTTAGTCAAACAATTACATTTGGGTCCAAAATCTTATTTGATGGTTGACCAACTTAATCTAAGTTGGAGACATAGCGACATCCAAGCAGGCCTTAATTCTATTTCTTCTCATTACCCTAGGTTTAATTACATTTCCTTCTCCACTTTTTCACCAACATCACCTTCTTCTTATTCTGGGTTCGTGGCCTTTCGAAACATTTCAATCGAATCCCTATAAACTACAAAAACCTTTCTGCAAAATTTTGAAGCCCGATTTTATCAACTCAAATCTCATTTATAAGGTTCAAACTCATCGCAAATCGACATTAAGATTCGTTCTTTATCCGAGAAGAACAATCGATCAAGAAACAAGAAATCGCCATCGAATTTCATTTTTTTAGTTGTTAAAATATGTTCCATTTTCTCTCTCCCGGTCTTGGCCATCCTTTGTTCCGTTTTCTTCATTCTAGATTCACGTTCTATGGATTCGATCTAGATTAGAGCTTTCGAAGCTCCACAGCCGCCATTAATGGCGACCAAGCTTCATAAGCTCTAAATCGAGCAAATCGAGAAGCAATTATCTCAGAGAAAGATGTGAAACATAGAGGATCATGGATCCGGTCAGAAATAGAGGTCGATTGGTGGCGGTTGACGGTGTCAGAACAATTCTGATGTGAAGTTGCATCAACAATCTTGATGAACATAACTTATATTATGTTCTTTTTCAATTAAAATGAAAAAAAATTAAACATTATATTTAGTCAACTAATTATTGATTATTTGGTAATCTCATTCAGGCACATTAAAATTAAGCATGAATACTTTGTATTCCCTTTGTACATTATGATTCGAAGTTTTATAAATTTTCAAGACCTTGTATTTGAGAATTTGATGTTGCCTATGGATTGTTTTATAATGTTACATGGACTTGATTTGATTTTGGACCAAATTGAACTTGTTATAGGTTATTGGTTGCTTTAGTAAAATCAGAAGAAAGGCTAAAAACTGAAGTTAGCTCTTTCCAGAATCCAATATTTTTAGAAGGGTGAAAATGTCATTTCTAGCTTTTAGTTCGAAAAAATTCAAGTTCGTGGATCCAGATGTAATTAATTTAATCTAACTAGGTGTCCCGGTGTAATTGTTTGATTATGAGGGATCCAAATGTAATTAGGACATCTAAATAGGTACCTGGATGTAATCTCTCCTACAGAACTTCATACCACTACATTACTAAATAAGGAACATATCTCACACCCCCACAAATAATAAACAATCGCAACTTTAACTACAAATTAATATTTTTTCACTAAAAGTACATTTTTTTCAACCTTTTCATTTTCTATCATTACTTAAAACTTTTCATTAAAAACTATGCGCTACCATAATATATAAAGTTTTTCAGACGGATTAAAATAACAACTTTAAGCCAATCAAACAAAATCAATTCTTTCTTGCACATTCTATATAACATCCATATAAAATCTTAATTTCTCACATTTAACTCATTAAGTATTCATGAACTAAAGTTTTTATTAACTCAATTTTTCAAACTCTCAAACATCCACTACTACTATTTTTAGTAGCATTATGGTTCACACCCATAGGCCATAGCAGGGTCAGAGTGCAGCCCCATCCAAATGTATAAGGCAAATGAATTGTGCAGTTTCAGAACAACCTAGTATTACATATAATTAGGGCTGTAATTTGCACACAGGCCTCAAAACGGCAAGAAAAAAGACGAAGACAGTCAACCAAGACAAGCTCATCCTAAGTCACTGAAACTCAATAGAAAGCCAAGGTCTTAAGCATGAATAGGCTCCCAATTCTTCCTACTAGATTGCAATTTGCATCAACATGTCAATAGGAGAAACTCTTTGACCAATATGAATATCAGCAACAGAATACGTATATCAGAAGGATCCGAGTAAATACGTGTTGTTGTAAATGTACTGATACGGATCTAGTAGCAACAAAATACGTATATCCGAAGGATTTTAACCAACCATTCCCGAGCCTTGAATAAACTCCACCCCATACACGTATCTGTGCAGCTACATAGATAATTAGATACATATGCAATTGAATAATTGCTTTTCACTTCTCTTTACACTTTTTTAGAAATCATTTTATTACAGATTACACGAAATTATTGCCCTACAGAACTTTTCAGACAAATATTTTGAAAAGTTCATTCTAGCTTACACACTCTAGGTATCAACATGCACATTTTCTTGGTGACCAGTTGGTCTTGTTTTGCCTGTAGGAGCAGCTTGTTCTTCTCTATCACCACTACTCTCTTCTACAGTAGCACTATCTATTTCATGTTCCGAAACTGGAACCACTGTACTTGAGCTAGGATTTTCAATACTACTGCTAGGGCTAGGACCTGTGCTTTCTACATCCTCTATGTATCTATGTTTAGAACGGAACGATCTCGGATCCCGTTCATCAAAATGCTTGAATATTGCTCTAACTTTCGACCACGTTGTGGTGTCAGAGTTTGCGATTCTTGTAATGAATCCTCTGCTCTCATATGCATACTTGGCTAACGAGACAATGACACAAGTTGCAGTGATAGCCCCCGTGGTTGCAAAAAGCGTTTGGAAACTCCGCAATGGGATGCTGTAGCTGACCATGCTATCTAGTCCGGCACAATTCTGGTGTCCCATCAACCGTTCTGCAATCTCCGACAACCTACCGTTCTCTGTCAGCTGAATTATAGCACGAGAAACATCAACAACTATTGGTGAGTCCTTTCCAAAAACAAAAGCATATCCCTCAGTAGGAAAGGTCGGGCCGACTATCGAGTACTTATCGCAGTTGTACTTAGCTAGAAAGAGATCAGTATATGGCTTTACCGAAAAAAGAGCTGATATACCACCTTTTTCGCTTCCTTTCATTAAGGCTTCATCCATATCGTCCGGGTTCACATATGTCCTGATTCTGGACTCGTGAAATCCTTGTTCTATCAGGAAACTATAAATGAAGGACCCTTTACGACAGCCAACATAATCTCCTTTCCTGAGAATCCCCGGTTGTAGACCTTCTACCGTTAGTTTAGCAGAAAGGCTTGCTGTGTAGGTTGAAGCCAGTATCATGACAACAAACACCCAGACAACCATGACCAATCGAGAGAAGTTGCTCACTATCCGTTCCCCTGTAATGTACATAGATCATGACATAAAGATCAGACCAAAAGTATGGCATAGGGAAACTTTGTAACCGAAGAAAAGAAAACTCACTCTGTGCGTACACCAACGACATGAAGGGAAAGTAAAAGATCATTCCGGCATGTTCTGCCAGTGAGCCCCTGTAAGCGCTGTTGAACCTATGTTCAAGGATCCAGATAGCAAGACCGGTGAACATAAAGAGTGCAATGGAACTTAGCCATAATTCATCACTAAGGGGCTTTAGGAAAAACCATCTGTCACCTGTAGTTTTCTTCATTACCATATTAATCCCTCCTTCAGTAAATGGAAGAGTGAATTCAACGTGTTTTGATCTTTTATACGTGATCGAAATGTCCCCAACAGCACCATCATATGTCTGAGAACATAACACAAAATCACAATCGGTTTGAAGAAACAAAAACATAAAACGAGGGTGTAGTTGCATTTCATACCTGAAGAGAAACTTGATGCGGGAATTCATCATAATTCTGTGCAGTCGGGTCACTAAGTTTCTGAATCGGAACGTAATCATATGGCATGGCATATGGCAGAGCTGCCATGACCGCATCGAACATATCTATGAAGCAACCACTGACTTTTGTTGCGTTAGTCTCAGGGTCTATTTTCACTCGAACAAATTCTGGAAAACCAGCTTTTAGCGGCACGGCAATCTTAAGCTTCTTGGAACTGACTGGGACGCCCCATCCCTTTGGCTTATCTGTTGGGTCTCCAGGAAACATAACACGCCTCAACTTTTTCATCAGAATTCCCTCAGAAGGTGTCCACATTCCGACCTCTCTCTCACTATTTCCAACAACATTTAGTATCTGGAAGGTTGAAGGCTCTAGCTGCTGTCCATTAACAAGATGGAACTTGCCAGCAAGTCCATCAAATGTAACATCTGACATGGCTTGTTGAAATTTTGGGCCTGCTTTTGATACTTGAGTCGTAAAGGGGTTCGTCGAGTTAGAGATACTTGATATCTGCTGTGAACTTGGGTCTCTAAATCCAACTCTTTCTGCAGCCATAGCCACTGCCCACACAGCATCATAAGCCCACATGGCATAAAGGCTAAACTCCACTCGTGAAAAGTCCGGATTATCATGAAGAAACTGCCTCGTCCATCTTTTATCAACAGATGTGAGTCTTTCTGATTTTCGGATCAGAGGCTTTACACCAATAACTCCTTCCATGCTCTCAATAACATATGGATCCAGTGAGTGAAACAGATCCATTACACCAGTAGTTACGATCCACACATAGCCTTCACTCATCATTCCTACCTCTTTCACCTTTGGAAAGAATCTGGAAGCAAGAGAACTTGACATATGCACCACGAATACTCTTGTTTGCAATGTTTTCATCTCATAAAGCTCTTTCAGCAAATAATCAGCAGTTGCTGAAACAGGAATGACACTTCTGTGTGAAATTCGTGCATTGACAGCTTGCAATTCGTTTCTCAGTGAAGGTATTATGCCGTTTCCATAATCTGTATCTTCACTTACGATAACAACTTGGGTCCACTTGTAGTATTCAATCACGGCAGAAACTGCACCAGCTTGAGCTGAGTCCCCCAAAGCAGCCTGAACGAAATAAGCACTTTGAGGTTGCAGTGATGGACTTGTTGCAGAAAATGAAATGATTGGCACATTTGCTTTCGCTCCAAGTCCAATCACAAAGCTCGCCTGTGAAGATTTTTGAGGACCGATTATTGCATCTACTTCTGCATTCTTCAATAAATCGAGAGCTGCATCATTTCAAAATGGTTTCATAAGTCATAACAAATTTAAAAAAAAAAAAAAACAGTTTTGCAGGGGATATCGCCAAATTGGTGTGGCAACTGATTTTTTTTTATAAAAGGCCTAAAGAAGCCACCTTGTTTTTATCTTAACTTGTGAAAAAGCACATTAGAAAAAGCAAATACCAGAGGCTGCAGCATTAACCACTTGTTCATTTGCATCTCGTATCTGAAGCTGAAGTCTTGTTGTGTAATTACTGTTGACAGAATAAAAATCGGAAATGGCAAGTGATAAGCTGGTCTGTGCCATACGGCCGACCAGTGAATCTAAATCAAGAATGGCGCCAACTTGAAATGTGGTACTGTTTTGTGCAATGCACAAACAGAAAAGTAAGGATAGTAGGGAGACTAACAAACTTGAGGTGAACATTTCCTTAATCAACAATTTAATGATTGATGCACTCCATTAATTCAGGTACGAAAGCAATTTATATATGCATACATTTCTGTGTTATACTTTTCACAATTTGGACAGGTAGAATCCTGAATTGGTCCACCCCAACTCTCATAATTTACAGATTAAATTACAAACATTGCTGTCAAGTAGGCAATTACTTAATAACAACTCTGATATGCTATAAGACTTTGATCATTTCAGCATTCTGGTAAGAACTTCTAACAAGAGACTAAACAAGAGGTGAATGACATCGTTTTCGAATCAGGACATTATCTGGCATTTATTTTTCTCCCTACAAAAGTACAAACCAAATCAAATGGGGTCATCATGGACCACTAAACTTTCGGAAATTGCACAAGATCTATATTCTATACCATTTTGACTGACAGATTCATGACTAGATTTAGCTTCAATAATTCTTGTAAAGAACTGATATTGTGCCTGCTTGACAGCTTGACTTGTAGGAAGAATTGACTTGTCTAATACATGCATACTTGCAAAAAATTTCTGTTAGGTGGAAAAAGCAGGAGAAATTTCAGAATCTGATGAATTGTCACTTAATTACTCATAATACTTGAACACAAGAATAAACTCAAAAGTCAAGTCAGCAAAATAATAACAATGCATACTACATGGACTGGAGTTGACTTTTAAGTGTAAGATGTTGGAATTTTAGTCTTAGCCTGACTTTGCTACTCAACCAATAGGGCCCCACACGTTGGAAATTAAGTTTCTTTAAACGTTTATAATGTACTATAGTAGTAGAAGACACTTGAGAAAGAATTACTAAAATTCATTGAAAGGTGAAAGAATTGTTTCAATTGTGTTGGTTGGAGATTAATATTGGAATGCCAAGAGTTGGAATGGGAGAAGTCATTGGCTAAAATTGGAAAGAAGGAACTAACCAGCGGCTTGGCTCCGCCAGAGGCCGAATCCTGGTCGAGGATCATAGGGACCCGTTAGGCCCAAAAGAATAGTCTGAAACGAAAAAGCTAGCCCAACAGAGGTGTCTGTTTTGTATGGGCTTTGACGAAATGGTGCAATCCATTCGCTTGTGTTGTGACTGTTCGAACAAGTGTATCTGTTAGAAGAGAAGCAACTCTTCAGGGACCTGTTCGCGAATAGTCATGTCTCTCAGACTCAACTCTTGAAAACTATAAATAGGTCCCCACAGGATCGAATTTAACACACAATTCGAAATCCTCCCCATCTTTCTTCTCTTCTTCTCTTAAGCATGTCTTTCCATATTGCAGTAGTACTCTCGAATTTGCGAGTTCAAGTGCCAGTTCGCAAATTCACCTGCTGTGTAATCTTGGGAGACATTTTGCTATTTGCAAACGTTGGCATCTAAGCGGGGCAAATTTGTCTCAAGGACCGAGAGTCATCTCTCACCGCAGCAGTCCATATTTGTTCTGTTTAACTCCAGTCTCATACACTTCCGATACAGTACCCCTCAGTTACAAAAGCAAACATAAGAAGATGTGGTTTTCTTATAATTAATGCACAACCGCGTAGTTGATCATCTGCTTGAAAAGAACACTGACTAAAATTTACATAACATTTCCACTCAAACAAGTACGATCATGATGTATCATATGGCTTCAATAGTTGGCTTATCTTCTAATCCAAAAGAAGAAAAATTAAATACCAGAATTGGAAGAACAGATTTGAATTTATTCCAAGAAAGATATAGTCAAAGAGATTTTGAGCCTTCACTTAAAAAGTATAGGAAATTACTGCTGTCTTCGTATCCAATCCCTATGTTCGCGATTTCTTATCGAGAAAAAAAAAGATAGAAACAAAATGACAAAGCATGTTATCCTGTGTTTCATGGTGAATACTATCAAGTTGGAAGCCAGAGAAATGACACATATCACCAGTGGTTTCATGTTATTAGTCTTAGATGACAAAGTTATTAAATTTCCAAAATGGCCTGCAAATACTGTACAATTAAATCATTCGAAATACCTCACAGTTAATGGCACAGGTGGGATTCTTCCACATTCATATACAACCTATTGAACTTGCAGGTTCTTATAGTATTGCCAACGTAGAAGCTTTCATCAACACATGTATATTTGATAAATTACGTAACAAAACAAACAAACAAGGTAATTATGTAGGAAACTGTATAAGTAAGGAATCTATAAATCTCTTTAAAAGCACACAAACCACATCTTAGTGATTCCAAAAGAACTGCTATCAAACATGGACTTATTAATTACCTAGTTTGTTTACACTGATTAAGCTCTCTTCGTAAGTTACAGCAGTCAATGATTCATCAACCCCACGAACCTGGAATTTCTTCAATTGTTTTGTACGGAGTGCACAAGATGCCAATTCCCCGTTGTCGGTTTCCATCAACAATGATTCATCATTCATCCAAAACAGCAAAGGGCGAATTACTATGTACATCCCTATTACAAATTTCTTCGTCCAGGATGTCTTGACACCATATTCTCTCATTACCCAAATCTCATGGAGCTGTGGTTCTCCATAAAAGTCCTGACAACAAACCATGGCCAGAGACTCATTTAGGACAGACAACATCCGGTATCCTTTGTACATGGTAGCAGTAGGTCGTGGTATAAAAGGATATTCCAACTTCTCGAAACCTTCAGTCAACATGTCAAATGTAAGAATAGCTTCATGGTGATCAGCAGCATCACTGTATGATTCAACATGCCAGTGACATGCACCATTGAAAAAGAGTTCAGAATGTGGAAAACCAACCAACCAGGCTAGCTCGATGTCCATCTTCCTCCAGGAGTTGGTGGTAAAATTATACAAATGAGCTTTAATGTTAGATTCCTTTATTATACACTGTAATTGGATAACCTTGAAATCATTGGTACAAGTATAACCAAATCCCCATCCTGACATGACATCCCTCCAAGGATCATCCGGTAGGTATTGAAACGGACAAGGTGGAAGAAGCTTTAATTCCCGCAATGCTGGGTTACAAATAAAAACACGACCGCTTCTATTATCATCAACCACAAGAATTAGACCGTTGCAGGGCCCCACAAGACGGGTATCTATGGTGGTGTCATCCATGATGTTTGTAATCTTGGGAACGGATAAACATGGCGAGAATTCATGCAAACTTGGTGAATTCAGATCATGAAAAGAGAAGACATGATCTATTTGCTGGTAGGGCCTCAACAGCACCATGCGGCCGGTATGATTCTTCGGCAGCTTCTGTCTGTGGCGTGAGTAGCTGGTGATGAAGTTGGAACTCTTGATCAAATCACACCAAGATCTTGAGACACACTTGAATCGCAACAAAGACTTCACGACTAAACGTACAAGGATTTCAATCAACACATCCTCTGGCAAATTCACCATGCTATCTGCTAAGATAATTATAGCGAACTGTCAGAAAAAATACATTAAAAAAAAAAAAAAAAAGTCTGATAAAGGAAAGTACTTATTATATGGATTGATTGAAATATACTCCATGCATACAAAGGTCCCAAGATTTGATTGCAAAATTAAAAAAAAAAAAAAAAAGGACATGCTAGTTAATAGTTACAAGCATGGGTAGGCATCCCGAAATCAATTCATACATTTGCTAGACTATAGTGTGAACTTTGAAGTTGCAACACTACAGGCCATAATTAGTCATTGCCAAGGACATTGTACACACTACACACCACAACAGTTTTGCTTTGCTTCTCCTCCACAGCTATCGATAACCACTAAAACCCAATTTATCATTGTGGGAGGAACAAAATAAAATCACATCACAGAATTAAGTTGAGAGTTTGAGGTACAATGGGCAAGGTTGATTTCTTTGTGGATTTAGAATGCTAATTAATGTGGTTGGAATGCTTGCTGCGCATCAAATTAGAAAGTGGTTTGGAATTTTATCAAACACCTGATATGCGGATGCAAATATTATATACTAATATGTAAAAGAATCAAACGTAATTGACCTGATAGAAGATGATTCATCGTTGGTAAGTAAAAGAATTCACAGAGGAAGCAGTATACCTGTAGAAGCTTGCTTGTCCGTCGTTATGTAGCCGCGAAACCACTAATATACTCCGTATAGTAACCGTATAGGTCTGAATAATTTATCCAAAAGACGACCTCTATATTGTCGTGAAATTTATTAATGCTATTAATCAAAATACCTCTATAAATTTTGCACTTTAGCTTCTCAAACACAGCACCCAAAGATCAAAAACATGGAAAAATATCAGGAAATTATGATGGGTGAAAAAAACAAAACTGAAAACTTGAAAAGAAAAGGGGACCTTGGGGCTAAGAAACACGGGGATGGCTAATAATAGTACCGCCGCATTGTATTAACAATAGTACACCCTTTTTAACCATTAGATCAAATCTTAATTCAATCTCATCCGTTGATTTATTATTAATGCGATGGGGTGTCGTACTGTCGCATAATAACGTTGTGCGACGTCGCAATATAATAAAATAAACATCTTTTTTAATTAAATGTTAGTTAAGTATATTAAATCAATTACTTCAATTGATAATTAAAACTATTTTCCATCTCCTCCACTGACCGGAATCCGGCGACCACAACGGAATCCGGCGACCACCTCAGGCACACTGGAATCCGGCGACCACCTCAAGCACACCAGAATCCGCCGACCACCACACCGGAATCCGGCAACCACCTCAAACACACCGGAATCCGATGACAACCTCATGCACCACCGGAATCCGTCAATCACCGAAATCGACATCCACTATAAAATATTGAAGAAACTCAGTAAGTAACACTGCAGCAATGTTTTTGTTATGATGTAGCATTTCATTGACGATCTCAAGGAAACATGATGATTCTTGCTACAACATTATAACTAAATGCTGCTGCATCAGTTTGATACTCTAAATAACAAATAAAGCTACTTTCGCAGCAGCATTGTAAATGTATTGCTGCCACATTGTATGTCTTATAAATAAACAACAGCCATTAATGCATTGCTCCCTCCACTTTATGAAATTAAATGGTGTGATGTATTTCTCCTTTATGTTGAACCTGAGTTTAACAACTTTTAACAACCAAACCAACATGTATTAAATAATTTCATTAACCAATACAAAACGTTTCTTTTTGAATTTTAATTTTGAGTTTTTTCTAATTAACTTGATATGAACTCTTGAACTTTAGTTATCAGTAGAAGTCTTTTGTCTATAGATATTCAACATAACAAATTGAACATTAAAGAAGAAGATATTGATTTGACATGAACAAATCGCAGGCGGATGCATATCGTTCTTCAACTATAAGTTCATCCTTGTCTTATTGGTGAAAGATGATGGGACTGTTGAAGAAGGTCCAAAATATCCCAACTATAAGTTCATCCTTGTCCATCCCATGTTACCCATTTTGACTTTTTTCGGTCAACCGTTTTCAACTTTGACTACGAATAAATCTTAAACGGTAAATGTAAAATGTTCAATTAAATTATATTATGATACTTTAAGGACTAAAGTTTCATAATATAATTTAATTGAACATTTTATATTTGCGGTTTAAGATTAATTTAGTAAAGTTGAACATGTTGAAAAAAAGTCAAAGATTAATATGGAGACGAAAGAAGTAGTAAATAATTCAATAAAATCCTACAATGAAATTTTAATAATTAATTTTTTATTATATAATTTTATTAAATGATTTACTACTATATCTTAAGAGTACTTTGTAGTTAACGCTGAAGATAGTTGACCGGTAATTAATTTAATTTACCAAATTAAATACGTGAATTTACGGGTATTTTGGTCACGGAAAAGTATTTATGTAACTTTTAGATGCATATAAATATATTTCATGATTTTTTTTCTAGATAAATGAATTAAAAGCAATATGTTAGGTTATTTAATGCATCAATAGGAGTATATTCGTTGTAAATTTATGTAATGTACATTCATAACCCTAAATTGTGGCGCTGCTGCATTCATTCATATAGCTACAGCATCATTCATATCGCTGTAGCATTATGTGACGGGAGAAATGTAAGAATAAATTGTTGACGCTGCAGCATTCATTCATATTGCTGCAGCATTGTACCCCGATTCAGATCTATAATTGGGTAGTGGCGGTGGGTGGCCGGAGTTGGTGGTGGAGGTCGGTAATAGTGAGAGGTTGAGCACACCGGCACATTAGATGTCATTTGTGAGATTAGTGAAAATGAATTGGGAAACCTTCATTAACCATAACTATGTCGGCGGCGGTCACCGAAAATGGTGGTGGTGGCCGGAGATGGTAGTGGTGACCGGAGATGATGGTGGTGCTGGTGGTGGTTTGAGGGGAGAAGATTATTATTTATTAATTTTTCATTTACTAAAAGTAATTACATAAAAGGTTCTTATCTAATTATTTGAATTATTAAAGGTTTTATAAATTATTTTTTAATTGTTAGTTGTGTCATTTGTCAATTTTTGAATGGTGTACTAACGATAGTACAGTGCGACGTAGCACTGAGATTAATTCCAATAGAAACATAGAAACATAGTTTCTATTTATTACATATTAATTCCAATAAAAAAACAACTTTTCAAAAACACCCCAATCCAAGGGCAAGAAGGCGGGTCGGACTGTCTGTGATACGGGTCGGTATATATATGCTACAAACCAGCTGAAAAAACCATAATTCGCCATTTATTTATGTGCTTCTTTCTCTCACTACTTTCTCTCTCTAAAATTCTCCAAAAAAAAGCTCGATTCAACCGTTAATTCATCGGAAAAATGCAACAACTCGATCGATCGGCAACGTTAGCTACTATTTCTTCATGAATCTGCAGGAAAAAACGAACGACAAAAAGGTTAGACATGATTCAAACGAATTTTTTTATTTTTTTCAACGTTTTCAACCGATTTGATTGAAAAATCAAGCTATATAGTTGATATTATGATTGATTACAGACTGATACATAGTTGATTCATGTTTCGAATGTAAGATAGCTTCGAATCCACATAGATCTGAAAAAATCGAGTTCGGAAAATTGTAGATCTAGAACTATTCATTTATATCTTCGTGTTTTGATGGTAATTCATTGATGTTGTTGTTGTTCATGCATTCACAAGGTGTAATCATGCTTGCATAAGGATAGGACAATGTTTTTAATCAAGATCCGACCTCAATCATCAACTCAGATATGAAAAAAATAAGGTATACGGCGTTTCTATGTTCAATCATGTATGTGCTATGTTCTCAAGAATATTACCTATGTTTTCTGGGATATGTACTATGTTTTCATTCAAAATCTGATAGTCGTTTTGTGCTCTGTTTTTCGACATATTTTTTTGTATCCTGTTTTTTACTGTATTTTCCTATGTTTTTACGTATATGTACTATCTTCTCACCAATATACCTTATGTTCTCAACAATGTCTAATATGTTTTCTATGAAATAGTTGCTCATTGATGTTGTTGTTGTTTATGCATTCACAAGGTGTAATTACGCTTGTATAAGGATCGGACAGTGTTTTTAATAAAGATCCGACCTCAATCATCAACTCAGGTCTGGAAAAATAAGGTATACATCGTTTCTATGCTCATTCCTGTATGTGCTATGTTCTAAAAAATATTACCTATGTTCTTTGGAATATGTCCTATGTTTTTAGTCAAAACCTGACAGTCGTTTTGTGCTCTGTTTTTTGACATATTTTTTTATTCTGTTTTTTACTGTATTTTCCTATGTTTTTACGTATATGTATTATCTTCTCACCAATATACCCTATGTTCTCAACAATATCTTTTATGTTTGTTATGAAATAGTTGCTCATTGATGTTATTGTTGTTGTTGTTTATGCATTCACAGGGTGTAATCATATTTGTATAAGGATCGGACGGTGTTTTCAGTCAAGATCTGACCTCAATCATCAACCCAGATCTGAGAAAAAGGTATACAACGTTTCTATGTTCTTTCTTGTATGTGCTATGTTCTCAAGAATATTACATATGTTCTTTGGAACATGTCGTATGTTTCTATTCAAAAGCTAATTGTCGTTTTATGTATACAACGTTTCTATGTTCTTTCTTGTATGTGCTATGTTCTCAATAATATTACCTATGTTCTCTGAAACATGTCATATGTTTCCATTCAAAACCTGACAGTCGTGTGTGATATGTTTTTCGACAATATTATGTTACATTTTGTTATTTACTGTATTTCCTATGTTTTTACGTATATGTACTATCTTCTCACCAATATGTCATATGTTCTCAACAATATCTAATATGTTTGATATGAAATAATTGCTCATTGATGTTGTTGTTTATGCATTCACAAGGTGTAATCACGTTTTCATAAGGATCAGGTTACTATATTCATCAACTTGAAGAAGAAGAAGAAGAAGAAGAAGAAGAAGAGCAAGAGCATTGGCGGAGAAGAAGAAGAATGTTGAGTCAAATGCAACAGATGAGCAAAAAGAGATGATGAACTTGAAATTATGTAGATAGAGATCAAGAAGAGGTTTGGAAAGAGACAAAAGAAATAGCGTTATATGTTCTTTTCTTGGCAGTTGTATGAACAGTAGTACAACATGTAATTGAATTATATAGGTTCCGTTTTGAATAAAATCTTGTTTTTTGGATCATGATTTTATATGTTGTGAATGATCTAGGTTCCGTTTGAATATAATCTTGTTTTTCAGATCATTTGGATGGTTTTTGAATCTGTTGAGTTTAGGGTATTTGAATATTGTTGAGTTCATGGATGAATATGTTGATAACATCGACGATTATGTTGAGAACATGGACTAATATTGTTTACCAAATCACCTATATACTCAACAAAATCACATATGCTCTCAACCAAATCACCTATGTTCATACCCCATGATTGTCGTGTGGTAATTGCTTTGTCAACATGAAAATCTTATATACAGTATATTACATGTTCTCTACGTGGAGTTTGAATATCTCAAAGGCATGTTATTTCAATATTATTTATTAATCCATGATCTTAACATATTTATTCATGATCTCAACATATTCATCCATGTTCTATACATCTACAACCATATTCTATGTTGCTTAGATACTCAGATATGTTCCCAACTATTACTTCCATGAATTCAACATACTAATCCATGATACTAAAACACAAGATTATATTGACATAAAGAAAAAAAAACCTATGTTACCAATCATATTATTCTATGTTCTCAATCATATATCTCATGTTACCAGACAATTCAAATATTTTCTCATCAAAATATTATAAGAACGTCACACAGAATCAGATGTTAACAAAAAAGAATTTAATATTCTCAGTCGTATAGGCTAAGTGGTAGAGAATGGATCACACTGTAAAAAAAAAAAAGATATTGTTCATATACGTAAACATAGTGGATATTGCTGAGAACATAGAGTATATTGGTGAGAAGATAGTGCATATACGTAAGAACATAGGAAAATACAGTAAAAACATAACGTGAGGTAATATTTTAAAAAAAAGAGCATAAATGACTGTCGGGTTATGAATGAAAACATATGACATTATCTAGAGAACATGGGCAATATTGTTGAGAACATAGACATATATGAAAGAATTTAAAAATGTTGTATACCTTATTTTTTCAGATCTGGGTTGATGATTGAGTTCTGATTTTGAATGAAAATATTTTTAAATTCATATGCAAGCACGATTACGCATCAGACAACAAAAAATCGCAAAAACAAAAAACTCGAACAAAACCCTAGAACACAAAAAACGAAAACAAACGAAATCACACAATGATAACTATAACAAAATACTCACAAACAAGTTTCTAAGAGTTTTGAGCAGGAGAACAACAAGATCTCATCTTAAAGAGTAGTTACATAAGAGAAAATGGGAGAGGACAGTGACAAGCTAAGGAACTGGCTAAAAAGGGAGAAAGAGCCTTTTATACTGACCCACGATAAAAACGGTACTGATCGTGATCCGCGAGAGGATCCACAAAAATAGGTTAAAACTTAAAAACACATGTTTAATGGTAAATTGTAAAACACACCCGTTTCTAGTTAAATTAATTAAATACCGTTTCTTATGAGACTTTGTGTTAAAAATAGGAAGAAAGAGCCTTTTATACTAACCCACGATAAAAACGTTACTGATCCGGATCCGCGAGAGGATCCGTGAAAATAGGTTAAAACTTAAAAACACATGTTTAATGGTAAATTGTAAAAGAGTCCCGTTTCTAGTTAATTTTGGTCTTGCTTGTACTTTTTATATAAAGGGTAAATAATGTAGTGCTCGGCTTGGGGATCTGAAATTTCTTTTGAAGTTTAGAAACTATATGTTATAGACTTGGACTTTAATGTTGCGTTTGATCAAATGGGATTAATTGAATTCTCCTCATTCACTTTGGTAGCTAACATTGATGATCTCTTTAACACAAGGTTATTTTAGCTAATTTATAGCATAAATAAATTCGAGTTAAATGCATAACACCCTCCTGAGTTATTAATAATGTGCGCGAAACCCTCTCTGAGTTAACAAATTAGTACCAAACCCCCTTGAGTTATTAAAAAATGGGCACAAAACGCCCCACCCTTTATTTTTAAAGTGTATGAGGTACACTCTCATTAAAAATATGCGTAAAATCCCATTGAATTTTTATAAAGTCATTGCAATACCCCTTTTACATAAATATTAAATATACATGATGAATTCGTATTGTGTGCAGTTTGATTCGTTAGTCCAAATTTTCGAAAATATTAAAATGACTTAAATTTGAGCTATTAAAAATAGTAAAACTCTACTTTTTTTCCTGGTTAAATGAACAACAAAAATCGATCACACACTACTGGTTATATAGCACTGAAATATACAAATAAAAACCATAGATAACACTAATTAAGATTGTCTTTACATATCAACAACATATGCCAATTCATTATTAGTGTAAACGGAAAAAAGTGAGGGCAAAAGATAATAAACTGAAACTATGAATGTCCAGTCCACCTAGTCGCGTTAATTTGGAGTAAGAAAACCTAAAAGAACATCAATTGTCACACCTAACATGAGCATGCCGTAAAAAAAAAAAGGCTGAGGGGGTTCCATGCACATGTTTTAATAACTCTGGGGGTTTCGCGCACATTTTCATAACTCAGGGACTAATTTATTAGCTCAGGGGGGTTTCGCGCACATTTTTTAATAACTCATGGGGGTTTGGTACTAATTTGTTAACTCAAGGGGGTTTCGCGCACATTTACAATAACTTAGAGGGGTATTTTGCATTTAACCTAAATAAATTCATTTGACCGTTTGATTATAGAGTACCAACTCCTTTAAAGAATACTTTAGAAAGTAATTAAAGATTACTCTCTAAATTACTAATGAACTTCTTATGGTAATAAAAATTGAGAGGTTGTCTTCTATAGAGTTGGGAAAACTGGATTGTATCACAATTTTTGTCATGAATGAAATTGGATTGGAGTTGAATTAAAAAAAAAAAAAGTGTTTGCAATAGAGTTTTGTGTTTATAGATTTTGTAGAGTAGTTTAAAAGTGAATTGATATGTGTAATAAAAAAGTGATGGGTTGTGATATTTTAATGTTATTTGATTTGTTTTAAAACTTTTCGGTTGGTTCAAGATTATAGTATTAAAAAGAATTAAAGAGACCGATTGGTACTATCTATTTTCACTGATCCTTCCTCGTACATTTAGTTGTACTCCTCGATAATATCTAAGGATACATTTTTAAATGGGGTGGTTAACTTTAATTAGTACTCCCTCCATTTCAGAAAAAGTGTTACATTTTACTATTCTGCGGTCAACTGTCTCCGCGTTTGACCACAATTTACTCTTAAACGATATTAATAAATAAATTATTAAAATTATATAATGAAATTTAGTAATTAAATTTTTATTATATGATTTTATTAAATTATTTACTATTATCGTTTATGAGAAATTTGTGGTCAAACTCGAAGACAATTGATCGGTCAAAGTCAAAATGTAACACTTTCTCTGAAATGGAGGGAGTATTACATAGTACTAACAATACTATGATTTAAACAAATGGATCAATTCTAAATTTAATCTCAGGTCTTCATATTTTATTAATGCAATTAAGCGTCGCATAATGAGGTCGCACTACGTCGTATAACATTTAAAAATATTATAAGGTTGAATTAATTCACGATCCCTTTTATTTTAAACTTAACAAAATATACCAAAAAACAATTCAAAATCAGCCCTATATTACTTACAAATTCAAAAAAAAAAAAAATCGTTTCATCTTTAAATAAATAAACATTATCTAAAACCATTTTTTACCGATGACCGGAGTCTGGTCAACTTCCATGGCCATGGCAATGGAATCGCTTCCATATCTGGACTGGAAGCTTCGAGCTTCCATGCTCGAACTCGAAGCTTCTATGGTGGAGCTCTTCCTAGTCAGTCGTAAGAAAAATTATACTCCCATCACCAAGTGTTCTCATGGTAAAAGATAGTGTGTTAATATATTTATACATATATGACGTTACCGGTTCAATCCGGCTTAATTCAGATGAACCAATCCAACCTTCGATCTAACATTTTTAAGCTTAACCTTCCGGTCCGACTTTTAAAGCATAGACTCCGAGGAGTGCCAGTTATAGTTGAGTGTTTAGGGAGAAGCATGCGTGGTAGTTTTCTTCCTTTTATTCTTTTAACCCACGTTCTTCTTTCTTTTAAAGTTTCTTTCTCTTATTTATTTCGGTCCAATAACTAACATGAAGATCTTTCCTTTTAAAATCATAATAAACGATACTACTTATCTTCGTATACTATTGCATTATTTGTAATTAAATACCACAATAACACGCGTGATGTGTGTTCTCGTATTCTAGTCTCTAATATTTTTTAATAAAACTGGAATGTTTGTGCATTACGTCCTCTTGCAATGTTAATGCCAGTAGAAAGTAACGTGGGCGAAAGCACCGAGTAAAAGAGCAGAAAATAGTATAGAAAGACACAAAGCTGACCAAGAAGAATCAAAGACAATCCGACCAACATGGAACTAACAAAGCTTAGCTTCCTCTCTCTTTCTTCTCCAAAGGCCCATCTTCAACACCAAAATTAACAAACAAATTAACCACCATTTCATCTCATCAAATCTATTCCAATCCAATTCAACACAATCCCCAAAAAATCTCAAACAACCATGGCGGGTGGTAGGCGGCTGTTGGTGGCGGATTTCATGATGTCGTTCATGTGGGTCTGGTCGAGTGTTCTCATCAAGATTCTGGTCCACACAATCTTCGGCTATGGCGCTCACGATTTACAGGGCGAGCTCGTCAGATACGGACTTTCGATCATCAACATGTTCTTGTTCGCATTTTTGGGAAAGGTTACCAAGGGTGGAGCATATAACCCTCTCTCCATTTTGTCGCCAGCTATTTCTGGAGATTTTGCTAATTTTTTGTTCACTCTCGGTGCCAGAATCCCTGCTCAGGTTCGCAGTTTTGTTTCGCTCTGCTTCTTTTTGCTGTAAAGGTGTCATCTTTGGGTTGTGAATTGATTGAATGTGGTTTTTTTTTTTTTTTTTTTTCGCTCTGCTTGTTTTTGCTGTAAAGGTGTATCTTTGGGCTGTAAATTGATTGAATGTGGTTTTTTTTTTTCGCTCTGCTTGTTTTTGCTGTAAAGGTGTAATCTTTGGGTTGTGAATTGATTGAATGTGGTTTGTTTGTTGGTACTTTTGTTCGTTTTGGTTCTGCTTGTAATTCCTTGTGATATGATGCTCAGATTTTTCTTTCTTGTTAATGTGCATATTGATTGTTGTCAGTCTAGTGTCTCTTGCCGTCTGTGATTGTGATCATACAAAAAAAGTCAACTTCAGTATTGTCAAGGTCTACCAGTATGCAAGGAATTCATATTCATTACAAAATCGCATCTGAATTCATTCTAATCAATGATTTACGAACTCAAATAATTCGTTATTTGATATAGCGGGAAAGGTTGTAGTACTCGTTGATTCCAGAGTTGTGAAAAAAATGTTTATGCATTCTTCAACTCATTAAAGTTTGACACTCACCAGCCACCCCTTGCTTGTTTGTTTGATTTCTAAACCAAAATGGTCATACCGATGGTAAAAGACTAACAGTAGATGATGAAACTACATATTCGATTTTTAATATCTGGTATGCTGGATTTAAATTGCTGCTTCTTGTGCTCCATGGTTAAAATAATTGTTTTTCACTGAAGGTGCAATTCTATCTGTATGAGTTTTTTCGAGGAAATTTAAGTCCATTACTGAGTAAAAAGAGCATGACAAACAAGTGAGGAAGAAAAATCCTCAAGTACAATAACTCTCTAAGCTAATCAAGGCTAGAGATCAAAGAGATCTCTAAAAATAAACCTAACAGCTAAGTAAGTAGCGCTAATCTAGGATTACAACTACAATACAAAGCACAGGCACCATCTCTAATCAAATCAACTCCGGCTAGAACTCCAGCAATATACTGTGATTCCATTCCAGGAGACGAACTGTAGAATCCCACCATGACTCCAGTTCATGACTGTGGTCACACTTCTCTAGATTGCAACAGTCGAGGCAAGCCAACAATACTAGGTTATATAATCCCTCAATCCTCAGTGAATGGACTCAAGGGAGAAGAGATCCAACAATGCTAGGTTATATTCTATCTGTATGAGTTGATATATGCAATGTGATAGACTGGCTTAACTTTTGAATTGGAGATTTAGGATGTCGACAATTTGATGGTGCTACCACCAAATTGCAATTACTTCCACTTATAAGCAAGTCTCTCTTTAACTTCATCTAGCAACATTGGTATCTTGTCTTCGGATTTCTTGTTGTTTTATTTTGATTAAATCCTCCAGCAGTGAGTATTAATTAACATGTAGTTGTCTCTTTCCTTTTTGGCTGGCAGTTTGTTTTTTTCACTTTGCTGGTATTTTTATATTAATGTGCACTCATTAGGATTATATTTTCTATTTTGTTTAAGGTTCTTTCCCTGAAAAAGGTTGTCCAGCAGAGAGACACACGCTAATGTCATGTAAAAATTGATACTTTTTTTTTTTTTTTAAACGTAAAAATTGATACTTAAGTTTTGGAAGTTGTCCCATGTTTCATCATGTCTCTCTCCCTTTCCTGCACGAGTGAAGCCAGATTACCTGGTGGTTACTTGAATGATTACAAATTGTCACATTTGATGTTTGAAGATGAGTTAATATCCTAAAAAAGTGGTAGATAGGCTTATAAGCAATGTGTGCCAGTTTTTATTGACAATTCATATGGCATAGGATTTAGTGAATTTCCGGATGTAAGTAAGATTATCTGGCTTACCTTGCTGCATTAACTGTTTGAGACCTCTGAATATTAGGAGAAATTGCTCAACACTTAATAGTTCCTTTTGTCTATCAAAATGTTAAATGTGTATATATATGAACCAACCTTAAAGCTTAATTCCAATTGGATCGGACCTCATAAAAATGTTTTGACCAAAAGTCAAATATGATAGTCCAGAACCGATACCTATAATGTTATATAGAATGATTTTATATATCAAGTTCAGAAGAAACAGCCATTCAATTATTTAGAACGAGCCTTTTATAGTGTTCTAGCATTCAGAGTACTTACTTATCGGAGCTTATCCCCTCATATTTGCTAATCATGTAATTTTGTATGCTGAAGGTTGTTGGCGCAGTTTATGGGGTTCGGCTCATCCTGGACACTTTCCCTGGAATAGGACGTGGGCCGCGCTTGAATGTTGACATCGCGAAGGGTGCATTGACTGAAGGTTTGCTGACATTTGCCATCTCAATAATCTCTCGTGGTCTGGCTCAGAAGAATACTGGTAGTTTCTTCATGAACACGTGGATTGTCAGTCTCTCCAAACTTAGTCTTCACATACTGGGATCTGATTTAACTGGAGGATGCATGAATCCAGCATCAGTAAGCATTTTATTTAGTTTCATGCAGATGCTTTCCATTCTTGATCTGTATGGAGTATAGTTACCAAGTGAAATGTGTTTGTGGTATTCAGGTTATGGGTTGGGCTTTTGCTAATGGGGAGCATATCACCAAGGAGCATTTAATCGTTTATTGGCTTGCACCTGTGGAGGCTACTTTGGCAGCAGGTTGGTTGTTTGGCGTATTAGTCGGGCTGAAGAAGGATAAAGTGCCCACTCCAAGGAAAGAAGAAGCTTCAGAGTTGAAGCCCAAAAAGGAAGATTGAAATGTCTTCTATTTTTTTTTTTTTTTTTTGGCTGTTTGTTGTATAGTGGAAATCTGCATCAGTTTTAGTGCATGGACTTGTACATAGGCTAGCTGTTGAAATTTTAGCATTGATTTGTTGAATCTTGCAAGTTGTAAAGGTTAGGTCAATTATTACCCAAAAAAAAGGTTAGGTCAATTGGATTTCCCTTTCATTTTTTGGGGCCTTGCAGATCTGTAATCTGAACAAGTTCCATTAACAGTGGTTGTATAATCCATTCGCATTACTTGAGTATTGCTCAGCATGGGTACACTCTCGTGAGCTCGTCATTGTTTTACATATATTAGCAATGTGGAACTCATTGTACTTCTAACATTGAAAAGTTTGGATCAGATGTATATCCATCAAAACAAGGAAAACTGTGAGAACAAAACGTTTACGAGATCATAGAGATGATGCATTGCGAAATGCATGAACAAATAACTCAATACTACTAATACACAGAGGAGTAACATAGATGTATAATAAGATTTGATAAAAAATCTTTAAACTTAACAGTAATACACAAAGGTGAGATAGTTCAAGAGTAGCTGACACGATTATCACCGAGCCAGACATACAGATGTTTTCTCTGCTCTCTAAACTCTATAAATACACAGATTGATCATGCTAGTTTGGGCTGAAGAATAAGTTCTAGTGAAGATTTAGTAAACAAGTTGTGTTTCAAACTCAGCCAAGTCCACTGAACCAGACTCAATGGGCTTCATTAGATATGCAGCCAACACCTCTGATGCTAGAGCTGCAATGAGAGGAATCCTCTTCAAGTTCTTTACAAATGGAATATCATTGGTCTTTCCAATGGCAAGAATCTTCTCGTTGATCTCCACCATCCGGTCCAACTTCCTCTTAAACTCGGGGTTCTCAACATCCAGTACGGCTGGGAATATTCTGGCAGTCGTGCGGTTTGTCTGCACAAATCACAAATTTATAAGATGTCATTAAATCTTCATAGTTTGTGGATTCTTTGCAAATGCTTTTAGGAAGCAGTTTCATGCTTTTGGAGAATTTTATCTCAATCACTACTGGAACTTTTCAAGGAAGAATACAATTAATCTCAATATTGAATAGAAATTCTATTGTTGTTTGTCCAAAATTAAAGTAACTCTAACAAGAACATTAAGATGGTTTTAGGTTTAAAAAACAAAATCTCACAACTTTTAACTTAACATCATCTTCAGTAAGCAAGTCAGAGGTATTTTGGAGAAGCATTTGTGAGCAAGATCTGTATGTTGAGGCGAGAATTTACCTCAATGATGACATGCATGTCAAACTCTTTGGTGTTAAGGCCGATACCCTCGTAGAAATCTGTTCTTTGACAGTCATTGAGGTACATTGTCACGTAGACCTGCAAACATTATTTCGCGGTGTGAGAATTAATTAGGGGCAAAAGTAACACATGAAAAGACAGAATGCCTAAGTAGAGTGTTTGACACTGATTCTGAACACTAAACCCATTTGTCAATCAGAAGGGAAAAGAGTATTTAAATCATCAATTAAAGAATCTGTTCTTGTTAAACAGTCATTTGCAGAGGTGAGTTCTGAATATTTGTTTTACAGTCAACTGTTATTTCTACAATGTGCACCATTACAAATTTAGTTTCTGATTAATTTCATAGAAACACACTACGTATCATTTCTTCAAACAGTCACTTATACGTAACAAGAGTGAATTGTAAGAAACTTTTATTACCGAGAGACAGAAGAAGCGGGACCACAATTTGGCCTTCCAGTCATTGAGGAACTGTGGCTGTGCCTTCATCAAAGCAGAGAAGAAATCACCGTGGCGGTTCTCATCCTGACACCAGTTCTCGAAGTACTTGAAAATAGGGTAGCACTGGTACTCTGGATTCTGCTTAAGATGCCTGTATATGGTAATGTACCTCCAGTATCCAATCTTCTCAGACAAATAAGTGGCATAGAAGATGAACTTCGGCTTGAAAAAAGTGTACTTTCTGGCCTTGGTTAGGAATCCCAAGTCCAGTGCCAAGTTGAAGTCAGATAACCCTTTGTTCAAAAACCTGTTATGAACAATAACATTATTTTTGAGAATTTGAGTATTGTCATAAGTCACAAGATACAGGAGTCAGTTCCTAAGTGACGGAGGTCTGAGAATAGATACTGTACCCGGCATGGCGTGCTTCATCCCTAGACATTAGTGAGAAAATCTCAGCTACTATCGGGTTTGTTTTCTGCAGAAGCAATAAAAGATGCAAGTTAAGCTATAATGAGTATGTGTCCTTCAGATAATTCAGTTGTAAACTGTGAAACAGGTCACATGAACCTGAAGTAAACTTGCAGAACAAGTGATTCGAAGAATATTAATGATCATGCAATAACATAATTCAAGAATTTAGGAATACTGGAATAAAAGAAAGCATGGCATGTTAACTTAGGTTCACAAGACACACCGCTAAGCCATCGAGGTGAGAATAGAACATAGTACATGGAGCATGTTAAGACAACTATCTTGAGCTACAAAATGTGCTGCTTCTCAACTGTAATACTCGATGCCAGAGCAACAAAATTCAACTGTGCTTTGTTCTTTCCTTCTGCAGCCTTCGATCCCCAAGGCCAGCATCCCAACAATCCCTAACATTGGACTTTGGCCGTCAAATCAAAGTCCAAGGTTGAGATTGTTGGAATGTTGGCTTTAACCACTAAATACCCTAAGTTAATTCATGGTTGGAGACTTGGAGATGGAAGAGTACTCAAACGAGCTCGTTCAGGAAAGCAGTTGGACTTGGAGGAACTAAACTCCTTTAATACAACACATTTTGCAGCTTCTCAAATCTCAACTGTATCGTTGCAGGCTTGCAGCCAGACATTAAAAACGTTTGCACTTTGCAGCTCATAAGACTATAATCATATCAAGTCCATAAGTCTCCTACTCTAGTTCGAATTCCCAACACAAATACTTTAGTCCACCATGCATCTACTCGCGTAGTATATGACATAATTGTGGACTAGTGTATCTACAGCTATCATTCAAACTTCAATAAGTATTAACTAAATTCATAAAAATACTGTCAGATTGTCACTAAGTAAGTACCCTACACTGTTTTGCAAAGCTGCAGCCCCAAATCTATCACTAGCAGGATATCTTAGGTTCGATTCCCTGATCGAATGCTGTCTAAATTGAGTTGACTTTAAGATGGAGCATAGCAAACAATTGTAAAGTAGAGCATGTAAATCATGTCATAGTAATATTAACCCTCAAACTCAAAGATTTGACCTTTTCGAACTCTGTCTGTAACTCACTAGAGGCCCGGGAAACTAAGAAAGCAATTAGTATGAACCAGACTAACATAAATATGGTCTAAGAAAAAAGAGAAATGAAACGAGTAATGAGCAGTAATAGTAGGTACCTTGAGCCTCCTACCAAGCTCCTTGTAAAGAAGGAAACCAGAGAACTCAGCAGTACAAGACCGCTCCAAGAACTCGACGAAAATCTGCCTCAATGGACCCTGCATCTTATCAGCAGCCTCCTTGAATTCCTTGTTCCTCACAAAGTGAGTCTGGTTGAAATCAGTCTTGAATTCCTGCAACAGAGCCTCAAACTCACCCATGTTCAAGTTCTTGTTGATCTCAGTGTTGAAAAGCTGCTCCATTTCGTCGAAATCGGTCGTGTAGAATCTTGGGGTCAAAAGGGACTCGTTTATCTCCTGCTTCTGGTTCTTCTTCTTGTTCACTGGTGGGCTGCTTGTGCCGGCTGCCATCTTCACACTGAAGATTCTCCGGCATGGAGTAGACAGTTTCGGGTTACCGATTCGCGGGGAGAATTTGGAGATGGGTTTTACAAGAGCCATTTCAGTTGCCATTGCACACTGAGAAGAACAAGTGAAGAAGAAGAAGAAGAAGATAATAAAGGTGTTGAGTTTGTCTGTTTGTTTTTGGTGGGAATGGATTGGGTTTATATAATTTGGATCAAAAATCTCTCATCTCAATTCTCATCCAATCAAATCCATGAGGTAAATGTATGCTCGACACATGGCGGGTCGGTATTCGCCAGATTGATTTCCTATTGCTGGTTTTGGGGTTTCTGGTGGGCAAGAAGAGTGCCTGTGCTTGTGGTCTAATTCTCTCCACAACAGATTCCTAGTGATTTTTTACAGATAACTTCAATTTGATTGTTTTTCATTTTTACTCAGTAAATTCTTGATTCAATAATGAAATGAATCATGTAATGCATAATGAATAGTTTCATTTTCACATCCTGATCAAGTTTATTTAAGAAATCACAAAGTTTTAAGCCATTCATGCCCGTAATTGCCATACACAACGATTCTTGCTCTCTGTGACTCGTATAAATATCATCAATTCCTACTGCAACAATGAATCAACAATGGTTTTTTCTCTGCTACATCATGATATACGGCAACTTGATGCTCTAAGCGTCGTACACTACAACATGTATTCACTTGGTATAAGTGTAGTACACTACAATAGCATGATGTAGCAAAGAAGAACCAAGTTCAACAATATGTTCACCTTTGAAATGAATAACTGGCCAAGTCATGTTTCCAACCACACAAATACAAATTCTCAAGCAAATTGAGGATTCTTTCAAGACTAATATGAATAATTATAAAAAGAGAAGAACCAGTGAAGAAATACAAAACAACAGGACAAAACCTCTACATATAAGCAAGCATATCTACAATTTCCATCCCCACAGAGCTGCTTCCATGTTCAGTTATGATCTGCATATTAATCTGCACAGTATAATCCTATGATTCTGTACTTCCCGCTGTAAGCTTTGATCCAACGGTGAAAGCCGAGAAAGATATCCATGTGATTCAATTTGAACGGTACGGAAAAGACCTCAGTATGAAAGCTTTGCACTATGAACTGCATATAAACCAATTTACCATAGTATGAGACCACAAACTTTTCTTCAATATCAAGCTGTATTGTGTATGACTAAAAAACCTCAATCAATAATACAGAACCACCTTCTAGCTAATGAAAGGAGAACCCAAAAGGAAATATCATCCGCTAGTAGTTCAATTTCTTACTCAAGCTAGAGGATATTCCTTCCTTTTGGGTGTAGTTGCAACACTCACTCTCGGCTTAGACATACAGGACCAAATAAATAAATTAAAGGTCTCTCTTAGTAAAATGGTAAAAATTAGATCCTCTTTCAGGGAGGCAACAATAACAACATAACAAATGCAAAGATAAAGATGAATTCTACCTGTATTTTAAGCTGGAGAGGATGTTGTGTGTTGAGCAGATACTATATCATGTTTCTCCCCTATATTCGCCTCAACTTCTTCAATCGTGAGCCCATTCATGGACTCCTTTAATTCTTGTTCTATTTGTACGATAAATTGGTCAGAATCTGTTCTTTCGCTCTCATCTCTGTGTTTCATACTATCCTCAATGTCATCATATCGCAAATTACGCAAAATGTCTGGAAGCCCCTGGCCATTGCTTTCACCAAAAATGGTTCCCATTTCAATATCTATTTTTTCTTTTGAGCCACCCTCGATGTAATTATGATCCATGGGTTCCATCGCCATAACTTCCTCTTCCTCAACAAATGCTCGGAAATCGTTCATTGACGGTGGAATTTTAGAGAAAAATACTTCTTTGAAATTGTTGATTAACCCTTTGTTATATGGGTTCTCTTTTTTATCATATCGATACCTGAAATTCTCATACGTAGTCTGCAAAAGAAAAAGGTTTAATCTTCAGGCATAAGACAGCAAACAATTGATGTACAGGAACATAATGATCTTGTTTACTGATTCATATAGAATAATAAGAGCCGAAAAGAATGCCGCCTCACAAACAGAGAAAATATTCATCAAACAACACAGCCATGGAAAGCTAGTAACTCCACCAAAAACATCTCGAAAAACTCAAGGTTCAAATGTCTCACTTAGAGGGGAAGAGCCACAAACTTTTTTCAAAGGAAAACCTACACGTGGAAAAAGCATGCTCATTAAGTAAGAAAAGTCCTCACTCATAGCTCACAGCACAGAAAATAGGAAGCAAAGAGTTATCACATCGCATATTGGATGTCATCATCACACAAGTGCAAATCCTAGACAGAATATGAGTCATCTATCACAAATCACAATAGAATCTCTTTTGTTACAATTAGCGATACCTGTTAAACGAATTAGAAGGATTAAACCATATTCTGATTTTCTCTTCATGACCAAAAAACTTTAGTCCATCATGTAAATTACAATCTGACTTCACCGGGAATTTTCTTAAGAGGAACAATAAAACCCAAATGTGACGGTTCATTTGAAATTTTGAACCATGAAAAATGTTTCGTTTCACAAATTCTCTTATTTTCTTTAAACTCAATACATACCCGGGTTACCACATATTGAGTCAGTTTTAAGAAGAATGTAGAAATTTGAGAAACAGAGTTCTGAATAAGTACTCCCTGTGGCTGTACCCTTCTGCCCCTAACTCCTTCATCACCTAAAACCAGTTTCTCATGTTCGTTGAAAGAATGCTCATTTGGTTATACGAAAAAACACGACTGTCTTGCATGTATGACAAAAACTTACATGAAGAAGAACTAATCATAACACTCTACTTCTACTTCTTTATGGATGATCTATTTCAGCAAAATGCAATCAGTATACTATAGAATTGGAGCACATGTACATAAATGTTTAGATAATGGGATTTGAAAGTAATGTGACACCACTAAAACCGTCTAAAAGTTCTTGGGGGACAATAGCTTAAATGAGAAGTCGAGCGATTTATTGCATATTTTTGCAACTTCATGTGGTTAGTAAACTTAGGCTCTGTTCTCTTCAACTGCAATTTTCTGAACTGAACTGAATGGAACTGAACTGAACTGAAACTGAAACGAACTGAAGAAATTATTTTGTAATATTAATAACAATTATATGATGGTATATATAATCACAATTAAAAAAAAAACATATTATTTTTGTCATCTTTCTCACACTCTTCCTACTCTTTTTCTGTCACTTTACCTTTTTATTTATTATCGTATAACAAACTTTAAAACCAACCGCGTGGAAAGCAATATGAGAATAATAACTCGATTAAAACCGAATTTTAATCGTCGTACAAACTGTCTTTATCTAGTTTTTTTTTTTTGAATCGGTGAAATTTATTACAACTTGAAAACGTTTACAAGAGCATGGACAATGTTCGGCAAATAAAATAATTAAAAGCTTAACTTTGGTTTGATTTAACTTGTTTGGAGTTTTTGAGAGTCATGTGAAAGACTTGTAGAGCTTGGTTTGACTTTGGTTTGGCTTAACTTGTTTTTTATTTGTTAAGTTTGAGAAAAAACTCAACGTTAGCTTCTGAGTTTAATTCTATTGTTCTGATATCTTCCAACAAAAGAACATGTAGATTTTTTGTTACAGAGTACGTACAGAGTATGTGAACCAGATTGTATGGTATTCTCAGGTTCCTGTAGTTTCTTATCTTAACTCACATTTTACGGTAGAAAAGAAGGGTAATTCAAATTGTAACTATACTCTTTATTTCATTGATCTACTAAAAGTCGTATTAAAAAGAAAGAAAGAAAAAAAGTTGAAAATAACTCAATTGGATAAATTTTCTTATTTTCCTCGTACAAAAGATCGGGTGTGTAAATAAATGATAAAATAATAATAATAATACTAATAATAATAATAATAATAATATTAACAACAACAACAACAACAACAACAACAACAACAACAATAATAATAATAATATGAATTTAATGAACTGAACTGAAGACGAGCTGAACTGAACTGAACGGAACTGAACTGAATGACTTTTCAGTTGAAGAGAACAGAGCCTTATTCCAAAAAACATAAAGACTAAAATTCTAGATTCTCCCTTGATATATATTATTACAGAAAAACCAGAGCAGCTTGATTTGCACATCAGCAGGAAAAGTAGCATACTTTTATGTTGGAAGTTACTAGTCCAGGCAGTATTATCTTTTCTTGAGTTCATATATGGACAAAATGTGACATCCTGAACATTTCAGTTGTTATAATATTTGGATATTGAATTCTGCAAAGTAAAAGAGATGCTGAGTTGGTATGAGATGACTTGGGTTCTGGCTTTATAGCGTTAGTTGGTGTATAAGAAGAATATATTTGAGGTTGCATAGTCTTTTGAGGCAATTGATTGAGGTGGAGGAAAAAGAGGTGAGAGAACAAGATGTCAAGATGGCAGAAAAGCAGGAAATGAACAGAGGAGAAAATAAGCCAGAATGGGGAAGTATGCATGTCAACTGGGACAGAATTATTAAAGGCTAAAGAAAACCAAAAAGATTTTGGCGAAATCCAAAAGCTAGAAGTCTGATTTATAACGCTAACGGCCCAATAATCATTAACGTAAGATCCTAGTGCAATTTTTCATTGATAAACAATTTAGTTATATTTTGGCATCGAACAGGCGAAACGGACATCTGTTAACTTCCTGTCATGAATGGGGAAAAGAAGCACAAGTACAATGCAGTCACTCATTGGTCATAGAAATTGAAGAATCACTAACCCCAAATAGCCATATCTAGAGCAAAGTTTTGAAAGAAAGGAGACCTTACCTGATTAGTGCTAATCAGATAGAAGTGGAAAACTGTAAGGCCGCCCACAAACCAAACAGCAACGAAGCAATAGATGATGAGAAAATCTGATAAAATGTCAGATCGCATGGCCTTCCACACGTGGCCCTCTCGATGGATGAGATTGCACCATGAAACCAAGAAAACGTAGATGCACAATATCGTTGATGTTGAAATAAACATGTAGAAAAACCTGTAGTTACGCTGCAAAAATTAGTTTAGAAGGAAAAAAAAGGCGTTAGTGTAGGATTATAATACAACATTATAACAGTATGTATATTTAAGCAGACACCAAATAGGATGGATGAATAGAAGAAGGTTCAATTACAAGATCTTCAGTATTTGAAATTGAAAATTAAAACTAGTGAGGCTAATGGGTGCAAATTAAAGGGCATATGCAGGAAGTTATTGGCACTTTTTGAAATACAGGCAAGTAACTGTTCTTAGCCAAACTAGAAAGGTCAAACCCCACACCCGACAAATAGTTAAATAAGCAAGTCATCTCCACATCTATTAAGTTATAAAAATAAGAAGCATGGGGAGATTAAACAATACTCCATTCTACTTGAGCCATCCAGATTTAGCAAGTTAGAAAACTCACCAATCCAATACATTGACCAACCCATGGGCAGTGATGATCGAATCTCTGGACACAATTATTGCAGATGGAGCAATGAGAGGCACGGGGAGGTCGGTAGAGCAAACATGTGTCGCAAAATTTCACTTTGACAGTGTGGCCATTCACAAGCATATCTTTAGTCCGAGGAAGCTTCAGATGAGGAGTTCTACCATTTACCCACTCCATTGAAGGAGTGTTCAATTCAAATGTTTCATCACACTCAGGAGGATTCGTATTTCTAGGGACAATGCCAGGATCTCTACTTGCAGTAAGGAGGAGAAAGCTTATAGCCTGCAAAATTCTCAGCATGTCAACTAGGTAGTGTGAAACTGTGAATCAAGATTAGTATTACTAAAAAAAATAAATAATAATAATAAAATAAAAAAGAACCTGACAGTGGGTAATTTACTTACCAATATGGTTAGAACGATTGCCACAACGAGTACAGGATACCAAGGAAGGGCATTAGTGTTTTCTCTAAGCTTGTCCCTGATGATAATCAAGATCTTTAGACAAAATGCAAAAGATGGACCTGCGATTAGGAATGTGGATAGAAACAAGGAAGCTACATCCGGACCAAAGATCAATCTTCCACCTAGCAAGAATTTCTGAAATATTGAAAGTAACAGTAATGAGTAACCAAAACCTTCAAGATAGCACTGAAAAGGGGAAAAAAAAATCATCTAAAATGCATTTATTACTTCTACAATTAACATCAGCTCATTAAGTGGACAAATCATCCCAACTCAAAACAGTCCTCTTTGATCACATTTGTATCATACTTACAGCAAGGAAATATATACCACGGCATTTCCTATGTAGACATTTACGTAGTGCAAGACTACTAGGATAAACTATAGTTCTGAAACTACTCCCATGGTATTTGGACTGCAGCTCCAGCCCAGACATGAGGGTCTCTCACCTATTGTACCCTGTCTAACATAGCTTGGGACGGGACCTGCCCCCTCTATAGGGTCCATAAAGATTCGGCCTCTTTTAGAAACCCGTTTTCTAAACTCTAGATAACTTTCAAAAACCAGTCTGATATCATCGACTATATATCTGTGTTACGTCTCTTGCTACATCCATCAGGCGTGTGATATTATACAGCATTTAATGCTCTGGGTGTTAATAACACAAAGCATTTACACATGTTAGCTGTAACATATCCAAATCCAAGTGTTGTAGCTGAATATAAAACATATGTACACTGCAGGATCCAGACGGTTGTATAACAGCAGAAGCAACATATGAGTAGAAATAGCCTCGTATACAGCAAAAGCATGCACACTACACTATGCCTTGTATCTTTGACTTTGCTATGGAATAAATGAGATCCCAGAAAAACCTTCATACTAACAAAACATCTAGGATGTGTATCATGTATGTCGGTCAAAATATGCGTTTAACAAACATCAAAGCAGAACTACTAGCATTTTTTGAGTTAAGTTGTGCTGCATCATAATAATAGAGTTTTCTAACAATTAAAATCAAGAAAACCGGATTAAACACACCTAAATTTTTACTTAATTCAAGGTTTTAATTCTATATCAAACACTCGCGGAGTAACTTTAGTCTGTGAGGCTACGTTGCTCCGTCTCAGCACTACCGACATCATTAATCATATTATGGGGGGTAAATCTCTAGAATCAGGCCATATCTGATGAGAAACTAAAACACCAAACCAAATACTACTACAAGATAACACTGAATGATGTACTAATCAGCAACTCATAGAATCATCAAAATGCAAGAAAACAATCAAGCATGAAGAATTATAGGAAGAGGGCTTACATTACTTCCTCTCCAAACTTGATAAAGCCTCCTCCTAGGTTCAGGCTTGCCCAGGTCCATAATCAATCAATCAATCAATCACCGAAATAAATGAAGAGCCCGAAAAGTAAATTTGAGAGTGGTCGTTGAATTTGGTCGAAAAGAAGCACTATTGGTGTTGGTTTCCGTTTGTTGAGGAAAACCCAGAAAGCAAAAGGACATAATAAGCCCGAAAAATCATGTCTTTATAATCACTACATGCAAGAAACAGACAGAGATTCATGCAGTGAAATAGAGTTTTATGAGTGGGTTGGGAAATGAAGAAATTTGGAGTAGAGAGAGGAAAGGGAGCTGGTAAAAGAGGGAAATTATTGTAATTGATGCGATGATGATGATGATGAATCAAGAACCAGCTGCCATTTAGCTAGACGGATTTTTTGAGGAAGAATGTTTGTATTTTGTTAATTGGAGTATTATTTTAAGAAATTGGAGTTGAATGAATCTTTCTTCATTCTGTCAAATGTTTATGTTAAATTTGCTAATGTAATCTTATTTCCATTTTCTAGCTAGCTAACTAACTAACTAACTTTGATTTCATTTGATTTGGCTTTTATATTGTCTTGTCAATTGATGATTCTATTTGTTTAAGTTAAATGTTTCTTCTCTCTTCTGGCAAATGGCAATTTGTCTGTGGTCGGACATTTCATTTTGTGAACTACATATTTGGACATGGGCGATTATAGATTAAAATCACGATTTCGGTATATGTTTCAAATTCTTTAAAAATAGATAAGTTTCGAAATTCTTCATAACATTTCGGTGTTTCTTGGAACTTCTCGTGAATTTTAAAAATAAAATAAAAAATTATGAAGTACAAGGTATTTAGAATAGTTTTTGATTCTAAGTCAATTTTATCTCGGTGAAGCAAAAAACTGATACGTTTCAGTACTTCTTGTTCCGTTCCGTTTCGGTGATATTTATAACCCTGGGGAGATCAAGGATTTTATTACCATATTCATCCTCATATCAACATTGTAATTTGTACAAAAAGGAACCATACCTTAATCATCGTGGTTTTGTGCTAATAGTAGGCACTTGCGTTAGGGGGCTTTACATATTTAAGGTTTCATTACTACTGTACATTTAAGATACACACCCAAACCGGATATGAATTTTTATACCATTTAAGTCGAGCTTTAGAAATGAAAAACTCGATTCACATTGAATAACATAACATACCGTCTACAATTTTGTGTGGCGAAAATTTTGCCTACAGTGTATAAGATGAAACTTTTGCACTTTTAAACCAAGAAATCATACCGTCTACAATTTTGTGTGGTGTACAATACTCTTTCCATCTGATTCATATTTTACATTTGTTTTTTTTACGGGGTTTAAGATATAATGTGAAAGGTGATGGATCTAAGGCATATCCAAAGATTCTGTTCTCTGAACCCACTTTCTCTGTCGTCAAGATTCCACTCAACCTCTTTGCAACTCTCTACAATTCTCTTCTCCAACAGTGGAGTCCCAAATTTATTTTATTATCACATTTCTTTCAAACTTAATTTTTCATTTCATTTTCTTTTCTTATTTCCTTTTAAACTTTATTTTTAAATTTATTTTAAATGTCGTTAATTAATTATAATAAATCACATTATTTTTTCAAATACATTACTTGAAAATAGAAATTATATTACTTAAACAAGTAATAAGTATTTTAAATATAGTTTACATTTAAGCTACTACATGCAAGACATGATCGATCGCGTATGACAAAATCGTAAGGATGGTCATTATAATCTAATTTATATTTTTCAAGTACGTTTTACGTTTTTTAGTATCCGTAATCTTTTCAATTTTTAAAAGTGTGATTTTAAATTCAAATAATATGTATTTTAAAGTTTACAAGTATGTTTCTATTGTTACAATTTACAAATTTTATTATCATATGAAAATATTTAATAATATATGAAATTGAAAAAAAAATACAATACAATAAAAGAGACAAAAGTGGAAAAAAAATAGAAAGAAAAAATAAAAAACTAACTTATCAAAACACAAAGAAAAAGAGAAAAGAAAAGGGAAAAAAAAACATAATTGGTATTTGGGCCATGCAAAATTTGGAGACGAGGAATGACAACTCATTCATTTCATTTCAACTCGATGGAGAAGTCCTAAGGTGCACATAGGTGCAGGCTGCAAAGTAGGTAAAAATGGAAATAATACATTTGTATTAGAAGATCACATGTTAAATATGTGATATTTGGTGTTACGAATTGTGGGTTATATCTAGAATTTATTTTCTCTCAATAAACTAGTCCCATCCCATCACTTGTCCATCTCATTCCAATGACAACATCTTAAGAAGTCTGTTTTTCCTTGATAGTGAAACAAAACATCAAACTTTTAGGATGAACATATGTAGCAGTTGGTTAAACTATCTAAAGGTTGTCATGAGAATTGTTTTATCCGAACAATATTTTTTAACTGTTATATGAAACTTATCGATCTATAGTTGTATATATTCAATTGCCTTAATCGTTCCAAGGAATTTGTACCTATAAGTATAATATACATTTATTTTCTTTACAAAACTTTTGTTATTATTTTCCTATTATACAACAAATTAATCACTTCTTTCGAAAAGCTCACAATCACTACGTCAATTTTTAAAGTGGTTTTTTCAATATTTAATGTAAGGATATTTTTCTAAACGGAGTCATACTTATCGGGATAATGGGCTAAATTTAAGGTACACAAAACATTGAAGGTTTTGTGCGTTCTACTTCTATCGCCCGTGCACCCACTCAGTCTCCCTATCCGATTATTGTTACTGAGAAAATAAATTAGTAGTGTATGTATATAATATCTGCTCGTAACGTCTTGTTTATGTCTTCTTTAATTAATTTGGTTCTCTAATTTAATAATGTGTTAGATACTCTAGTACATATGAGTCTAGTAGCACCATCGGGACTATTACTTGCTGTTTTTTGTCCAACGTGCAGGCACAGCACATTTCTTGCTTCTGCCGAATTATAATATGCCAACTTCCGTCCGTATTAGAACTTCCCACATGTCTGGACACAAATTTTAAGAAAAGTATAAATAAAGTAAGAAAAATAGTTAATAAAAAAGTTTTAAGGGAAGGGTGAATAGAATAAAGTAGAAGAAATATTAAATAAAGAACTTTTAATAGAGGATGAATAGAATAAAGTATGAAAAATAATGCAAAAAGTAGAAAAGATATTAAATAAAGTAGAATATATATTTTCATTTAAGTTATGAGAAGTTGAAATTATCAAGATGGAATATGACAGGTTGAACTACGGGGAGTATCTACTTACTGCAATCTCTAGTATATATATATATGGGCCTAGTGTTTCTTTGTGATTTTAATAAGGTCTAAAACTTATTCTTGAAATCAAATTTGTGCGCGTGATGATATATAAAGTGGTTGAAGTGGTAAGGAACTTGGAGCCATCGGAGGTGTATCGGATTCTAAAAAGGAAAGCAAGCTCATTAGGTAAATAAGAGTATAAAGTTTAAACACAATCATGTTATGTATCATGATCTGGTTAGCTAGTAAAACCAATTATCAAAATGATGGTTAGTCTTCTTCCATTACAACATTAGTATTGTCCAACGGTAAGAATGGACACAAACAGGTGAAAGACAAAGACATGGATTAAGAAGGATCAACAACAACATGAATACTTCTGATTCAGTTTAGAGGGGAAGAAAAAGGGATTACATTACAGTAAAAGAGAATTAAGGAACCTTCTTGCTAAGATACTGATAGGACTTCTTTTTTTAATTGTTGTCAACTAGACAGCCAACAATGGCCTGAAAATTGGACCTTCCAAGTAGAATTGAATTGAGGTTTTATTGATGGCATTAAAAAATACAGTTAGTTATTAGTTAAGACTCGTTCATATATAGGTCACAGGTATCTACCATTATTGTCCAAATGCAAGGAAACAAGTGAAATCCTAAGCAATGTGTTGTTAACATATTTGTTTATGATTTATCACCGATTATCTGATACGTCATTAATCCAAGGTCAGCGTTATGCCTTTTAGAGGGACGGCTCTCCCAATGAGTTTTTACATCCACAAGGCTCGCTACTAAGTGGCTCAAGTCACTTCTAATTTGGTAACAACCGTTGGTTAACATATTTGTTTCATCACACTCTAAATGTGATGAATTCACGTTGGGAGTTAAACTAATTCTCGAATTTATTTATATATAGGGACTGCTCTAAATACATTCCTAAATATTTTTATTTGACGAATTCTCGTTCTAGCTTCTGTTCTGGCTCTCGAATTCGCTCAATGTGACTATGGTTGTGGTTAAGAGTAGCGAAATAGTAACAAGTACAACATTTTTTTTAGATCCAAATAATAGGTTAAGTAAAACTAATTCTACCTCGGACTAGGTCTAAAATTGTCATGCAGGGACACCGTTTACTTTCTTTAGGTGGTCTGCTTTATATATTGTGCGAATGTGTGCCGTGTAAATTTACCAGATGATTATCCACAAGAAACGAGCGTGAGTTTCTCACTTTATTCCAGAAAAGAGAGAAACAAATACAATTGAAAATTATTTGCCTGTCAAATGGATGGATTTATCCAATCCGGTCCAATACATTATGGATCGAATCCACCTGGATCGTATCCATGCTTGATCCATTCAAAAGTATGGTGATCAGGATCGGATCAGAATCCATCTGGATTGTATTGAAATCCACCTGGATCGGACCTGATGAGTCCGGACTCGTGGAACTTAGACAAATAATTGCTCAAAGTTATCCACTTAAAACTTTATAACGCATAGCATTTTTCTCTTTCTTGGTTGCCTCTTGCAATCACACTTGATTGCCTTTTACAACCCCCCCCCCCCCCCAAAGAGTTTACTTAAGTTATCGAAGGATTAAAAAGAAAGACTTTCTTTTTCCCTTTAGAGATGGGAGCACCTAAGTAGGTAAAGAAAAGTCTTCAATTTTAAAGCCTAGGACATGAGATATCAAGGCAGAGTTAGCTCTGGATCCTAGATAAACATTGCTCTTACTTTCATTGACCTTTTTACCAAAGACATTTTCATAGTGATCAAGGAACTTCAAAGAGTTTTTGTAAACCAGGTTTTTTACCCCTACAGAAGACTATACAGTCATCTGCATAGGCCAGGTGGCTCACAGGTAAGCCTCCATTAGAATCATAAAACAAGTCAGGGTGAGCACTAAAGAGGTTATTCGGTCCTCTAGGGGTTAGCTTATCAACCCAATTAACTTAGGCTACCAATTAGGTCTTCACTCTTCACGCAACATATTTGTACCTGGATTGATCTCATTGAATTTATATGATAGTTCTTTTTTTTTTTCTTTCTTTTTCGCAGTCTCGCTTATAAGCTACTCCCTCCATTCCATTAATAACTTCCTAATTTTCTTTTTTTTTTTTTTGTGTTCTATTAGAAACTTCCTAACCCATAAACGAAAAGTTTTACCCTACTAACTGATTCCTTATTATTTATATAATTTCCTTCTTTAATTATCATCGATTTATTCAATCTCTTTCTTACTTGATAATCCATTTACAACTTTACAATTATAATATTACCTATTACAAACTATTTTTTATTACATTTACTTAAATGAAGTGGAAGTGAGAGCTTAGAATGCTCTTAGTGGACCGGAGGTAGTAGTTGATAAGTTAATATGATTACTTATAATTTTATAAGATAAAACTATTATATGGTTACCCAATTATATTGGTTTATGTTCAAGACAAGATCCTCATTCAGAATGGATTCATGGCTATCAAGTTCTAAGTTAAGGATCAAGAACACACATTGACACGCAAGAAGAGAATCTATGCTAGTATAACGTATTTTGTTATTTGGACTTTGGAAAAGGTTTTTGCTTATCTCAACCCATGGATGAGTTAGCTAGCTTTCTTCATTTGTAAAATGGTTGGTATTTTACCATCTGACAGCTCATAATAAAAATATTGCAAGAAGCTCAGCTCTTGATTCACATATTCCATATTACCTATGAGTATGATAATATGTACAAGGATTTTTATATCAGATGCATAAGTGGTGTCCAACCACAAATTTGTCTTCCAGAGCTTTAAAAGATAAACAAACGAACCATATTGAGGCTTAATGGAAAATAAAAGGTAAAAAAGAGAAGGAAAAAAAATCCTATATGAAGGTTAAGTAAAAAAATAAATAAATAATAAAATAAAATCTATCCTGCTATAGGCACTATGAGAAGAATTCACAACCGTTTAGAATGAAAATAGAACATTTTTCTTCTTCTCTAACACAAGTCATTGGCTGCCAAAGTATATGCATCTCTTCCCCTCTTTAGTTACCATTGATCAGTGTTTATCATAATCTACATTGGGAGACTTTGAACCTCCAACCTGAAAGCAAGAAAGATGCATAATTGATAGAGAAAAGATCAACTTAATAAAGAGCATTAAGAAAAACGGATACTAAAATTTTTATACTATACTAACATATAAATGATATGAAGTTCCTTCCTTTAGCACATGTTATGAAGTTATGACCCTATAATGCCATATAGGTATTTATAAATCGGGGTAAGAATTTCATGTAAGCAACTAGTTCCAATGGTAAATCAGAGAATTCAGAAAATAAATTAGTTAGAAGTGATAAATAAAAAAACAATTAAATAGATGATACTGCATGCTTTGTATTGTATTAGCAATGTTGCAAAAGTAACACGAAATAAGTTACCTAGCGTATAATAAGCATAGTAGATGATGTTCTCTGAGAGCTAACCTCGGTTCCGTCATCATCGACATTGCTATCTCCATTCGTGTATTTTTCTTCATGAGTGGTAGAAAAGAAAAAAGGGTCCACGATTTTTCCACCTCCATCACTATGCAAACTCTCATCAATTCCATCTAAGTCCAAATTTTGTAGAATATCTGGAAGTGGTTTACTATCTTTTTGGATGACACCATGTCCCAAGTCCACCCTACCTTTATCGCCACCATATTTTATGCTCATGGATTGGAAAACTGTATCATCTTCTTCGTTGACCCATTCACGAAAATTAACCAATGACGGTACTCTCTTAGAGAAAATGAGTTCCCTAAAATTCCTGAATATCCCCTGATTATACGGATTTTCCCTTTTGTCATAACGGTATCGAAAGTTTTCATATGTCGTCTGAAAAAAAAAAGTGGTAAATAAGTATATTAATTCGATATAGTTGAAAATATGTTAATATTTGTTGAAAGTGAAACCTTAACCATGTGTTTTAAAGATAAATAAAAAATGAAATATTTCAAGTCTCATAGCAGAAATAGGCTAACCTGGTTGGTGCTGATAAGATAGCAATGAAATACGGTAAGCCCGCCAACAAACCACACAGCGATAAAACAGTAAACAACTAGAATGACGGAAAAAATATCCCTTGACACACGACTCCAAAAGGTACCCGGTTCTCTGAGAATGTTCAACAGAGAAAAGCTAAACACATAGGAGCACAAGACTGTTGACGTCAAGACAAACAATATGAAAGTCCGGTAGTTTCTCTGCAATCATACCACATAAATGTGTCCCCATATTAGTACATTTTCCCAAAAAATAGACATACAAATGCAATAGTAACAACAATAATTGTACATGAAAGCTCTACAAAAATATATTGAGCCCATTGCAGAAAAGCCAATTTAAGTAAGGGGGTCATTCAATGTCAGTTTAAAAAAAAACGTGTTGTTATAAACCACGAAGATGTAACCATATACAATGTAGGATGTACAAACTAATTTTAGTTGACAATGTTGATGATACATGTGAGAACCCGATTGCTAAGATATAAGTAGACCATGAAGTATGATGTGCAAACTAAGTTAAGCTTTTGTTAAAAAAGAAAAATCTAAACCCATCAACCGGATAGCATATTCGACATCTTACACATGATTTACCTAGTAGTACTTTCAATATAACAAGAAGTTTTGCTATTGTAATACCTATAATTGTTAGATCATCTGTAATCATTTTTACTCCTCTCATTTAGCAATTTAGTTATTGTTTTAGACTCGGAGTCTAGCTACATTTAGCAATATCATAAATAATTGCTAAAACAACTCTACTTAAGAATCCAACTTGCATGACATCGAATGAACAAATAATTCTGCTAATTTAACATTGCACTATGTGAAGAAAATGAATTATACTGAAAAACATATGCAATGTAAACATAAAAAGGAGTACTGAGTTTTTTTATATCTTACAGCTCCAATGCACTGACCCACCCAAGGGCAATGATGATCAAATTTTTGGACGCAGTTGTTGCAGATTGAGCAATGAGATGCACGTGGTGGACGATATAGCAAACAAGTCTCACAATATTTTACTTTAACGGTGTAACCGTTTACAAATATATCTTTAGTCTTAGGTAATTTTACGTTGGGAGTTCCAGAGTTGATCCACTCCATGGATGACGACAGGGAACTTAACACACTATCTGAATCAGGTGGACTGCTATTCCTAGGAACTACTCCCGGATTGCTAGCAGATGTCATGAAGAGAAACATAAAATCCTGTAAAAACAAATCTCAATGTCATGAGTTCCATTGTAATTTCTAAAATCATTGCAAAAATCTCTTTCTGAAATATAGTGCAGTAATGTTGACCTACCAAAACTGTGAGAATGATTCCTCCAGTTAAAATAGCACAATCATAGAAGAGGTCAAATTCTGAAATTTCCATTGCTATCTTTATACAGAATGATATTGCAGGTGCCCCAATTAAAAAGGTAGATAGAAATAGGGACGATGCATCTGGACCAAATATTAATCTCCCACCACATAAAAATTTCTGAAAAAAATTAAGAGCAAATGGGATCACTTAGCAATCTCAAATATGGATAAAAATGTGTAATATACATAATGATACAATTCAAATACTTGCATGAAATATAGTTCTTTTTGAATAAGTATGAATAAGAAACAAAAAATGTGTACCAATATTGTAACTCAACATAATAAGACATAATACAAGAAGTATATGATAATAATACCGCATAAGGATACATAAATTGAAAAATGCAACATATAAACCTAAACATTACCAAATCCCACTCAAAATCAAACCTTTTAATGCATTAATATATACTATATATGCATAATCACGTCCAAAATTTGAAAAAATGGTTTCATAACAGTAAAAAGGTTCGTTGAATTGTAAATGATGAAAGAGCAATCTTAAATTAACAAAGATATAGAGGTTGTGGTGCTACAACTTATGTCGTGTGCATATATAGCAGACAGAGGAATCATTAGTGTATTGATACATAACAATTGGTCTCCTTCAGCTATAAACAACATCTTGACATAGTAAGTTTTTTGTAAGCATTCATTTCTATCATAGAGCTATGTTACTAAACATTTGCAAACAAATCCATAAGCAACATATCGATTTCTAAATCGGCACAACATAATTGCACATATACTATGCCCTTTACAAAGCAATATATTTACTAATTGTGAAGTTTTACATGTCATTCCTTGAAGCTAGCATAAAGGTCGGTCATTAATCCTTTTAACACATAACACACCAAAAAGGATAGTTAAAATCTAGAGACTGAATATTATGTTTTCATAATCATTAGCATTCAAGAAATTTCAACTTTTTCATAATTTAAATACAAAACCTCCATTGAAAAGCATCACATATTATATCAAAACGCCAACAACACAAAGTTAATATATCAAAAAGGCTGAAAACCTAATTAATGGACAAAGAAATAACTCACATTGCGACCCTTCCAAACTTGATAAAGCCTTTTGCTGGATTTGGAAGAATCCATGCATTAGGAGAAAAAATTCTGATTCCTTAACCTCGCCCCTCAATATCCACCTTTTTTTCTATAGCGTTCTTCTGAAAAATCTTTTGTTTTTCAAATAGTAAACAATGTTTTCCATCAATTGGGGTAGAAAAATCAAGAATCTGGAAATGGGTTAGCCGAAAGAAGAGAAAATATATGAGTTTTCTCTCTCTCTCTCTCTCTCTCTCTCTCTCTCTCTCTCTCTCTCTCTCTCTCTCTTTTTTGGTTTATTTTCCCTTGAAAATCCAATTAACCCAGATTCTGTATTCTTCCCCCAAATATGGATTACTTTTTCTGTCTCTTGCAAAGTTAGATTTTTTTCAAGAGTTTCAAGGTTTCCAATTTTACCGGATTTTACATGGGTCACATTTATATGAGTGAGAAAAATGAAAATCTTGCATATCTTTGCCTAGTAAAGTCGCACATAATATTTGAACAATGATAAGGATTAACATCTATACTAATATTAAAAAGGAAAAATTACATCTACTCTCTCTGTGAAACACCTTATTCTAATAAAGTCATTGCATTTCAACACTAACATAATACAAATGTAATTTTCCATTGCATGATGGTCCAAAAAAGCGTTAAGTTAACTAGAAAATGGATCAATCTATTATTGTTCAAATGTTGATGGTTGTTCTTTAACCAGGCAATTTTGTTGGGAGAGTAGATGATATTTGCTCGTAAAAAAGATACATTGTCTTAGGATGCACACCAAAATTTAATATACCCATTATACTTTCTAATGAATAAAAAAATCAAGAATTAACATGAATATACTATTAAGCCACCACATACATGCACATGCTATTAATATTGCTGAAAATTATGACCCAATTGAAAATAGGGGAAAAACAAATAGAAGAGTTACATCTATCTCTCTTCTCAAGCCATTTTCGATTCATATCATACATATATTTCTACTTATCAAATTTCACAGACATATGCATATGTAAACCCTTTCATCTATATATTAGAGATTTTTGTGCACATCTATTGACTTGGGAAAATTCACACCTGTCGAATGGATACATCCATCGATACTGAACCGGTCCAGCAAGCCTCGCTTCATGTGGAAGGTGATCCGGCAAGTGCTCCATAGAATCAAACCAGCTCGGTGGAAAGATACGCTTGAGCTTGCATAGAATCAATGGTATGTTGCTTTCAAGATTTGCTAACACTTGATCGTCAACCACCCTTGTGCATAAATTCTTGAAAAATAAGCTCAGCTCGGTGAGAGCGATCCATACAGGTTTCGGTAGCAGTTCTCGAAATGCAACCGGGAGAAGCCTCTCCATGAACACATGACAATTGTGGCTCTTCATCCCATACATCTTCGACTTCTTCAAATCCACACACCGCCCCAACTTCGAGGCATAATTGTCGGGGAACTTCAATCCCCTCACCCAATCAAACAGTTTGTTCCTAGATTCAATGTCAATTGTGTAGCATGCCTTGGGCCACTTGCCTTCATCATTCCGCTTTGTCAACTCAGGCCTTTTACACCATGTATCCAACTCGGCTCTAGATTTAACGGTATCCTTTGTTTTTCCGGGAATGTTGCAAATCGTGTTGAAGCAGTTCTCGAACACGTTCTTCTCAATGTGCATGAAGTCCAGCATGTGACATATAAGAAGAATTCTCCGATAAGGCAAGTCCCAGAAGATGCTTCTCTTCTTCCATCCACATTTGTCGGCAATTTTCTTGTTATGCTTCTCCCACCCAAGTTCAGTCACTTTCATAAGACCCAGCCTATCTATCTCGGCAAGTATTTCTGCACCAGTAAGTCGTCTCGGGGGCCCTTTCCTCTCTACTTTATTTTTCAAGAACTGATTCTTGTTCTTCCTGAACGGATGGTTACTCGGTAGAAACCTACGATGATAATCAAACCAAGATTCCTTTCCGCTCTCCTTCAGTCTAAATGCATCAGTGTCCTCCAAACAATGTGGACAAGCATGAAAGCCCGCGGTTTTCCTTCCATATAGCATGGAGTACGCCGGAAAATCACTCACGGTCCACAGTAGTGCTGCTCTCAATGTGAAGTTCGTCTTGGTTGACACATCATATGTCGAGATACCATTTTCCCACAACTCAATCAACTACTTGATTAGGGGCTGCAAAAACACATCCAGCTTCAGTGCTGGATCTTTTGGCCCGGGCACCAACACAGTCAAGAACATGAACGGTTCCTTCATGCACTCACCGGCGGGTTATGCGGTGTCAAGCATCATCGGCAACAAGAGTACTTCCGGTCACTTCCGAACGGGTTAAAACCATCCGTACAAAGTCCCAAACGTACATTTTTAGACTCGGCTGTAAACTTCGGATATGTCTTGTCGAACTCTTTCCATGTCGGTGAGTCTGATGGGTGCTCTATTCTACCCCTGCATCCGCCGGGATTACTCTCTCCTTGTGCCACCGCATTTTACCGGCACAAGCACTTGAAGCGTACAACCTCTTCAAACGAGGTGCTAGATGGAAGTACCACATTTTCTTATGTGGGAGATTTTTCTTCTGGCGTTTCTTTGCAGCCCCCGCCTTGTAACGCTTGTAGCGGTCCTTCCCACAGAACTTGCATACCAGTAGATCTACATCCTCGCCCCAATAGATCATGCACATATCCGGACAACAGTCTATGGTTTCCATAGGCAACCCTATCCCCCACATCTTTTTCTTCGCTTGGTAAAAGTTGGGGGGAACTAGGTTTTCTTAAGGACAACAATCCGATATTAGTTGTACGTAATTATTGAAGCTCACTTCAGATTGCCTACCCTCGGCCTTACAACTCATTGGCCGAGCCAACAAAAACAACTCGGTGTGCTTCTTACACCCCGGACAAATCGGCTTCTTTGCTGATTCCAACAAGTCAAAGAACACCTGATCATCAGGATTCGGTGGCTCCTTCACATCCCCCTCGGTGTCCATGAACTGAGGGCCAGCAACATTAAACAACATTTCTTCCAACCGGTCATGATCATAATTATAAATTTTCCAGCTTGTTTAAAATATATATCGATAATTATACTCATTTTCTTGTCGTAATTTATACGTTAGATAATATAGTACATGGATTATTTTCTAGAGAGCGATATAGAAGATTTTTTTTTTGAAAAAAAGCTATGTTTGCTAGCTTCATAAGTTGAGGAAGGGGTGACGGCTCCGTCGGTAATGGAATTAGCTAAAGACAAAGGGATACAATCAAGTTTATGAAGTACTCCCTCCATTCCATTAGAAACTTTCTATTTTTTCATTTTGGATGTTCCATTTAAAACTTTCAATTTCCTTTTATGGAAACTCATTATCTCCATTATTAATATTTTAATCACTATCTTTCATACTTTATCAATTCTCTTTCTTACTTTTTACCATACACTTATTACTTTATCTATATAAACTATTTTTTAATCAAACTTCTTAAATATTATGCAAAAAGTAAATAGCAAGAGATTTATGGAACGGAGGGAGTAGTTATAAAATGTCAAATGGATCTCCTTCACTATATAATTTGCGTTACCTAGATTATGTTTTAAAATTATCATTTGAAAATTTAACACGTATATATCCATGTCGTCTACATTGCACACAAAAAATTGATGATTATGTTCCCCTTAATAAAATTATGATGTGTTCTACAAGAAAATTTACACGCGGATATGACATGCATATTTTCCAGTACGTGAATACCTTCAACATAACCATATTCATAAAAAAAACTTGCAAAAAAAAAAAAAAAGATGATTTAAAAAATGTACCCAATTTGTAAGGTTGATCATTTAATTTTATTTACCTTGGTAGAAATTAGAGTACCGAAACACAATAAAATTTCTAACAAGCTTGACATTCAAGATATTTTTAACGACCATCTAGTTACTTTTGAAGAGTTGAAAAGTGACAAACAAACACTAAGAAAGTCTACAAACATTGCAAGATATCATTTTTAAACATGATTGACAAACCTAGGTAAATGGTGGGTTTAATCATATTTTTTTATAGTATGGTCATGTACTCAAGTTACTATAACCAGTTTAAGCCCCCTCAGTTTATATTAGTCACTAAACAAATGCACTTTATGTTCTAAGAAAAAAAATCCTTTATGAATTTTTCAAAGACTCTTTTACTTAATTATGGCCATCATTTCGGAAATTCTATATGAAAGCATATGAGAGGGGGGTATAATGCTGATGAGAAGCAATGCACAACGGACTTGTTAGGTTGAATTAATGACTCAGTGTAATTTCATTTGATTGTAGTTTCGATGACAATTGTTTACCAACTTTTCCTACTGAGTTAAAGGGTACTCCACCGGTAGCATATGTTATAGCCTTGTCTATTCTAGCGAACCTAATCATTTGAGGAGACTATTGAGGTTTTACGAAAAGGTTTAGCTACTTATAGCAGGAGTAGTAAACATCATAACACTGATAAGAACACAAAGAAAAAGAGAGAGAGTTTGATTGTTGATGACGGCGTTCTTCGTTCTTCAATGGTTATGACGGCCAATGTTTCTAATTCAGGGTTTTTCTTCTCTTGTATCTTGTTTCACCTCAAGAGAAGTAGGGTTATGATTTTAAGTGACCTAGGCATTGCTTATATAGTGTAGAAAGCCTGGAAATTTCGTGCACAATAGTCCAAGGCAGGTGGTGGGTCGCGGGCGAGAAGATACGGACTTGGACCAGGGAAGTTTCTATATGCAGCAGCCTTACTGCGAGCCTGTATGGGGCCGCACAAGGCCTATTGCGGCCTCATACAGGGCCACAAAAGTCGACTGCAACCTCCAAGTTGCGTCTTTCTCTTCCGGGCTATTTTTTACCTCCGAAACTTCGTTATCTTGAAAAGTAGTCTTCTACAATGTTTTAGTACTTTGAATAAGCTTTGCAATGGTGGGTCTTGAACCTTCATTGGATTCTTCTAGCTCCTCATACGACTTGATAATCGTCTATCGGTATTTCCTTGGTTTAAGCGTAAATTCATCGTATTTGCCTCAATAATCGCCATAATCCACTTAGTTGGCATATTTGTACATTGTGAAGCACCAAAATAGGTAATTAGGCATAACATGACAATAATATTCATTATTGCACAAAAAACGAGGGTAAACAAGTGTGTTAAATCGCACATTTCATTGTCACATCATCTATCTCAATGGTAACAATTGAAATTTGAACAAACCAACTGTATTGGCAAAATTTCGTATCTTGGTCCAGTACAAAATTTAGTCAAAATACTACGTGATAAGGCCTTGTTTATGACCCATTTAGAGGCGAGCAGGCCCAATCCACGAGAACATTCGAGTGCGTAGTATTCGATGACCTTGGTGAGTAGGGTGAAATCCAAATATATTTGACCATGGTAAGTCAACTTGACTATGATTCTAGAGGGAGGGAGACTAGCTACGAGGCAGTCTACCTATTGAGATAGACAATCATCCAAGGTCCATCTTTTATCCTTGGACATGACCGACCCATGAGTTCATCGCTTGCTCTAGGATTTTGATCACTCAAGAAATTCATGTCTAGCTCTGGGACTTTGACCAGTCAAGGTCCATCACTCATTGAGAGTCTAGCACAAGCTAATGCCCTTCCCCTGATGATCCCCGAAGAAGTTAAGGCACCTGACCTTCCTCATGGATTCAACCCAAGTGTTGGTCAAGATAACGACAAAGTAAAAGACTGGGGGGGGAGGTGAATAGTCTTTTAAAACTTTTATCGATAAAAACTATTTCTCAGATATCTGAATAGATATCTGATACTTAGAATCAGAGCGCGGAAGACTTAATAAAGATAAGTGCAGAAACAGTTAAAGTGTGTGTGTGTGTTGCTGAAATGTAAATACAGAAAGGTAAATAACACAGCAAGTATAGTGGTATCTGGAGGTGGCGTAATCCTCCAACTAATCAACTTCGGTCTACCAGAGACCTAGAATTTACTAGAACAGATAATTGAGTTCACCTTACAATAAACCTATTCTAAGATTCTTAACAATTGGTTCCCAACCAAATGTTCCCCCTGAGTTGTTCCCCGGCTTTCACAGCCAAGTACTTCCTGTACTCAGAAACCTTTGAGTTATTCCCTAGCTTTCCAAGCTAAGTACTTCCTATACTCAATAACCTTGGAGTTATTCCTTAGTTTTCCAAATTAAGTACTTCCTATACTCCGGTAACCTTGGAGTTATTCCCTGATTTTTCAAACTAAGTACTTCCTGTACTCCACGCCGATTCTGATGTTGGTTTTGGTTTGAGTTGTCGATGAGCTTCTTTAATAACTTATTGATTATTCGATAGCTCGTGAATCAAGTATACTTAATACACTTTTCAATGTATGGTATCTTGTTCTTTTCTTGACCAAGTCTTAGATAAATGTTCAAGAGAATGAATCTCAGATACTTGATCTTTCGTTTCAACTCTTTCACAGATAGCTATGCTTGTTTAGGATCAGGACACTTAGAACTTCAGTGTTACTCAAGATCAAATGCTTTGGTCGCAACAGAAAGCTTTGAGGATAAGTAATTTGCTTTGAGAGAGTAAGACGTTCAGCGTTTTCAAGTTATGTCGTGTGTCTAAGGTCGTGTCCTCTCAAGCAGTCTAAGTGTTGATATTTATAGATGAATTTGAGTGCCGTTTGAATAGTATCCGTTAGGCTCAAATTCAAACTATTGATATCTGTGTATAGTATCAGAGTGTTTTGTCTTCTTCTTGAAGCCGTTGCTTTTATTCAGACATCTCTGTCCGTGCATTAAATGCATTGTACTATACTTTTTGTCCTGTAGTGCCAACGGAACTATGCTTTGTATCAGAGACTAGTGTTATCTGGTTCTTTGCACGTCCTTATCTTCAATCTTCAGATACCACTTATATTGAAACAACTTTGTTTGCAATATATATATTTCTTTTTCAGAAATGTGGTTTAAAGCTCAAGGTATATGAGAATAGATATCTGTGGACACTTTCCTTGTTTTCAGATAGGCCTTTTATTTCTCAGATATCTCTTGTGACACAGTTTGTTTGAAACTATTCGTGTCTTCAAGATATCTGGCTAAGGTATCTGAACAACAGTTTCAGCAATCTTGTGCAGTTTCTTCAAGTCTTCAATGTCGTTGAGCTTGTTCTGCTTGGATGTCTTCTTCTTGGTCTTCTCTTCATAAAATAAAAATTACATTTTGAGACTTAACATCCTATACAAGATTAGCTAGACTATCATACTTAGTGAGTTTCCTCTTTTACAATGTTCAAGTGAACCAAGAGTACTAATCACCTTTCTGAGACTAAGATAAGTCATCATGTTGCTGATCAAAATCTAAATAGATATTTCTAACAAAATATCTAACAAATTTCCTAACAAATTTCCCAACAAATTTCCCAACAAATTTCCCCCTTTTTGATCAGTCAACGATGACTATCTTACCTATTACAAATCTGGATGAGTGAACAATCCAACACTTAATCTTTTCTTAAGATCTTCAAATTATTTAATTAAGTGCAGAAAGTAGACATCAACCAAATCACAAGGTGTGATCTTTGCTGACAAGTTATCTTTTATAGAATACTATCTGAGAGTAAGTTCTTCAGATAAGTTACAAATAAAGATTACAGATAACTTTAATACATAATACTGATTAAGCTCGACCAAAAATACAATAAAAACTACGTAGTAAATCAGGACAACAGGAGTAACCAAGCTCCAAGTAAACATCCTAATAAACTAGTCTTCAACTCTTCAAGTCTTCAACAGTAGTTCTATGGATCAGTCTGCAAATTTCCTATCTCCAAACCTTTTGATGTCATCAGAATAGTCATAGAGAAGAGTTCTGACGAGCATCTCTGTGTCTCTGGCAAATCCACAGACCTCTTTGTAGGTTTTGCTAGGATTTTTCTTGACAAAATGCTTAACCCATAGGTACTTTCCCCACTTCCAGGCATGCTCTATTCTGATATCTGAAAGCTTGAAGTATTCGTAGATAATCTTCAGATATCTGATGTCACCCTTGTATTGATCTTCAGTTAGATAGAACGATTCATAGGGTTCTACAGCGAGTCTTGCTCTTGTGCCTGTTCCTGTGATATTCAGAATTATGTGCACATCATCTGGCTTTCCATATGGACATTCATCAGAGAGGTCCTTTCTCATGGCTTCAGTTCTCTTGACAACTTCAAAATCCAACCAGGCTTTAATGTGATTGGTGTTGATCAAGGTTGGCTTATCTTTTCTCCATGCCATAAGTTGTTTATGGATTGGTTCTGGAAATCTTGAATTTACCAATAGATGCTTAAGTTCCAGAATCCAATAGCCATTTTTCTGATTGATGCACCTGTAGACAGAGGAATCATTGTCATACTTCACATACTCTATTTTGGCTTCTTCTGGCTTGAGTGGAAGTTGACTTTGTCTTTACTCAGCTCTCAGTCTGTTCCTTCTTTGTCTTGAATTCTCTTTGGGTTTATTGCTTGAAGAACCACCACCCTGGATAGACTTGGTATTTCTAGAGGGTGTTTTAGCTGCTAGGGGCTTTGCAGCTATGGGCTCAGTTAGGCTTTCAATTTTCCTTTTTCTGTGAAGAGGAGCTTCATCTTCATCAGTTTCCTCATCAAGATCAAGATTAGATCTTGTGAGAGTTTTACAGCCTTCTTCATTGCCCAGGAACTTGATTTGACCTTCTTCTTCTTCTTCAGAAGATTCATCAATCCCTTTAACTTGTCTTCTCCTTGGAGCCTTGGTACTCCTTGGAGGTTTACATGGCCCTTGTTATCATTTTGGTTCCTTGATGGGTTTACGAAGCAGCTACTATTTGCAAAGCAGCTTGGCTTGAGGAGGGTTCATTGATTCTGAGTGGTGGCTGGGAAGTTTTCATGTTTCTTCTTCCTTTCTGAGCCGCACCAGCTCTTGATTTCTTCTTGTTTTCTTCTCCTTCTTCCCATTCCCCCTCACTTTGAGGTCCAGATTTGTACATTCTTTCCCCCTTAGTCATTGTTGGCTGACTCAATCTCATAAAGGAATCTGAGAGAGAGTTGATGAAGTGCCCTTGTAAATAATTATAGGCAGTGACCAACTTCTGAAGTTCGTCTTTGAGCTCCTGATTTTGCTTGATAAGTCCATTGTCCTTATCAGTGAGCTCTGCCAATGGGCCTAGGATGGCATCTGCTTTTCCAGCAGTGTAACTTGCCTCTTGGAAAGCTTTTTCAGCTAAAGACGCATCATCGTCCCTTATCATTCCCAGATCTTTCTGAGCAATGACTATGCTAGTTGTTCTCTGAGTGATGAGCTCAGTGAACTTTCTCATTTCAGAGGGGACGGAGGCAATTACTTCCTTGTTCTGTGAAGACATCTCCTTGTTCAGAGTAGCCAGTACTTGGTACCTGTTCATGTATTCATTGGAGTGGACATTTGGCAGTTTGCTGAAAATTGTAGGAGCAATCAGCTTCCTTTATAAGTGAGAGACCGCTAGATGTTCATTGCGGTGCTCTGTCAAAGTCTTGTCTTCTTCATCATCTGAGTAATCAGCCCAGTGATCTTCATCCTCTTGGACATTTTCATCGATTGTATCGAGTCCAGCAACCATCTCAGAGATTGGTTTCTTTCCTTTCTGGGAGGAGGATGGTACTTCTTTTGAAGATGATGCAGCCTTAGCATCATGCTTGACTTCAGATACTTCTTCAGTATCGAGTTCTTTGGTGATATCATGCACAACATCCCGTAGCTCTTTAACCTCAGAGTAAGCAATCATTTCTTGTAGGTATTGATCTTGTAGTTGATCAAGCTTGTCTCTGGATTTAGCTATTTGATCTTCCAGTTGAAGATGGAGCTGTTGTTCTTCTTCCAACAGTTGTCTGAGTTGAGCAGATCTGATTTAAGTGTTTAATATTTTCTGATCAGTTTCTTCAGAAAGCTCAACTACTTGTTCAGTAGTAACTGGGTGTTGGTTAGAAGATGGATGAGTAGATTTCTGAGGAGATGGAGGCGGAGATTTCTGTGAAGTCTTCACAGTGTGCTTTTCAGCAGTTGAGGCATCATTTCTTAGTGAAATTCCTCCGGTCCCTGGTGCAGGGGCATCATCATCCTTTTTGTCTATGTCATCCTTTTGGTGATGGTCAGTGGGAGGTTCGTCGAAGTCATTTTCGTTTATCTCTTCCTCCTCATCATCTTCAGATACAAGATTGATCACTTCAGGAATAGTGATCTTCTGCCCATTAACCTCTTCTTGTTCAGAAGGTATAAATTGCAGAGTTTGGGGCAGGACTGGCTTAAATGCCATTTGTAATCTTGTCTGACCATCTACCTGTTCAAAGGCTTGTATCAAACTGTGCGCTACTTCTCTGGAGAAATCCTTATGCAATAGAGTCAATCGTATTGTTCGGTAGGGAACATTGCATGGATGTATGTCTCCAAGTCAAGAGCTCGTGCTCGTCTGTTTGGTTGATCTGTGATTCTCAATATTTCAGAGAGATCAGAGCACCTTAACCTTTGCCATTTCTTGAAGCATTTAATGTGCTTTGGCAAGGTGTGAGCTTTGAAGAAGGGAAGTAGGTCCTTTGTCTCAACATTGGGAGCCTGCTCGGCACTTGTTTGAGTCTGAGTTAGTACTTCAGGCTCAGAGACTTGTGCTACTGAGACAATTGGTGTCTCAGATATCTTGTTGTGAGGTGGAGACTTGGAAGTCTGGTCCTCATCAACCTTTCTTTCTTGAACCTGAGAATCAAGAACAATACAATACTTAGGAAATTATTTGAAAGAATTTGTGCATAAATATGCTTTTAATGAATTCTGATTTTTGCTACTTACTTCCTCAAAAGGAAGCTCAGAGTCATTTTCTCGAAACTTTTTGGTTTACGTGTTCTTTCGAGTGATGTTGCCTTGGGGGCTTCATCAATTTCCATTGATGCAGGAGATGTCGCAACTTTGTCCCCGTGCATTTCTACTTTTGATTGATCCTGTGAGTAGAAAGTATTGAATATTTTTAGAAGAGATATAAGATAACCCAAGATGAAGAATACTTATCACTTGATTCGTCATATACCTTCATGCTAGAAGGCTCAGTGATGTGTTCTTCAGAAACCTTGTTGGTCTCTGGGTTTGTCTCTGGCATTTCTGCCTTATCTTCTTCCATATCAGTTGGAGCCTGTTAGAAACATTTATTTCAATGATTAAGCACATAAACTTATAACTAGAGAAGTGTTATCTTAAGAATCCATTATTACCTATGACACAGGCTCAGATGTCTTAAGAGGCGAGGTTGAGGAAACCTCCTTCTCAGTTTCTGAGGTAAGCTTTTCAGCTTCCTCTTGTTTGTGTGTTTCTAACTCAGCCTGTAACAAAGAAATTTTATGAGTAACAAGATGTATAAGCATAAAAATTTTCACAAGATAAGAGTTAAACCGTTGACTACGAGCAATTTCAGTGATTGGTCTCGGAACTGTGACCTTTCTATACTTTGGTCTTCTTGTCCCAGTGTAGTTTCTTTGCTTGAAGTTTCTGGTACTTCACACCTTTCCTGAGTATGCAACTCAGTTGCCTCCCCTGGTTGATCATTCTGAGGAGATGTCTCAGTTTGATCCCTCTCATTGAGTTGGGGAACCTGCTCATTTGCAGGATTTTCTTCAGCATACTGTATTGCTGGTAGTTCGAAATGGAGTTCATTTACCATTTCATCAACCACTTGTGGCTGTTGTGGTTGTTGTGTTTGTGGTTGTTGTGGTTGTCTGGAAGCAGAAGATTGGTCAATAGAATGTTCTTCCAGATTTTTAGATGTGGCATTTCCATCAAGATCTCGCCAAGACTAAAAATACCACTCATCAGGGCTTTTTGAAGTTGTGCAAGTGAAATATTCCCTGATGATGTGTTTGCACCAACAACCTTTGCTATAGGTTCAGCAACCTGTGGTGTAGGTTCTTCTTCAGATACCTTATCACGATTCTTCGTTTGATAACCTTAGCCCTCTTTGTTCTTTCTAGGACTTGAGAGATGACCAGTTCATCATCTTCATCGTCAGAGCTCTCATCAGCATTAGGAACTGATTGGTCCATTATTCCTGCGGTTTCTGCAAATAGGGCTTGGTGTTTTTCACCACTTTTGGCAGCATTTATGAGTTCATCAGCAAGACTTTCTGCATTAGTCGCAACATTTCTGAAAGCACTTTCTCTTGCTGAGTCTACTTGTTCAGTAGTTGATAACTCTTTTTCATCATTGATGATTTCATCTGCTTTTATCAGTTCATCGGCAATGCCTGCAGATATCTGAGAATCGACAACCTCTTTGGGTGTGTCTTGATTTGCCAGACTTCTTTCTTGAAGTTCAGGCTTCTAGTCGCAACCTTTTCTTGAGATACCTTTTCGACTTTCGCTTCTTAGAACCTTCCGAGACCCAAGAACCTTTTTCATCAAGTTTGTATACTCATATTTGTAGAGTAGGTTACTGTTGGCTATTTCAGCCGTCTCTCTGAGCTCAATGCCAAGCTTTTCCAGCAAGTAGCATATTTTCAGACCATATCCTACAGTGGCCTTTGGCTCAGCTAGTCCTTTGGTAATCTTAGGCTCGAAGCCTTGAATCTTCTTCACAAACTTCAGAAAGGCGTACTTTCCCCAGTTAAAAGGGTTTTCCAGCCTTTTGTCTTGTTGATTCAGCAAGAACATCATCATCCACCGTTCTTGGATTATCTGGTCAGCACCTCCTTGTAGACCATCAAAGCATCTGTGAAGAATGCAAGCCAGTACATCCCAGTGAACCAACAGATGTCTGGTTCGGATGTCAGCAAGCTTGAACTCAGTGGGTGTATCTGATTTTTCAAGATCACACACATTACTGTAAAGTTCTTTAACACCTTCAAGGAGTTCATCATCCTTGGTGTTTATTTCAAAATCCTTTCCAAGATTTTGAAACTCAAACAACTTACAGAAAGTTGTTAAGTCCAGAAGGATTTCCTTTCCTTGGACTGAGGTTTTAACAGACACTATTTCAGTGCCTTCAGAAACACAGAAATAATCACGAGTTGTTGTAGAATTCCAAGACATCGAGTGATGAAATTCCACTAGATGCAGCGGATAGAAAGCCCTTGATTTGTGCCTTTTCAAGCATGTCAAGAATTAGCTTTCTGTCGGCTTGGTTCTCTATTCCAGCCGTGAGGTATTCCTCAACCATGGCACCACCCTAAATCATTCTGTGATTTGAAGTCCAATGGTCAGGATTAAAATCTCCTACCAGTCGGTTGTTCACAATAACCAACTCTGGTGCTTGCTTTTCAGCAGTACCAGTGGAGGATTGAGATTTTAGTGTAGTTGAACTTTTAGGGGCCATCGCTTTATATAGTGTAGGGATTTAAAATTGGTGTTTGAAAGAGATTTGATTTAGTAATTCTTTGCAGAAAAAACTTAATCTTGATTTGCAGAGATTGTAGAAGGTTTTGCAGAGAATCAAGAGAAGGATTTGCTATTTTTGTGCAAGATGAGTTTTTGGATTAGGCAAAAGTGATTTCCTATGCCAAAATCCTATATATATAGCAGTTGAATCCCAACAGACAAATACATACAAATTGATTTTGTGTGTACGTATCTGTGATTTGCAAGCAGGCGTGAGCAAAAGCTAGTTCGGCATTAAATGCTTAGTGGGCCATGTCTGAATTTCAATCCCACTATTTCTGTGAATTAATTTCCACCGCATGGATCAATCGCTTAATTTCATCAAGGGTCACCATTGCTTTTCAAAGAATGATCACAATCAACAAGTGTAATTGTGCCCATTTAATGAATTTTGGCGCATAGCTTTCTGAATCACGTTTTTGTATGACCAAGAACACTGTTTGCATCTGAATCTGTCTTATACTTAGGATTTTTCCAAGTTTTTCATCAAGATAGAAATAATGCGAGTTTCAAGAGAGTAGTTGACTGCAGATAGTTATACTATTCTCTTTTGTGTTCCCCGTTTATAGAGTGATTCAGATATCTGAGTTTCCGTCGTAGATCTTAAGCTATCTTTTTGCTTTTTAGCCTTTTTGACTTCTGGATACCCATTCCAGATTTCTCTTTTCTCTTCTCTGGATACCCGTTCCAGATACCTCTTCTCTGGATGCCCGTTCCAGATACTTCTTCTCTGGATGCCCGTTCCAGATACCTGAACTCTTTCAGTTCATTGGTAGTTCCATTAGTCCAAGACTATGTCTTAAGGCTAAGAATCTACTTTCTTGTAGTGGCTTAGTGAAGATATCTGCAAGTTGGTCTTCAGTGCCAATCTTGAGTATCTCTATATTGCCCTTTTCAACATGGTCTCTGATGAAGTGATGTCTAACATCAATGTGCTTTGTTCTGGCATGAAATTTAGGATTCTGTGTAATCGCAATAGCACTTGTGTTGTCACAGAAAATGGGAGTTTTCTTCTCATCGAGTCCATAGTCTTTAAGTTGTTGTTGTATCCACAGAATTTGTGTTGCACAACAACCAGCAGCAATATATTCAGCCTCTGTGGTAGAAGTTGCAATTGAGTTTTGCTTCTTGCTAAACCATGAGATAAGTCTAGTACCCAGAAACTGACAAGTTCCTGAGGTGCTTTTCCTATCAAGCAGTGATCCAACATAATCAGCGTCTGAGTACCCAGCTAAACTCAATCCACTTTCTTTAGGATACCACAATCCTACATCTACTGTACCCTTTACATACCTTAATATTTTCATAGCGATGTTGTAGTGTGTTTGAATTGGATTTGTCTGAAATCTATCACATACTCCAACGGCATATTGAATATCAGGTCTACTTGCAGTGAGGTAAAGTAGTGAACCTATCAATTTCCTATACTTATGTTCTTCAACACTCTTATCTGATTCAGTATAGGTCATTTTGGTTCCAATGCTCATAGGTATCTTAGCATTCTTTTCAGAAGGCTTAAGATTGAATTTTGTGAGTATATCTTTTGCATACTTTGTTTGACTAGTGAATATTCCATCATTGAGTTGCTTGACTTGCAATCCTAGGAAATAATTCATTTCTCCCATCATGCTCATCTCAAACTTGTTTTTCATGAGATTTTCAAAGTCATTACAAAGTTGCTTGTCCTTAGATCCAAATATGATGTCATCAACATATACTTGAACTAAGAGTAGTTTCCCGTCATGATTTAAGGTAAATAAAGTTTTATCAACTTCACCTTTCTTGAAACCACTTTCCAGAAGGTACTTGGCCAAAGTGTCATATCATGCTCTTGGAGCTGTTTAGTCCATCTGAGCTTTCAGAGGTTTATAGACCATTTTACTTTACGAGGAAACTTCAAAGCCGGTGGTTGCTCAACATAAACTTCTTACGCAAGTTCACCGCTTTAAGAATGCACTTTTGACATCCATCGATAAACTTTGAAATCTTTATGAGTCTGAAGGCTAGAAAGAGTCTTATTGCATCCAATCGGCAACTGGTGCATATGACTCGTCAAAGTCTAAACCTTGATGCAGGTAAATCCTTGGCAACCAATCTTGCTTTGTTTCTGGTTATTTCACCAGATTCATTCATCTTGTTTCTGAAAACCCATTTAGTTCCAATCACAGATATTCCTTCTATAAATGGAACCAGTTTCCAGACTTTGTTTCTCTCAAATTGATCCAACTCTTCTTGCATTGCAGAGATCCAGTCTTGGTCTCCTAATGCTTCTTCTATATTTTTAGGTTCAATATTCGAGATGAAACATCCAAAGAGAGAGAGTTAGCATTTTTAGCTATTGCTCTCCTAGTCCTAACACCCTGATTAATTGGTCCAATTATATCCTTTGCAGGATGATCTTTGATTTGATACTTTTTCAGTATCTGAGATATCTGACATATGGGAAATGTCATGGATATATGACACTTTTTCAGTGTTAGAGATATCTGGAACATGCATTTCAGCATTCTTATTTTCAGATACCTCTTCATGATGAAGGTTCTCAGTAACCTGTTCCATTTCTGGAAAACTCATAGGAAATTCCTCATCATGTCTGTGAGTCATCTTGTTGTTACTAGGCATTTCAAGCTTTTCTACGTCAGAATCATCCTCACTTTCCATAGTGATGTTTCTCCTTTCTGAGGATTCTTCTTTAGAATCCCTCAGTAATAGTTCTTTGAACCTTTCTGAGAGTTCATCATTAAGAGGTGTTTTCTTATTTCCTTCATAGAATACAACATGAATTGATTCTTCAATTTTCTTTGTTCTTTTGTTGTAAACTCTGTAGGCTTTGCTATTTGTGGAATAACCAAGAAAAACACCTTCATCTGCCTTTGGTTGAAATGTTCTCAGATAATCTTTCCCATTGTTTAAAACAAAACATCTACAACCAAATACTCTCAGATGTTTGATATTAGGGGGTCTACCAACCAAGATTTCATAGGGGGTCTTGTCATGGTGTTTGTTTATCAAACATCTGTTCTGAGTGTAGCAAGCTGTGTTTACAGCTTCAACCCAATAAATTTCACTTATTTCAGTGTCAGCTAGCATTGTCCTTGCAGCTTCTTTAAGGGTTCTGTTTTTCCTTTCTGCAACACCATTTTGTTGGGGTGTTCTTACAGAGGAAAGTTGGTGTTGTATACCTTTGCAGGTACAAAACTCCTTTATGTCTTGGTTGACAAACTCAAGACCATGGTGCTGCTACGATTGCAGATACCTTGTCATTTTCATGACTTCAAGCTTTTCAAAGAAGTTTGGTATCTCCACCACGGCATCGATTTGTGTTTGGAAAGACAACCCAAGTGAATCTTGAGAAGTCATCTACAACAACGGACCATACTTCTTTCCCGCATAACTAGTTCTGGATGATTCAAAAGATCCATGTGTAAAGTTGCGTTGGTCTAACACTTAGAGTGTCGATTTTGGACTTGAAAGAGATCTTAGATTGTTTCCCATCCGACGAGTGCAGATACCATCCTTTACGAAGATGTTCGGGAAGGCCAACCACTAACTCTTTCTTGGCAAGTCTATTCGAGTTTTGAAGTTCAAGTGACTCATTCTTTTGTGCCATAACCGGTGCTCTTACAGGTGACCAGATTGACTCACCATGAGACATTCTTCAGTTGTGGCAGATGCCCAATCGGCAACATAAAGACTGCTTTTTCGCCGACCAACTAAGACTGTCTGCTTTGACTCATTGTCAATTAGTTTGCAGTATTTAGCTTTGAATTTTATAGTAAAACCCTTGTCTGCAAACTGGCTCATGCTAAATAGATTATATTTCAAATTCTTAACATGTAATACGTCAGTGATTGTTAAAGTCCCCAATTTGACGTTGCCAAATCCCAGAGAGGGATTTAATTCTCCTACAGCAAATCTGATATCTGGTCTTGTGTTGCAAGCTTTGTAATCAACCAGATTTGCTTTGTCTCCTGTCATGTGCTTTCCGCATCCACTATCAAATAGCCATTGTGCTTTAGTCCAGGAGGCATTCTGCACACAACAGGAAACAGGAGATTAGGTTCTCATATCTTTGATAGAACCGTCAGAATTAAAAGTTCTTCCAGTAGGAATCCATTTTTGAATGAATTTCTTTGAAATATGCTTTTTTCTGACAGGAACATAAGGAGGAATTCTATTTGAATGAATGTTATCATTAGTAAGAATTATTTTCTTCCTTGGTGTGTTCCTAGGTGCTCCATATGATGCTTTCAGATACCTGTCAGGTTTCTGAGTTTGCTTTTCAGCAAACTTAGCCTTCCTTGCCAGATTTCTTCTAGCCCTGGCATTCAGATTTTCAGTGGCTTGATTTAACTTCCACTTCTGATAATTGCTTTGAGCAATTCTAGCTTTCAACCATCGTTCTTGCTCCTGCTTGTACTCATGAGCAAGTTGTTTTCCGATGCCTTTGTAGCCAATACCGTTACGAGCACTTGAAGCTATCTGAGATCTTTTCTCAGTAGCTTTGCTAGTCTCTGGTTGGTCCAATTTCTTTCCAGAAAAAGTGACATGGGAGAATTTGCCAGCTCCTGCAATTCTACCTTTTTGAGAGACATAGCACTGTGGGTGTTTACACTTTTCAGTGTTGTGTTTCTTTTCAGAGACGTGCCCAACAGTTTTGTTTTTGACTTGTTTTTCCCACAAAGGTTTGGTCGCAACTGCCTTTCCTTTGTCAACAATCTTTGTCTTCTCACCGATACTATAGATTGCATGGGAACCGTCTTGCTGAGTACTTACAAATGTTCTTCTCTCCTTACTCTTATTCAGAGTGATAGAACAATCTGCATGCGTATTCACCAAGTCCTTTCTTTTCTGAAGGATCTCTTAAGTAAGATTGTACTTCAGTAAGAGTGTCACTAGCTTTGGCATAAGATTGAAAAGATAATTCTTTCTTCTTGAGTTCCTTGTTCTCAGAAAGAAGATCTTCATAATTCTTTCGTAATTCAGCCATTGCTTCTTTATGTGACTTTTCAGTCTCAGATATCTGAGCTTTGAGAGATGCATTTTCAGCATCCTTTCTCTCAAATTCTTTAACTAATTGAGAATTTTCCTTTTCAAGAGAATTCTTTTCTTCTTCAAGGTTTTCTGCTCTAACTCGGATCATTAGAAATTCTCTTTCATAGATGTCAAGTTCTTTCCTGAGATTTTCTAGATTTTTTATTTCCTCTTCATCACTTTCATAAGTATAACATGAATTATGTGTTACCTCATCAGCCATAAGACAGTTTTCTATGTTGGAGATGTCTGGACCGTCAATTTCAGCAACTCCACACATTTCATTCTTCTTGAGGCCGAAGTCGATTATATCATGAGTAACTCCACATAATTCTGGTGATGGTAAGGTTGAGTCATCTGAATTGTCATCTTCAGAATCTCAACGTCTAGAGCATCTAGTTGAATTTGATTTTCTTTCTTTCTTGATTAACAACGCTTTACGCTTCTTCTGAAGATTTTCCTATCTTTCTTGTCACCTGTCCTTAGTTTGTTGAGGGCAGGACAATCCTTCTTGAAGTGGCCAGGTTTCTGACAATAGAAACATATATCGTTTCCAATTTCTGCTTCCTCAGTACATGATGCTTTCTGAGCTGGCTTGTTCAGCGAGCTTTGCATATTTTTGTACTGGTGATAGTTTGAGCCTAGATGCTTCTTGACTTCTCTCGCTTTCTTTCTTTCAATTTCTCGACCGATATTTGCTCATTTGCTTTGCGGAAGAGCATCCTCGATTTCTTCCTTGCTTTTCTTCTTTTGAAGTTCCTTGAGTGACTAGAGCAACGTTTTGCAACTTTTCGGTTGTTTGTTCTCTTTGAGTTGTCTCATAATCAATGATGTAAGATGAGAAAAAAGTTCCACTGGAGTGATATTTGGCATTCCTTGGTTAAAATAAAAAAATTTGGTATGCTCCCAGTTGTGGTTAAGACTTCTGACAATAGTCTTAATCTTTTCTGACTGGGAGTATCTGTTGCTTTCCCCAAGAGTCGCCATGTCACTCATGAGAGTGGTAAATCTGAAATCAAGTTCTTCGAGTTTCATGGGTCCTTGTTTGAAATTTTGAAATTTCAACTTGAGAACTTCGAACTTGTTTTCTTTGGTTTTCGCCCGCACAGATTTCTTCAATCGGTTGCCGCAACTTTGCCGCTTTAGCACCCTACGCTTAATCAGTATGTGCTCGGTGTCGATCTGATGATGATATTACGAGCTTGACCATCCAGACGATTTCTCTTGGCATCTTCCGATGTCCAGAGTTCTCTGGGCTTTAGTTCGTAAATAACTTGACTAGTAGATCTCCCACTTGTTGACGCATCAGTTTGTGAAGATCCTTCGCTTTGATCTCTGTCTCTACCATTAGAAACCTCCATGACTTGTTTGAGTTGTTGAATGACTATTGGGCCATTCTTTATCACTTGATCATTTAAATCGATTATGGCTTCAAGGTGGAGCATCATGTTATTTTTCCATTTCTCGTAATTCTACGGTTTGAGAATGGGTGCATCACTCGAGACATACCGCACACTTAACACACAAATTAAATAGTCCTCGAAAATGGACAAAGTTCCTTCACCTATCTGGGATCTAGGTTCAAAGGAAGGCTTGTGAACCTCTGCTCGATACCACTTGTTGGTCCAGATAACGGCAAAGTAAAAGACTAGAGGGGGGGGGGGGGTGAAAAGTCTTTTAAAACTTTTTTCGATAAAACTATTTCTCGATATCCGAATAGATATCCGATACTTAGAATCGAGCGGAAGACTTAATAAAGATAAGTGCGTAAGCAGTTAAAGTGTGTGTGTGTGTCTTTGAAATGTAAATACAAAAGGTAAATAACAAAACAAGTATAGTGGTATCCGGAGGCGTAATCCTCCAACTAATCCACTTCGTCTACCAGACCTAGAATTCACTAGAACAGATAATTGAGTTCACCTTACAATAAACCTATTATAAGATTCTTAACAATTGGTTCCCAACCAAATGTTCCCCCTGAGTTGTTCCCCGGCTTTCACAGCCAAGTACTTCCTGTACTTAGAAACCTTTGAGTTATTCCCTAGATTTCCAAACTAAGTACTTCCTATACTCAATAACCTTGGAGTTATTCCTTAGTTTCCCAAATCAAGTACTTCCTATACTCCGGTAACCTTGGAGTTATTCCCTGATTTTTCAAACTAAGTACTTCCTGTACTCCACGCCAGTTACGGTGTTAGTTTTGGTTTGATTGTCAGATGAGCTTCTTTAATAACTTATTCAGTTATTCAGATAGCTCTGTGAATCAAGTATACTTAATACACTTTTCAATGTATGGTATCTTGTTCTTTTTACTGACCCAAGTCTTAGATAAATGTTCAAGAGAATGAATCTCAGATACTTGATCTTTCGTTTCAACTCTTTCACAGATAGCTATGCTTGTTTAGGATCAGGACACTTAGAACTTCAGTGTTACTCAAGATCAAATGCTTTGGTCGCAACAGAAAGCTTTGAGGATAAGTAATTTGCTTTGAGAGAGTAAGACGTTCAGCGTTTTCAAGTTATGTCGTGTGTCTAAGGTCGTGTCCTCTCAAGCAGTCTAAGTGTTGATATTTATAGATGAATTTGAGTGCCGTTTGAATAGTATCCGTTAGGCTCAAATTCAAACTATTGATATCTGTGTATAATCTTATGAAAGGTTTGTCTTCTTCTTGAGTCGCCGTTGCTTTTATTCAGACATCTCTCGTAGTGCATTAAATGCATTGTACTATACTTTTTGTCCTGTAGTGCCAACGGAACTATGCTTTGTATCAGAGACTAGTGTTATCTGGTTCTTTGCACGTCCTTATCTTCAATCTTCAGATACCACTTATATTGAAACAACTTTGTTTGCAATATATATATTTCTTTTTCAAAAATGTGGTTTAAAGCTCAAGGTATCTCGAGAATAGATATCATGGACACTTTCCTTGTTTTCGATAGGCCTTTTATTTCTCGAGATATCTCTTGTGACACGCTTTATTTGAAACTATTCGTGTCTTCAAGATATCCGCTAAGGTATCTCGAACAACAGCCAAACAATCTTGTGCGATTTCTTCAAGTCTTCAATGTCGTTGAGCTTGTTACGCTTGGATGTCTTCTTCTTGGTCTTCTCTTCATAAAATAAAAATTACATTTTGAGACCTAACATCCTATACAAGATTAGCTAGACTATCATACTTAGTGAGTTTCCTCTTTTACAATGTTCAAGTGAACCAAGAGTACTAATCACCTTTCTGAGACTAAGATAAGTCATCATGTTGCTGATCAAAATCTAAACAGATATTTCTAACAAAATATCTAACAAATTTCCTAACAAATTTCCCAACAAATTTCCCCCTTTTTGATCAGTCAACGATGACTATCTTACCTATTACAAATCTGGATGAGTGAACAATCCAACACTTAATCTTTTCTTAAGATCTTCAAATTATTTAATTAAGTGCAGAAAGTAGACATCAACCAAATCACAAGGTGTGATCTTTGCTGACAAGTTATCTTTTATAAAATACTATCTGAGAGTAAGTTCTTCAGATAAGTTACAAATAAAGATTACAGATAACTTTAATACATAATACAGTTAAGCTCAGTCAGCAAAAATACAATAAAAACTACGTAGTAAATCAGGACAACAGGAGTAACCAAGCTCCAAGTAAACATCCTAATAAACTAGTCTTCAACTCTTCAAGTCTTCAACAGTAGTTCTATGGATCAGTCTGCAAATTTTCTATCTCCAAACCTTTTGATGTCATCAGAATAGTCATAGAGAAGAGTTCTGACGAGCATCTCTGTGTCTCTGGCAAATCCACAGACCTCTTTGTAGGTTTTGCTAGGATTTTTCTTGACAAAATGCTTAACCCATAGGTACTTTCCCCACTTCCAAGCATGCTCTATTCTGATATCTGAAAGCTTGAAGTATTCGTAGATAATCTTGCTCAATTGAGGAAACCTATTTTCCACCCGGCTTTTATAAGCATGTCTAAAGGTTACAATGCAATTCACACCAATCATGGTACTAAAAGACGAATTTAAAATCCGTACCAAGGCCGAGCAATATATTAGACCATATCAACACATTATAGCTTTTCAATAGAACATATAGAATAATAAATCCTTGAATTCTTAGTAGTTTCATATGGGACATTTCTAAAAGAGGTTTAATTTTCAACATTCACGTAGTACTATTAAGTCCTTAGTCATTTTCAGAAGGGAAATTTTTAAAAGATGAACCTTACTGACATATACTAAACTTGTATGTGTGTTTTGCTTTTCGCAAGTGTAACTGCAACGACCCAACACTAATCAATCGGGACCTCGTCCTTTGACCCGGCATGGTTATTCATGATATGGGCTAAACACGTAACGTTTTGATATTACCCGGTTTGGGTCGGAACCCGCATGAATTTTCCTTTTGAAATAACCTAAAATGCCGCATAATATAGAATAGTGTGAGTATTCTTATATACATGTTGATATCATTCATTTTTTTAACTGATGTGGGATGCAGGGTACATATTAGATGTGTAACGCACAACACATCGATGAGTAAAAATACGACGGAGCGTGATGGCTAAAGAGGAGAGGCCAGACTTAGATTTTATCTTCTTATGATTTCACTTGGTAACATCACCCCCCAAAATTTTAATCAGTGAATCCAAACGACATGGACAAAACACATAACTAGTTAATCTGAAAAAGATACCATTTATCCTAAACAAGGTTGAAATTCCCTTAGGCCACTACCAGAGATAGGACTTCTTGAATTGATCATAATATTAATAAATTAGAAAAGTTTCAATAGATGACTTCTTTTTTTTTTTTTAAGTTAAACATCAATTACATCAATATAATACTTGTTCATTTCGTGTCCAATAAAAACCCAAAATTAGGCTTTACATGCAACACCTTATAATTAAAAATCAAAGAACGTTTGTAGTCTGCACACTTGCATCAATCTTTTTGAGCTTCTCCATCGACTATAAATGAGCAGCTCATTCACATAGGCTACTAGTTTGTAGCCCATGAAAATTCATTATCCATTATTAGAAGTATTTTTGGAGATTTGTAGTGGTCAAATGCCTGAAAATAGTTCCATTATTAGTGTCCTTAGAAAAATTTATAACCTTTTAGCAAAAGTAATAGAAACGTATTATTTCTCACCTCATAGACCAATCGCCCAACCTCGCCAAATTCATTGGAAATCATTCACGTTTAAGAGATGAGTTATGATTCATGCTCTATATGATGTTTGGATTCTTGATACTTTTGCGAGTCGGGTGGTAAACATTCTTTCTATTTACCACTTTTGCTAAATATACATTACACCTAAAAGCTATGGTACCTTATAATATCCACTAATATGTTGTATGGGAAATTACAAACAATAATGAAACAAAAATAAATATGCAAGGTGGCTCAGTTGGTTGAAATGAAGCTTGAATTGTTGTAATTTATGACTTATGAGTCTAAACCTATCGCAACTTGTTTGTGGTTTGACTTGTATACCACAGTGCTTGGAGTTTATGAGTTCCAACCACCCACAATAATAAGATGTAAACAATGATTAAGTTAAGTTAAGAGAGTTTATGAAGGAGTGGTTTGGTTAAAGGAATTGACGATTTTAAGAAATTGACGGGGAGAATTCATGAGACATACCTATGGAATTGACGGTGTTGAAGTCCGGGATATTAATGGTTCCCATTGACGTTTGGTACTTGCTACTATTATGTGATTCATGGCTTGGAAACTGGGATGCTAATGGTTCCCGTTGATGGCCGCATTTTTGATCTAGAGCTTATATGATGGTTTTGGGAATGTTGGCGTATACTTTGTTAAGTTTGAGAGTGATGGGGTTGTGATTTGTAATGTATTTCTCGAATATTCAAGCATTTCTTATGCTCTTGTTGACATTTTGAGGTTATATGTAACGCCCCAAATTTTAAAAGATGAATTATGAATACTATGATACGTGCTAGAGCGTGAGCTTTTAAAATCGGCGAACTTGACTTGTTAAAATATAAAACGTTACTAGACGCATTACGTGTCAAAAGACTTGACATGAAATCCTTGGTACTAAACCGTGAACTAGTAAAAATATGCAGCGGAACTTTAATATCGTAAAAGCTTTGATACAAAACTCTAAATACATGAAACTGAAAATGGTAAATACGCTTCTGGTAAAGATCATTGCTCCGGCACGCTCGCCACTCCGATCAGCTTGGCTTCGAGTACCTAAAATTGATAATTAGAAAGGGGTCAGCTGTGACCACTGGCTGAACAAGCTCCATGCACGTGCCATGACCTAAAGTTCTATCTTCATGTCTTTTAAATCTTTTAGTCTTGCTTAATGCAATGCAACCCTATGACCTGACTTGACCCTTAACATAACTTGACTTGACTTAACCTCTTAAACATTACTTGACTTGGCGTTAACTTGACATGATTCTTGTCTTTTAATCGCGAGCTCACTTGGCATCGTAGGTTCTACCGTCGCCTATGGTGACCATACATGGCATGACATGAATTACCGGTCGGAGTACTAGTACCCCTTCCAGTCGTGAATAACATGAATAACTTAACTTGAGTACTTGACTTGGGCCACGTGGTGCTAAGGTATCCTCTACGAGCCCGTTAATTAATAATGATCTTTGACTTGGAATCCTAAGACTTACATCTTGTTAACGTGAATGCATGATTCTAAACGGGTGTTGTTAAACGCAGCACCTTTTTGGCTAAACGCAGCACCAATTATTTGCGTACTTACCAAAAATGCCCCTAACTCAAAAAAAACTTTAAAAATTAATGTAAAATCGAAATAACTCGTTTACACAAACACAATAACATTAACATGCACGATTGAATACAAATTTCAACAATAAAAAACATCGAAAAATTTTCACTTTTTTTTTTTTTGGTTGAAAAGTGGAAAAAGTTGAAAAATATGTAGAGAAATTGGGGGGGGGGGGAACTGCAAAAAAAAAAAAATCATGAAATGGCCGGTTCTCAAAACCGTCCATTTTTGAAATGGCCGGTTCTCAAAACCGGCCATTTTTGAAATGGCCGGTTTTGAGAACCGGCCATTACCTTTTTTTTTTTTTTGCAACTTTTTTTTTTCCAATTAAAATGGCCCGTTTGACCGGCAATATTTTTTTTAAATTTTAAATTTATTTATTTTGAATTTACAACTTTAACTTTAATTCGAACTTGAATCGAAATGCTTCCGAATAAAATGTTACAATTTGAACACGAACGAACTTGAATAGAAAATATTACATGCCATGACTATTGACTACGTAATGGAATAACATCTTCAAAGTGTTCACAAATTTCATCGACAATGTCGAATACGTCTTTCTGGCTCATATAACGCCTGCTTGGCTCAGTTATTTGTGCAAGTTTAGCCCCGAGCCATTGTATCCTCTACAAATAAAAAACACAGAACGTAAGGATTTGATGAAATGGTAACGTCGTGTATGTATATGTATTGAATATTTAGGAACCATACCATGGTAGGATTCATGTCGGCTGGTCGGTAATGTGCCCTTCGAGTAAATGATTCCTGGCGTGTCACTTGCATATGCGTCCTTTGGCGAAACCAGTCCTGATATGGTGGAAGAGCTTCAGGTCCGTAATGAACTCGAAGTGTTTGGAGATGGAAATTACATCGAGCGGTCTGAAAGTTCTCGAATGAGTCTCCAGGACGATAAGAATATCGATAGAGTGAAGGTTGTGGTGGCCTTTGCACAATCATTGGTGTTATGAGTGGTTGAGGAATGAATTGGGGGTATCCGAACTGGCGCATAACACGGTCTGGCATGTAAGCCTCCGTAATCTTTAAACAATGAATAATTCCCCTAAATTGAGAAATGGGGACAGCTTCCTCCGCTCTTTGTCCATATGGTGTCCAAATAACCTATTACATATGAGGTAAGTAACATAAGTAAATAATCATAATAGAGTTTAAATGTTAATGAAGACTAGCGTGATAAATTTCATGACAGACTTCATTTGCAGGAACATTGTCCAGGGCACTTCTGTACGCAAGATGTAGAGCAGTTTGATCTTGGTCGATGGTTCCCAAGTTCCATGATTCAAAACCAGGAAAGTGCTTGTAGATCCACATCTGAAATCGTATAAATACTTCAATAAATAATGTATTCTTTTTTAAAGTTACGAAAAAATGTATAAATAATATACGGGATGTAAAAAACCTGCACGAGTGAGAGACATCCATCTATTTGTTTGCATTCAATACGTGATGCAATTTCCAGCTGTCTATACTGATTGGCAAGTCGTGACTCCCCATGCGCATATATGAACCTCATCCGGTGATGTAGGAACGGTAGAAATCCGACAATTTTCGATGACCACTCTTGTCGACAAATAGCGATGTGCCTATCAACCACAACAAGTACATGATATCATGTGAAGGAGGTGGAAGAGTTTGTGCTTTTAAAACGGCCTCAATTGTGCTACGCTTGAACCCAGCACTTTTAAAGTTGGCCTTCAATGATGCATCATTCAGTTGCATATGAGTTGATAATGAGAGCTTGAGCGTCTCTGGGCGGTTCGTTTCCACCTTAACCGCACGACCATGAACAGGAATTCCTAACAGATAGTGGACATCATGCAGGGTTATAGTCATCTCACCGAATGACAAGTGAAAGCTATTAGTTTCAGGATGCCACCGCTCAACAAATGCACTAATCAAAGGCATGTTGAACTTCGGGTGCATAGAGCTGGGCAAGTGTGAGAGATGGTCATGTTAATACAGCCAAGACATCGTCGTTTAAATAGTCTTTGAACTTGCTTAATTTACGGTATTGCTGAAACCCCTCTAGAATATCGCGGTCCTGTGGCATTTTAACGTAAATAGTAAATAAGAATGAGTTAACAATAGTAAATATGAATACTCGGATTTTAAAGATATGGAATTAAATGACTTACATTTCCCATCCATATGGAGTGAGCGATGTGGCCTAGAAATCCTGTGAGTAACTCCGCATTTGTCGGGCCTCCATCAATACCTTGTGTTAGCGGTCTCCAGGGTTGATTAGTGGCATTATTAGGAGCTTCCTCTCCACACTGGTTGCTTCCACCCTCTCCTTCAGTGGGGTCACTCATTTGAGAATAACTAGATACGTTGAATGGAGGGACATCATCATTTAAATGCGGAGATGCTCGGTACGAATTGGGTTGGTTAAAATGTGTAGATGGCCGGTATGAATTGGTGTTAAAATTGTTACCCGCTTCAGGCGATGTGTCATCTCGAAAGTCATCTGCCCCCTGCTGCAGAGGGATTTCACTTTCAAGTCTGTTCCTTGTTTGTGTGTCGATAGTTTCGGGTGACTCGTAGGAGTCCTCTATTAAGTTCTCCGTATCATCAGAACTTAATTCTTCATTGGCCATCAATTTGGACCTTCTAGCTCTCGCTGAAGCAGGTATGGGCCCTCTTTCCCGTCCACGAATCTCTCTCAAGCGTCCAGAATACTGGTCGACTGGTACCGACGGGATATCCTTTACGTTCTTCTTGCCCCGTCTTTTATCTTCAGCACCGCCATCTTTGGATGAACCGCCTTTACTGAGTTTCTGTACGGAAATGAGAATAGTCGGAGTGTTAGAATTCATAGAGAAAGATAAGCAATCAAATATACTACGGTTTATTAATGTATTATCATAACTTTACCTTCCAGATTCCTGACATTTAACACTGATTGGATTGCAAAGTATTTGATAGTATGGTATAAGGAAGAAGAACGTTTGAATGGAGAGTTGTGGTGTAAAAATGTGATGTATGGGGAGATTATTTATAGAACCAAAAGCCCTCGGTTCACGTGACATTTCGATTAACGTGACATATCGATTAACATGACATATCGGTTCACGTGACATTTCGATTAACGTGACATATCGGTTCACGTGACATATCGATTAACGTGACATATCGGTTAACGTGACATATCGATTCACGTGACATATTGATTCACGTGACATATCGGTTCACGTGACATATCGATTCACGTGACATATCGATTTACGTGACATATCGGTTCACGTGACATATCGGTTTACGTGACATATCGATTCATGTGACATATCGATTAACGTGACATATCGGTTTACGTGACATATTGATTAACGTGACATATCGATTAACGTGACATTTCGATTAACGTGACATATCGATTAACGTGACATTTCGATTAACGTGACATATCGGTTTACGTGATATATCGGTTAACGTGACATATCGGTTTACGTGACATGTCGATTAACGTGACATATCGATTAACGTGACATATCGATTAACGTGACATTTCGATTAACGTGACATATCGGTTTACGTGATATATCGGTTAACGTGACATATCGGTTTACGTGACATGTCGATTAACGTGACATTTCGATTAACGCGATATATCGATTAACGTGACATATCAGTTTACGTGACATATCAGTTCACATGACATATCGGTTTACGTGACATATCGATTAACGTGACATTTCGATTAACGTGACATTTCGATTAACGTGACATATCGATTCACGTGACATATCGATTAACGTGACATATCGGTTCACGTGACATATCGGTTAACGTGACATATCGATTTACGTGACATATCGGTTTACCTGACATATCGATTAACGTGAAATATCGATTCACGTGACGTATTTACACTTCTATAAAATCCCCCCACCCCCACCATCATTTTAAAAAACTCCACACTTGATTGAAACAAACATTCTACTCTAAACACTTCAAATATCAAACACTTCAAACCCGAAACACTTCAAATCCCAAACACGTATACTATGAGTCACTCACCTATTTCATATATTTCATCCGATGATGCGGCTGTTTTTCCAGATTGCAGTCAGTTTTTCCAAAACAATCAGAGTTTTGATACTCGTGAAGCTGCAGAAACTTGGGTTCGTGCTGTTGGTCGAGAAAACAATATCTTTTTTGCGATCTCACATTTGAAACCAAGACACGTATACATGAGTTGTGAGCGTGGTGGGGCCTATAGAAACACGTCTTCAAGTGATCCCGAAGTGTAATCCAGAAATGCCGTTGGGACTAAGAAGCACAATTGTCAATTTCAGGTTAAGCTGCATGAGAGGTATCCAGGGGAGTGGAGAGTTGCTATCAGAGAGGGCCACGAGAAACACAATCATGCACTCGGGAATTACTCCCATTGGCACACGCCCGCCGGTCGAATGAGGAAGAGTTAAGCCGAGTGATTGAAATGCTGCAGTGCGGAATGCCACCTAGAGAAATTCTCAGGAAACTCAGAAAGGAGTTTACAAACAACTGTAGTGTCCTACGACACATATACAATGCTGACCAGAAATATCAACGTATGGAGATGGGATCGATGGCCCCAATGGATTATTTCTTGCATATGTTGGAAAAACATCATTATATATTTACACACTCACAAGTGCAGGGTACTAACATATTGGAGGGAATTTTCTTAGTTCATCCTAATACAAGGGAGATGATCCGTTTGTTCCCGCAAGTTGTCCTCATGGATGCAACCTACAAGACAAATTTGTACGACATGCCTTTGGTGGAACTGATTGGCGTCTTACCCACTCGGCAAAACTATTACATAGCTTTCATTTTCCTCTCGAACGAAAGGACGTCAAGTTATGTGTGGGGGCTTACAATCATGGAGTTGTTTGCTGAGTGTGGTGTCTCACCGGGGGTTTTTGTTACCGACAGAGAGTTAGCGGCAATGAATGCGATTAATATCGTATTTCCAAAAGCAGCACACCTACTGTGTCGGAGGCACATAGCAAAGGATGTGCAGGCTAAAGTAAACAAGTTGTGTGGTTCCACAAAGTATCAAGGGGCAATAAAATCCAGATGGGATCGCATCGTGCATGCAAAGACTGCGGAACTCCATGAGCAGGCTGTTGCAGAAATGGCGGAGGCCTGGCGAAGACTACCGGCTGTCATGGAGTACTTACGGAGTACATGGTTGGACCCATACCGTGAGCGATTTGTCCTCGCTTGGACCAAGAACATCCTACACTACGGCACAAACACGACCAACAGGTAATTCTATTTATCGTCATAAAGCCACTCGTACATTAGTTTATTTCGTATTGCACTACTAGCCTATAATTACAGTTATGCCGAAACTGACATTTCAACACTGTAAATTGGTTGCAGAGTCGAATCTGCTCACGCCAGGTACAAGTTGTGGTTGGGTCCTTCAAATCAAAAGTTTCACCGGATATTCCCGAAACTGCATGGCCTACTTGAAATGCATTTTGATGCGATCCGCACAGAGTTTGAGAGATCTCTTACGATTAAGCCTCATTCCACAACAAGTCACATCTTCCGTAGGCTGGGAGGTGTGGTTTCACATCTTTCCATTGACAAAATGGTGAAAGAAATGGACGATGTTAATCCCAGTGATTGCGATCACACATTGCGCACAAGTTTTGGACTAATGTGCGCATGTCAATTGGCCGTCAAGTTGAGAAACAGGAGGACCGTCCACCCGGTTCACGATCTAAACGTGTTCTGGAGAACTCTTCACATGGGGGAACCACCTGAAACTAGGCAGCAGAGTGTACGGGACCAGTTTAATGACTGGGTGAGGGACCGCAGCGAGACTGCCACGGAGGAGGAATTAAGATCGTATTTTGACGATTCGAGTGCGTCACAATCGTTCTTGGAGGAGCCAATCGTAAACCAACGAAGAGGTAGGCGACCTAGAGCAATAGGGAGTAGGATCCCATCGCAGGAGCACCAACACGCGAATCAATCACGACGGAATTCCACCCCAAGCAATGCAGGTTCAGGTTCGCAAGCAAGTACTGGTAGATCATTTAAATACCAGTGTCAAATGCCGCAACAAACTGTACACTTCATTAGAGGTTGGACTAATGTCGTCTCCGATTGAAGCGCGGTTTAGGTCATAGCACAACTCCAATACTACCACAAGACCGTGGCAGACGTCGCAGAACTTATGGAGGAGTTGAACAACCACATGGAGCTTTACGTCGCAGAAATGGGGCAACAAAGGGTCACGGAAATAACTAGTCGTTTGAACTGGTTTGCAGGCCCATGTAACAACCCATGGTGGTATACACTCCCCGATATGGGCTTTCTTACAGCTACAACGTACCAACGGGTCTTGAGCTGCTATGCAAAGACTGGGAGTCTTACATATTTTCCATTGGAGTGTCGTTCACAGATGGACTCACCATCTCCGGACCCTCCATCGACAGATGAAGAATGGACAATGGGATTCGTTGATAACAATCACTATATTGGGTTGCGCGTGATAGATGAATGCCCACTTCCACCATTATGGATGTCATGGGAATCTGCTAGAGAGGAAAGAATAAGCTATTGGATGCAACATTATTCCGTTCGGCTACGCCAATGATTTTTGTTCTAGTTTATGCTTTCAATTTTATGTTGTCTTCCGTATTTATAGTGAAATGAGTGAAAATTCATGTTGCCGTAATTAAATAAATATGATTCCACTTTTACTGAAATAGTTCTTTATGTAAAATAAATAAATAAATAATTGTTAAAAGAATAGTTTTCTATTCAAGTTTGTTCGTGTTCAAATTGTAACCTTTATTTAAGCATTTTTAATTAAAAGTTAAAAAAGTAAAAAAAAAAAAAAAAAAAAAAAAAAAAAAAAAAAAAAAAAAAAAATTATTTTAAAAAAAAAAAAAAAAAAAAAAAAAAAAAATTATATTTTTGAAGCCCACATTTCATGATTTTTTTTTTTTGCAGGTTTTTTTTTCCCCCAATTTCTCTACATATTTTTCAACTTTTTCCACTTTTCACCAAAAAAAAAAAAAAAAAAAGCGAAAATTTTTCGATGTTTTTTATTGTTGAAATTTGTATTCAATCGTGCATGTTAATGTTATTGTGTTTGTGTAAACGAGTTATTTCGATTTTACATTAATTTTTAAAAAATTTTTTGAGTTAGGGGCATTTTTGGTAAGTACGCAAATAATTGGTGCTGCGTTTAGCCAAAAAGGTGTTGCGTTTAACATTAGTGTTATAAACTCTAACTCATGAATGAATAAACTATGGTGTGTGAATAACATTATACAACATCAACAATACAGACTGTTAAAAAGATCACCAACAAACTATACACATAATCACAATCACCAACCGAACCAACATGAGTAAAAATCACTTGATCGACTAATCCAAAATAGTACTAATCAGTTTATATAACATGTAAACTAGATATGGTGCACAAACAAGATCATACGGCAGTAAGGAATCACATGAGCAATATGACAACTTCTAATATATACTTTTGAGTAAACCACCTCAACGGAAACAAACAACATCATCAGTGGCTTAATTAGCAATTGACATGTACTTAACAAACCAATCATTTTAGTGCAGTGCATAGATATACTAACGAATTGGGATCAAATATTGTTATACCATTCTTTTGGTTCAATCTCAATCAGCATAACATTCAATTTCTTATATTCCGTAGACAACATAAATAGACCACATTGTGAATCAACTAAACATAATAAAATATGAATCATAGATAAACTTATATTAATTCCATATCATAGCATGGATAACAATTCAAACACGCAAGATTTAAATCATACATATAAACATTTGTGGTGCAAGTTCTAGGGAAACTTGCCTTGAGATTAGACACGCAAAACCCTAGTCATCCATGAACAGGGCTGCTTCTAATTACCACCAACCCTCTGCTTCTTCCGGTTTGTGTAGAGAAATAGACAGGATGAGATGTATGATAGATGGTAGAGAAACGCTCCTGGTAAATGGGAGAGACGTGACAATAAAAAGAGGTAGATGACCCTTTTGTTTCTCCACAGCTAGGGAGTTATAAAATGAGGTTTAAAGATCATTAATTAGAGTTTTGGATTGGCTTAGTTAGAATAGAATTGGGCTACATTTGATAACTGGTTGGGCTGAGTTTTAGGTGTTGGTTGAAAAAGAATGGAGAATATGTTAGGTCCTGGTCCGTGAACTACGAACTCCGCTTCAACGCTCAATTCGTATTAAAACGTTTAAATTCGAAATACGAATTTTTTGGGCTGTTACATTATCACAAAGTCTCAAGGGAGACGGTCTCTACATGTCACGCCCCAAAACCAAATCACTTTGGCGCGACCGGCCGTCTATCGTGAGATGGACTCACGCCAAGACGAAGCCTACTTTAATCCTCAATTACATAAAAATATCTCGGAGGGTACAAACAGAGCATCTAAAAGTCCCTTAAGTAATTACAACAATAATTACAAGTCCTCAGTACATTATAACAATCCCAATACTACAAGTCATCTTATACTTTACAAATATCAGAGTAAGCAACAACTACTAAACAATCTTCACAAATCCATCATCCGACTCAACTCCAAAGTATCTTCGTCCGATCACTTACTAAATATCTGAAAGGGGGTGCAAGGGTGAGCCTCAATGACACTTCTACCGGATCAAGCAGCGTAGTAAAACAAACATATTTATATACACACTATAACAATTCACATATTCAAAATCAGAACATGGAGTACTTTCACAAAACAGTAAGACGGTAGTTTAGCCCAATCAGATTTTATACTAGGCCACTATTAGATCCCGTGGCAAAGAAGATGTCATACATAACAGTAACAGTAGGTTTCCCCGAAAGGTAACATAAACAGTAGGTTTCCTAATCAGGAAACAATAACGGTAGGTTCCCCCGCGGAAAGGAACAGTAAACGGTAGGAAGTATACTTCTATGCCAATAAACCCTCATAAGAGGTCAGTACAGAGCGTAGGCAAAATTGAGAGCTAAAACATATTTCATTTCTCCATGTACAGAAACATAATTTTCACACATCACATGCATCATAAAACATACTTTTGGGAATTCGCATACTTGATCCTTTTTTACGAATAGACTATTATACCAAGTCCCATTACTTGATATAATAACCACAAGTTGTTTGTCAATTGAAAACTATACATATATACATTTTATATCGGAAAATAAAAGCAAAAGTGTCAAAGAAACCCCCTTACCTCAAGGTCGATACGAATCCAAGTCAAGCCTAAATAATCCGCAAAACCATCCATTAGCTTGCACATCGAATCTCCAATAGTCACCATAAACCACAAATCCTCCAAAGAACCAATCACAAACTCCGTCTAGTCTTTACTACGTTTTTAAAGGTCGAAATTGAGGAATTATGGTAACAAGGGCAAAACGGTAATTTATGGAGCTAGGAAAAATAGGATAAAAATTGTGGGACGTCAATATAGTCATTCTGCATGTCCAGGGGTAAAACAGTAATTTTCTGTGGGCGAAAGGGGCTTAAAAATAGATCTGGTCATGGCAAGGTTCGAACTTGTGACCTCCAGGTTAAAGGTTCACAGCAGTGTGACAAACCAACTGGGCTAGGCTTTCGGTTGTTACAAGTTATGCAGATAATAGTATATATCGTGGTAAGGGCAGATTCGGTAGATAGCACAAGGACCAGGGGCATAACAGGTATTTAATTTATTCTGAGTTGCTTTTATTTCAAAAGAGGAACCCTTTTTTCAGGCGTAGGGAGGGTTTTAACTTTTCAAAAACTTCAATTCGGTCCCTGTAACAATCCGAACTTTCCAAACTCGATCCAATCGGCTCCAAATCCAAGCTAGGGTTCCCAAAATCTGAATACCCATCATCTCCTCCGTCTAACTCGACCAAGAACAGTCCCAAAACAACACAAGCAGTCCAAATCGAATTGTGGATTCGATCTCCATGTTTCCCGATCCAGTTTCACGATTTCAAGCCTCCATATTTTTCGGTTTCATGCTCCTTCGTCTGTTATTCTTCTTGATCCGGATTTTCGCCATTTATGTTCGCTTCTAATCGATGTGGTGGGTGAGGAGAGGGCTCAATATGGGTGGTGAACGTGCATATAGTGGTGACAGTGGGAGGCGGTGAGAGGAAAAGGCGGAGCTTGGTGGTGTTAGGCTCTGATGTGATTTGAATTTGGAGGAATGAAGAAGATGATGACTAGGGTTAGGGATTAAGCAACAGTACAGCTTTACACAATTGGGCCTTTACTCCCAACCCAATATAATTAAATCAACATGGTCCATCTCGATTTATCGATCCAATAAGCGACTAATAAAATCCCGAACAACTCACGTCTCTATAATTAATTCAACTCTGTAAAATTAATAGGCAATCGAAAAATAAATTTCCGGGATTTTACACTACATAGAGACGGGGTCTTTTTGCAATTTACCACAAAACATGTCAAATTTGAGTAGTTTCTCGTAGATCCGGGTTAAGAGACCCGACTTTGACAACCGGGTTCTGTATATTGGCTAATTCATCGATCTTTTCTCTTTTTCCTTCTATTTTCTTCTTTCTACCGTTTCCTTCCCAGAGTTCTCTGCAAATCACCATTGTTTTTTCTTGAGACTACTTTGAGTGTCCGATCTTGTTGTATTTATCCTCAATTTGATTTGAAACTTCACTGTAAGTATTGTTTTATTGTATTCGTTTTCGTTTTTTCCTTTTTTGGTGTTTTTCTTCAATTTTGTGTTGGTGGTTTGATCAAGGTCTTTTTGTCTTCGTATTGCTTGCTTGTTTGTTGTTTTAGTTGATTGGTTTATGCATTCGCTAGGTGTAATCGTGATTGCATATGGATTGGATGTTATTTTCATTCAAAATCTGACCACAATGATGAACTCAGATCTGAAAAAATAAGATATACAACGTTTCTATGTTTTTTCGTATATGTTCCATGTTCTCAACGATACTACCCATGTTCTCTGGAATATGTCGTATGTTTTCATTTAAAACCTGACTATCGTTTTGTGCTCTGTTTTTTTACAACATCATATTGAGTTATGTTTTTTTTACTGTATTTCCTATGTTCTTACGTATATATACTATCTTCTCACCAATATACCCCATGTTCTCAGCAACATTCACTATGTTTGCTATGAAATAGTTGCTCAGTCCGTGTGAAAATATTTTTTGCAGCATAGTCCATGTTCTCTACCATTTTGCCTATGTTCTGTGTAATATTCACTATATTTGCTATGAAATAGTCGTGCTATGTCCATATGAAAATCGTATTTGTAGTATACTCCATGTTCTCTGCTATTTGATCCATGTTTTCTGCAGTTTGACCCATGATTACAATGTAGTGGTTGATCTGTTGTTTCCATGAGGGTTTTGTGTTTTATATTTGGTGTAACAGAGGTTCTAATCGAAGTTTGTGCTTCGATTTTTGTTGTTTGTAGTTTGTTAAACAATTCGGCATAAATTTGCTTGTTATATAGGTGTAATTGTGCTTGCACACGGATTGGACGATATTTTTGTTCAAAACCTTACCTCAATCATCAACTCAGATCTGAAAAAACAAGGTAAAAAACATTTCTATGTTCTTTTCTATGTGTTATGTTCTCAACAATATTACCTATGTTTTCAGGAATATGTCTTATGTTTTCATTCAAAACCTGACAATCGTTTTGTGCTCTATTTTTTGACAATATTATTGTTGATTTTGTTTGTTTACTGTATTTCCTATGTTATTACGTATATGTACTATCTTCCGACCAATATATATTTTTCTTCTTTTTCTATAGGTATAAAAAATCGGCATGCTGCATGCTCAAATCATTTCAATAATGTGCTTGGCTGATATTAATGGATGAAGGGATGCACTGCTGATCAGTGTAGCTGAGTTTGTCGATTTGCTAACAAAGAACTATAGTTCTAGCAAACCTATAACTATTCATACTACAATGAGGAGGATTTTTATGACAAGAAGGTTTCTGAAAAGATAAAGAATGAGGAGGAAAAAGCCTTGGCAAAGGAGAAGGATGTTGGTTCAAGTGCAAGAAGTGCTACAAATGGGAAAATGGAGCCTATTTCTAAAGGACAAGATGTCACATTGATAGAGATGAAAAGGAGGGATGTTGAAAGGTACAAAAGGAAGGAACAGAGTGACTGGTTTGTAATGATAGATTGTTTCTGAACAGATTGATTGTGAAGAAACATCAAAAAATGTTTTTATTAGTCATTAGTCAGAAAAATGTAACTGAATATTTTCTATTTGAATATATGTTCCCTGTTTGATATACAAGTGTTTCACAGGTTCAACTCCTTTTGAGAACATATTGTGATACGTTGAAATCATGATGTAATATGTTGAGATCATGGTTTTTTTATGAAAACCATGAAAACATGGATTAATTAACAAGCTGATGTCATGGCTTAATATGTTGAGATCATGCTTTAATATTTTTGAGATCATGGTTTAATATATTGAGTTCATAGTGTAATAAGTTGAAATCATGGTGTTATATATTGAAATCATGGTGTTATATGCTGAGATCATGGTTCTCAAGAAAAACTTGAGAACATCGTTTAATCTTTTGAGATCATGGTGCAATAAGTTGAAATCATGGTGTTATATGTTGAGATCATGCTTTTCAAGAAAACGTGAGAACATGGTTTAATACATTTAGATCATGGTGTAATACGTTAAGATCATGGCGTAATATGTTGAGATCATGGTTTTAATCTTTTGAGATCATGGAGTAATATGTTGAGATCGTTGGTTAATATATTGAGATCATGGTGTTATACGTTGAGATCATGGTATAATATGTTTAGAACATGGGCAAACATTTTGAGAACTTATGAGAATATGTTAAGAACATGGCATAATAATATGTTGAGAACAAGGATTAACATGGTGAGAACATGGTGTAATATGTTGAGAACATGGATTAATATGGTGAGAACATGGATATGATGGTCATTAATCTACAAGTAAATAACAAGACTTCAAAATACTCAACTCCATAAAATGTAGATATAATGGTCTTTAATCTATAAGTAAATAACAAGACTTCAAAATGTTCTACTCCATAAAATATTGAAAATATTGAGAACATGGGTGAAAATACTGAGATGATGGGCGAAACTAATGAGAACATAGATTTTCGTGCTGGACTAAGTTTTTGAATACAAAGAATATGGAAACACTCATATCAAGTAGTGAATTATATCATGTGCTTGTTTGGATCTTTGTCTCAAAACTCAGTTGTGATTGGCTTCTTCCTCTCAAGTTTGCCCTTGACTCTTTTGTTTTTTCCTTCATTTGATTTTGGTAGAGTCTGGATCACACTACAAGAAACCCTTTTTCTAGCCACGGAAAGCTAGCGACGGATTCTATCCGTCGCTAGCTAGCGACGAATCGCTAGCTCTAGCGACGGATAGCGACGTTATCCGTCGCTAGATCTAACGATGGATAAGCATTTCCGTCGTTAGATTTAACGACGGATAGGCTTATCCGTCGTTACATAACGACAGATAAGCCTATCCGTCGTTAAATCTAACGACGGAAATGCTTATCCGTCGTTATATTAGTTCACCAGAATTTTTTTTAAAAAAAATAACGGAAAACTGCAATTCTAGCGACGGATAGACTATCCGTCGCTAGAGTTGTGTGTTATCTGAAGCGAATGCTTCCTCCCCATTTTTTCTTCTTCTTCCTTTCTTCTCCCCATTTCGGCCAAAGCCATTCCGGTCCAAATCTCAACCATTTTGTCCATTCTTCGTGTCCATTCGAAGCTCGTGAATCAAGGAGGTCAATTTTGCCGTCAATCTCAAATTCCATCCGCTCATTTCTCCGGATTCGAAGGTAAACCCTAATTTTTTATATTTGGGGATTTTGTTACTTTGGACTAATTTGAGCAATTGAATGTAAATGGAGAGTATATAGTACTTAGTTTAGAGGTAATTAGGTAATGTTTTACCTTTGAGATGTGCAATTGATATATATTGATTGTGAATTTGAATTTTTAGTATAATGTTAGTATGTTTGTAAGTATGTTGGGCTTTTAATTAATTTGATATTGGTGTATATTTAGTAAAATTATGAAGATTTAGTACCTCGTTTTGAAACCCTAACTTTTTGACATATTTGGAAAATTTAGTTAATTTAGACTAATTTAATATGTTTACTATCTAGTTAATTAACTTTGAGATGTGCAATTGTTTGAATTGTTAATTAGTATAATGTTAAGTATGTCGTATTTTTTATTTAAGTATGTTAAGTATGTTAATTAAGATTTGCAATTGTTTCATTTGATAAATTTATACATGTACTAGATTATAAATTATGAGAATTTAATTAATGAAGTGTGTTGATATAATTTGGTGATTACATTCGTAAAATGCATGTAATTTATAATTTATAAATTCGTATTAAAGGGTTGGAATGCTTTATTTGTAATGGGAATTTTGGTAAGAGACAAAAACTTTATAACATGCAAGAAATGGGGAAATGGGAATCGAGTTGAAAAAATACGATCTAATCAATTCAAACGTGTCAGGTTATATAATCATCCAATGAACACCGATCGTTCATGGATGTACCAAAGGATAGTTAATGGCAGAGTTTTACCTAGTTTTGTGGAAGGGGTTGATGCCTTCACATTTACATTAATGCACTAATTGTTTGAGTGGGGGGATGTTGAAGTGCCCTTGCACCCAGTATAAATGTAGAAATAAGCAATTTTTACCTCCAGAAACGGTAGTGGAACACTTGAAACGTAAGGGGTTTGTAGCTAAGTATGACGTATGGACTTCTCATGGTGAGACATACAAGCCGTTCATGGATTATGAGAATTTGGGGAAGCGTAAAAGAAAACAGGAAACTGTGATGGGGAGTACTCAAAATACTTCTACATCTGATGCTAATAATGATCATGAACGGGTTGAGCAAATGGTATATGATATTGCGGGTCCAGAGTTCATGGACACCAGGGAGCCAGTAACCGAGGGGGATGCGGAGGAGCCTCTGAATCCTGAGGATCAGGTCTTCTTCGACTTGATGGAATCCGCAAAGAAGTCGGTTTATCCGGGGTGTAAGCACACCGAATTGTCATTGTTGGCTCGACTAATGAGTTGTAAGGCTAATGGCCAGCAATCTGAACGAGCTTCAATGAATGGGTACAAGTAATGTCAGAGCTTTGTCAAGAACTAAACCTAGTTCCCACCAACTTTTACCAGGCGAAGAAAAAGATGCGAGGGATGGGGTTGCCCATGGAAACCATAGATTGTTGTGAGGGTATGTGCATAATTTATTGGGAGGAGGATAAAGATCTACTGAAGTGCAAGTTCTGTGGTAAGGACCGGTACAAGTGTTACAAGGATGGCGCCTCAAAGAAACGTCAGAAGAAAAATCTCCCACATAAGAAAATGTGGTATTTCCCTCTAGCACCTCGTTTGAAAAGGTTGTACGCTTCAAGTGCTTGTGCTGATAAAATGCGGTGGCACAAGGAGAGAGTAATCCCGGTAGAGGGTAGAATGGAGCATCCATCAGACTCACCTGCATGGAAACACTTCGACGAGAGCTATCCGGAGTTTGCATCGGAGCCTAGAAATGTACGATTGGGCCTTTGTACGGATGGTTTTAACCCCTTTGGAAGTGACCGGAAGTACTCTTGTTGGCCAGTTATGCTGACACCGTACAACCTGCCCCCCGGTGAGTGCATGAAGGAACCGTTCATGTTCGATCGCTTTGGTGCCCGGTCCATATGATCCAGATGTAAGGTGGATGTGTTCTGCGCCCCTAATCAAGGAGCTGATCGAGTTGTGGGAAAAAGGTATCCCAAAGATATGATGTGTCAACGAAGAAGAACTTCAACTTGAGAGCAGCACTATTGTGGACCGTGAGTGATTTTCCAGCTTACTCCATGCTATCTGGAAGGAAAACCGCGGGCTTTAATGCTTGTCCACATTGTTTGGACGATAGTAGTGCATTTAGACTGAAGGAGAGCGGAAAGGAATGTCGGTTTGATCATCGTAGGTTTCTACCAAAAGATCATCCGTTCAGGAAGAACAAGACTCAATTCTTGAAGGGTCGAGTAGAAATGAAAGGGCCCCCGACAAAACTTACTGGTGCACAGATACTTGCAGAGATAGAAAGGCTGGGTCTTATGAAAGTAACTGAACTTGGGTCGGAGAAGCATAACGATAAAATTAGCAAAAATTATGGATGGAAGAAGAGAAGCATCTTCTGGGACTTGCCTTTTTGGAGCACTCTTCTTATCCGTCACAACTTGGATTTCATGCACATTGAGAAGAACGTGTTCGAAAACTGCTTCAACACGATTTGCAACATTACAGGGAAAACAAAGGATACAGTTAAATCTAGATCTGAGTTGGATACATTTTGTAATAGGCCGGAGTTGACAAAGCGGAATGATAAGGGATTGTGGCCCAAGGCAGCCTACACAATTGACATTGAAGCTAGGAACAAGCTGTTTGATTGGGTGAGGGGATTGAAGTTCCCCGACGGTTATGCATCGAACTTGGGAGGGTGTGTGGATTTGAAGAAGACAAAGATGTATGGGATGAAGAGCCACGATTGCCATGTGTTCATGGAGAGGCTTCTCCCTGTTGCATTTCGAGAACTACTACCTAAGCCTATATGGAGCGCTCACGATCCGAGCTTATTTTTCAAGAATTTATGCTCAAGGGTGCTTGAGGATGAAGTGTTAGCAAATCTTGAAAGCAACATACCATTGATTCTATGCAAGCTTGAGCGTATCTTTCCACCGAGCTTCTTTGATTCTATGGAGCACTTGCCGGTTCACCTCCCACATGAAGCGAGACTTGCTGGACCGGTTCAGTATCGATGGATGTATCCATTCGAGAGGTGTGTAATAAAGGCATCCATTTACGTAAAATGTTCTTATTTCCGAAGGAACATTATCTTACCTAAATATATATACAACTTACAGGTATTTGGGAAAATTGAAGAAGTACGTCAGCAACAAAGGTAAGCCTGAGGGGTCGATGGCCAATGCATACGTGAGACAGGAAGCTGCCATTTTCTGCAGCTATTACTTTGGAGACCACGTGCCCACTAAGGCATATAGGCCGACCAGAAATGCAAACACGTATGAAGTTCAAAAGGATGATGAAGTTACACTTTCAATATTTAGGATCTCAGGTAGACCTATGGGCGAAAGGAATACAGAATGGCTGACAGATAAGGAGGTGAAGGCAGCCCACTATTATGTCCTCTCGAACTGTGCTGAAGTTGATGAATTTATGAAGATCTTTGCTAGGTGAGCAGCTTACTTATTATAACACATAAATTTGAACTTCTAACTACTATCTAATCATGTCATCATGTCCACAGCGTTTTCAAAAAGCGTTGTCTGAAGATGGATCCAAATATGGCAGATGACACACTTGAAGAACTGCTTGAAGAGAAGTTGCCAATTGAATTTCCTGATTGGTTCGGGGATTATGTCCGAGATCCTGCAAACCAAGTCACATGTCCTTACTTACAGTCTTTAGCAGAGGGGCCATTCAGTCGAGTATCCATTTTTCCATCGTATATAGTAAATGGTCTTAGATTTCACACAATGGATTCTGACACATCCAAGTCTACTAGCAATTGTGGGGTGTGTGTGAAAGGGGCTGATCAAAATGGAGGTGATGATTTGTTTGATTTCTATGGAAAACTTAAACGAATTGTGAGGCTTGAATATGCCGGTGTGCCTTCGAAAAGAACCGCCTGCTTGATGTCGATCGGTATGATCCGGTCAAAATGGTACGAGGTGTACGAGCAATATCAAATGGTTGAGATTAACTATAGGAGGAGGTACCGATTGGCACTGAACCTTTTATCTTCGCGTATCGTGCACGCCAAGTGATGTTCATTGAATATCCAATCCTAAAACGCGATAAGGCGGATGGTTGGCGGCACACATACAAGCCCGCTCCAGAGTTGAGTACGTTCATAAGGACAAATCAACTACCAACTCGTACCAAGAAGAGGTTGTCGATGAAACAGCGAGAAATCCTGTAGACGCTCGTGATGAGTACATTGACCTGCACGAAGACATATATGTAGACTTAACCATTGGTGACGAGGATCAGAGTATGTGTGTAGTGTAGAGTAGTATATGTATCTTAATTGTTATATGCTTACTTTTCCCATTACATGCCAACTCATGTCTTCATTTATACTAATCCAATTTGTTTGTGTTTGTCATGTGCTTTTTGCAGATGCCCCGACAAAGAAAGTGTAGTTACCGGATTCTACTCTAGTGGGACCTGTGGTTCACCATCGATCACGAGAGTAGCCACAGTGGATCGGGCAACTACTCATGTTAGTTAGACTCGAAAGGACGGACGTCTGGTGGTGGTTATGGGCGTGACAAGACCACTTTGACGGGTGTCCATATACCGAGATCGTCGATGGTGCTACATGGGAGAGGAAGTTGGTGTTGTTCCCTAATGGCAGGAGGAAGTAAGTATTATATATACATTTGTAGAACATAACTTAAGATAAGTGTTTATATATATGTCACATGAATTGTCTAATAAATATATGTACTCTTCTATATGTCATTCATAACTGCAGGTTGTGGCCTCAGCAATCTTCAGACGACCTGCATGAGATATTCAAGCTTAGGAGGGAGTTGCCAGGCCAGGGAGGCGAAAAGTGGAGCACACACAAGGCTGAGATGAAGCACTTCTACTTTGATGAGCTCCGGGTAAGCTTTTATATTTCGACAATTTGTTGTGGTATGTTAGCCACTTAATTGGGTGATATGTTAGTCACCATTGTGTTAGTAAATTCTAGGACAATTTGTGTGGTATGTTAGCCACTTACTTGGGTGATATGTTAGTCACCATTGTTTATCTTGAAATTGTGACCTTGGGGCATTAATTTTTACTTTGAATGAAATTGGAATGTAGAAAAAATACTACATTCCGCCTGGCCTTATTCCCCAGATGTGGCCTGTTTTCGAGAGTTTGGGCTCTGACCTGTATAGGCATATGGTGGCTGACATGAAAAAATACCGAGACAAAGGAAAGCCGCCACAGTATAGGCATATTGGGGACGAAGAGTGGGCTATGTGGCATGAGTATTGGAAACTTAATCACGTCGAGGATCAGTCCTACAAGGATAATCTACCGACCGAGCATGAGATGGTAAGGGCTCTGCCAGGCATCACTTCGGGTCACGAGCTATTGTCACTGATCGCCAGATGTCGGTAAGTATATATATGTGTGTGTGTTCTGATTACAACATGATTTGTACACGTGTATTGCTTTCATTTATACCAATTTACCACTTGTTTGCATTCCTACCAACTTACTAACTACTTGTTGCAATATATAATGTTCTTTGGCTGAACCTGAACCAACCCAAGACTTGCCTAGAGCAAATGAAGATGGGGAAGTTCAAGAACGGCGTTTGGGTGGACCAGAAGTCCGAGCTTATTGCGGTATGTGTATTTGCTAAGTGTTACAGTTGTATATGCATGTGTATTATAAATTAAATATGAAATTGTAGCTCATTTCGTATACACTTGACTATTACAGGGTGAGGTGGAGCGGATCATTGTGGAGAGGCTGCTCGAGGGTGAGGAGTTGTCCGTGGAAGAACAAGACCGGATCTTTCTACTGGTCAACCCACCCGACAACAAGGGTCGGGTTTATGGTCTTGGTAGTTATGGCGAGACACTGACGCAGAGCTTCTCCGTGTCCCAGTAGCAATCTCAGGGACATGGTGGTGTTTACACACAGGGGCAGGTCGAGCAGATGGTGAATGAAGCAGTGACTCCTCTCCAGACTGAGATTGAAAATCTCAGGGATGAGCAGGCTCGTATGAATCAGAGGATGGAAGAGCTCTGCCGCTTGTATATGAGCCAGAATACCCTACTCGTCTTAGTGATGTTGTGATATTTTGGATACTATGCTACTTTTTACTTTGTTGGATATTTGGATTTATATTCGGATATGTAGACTTTATTTTGGATAATTTATTTTTTGGACGAATCGTTGTTGTTAATTAATGCAATTTCTCCTTTGTGACATATCACTATTATATTTGTTGAAAAAAACAGGTGAAAATTATAAAATAATTTTAAAAAAAAAAAATTAAAAAAAACAGTAGTTTATCCGTCGCTAAACAACGAATTAGGGCGTTCTAGCCCTAATTCGATTAGAGACGGATAATTATCCGTCTCTAATGGCGACGGAGGGTCAACGCCCTATCCGTAGCCAATTCCGTGGCTATTAGCGACGGATACAAATCCGTCGCTAATTCGCCTTAGAGACGCCCGTCATTAACACGGGCGTCTATCCGTCGCTAAGGCCTTAGCGACGGATCGGTAGGGGTTTAGCGACGGATAATTCCGTCGCTAAACCCCTGTTTTTTTGTAGTGTCATTTACTCTCGTTGAAGCGCATCTTGTTGATGAAATATTCTTCGAATACCCAGAGTTCTTATCTAGTTGCCTCTCCCCTCATTCTCCACTCGCTCATCGATCCTCTCAGAGTAGCCATTGACCGCTTCATAAACGCAGACATGATCATATGATAGAGAACATGTAATAACTGCAATCTGCAAATAAGGCACTCATGGTGACTACTACTTACATTGGAATCATGGGGAACATTGTAGAGAACATTAAGCATATGACATAGAACATGTAATCTGCTACAAATAAGTCCCTCGTGTTGAGAAAGAAATTACTATATGGAATCATGGGGTACATTGCAGAGAACATGGAGCATATGACAGAGAACATATAATATACTGCAAATAAGTCCCTTATGGTGACATAGCAACTACTACATGAGAATCAGGCACATTGCTGACAACATGGAATATACTACAACTAAGTCCCTCATGGTGTCATAAAAACTTCTACATGGAATCATGGGGTACACTACAGAGAACATGGAACATATGACATGGATCATGTAATATACTGCAAATAAGTCACTCATGTTGACAGAGCAACCACTACATGGAATGGTGGGACACATTGCAGAGAACATGTAGCATAAGACATAAAAACATGAAATATACTGCAAAAAAGTCCCTCATGTTGACAGAGCAACTACGTACTACATGGTATGATAAGCCACATTGTAGAGAACATAGAGCATATGACTGTGTACATGTAATATACTGCAAATAAGTCCCTCATGGTGACATATCAATACTACAAGGAATGATGGGGCACATTGCAGAGAACATGAGGCAATATGACAAAGAACATGTTATATACTGCCAATACGATTTTCATGTTGACAGATCAACTAGTACATGAATATTGTTTTGAACATAGAGTATATTGGTGAGAATATAGTACATATACATAAGAACATAGAAAATACTGTAGAAAACAGAATTCAAAATAATATTGTCAAAAAACAGAGCACAAAACGACAATCAGGTTTTGAATGAAAACATAGGCCATATTCCAGAGAAAATAGGCAATATTGCTGGGAACATGACACATATACGAAAGAACAGAGAAACGTTGCATACCTATTTTTTTTAGATCTAAGTTGATGATTGAGGTCAGATTTTGGATGAAACATCGTCCGCTAATTTATTTCAGCTCCGATCATCAACTATAACATGGATCGATTGATGTACATCAATGATTTAGTATAATTAACATAAAAACACAACAGATTCATTACAATTCAGTGAAATCGAAGCTATTACCTTGTTCGGTCTATTTTTGTTGCAGGTTTATGATGTTGGAGCTTGAATATCAAGTGATATATCAGTGAATCCGACATCTACAATCAACAACTAATCAAAATCTCAACGGAAATATACGATCGATCAACTATCTACCATGATTTCTTCGATCAAATCACAAAAAAAACTCACAGAATAACATCTAACCTTTTTTCGAACCTTTTATGCCGATTTCTGAAGGAATAGCAACATGATCGACAATGGCGAGACGACTAGATGATTTGATCGGTTTGTTTCCCGACGATTTTGACAGTTTTTCGCGAGCTGAGAGACGATCGACAATGGCGATGAAGCTAGAGAGAGAAAGAAGAGAGAGAAAGCGGCAGAATTAATGAGGGCGAGCTGGGATTTTGAGCTGGGTTTTGGGGTTTTATATGACCAGACATTATAGTCCACCGCTAATATAATATAGTCACCCACCTTCCTACTTTGACGTGTTTTTAAAGATTTTTTAATTGGGGTTAATATGTAATATTAAGATAGTATGTCTTAATGTCTTTATCTAGGGGATGTATCATAGAAGACCAACGTTAAAAAAAAAAAAAAAAAAAAAAAAAGTGTTTAGTGTCTTAAGCTCTTGATAAGGACACCCAAGAGATGTAGATAAGTGACCCAAAAGCAAACATAAAATAATCTTTGAAGCAAGAATTGGATTGAACACAACACTTAAACAAGCCGCAGCGTATAAGCTATGTTCGAGTGGCAAAGCTGATTTTTCGTTTAAGCTAAGATAAGATCGAATACGACTCTTGTTTCTCTCTTTGATTTTTAACTCACAAGCAATCGAACTCATCACTCAAACACTCTTTGACGAAACGAGAATCTGCACAGCCGAATTTGTCTCATTCCTAAAGTGGCAGATGATGATAAGCACAAGCAACAGATTCTGACCTCACTATATAACTAACTGCCTCACTCTTTCTTTTCTCATCAAACTTCAAACCCTCTTCCTTAATTATAAATACCCCTACTGGGTTTCCATTTCTTGATCATCTCCAGGTCTTTTTACCTTCTGTATGTTTTTTATACTTCTTGAATGTTTTTAAGCATTGCAATTGCATGTATGTGATGCTGTAAGTTGACCTGTTATGTCAGTGGTGTTGATTAGTATGATGTTTGGAAATTATTGCAGTTGTTATTTAGCTTGTATCGTCTTCTTATCTGGAATTTACTTGTCTTTAGAAGTTAAAAAGTCAACATTTTTGTAGCTGATAGTTTATCAAAGAAGTTTTTTGTGCCTAGTTCTTCTCATTGTTAAAATATAGATGGTGGCTTTAGTTTAAGAGAAGATGCAAGAATGTTGCTGGCTTCATATGCTAAAATGGTTAGGTAACATATAACATTAGGTAGATGAACCAATTTGGAGAGTGGAGATAAAAGGAAATGGATAATGGACCTGCATACAAATGTGAAGACTAAGGAAGGGGCTAGTAAAGACGTATCGACCTAGAAAAGTGTAGGATGGATGGCTTGCGAACTTGACCCAGTGCTTCGTCTGGCAAACTGTTTGCCTAACTTTGTAGAACTGTCCTAGATGTTATTAGGAACAAAACAATAGATGATGACGTTCTTTTCTTGTAATGCAGTTCTCTAGTCATCCTGGAAGACTCTAATTAATGAATATACTTACCACGATTAACATTGTACAAGTTTCAAAAGTTCAATTTAGGTTATGTGTTGTTGTGGGTGTGCATAACTTGGCGTTTGTATAGGCCTAAATCATACCTCTTTTGGGGATCCTTTCTCTGTTTTGTTGGATTTATTCAGATGGTATCCTTGTATTAGTATATCTCTGTGTGGAAAAATCTCTTGAGCCAGTACTCGCAAGGTCACTGACAAGATTCTCATGCAAACTGGTTACAAATAGAAAACCCTATGAATATTAATGGGATTACATAATGATTGCCATCCCAATTTGTTCTTTTACCGGACTTACCTCCTATGATGTCTGAAAAATTCTCAGGCAGCTCTATATGATCCCATACAGTTGCATGCCTTTCTAACTCATAATAAATGAAGCTTTTTATTCGATATTGTTCTGTTACTTATGCTCCATACCTTTTCTTTTGGCTGTTAGTTGGTTTATACTTTTCCTTTTGTTCCCTCATAAGAAAGGATATCTAAACTTGCAAGTTGTATGGATTAAAATGGCTGCAGAAGCACTAGACACATTCAGGAAGAAATGGGTACAAGTCCCTTGTGCAGCTCTCTTCTTTTCCTTTTCATTCTGCTGAGTTCTTTATATCAATCTTCTGCTATCGAGATTGAAGCAAATCAGACCGTTGCTCTACTTGTAAATTCCTCCAAAGCATCGTCAAAGAAGATACCGGAAACCCTGTTTGGCATATTTTTCGAGGTAGTTAGTCAGCAGTGATGAAAATTTTGATAATGTGTTGTGTCATCACTTTCAGATATGGTGCATCATGCAACCTTAACTCCAATGTTTGTGTTACTATAAATGGTATGCTAGCTTTTATTCATAAAACAAGCTAATGAGATTCTATAATATCCTCAGGAGATTAATCATGCTGGTGCGGGAGGATTATGGGCGGAGCTTGTGAGCAACCGAGGTGATTTGGAATTTTCTTCAGTCTTTCCTTGGGAAGGAAATATCTGACTTCTTCAATTTGTTTCTTACTGTTTTCGGAAATGATATGATTACAACAGAAAGTATTCATCAAGACTAAGAAGATATAAAGTAATAGACTACGTGTGCCTATGCTGCTTAACACAAAAAAGGATTTTGTATCAGTATTCTCTAGATGTTAGGAACCTTACAAGAGTTGAACTGCAGGTTTTGAGGCGGGAGGTCAAAATACACCTTCAAATATTGATCCGTGGTCAATTATTGGGGATGAATCTTCCTTAACTGTATCAACAGAGCGCTCGTCTTGCTTTGAAAGAAATAAAGTTGCACTTCGAATGGAAGTGCACTGTGATCATGCAAGCTCCAGCGTGTGTCCTGTTGGAGGGGTTGGTATATATAACCCTGGGTTCTGGGGAATGGTAAGAACTAAATCTTTCAGAACTCATAGGTATGTATGTTATTTGTCAGCCATGATTACTTTTTAGCTTTCTTTAACCCATAATAATGTCTGACTTATCTGTCCATTTGTATACAATACTTCAATGTATTTGCTTCTCAGTGAGATGGCTTTCACCTGAACAGTCCTTGAAATTATTGTTATTTTTGACTGATATTGAATTATGCAAAATTTAATCTTGTGCAGAGGTTACATGTTTTAATTAATATTTATAATATCCAACACTCTCCAAGTGTAATTGAGCTGCCATATGGAGGGTGGGTAAAAGATTAGAGCTAAATGAATAATAATTATAATCTGCCAAAGTTAAGTGTTAAATGGAGCGAGGATTAGCCTCAATGAAAGAACAAGTTTGTCACAATGTTGGGATTTCTACCCCTGGGTAACCTTCCATTCATAATGCCTTTTTTTAAAAAAAATCTTTAGAAAGTGAAAATTTCTATTCTTCAAATGGAAGCACATTTAGATTTATCAATATTTGTCTTATTTCATACTTCATAGTAATAGATGTCCACAACTATTGTATATTGTCTGATAGCAACCAGGTTATTTCTGCAATATTTTTGATACATTATTTTTTCAATGTTTTTTGTGACCCGAATTGATGTGGTTTTTTAATGATGAAAATAAAGCTTAATTGAGAATGAGTTTTATGTCATTTTTGTTGTTTCTAAAAGTAAAATAGGGTATTATTCCTTCATTATTCATCACTCCATTCTCATTTTGGCTTTTACGCATTCCAACTCAGGCCTATATCTGTGTTTGCAGAATATTGAACAAGGGAAGACCTATAAAGTGGTGCTCTATGTTCGTTCATCAGGGCCAATTGATATATCCGTGTCACTAACTGGTTCACAAAAGACCCTAGCTACGGCAGATTTGGTGTGAGTATTAGTGGCTTGGAATATGAAGGTCTGTCTTTTTAGTTGATTCAACCAAGTTCTCTTTGTATGATATAATGTTACATATATCTATGCAGAGCCGATAATGTATCCAACTGGACTAAGAAGGAGATTTTGTTAAAATCAGAAGGATCAGATGCAAATGCTAGACTTCAGCTAACCACAGCCAAAAAGGGTGTCATATGGTTTGACCAAGTGTCATTGATGCCAACAGACACCTATAAGGTAAAGTTAGCTTGAAACCATGTTGTAATATGTTTAATCACCTTGTCTTACTAATGGACCAACCCCCTTCTGAGCTTCAAAATTCTAGTTGTGGATTTTACTTCAGCTGATGTTATGGTGTCGTCTGCCTAGTATAATAATCCACACACTGTCATAAAATTTGATTCAACTTCCATTGGTACTTCACTAACAGACATTTCTACTGTACCCATCTATAAATAATATGCAGCACTGTTCAGCTGGTTTTGTAGGGTTGCATCTAACCAAGACTAGTTATTGGGTATTGTACCCTTCACATCCTTGAGGTTGAAATAAGATCACGTATAACCCCTATGGTCCCAATAGACAACAATACCTGAGATCTCATGCACACTTGCAGTCACATTATCCAAACCCTCCTTAATTTGCTGTCATTTAACATAAAATACAAGAGACTATAGTTATACAAGCTGCTAAGTGCACCGTTATCTTTATTAATGTTGAAACCTCAGTATGTTTTGTGATATTAGACAACTTTGGAGTTTCATTGATTTTTCGTTGGGTTATCTTTGATCAGTACTAGCGTATATTAGCTTTTGGCATGGTCTATTTACTTTCTGATAAGTGTTCTCTTGAGTCAGGGCCATGGTTTCCGAAACGACCTTTTTGGAATGTTGAAAACTCTGAAACCAGCATTCATTAGATTTCCAGGTAATGGATTATGATTTTCATAGCATTTACTGTGCATGTTTAATCGGTGTGGATCTCATATACAGGTGTTTGATAGTATTAAATATGACCGCTATGTACCATGCAGGTGGCTGTTTTGTGGAGGGCGAATGGTTGAGGAATGCATTTCGCTGGAAAGAAACTATTGGACCATGGGAGGAGAGGCCCGGGCATTTCGGTGATGTTTGGCATTACTGGACAGATGATGGGCTTGGTCACTTTGAGTTTTTCCAGGTCTAGATTGTGCTTCTTGGCATTTGTTGGTTTATGTGATGTTTGTTTTGCATCAAAGTGAAATTTATCTTTATTTTTATTCCGTTATACCTATCTCTGCAGCTTGCGGAGGACTTGGGTGCAGCACCTGTATGGGTGTTCAATAATGGTACCATTTTTGTTACATTCAGTCCAAGTAAATGTGTTATTGGTTTTATCCTACTTTTCTTTCTCATAGTGTACAATTTTCAGGAGTCAGCCACAATGACCAAGTTGACACTTCCGCAATCGCGCCATTTGTACAGGTTGCTTTTCCTCTTGATTTGTGATGTGATTATTAGTTTACAAAAACTTATAACTCCTACTAATTAAGAGAGTCCAAAAAATCCTACTAAAAACCTAACAACCCCCACTAATTTATATCTTCGCAGTTTGACCAGGTCGACCTGTGCTTTAAAAAAAACCACAAAAGTAAAGTAGCAACGGCTGCTTCGCTCCGTCCACCATGGACGGAGCTTTAAGGCCCTCCATGGACGAGGCTCTGAGCTCCGTCTATGGAAGTTTTAAATACTAAGTTTTAAGAAAAATTGATTTTTGAATTGAATGCTGTTTAATTTTCATTTTGGGTGTTAATTAACTTCTTAATTGTTATGGATATGTGGTGAAAGTGATAAAAATGGTGATTGTGTGGATTGGATTATGAGAAACCTCAATTTTCAGATTGGTTATGGTGGATTCGAATTTCTGGGTAAATTTTGGAGAATTTGATACATTTCAGGGACTTGATTGTAATTTTTCAAACAATGTCAATATCATGCACATTTCATTAAACATCGGTTATTTCATATCAAACATAAACTATTTTATGTTAAATATAGATTATTTATTTAACACATCAAACATCAATGATTTCAAAGATAACACCGGTTATTTTTTGTTAACATAGGCTATTTCATATCAAATATAGACTATTCTATATCGAACATCGGCTATTTAATATCAAACATTATCCATCAATAATTTGAAGATAACATCGGCTATTTAATATCAAAATTCAAACATAATCCATCAATAATTTGAAGATAACATTGGCTATTTGATATCAAACATCGTCTATTTCATATCAAACATCAATCATTTTTTGTAGAACAACATACTGAGTATGTAATGTAAGTTGCATATATATGACATCAATGATTTTAAAAATAACATCGGCTATTTTACATCAAACATAGGCTATTTTATATCAAACATCGGCTATTTATAAATAAATAATAATTATGTATATCAATAAAAAATAGTCGGTGTTTGATAATCAATCATTGATGTTTTATAAAAACAGTAAATATGTGGGTCAAATTCTAAACATTTATAAATTTATCAAAATTGCAAAAAGACCATCTTCGTCAACCTCCCATCACCATAGATAAACCACCACCACCACCACCACCACCACCACCACAAATCAACCTCAAAACATTGTCAATGGAAGCTCGACAATATTCCAAACACCAGAAACACCTCAATTTTGCAAGAAATTGAAGAAGAAACAAAATCAAAATCAAATTTCTTTTATAATTAGGTTTCCATGGACAAAGCTTGAAAAAAATCTCCGTCCATGGAAGAATTAGAAGCTCGTCCATGAACGGAGCAGCAGCAAGCAATTGCAATGAGCAAAAGTTTGCTCACTCCTGAATAGCAGCCATGGCTGCTGCAGATTAATGTTTCTCCCCCTTGAAAGTTCGCGGGCTGTCCTACCGGGTTGACCTGTGAAAATGTAATTTTATGTGGGTTTTTAGTTTTGCTTGGGCATATTGGACTCCCCATACGTAACGGACTCTCGCAAGACGGACTCTTATTAGTTTGCGGATATATTAAGGTTGTAAAGTGTTTTGCTCAACAAATTTTCACTTTGGTTTTCAGTCTTTTACTGCGATTGGTAACACACAATTGGACTGCTTGGGACCCCCCACCCATGAACTTTAATATTTATACAGTTTCCGGTTACCGTGTCACGACATTGGAAAATTAGTTCACATTTGTTGGATGCAGGAAATTATGGATGGCCTTGAATTTGCTAGAGGTGATTCTAAATCACAATGGGGTTCTGTTAGAGCAGCAATGGGACACCCAGAACCTTTCGAGCTGAAATATGTTGCAGTGGGCAATGAGGACTGTGGAAAGAAAAATTACGTTGGTATGAGTCATGATTATGTTAATGCTTACATATATCAGGTCCTTTTGTTTTTTGTTTTCAATGCTAGGTGTACTATAAGCTGCTTCTGTTTATAGGAGAGAGTACATTTGAGTTGCCACTAAATGAGCTACACGAATAATTTTTGACCTCGAAACTACTCTTTATTGGTTCAGGAAACTACCGGAAGTTCTATTCTGCAATAAAACGTGCATATCCAGACATCAAAATAATCTCAAACTGTGATGCTTCCTCTCGACCACTGGATCACCCAGCTGATTTGTATGACTATCATGTAAATTTCTCAATTCTGTCCCAAGCAGTACATGTTTTTCAGCATTTTATAATATTTTAACTAGTTAGCCTTTCTATTTTCGTGCCTTTAGATTTATGAAAATGCACATTCGGTATTCACCAAGGCAGACGCGTTCGATCATGTGTCACGAAATGGTCCAAAGGTATGTTTGGTACACTTTACCAGTTACAGTTTAGGTCGTATTGAAGCTTTAAGCGATTTGAGATCTGAAAAAATTTTCTGGATTCAATTTTTTTCATTTGTGATTAAGTTTAATAAACTCACTTCTTCTGTGTTGTCTTTTCGTCTTATGGATATTGTTTTGACATTACTCAGATAAATAAATTTTGCAGGCTTTTGTGAGTGAATATGCTGTGACTGGAGGTGATGCAGGACAGGGTAGTCTTTTAGCAGCTCTGGCTGAAGCTGGATTTGCTATTGGAATGGAGAAAAATTGGTATTGTCTCAATTGTTCTTTTGTCAGCCTGGAAAAATGCATTCACCCCCCCCCCCCCCCCCCCCCCTTAAAATCCTCATGTCATACTGAGATTGCTGCACATATCTTGTTTTATTTTTATCACACTGAATTCCCAGGCATTTGAACTCTTGATGTCTTATTTATTTTTAATTGCTTTTCACCAAAAACTTTCCAGATATTGAATAAAGTGGTTGTGGTGTGTGATTATGTGAAAAACAGAAGGGGATTTGTTGCTGTAGTTCTTGTCTCTTAGTACTGTTCTTTAAAAAAAAAAAAAAAAAAATCCTGTTTTCTTCATTTTATCCTTTCAGATGATTTCTTAACTCAATGGTAAGTGAATAGATCTTGTGTGCCTTAAACAGCTATGGGGAGCCCTTGTAGTTGTTGAAACCTCAGGGGAGGTTTTAAATCAGTACGATTTAGCATTAGCTTCTTGGTCTGTGAAGAACTTATTTTTCCTCAGTGACGTGCTAATTATTGTTCTTCAATTTATGCCTATGGTAATTTGAGTTCCAGTATAATAAATGTTGCCGACTCATAATTTATCTCGTTCAATGCAGTGATGCTGTTGAAATGGCGAGTTATGCCCCTTTGTTTGTGAACGTAAATGACAGAACGTATGACAAACTATATTTTATTCCTTACTCCTTAGAAAATAATGCTTCACTTTCAGTACCATGCTTAAGGAATTTTCTTTCCTATTCTTTTCATGATTTAGGTGGAACCCTGACGCGATTGTCTTCGACTCTACTCAGCATTATGGAACTCCTAGTTACTGGATGCAACATTTCTTCAAGGAGTCGAATGGTGCTACTCTTCTTAGTTCTTCTCTTCAAAGCAATCCTTCCAATGCTCTTATTGCTTCTGCTATTAAGTGGAAGGATACAGAGAACAATAAGGAATACTTGAGAATAAAGGTTTGTATTATTCGATTGTATTAGTTAACCAAGTTGTTTCATCATGGCAATTTATGCTGTTTCACTACTCAGCCATTACAAACATGCTGAGATTTATGCCTTTGATTCACTCACATTATGTGTCTTCCAGGTTGTCAATTTTGGGAGCGACAGAGTTGCTCTTCAAATATCTATTGCTGGAGTAGAGATGAACCCACTACAATCAGTTGGGTCGAGCAAGCTTGAACTAACATCTTCTAACGTGATGGATGAGAACTCGTTTGCAGCGCCAAACAAGGTATTTAGTGACCATTTATATTTCAACAAATATATAAAGCTCCAATAATTGTTTACATGATGGTCAGGTCTAGTCATCTACCCCAAATTAATCTGTAATAGCAGGTCAAGTGTGGCTCTTCACTTCTACATGTTGTTGGATATTTTTAATTATATTGTGTTTAGTGTATGTAATTGCTCAATTTGGATAAGATAGAATGAGAATAATGCACAAACAGGCCACTTGTAATTATCAGTACGGTAAATAAAATATGGATAAAAATACGTGAAATGAAATTGCTCAGAAAGTGTAGCTACGGAAAAGTAGAACTCTGGCCACATGTTTGTCAAGAGAAGTGTTTAGGAACTGGTTTGTGAACAGTCCACGTCTGGTTGCATGAAACTCTTCGTAAATTATATCGTTTTTCTCAAATCTTTAAATTATATATGGCCCTCATATCTGATTTTTTTACCGAAATCTGGTCATTATATTGAAGCACAGAATTGGTTGAAGATCACAAGGTGTTTCGAATAAAAAAGGCAGAGTTACTTTTTTAGAAAATCGTGGAGAATTCACGCAAGATAAATTATAATTTAAGGAATTCAAGTCCAATTTTTTTTGTATCATGTTTATTTTATCAGCACAATTACCCAGTCTACTTTCTTTGATTAATTTAAACTGGGTTCCTTTTGAGTGAGATCAACTTCGGATTGAAGTAAATATTTAATTGAAAAATATTTACTTATTTAGAACATACAAATGGGCTAAGCGCGGTGTATCATTCCTATAAAAGTGTCATCTGTGTTTTCTCGTTACCGGCTAAAAGTAAGAATTGCCGACAGGGGAGTGTCATCAGGTGCGACCTATACCTTAGAAAACTTTTTTCCTTTTGCAGGTGGCTCCTGTAAAGAGTCTACTAAATGATGTTAGTGAGGAAATGGATATAGTCCTCTCTCCGCATTCATTCACATCACTCGACTTGTTGATGAACTCAGACATAATCCAAACTGTAGGATCTGATTCTGTTGATGTGGATAAAGCTTCATACTAAGAACACGTTCTTCTAAGTTATTGATCAGTTCCAATAAATGAAAGTAGCAGTTTCATTGTTATATTGTGTTCTCTGCTTCCAGTTTTAAGCAAGATACTATCTGCATGTTTTTGTGTGCAAAAGGAAGAACCTTGTTTGTGATTAAAATTTACAGTACCAAGTCTGATGTCAACCATTGTCTTGAAAGATGACTCGTGCATATGAAAGCAAGAAATAATAGTCAATCAATAATCTTTATGGTACATAGTCTTCTAGTACCAATGAAAAGCTTCCCGATTAACTAAAACTAGGCACCTACTTTTTCATTGTTAAACCGAATGAAACCTTTATCCATGATGTATAGATTAATTACGAATTAGTCTTTATTGCTTCCCATATTTGTTAATAATCTTTATTACTACAAAACACAGAAATCTTTCAAGTTAATGAAATTAAACTTGCGAGGAAAAAGGCAATGTCAGAACCAGTTCAGTTTAGTAGGAACTGTTAGCTAAGCGAGACCCATTTTGGCTCTTGACATATGGGATACGTTATATTTTCTTGTTTATGTTTTTTTGCTGTTGATGTTTGTTCATGAAAGCCCCGACCCCGTCAAGGCTGTGGAGTTGTGTGTACTCTCTGAGTATCAGAGTTGGAATTCTGGCAGTGGCGGTGGTTTTCGGAGCAGGTAATTGTTAAGTTAGTTATTTTTCATTGAGAATGAGTCGGTTCCTTGAATGATCTTGAAATACCGAACTGAGAAAATAAAAGGAAATCGACAATGATGTTTTGATTTTAATTTTGATTGAATATGTGGACTAGTTCCATGTTTGTGCATAATTATGTAGTATTTTATTAATGTTGAGTTGATATATATTCTTTTTCTTGTTATAAGAAAGAAAATGACAGATAGAGAGGCACTTTGTGTGTTAACATGTATTCTGTGTTAATTAATTATTGTTGCTTGGTATGATATATGATACGGTTGTATAGCGTACGAATGTCATCTAGTTTTGGTTGTCTATTTTGTGTAGGACAGTAGTGGATGGAGTATCATTGTCTGTTTGAACTGCCTGTAGCCTTTTCTCCATTTGTTGAATTCTGTATACTTGCTTCTTATGTCATTTCTAATGAAGGTTGTCACTTGAAGGGACATTGTTTTTCGTACAGTTTTAAGTCTGTAAGCATGAAGTGTGAGTGTGAGCAGGTAGATAAACTTATTTACCAGAGCTGAAATACAGTTGGATGCGGAATTGACTTGGGTTTTCTGTAGTCCAACTTAATCAATATCTGAATTAGGTGTTTAAATCCATATTAGGCAACTGACATGGTGCTTAGAACAATAGGTTCATGGTAGATTCTGTAGAAATCTGGAGGTCAAGAAGCGTTTCAGATCGATATGTATAAATCTTTGTTAGTTTATAGAGTGGGTAATTGTTTTCGATGACTAGTTGTCAAGTCAGAACGAGGATTTCATAGTGTTAATTAGAAAACGGAAAGCAACATGATATAGTGCGATGAAGAATATTAAAGACCAACAGGACATGATTCCGTGCTGATGATATCCAGTAAACAAGCAAAGCTTGGATTATGAAACATGGTGTTTACCAACTTGGTATGGTTGCCCGAGGAAAGCTAAGTGATTCATTTTTTTTAATGGTTCTGGGGCATTGAGCTAAACCCAATAGATAGACCACTGCTGAAATGTATGGAGCTAATTTCACTGACATCTTGAATAAGTTGGCCCTGAAAGGAACTAAACCAGTCTCATTTCTCTGTTTGTCTGGCTATTGAAATGACATTGATGGACATGAAGTTGCAATCTTCATAAAACTTGTCTATATAATTAACTATTTAACTGCATCTTCAGTATTTCTTATACAATAAAGGTCTAGATATTATGCTTATCATATCCTTATGAAAATGTGTGTCTCTGAGATTTTGATATTTTCATACCTGATGACTGTTTGTTTCACAACAGCATATTGTATTTAAAACCACTTTCCTTTTCCTTGTAATTTCAGCTTCGTACAGAAAGTGAGGTCCATCTTACTTCATTTTCTCATCATTTCAGCTTCGTGCAAAAAAAATTATAAGCCAGGATTAATGGAGAACGGCCGTCATATAGTGACATGAGGTCTCTTCTGCAGTGTTTATATTGTAACATAGGGATGTTTAAAAGTGACAAGAACAAGATAAATTAATAGCATATCTCCAAACGAGAGCGTATTCTTCAACCAGAGGTTCTGTGAGTACCTTTATCCCCTCTACTCATCTTGTACTAACTGTATTAAGTAGTTTTTATATTATTCTGTTGAACCTCTACTTGCTCTCACCTCTCATTCTTCCAGTGAGTTTGAGCTATTTGATGACTTTAATTATGCTTCCAGTCAGCCATAGCTAATAGAAATTTGTAGGTGAATTACAACCGAGTACCATCCCCAATTCTTTACTACTAATAGATGCTTTGTACTTTTTTTCTTACAAACTAGTGTTTATTTTGTACGAGTTTCCCAATACACCCTCGACTAATTATGGTATTTGCATATTTGCCCAAAAAAAAAAATACAATCATCTGAAGTTTAATGTGATTGGACGATGCTTGTGGTTTTGGAAATGGTGCCTTTGGTTGCTGATGTTGCTTTTGGTTTTAGATGGTGCTTCTTCTTCCTCCTCCTGCTGCTTTTGTCTTTTAGATTGTGGATGCTTGTATAATATTGTGTGATATGATTTGGTTGGTTTTAGATGATGCTTGTAAGTTTTATTAATGCTTGCATGGTGCTTGATATTTAATATGATGCTTTTGGTATTAGATGATGCTTGTACTGGTGACTGATGCCTATTTTTCTTCCAATGATGTTGAACTTGAACGTACGTTACTCAGATCAATTGTGTGGTGCTTGATTGGTTTTTGAAAGTCTATTAGTTTCCAAAATAGAGTGATTTGATTAGATATGTAATTAAGGGGGTGATTACATCAAGAAATGGTAATTTAGTTTCAAAGTTACTAAAATTAACAAAATCACTAATTTGTAAAAAGAATGTCACTAATTTGTAAGAAATATTTTATGTATCACTATTGTGTAAGGAGTAAGAAGTTTTTGAAACTACCACTATTGTGTAATTATTCAGAATCTGTATTATAGAAGAGTTCATATTCTGACTTGTTTTTATTTTTCTGCTAGTCTGTGAGGGAAGTGGGTGATGCGGTGTCTTAAGAGGAGAGGGATGACCGATATGAATATGATTGCATAAAAGGCCCTTGTATTATATGCAACCTGCAATATATAAGCATGTAATCCTTGTGTCTTTTATAAATCTGCTTAGATATCAAAACAGTTTATTACACTTTAATTTCTAAATTTCTGTAGAATGGGTCTTGGTGCTGGTTTCTTATAAGAACGAGAAGGTTATATTCATGAAAACAAGGGTACTTGCTTAGTGCATATCCTGTTAGTCCATTTTAGAGTTTGGCTGTTTCAAATGCCTAATCCACCTTGTTTTTGTATGGCTCATGGGATATTATAAACCCCTAGGAACCCCCTTTGGTATATATATAAACTCATGAGAGCATGGCTCTCTTTATCAAAAGACAAAAGAAAAAAGAAACAAAGAAAAAAACAAGGGTACGTGATGCAAGTTAATATAAGACAAGTTATTCATACATCATACTCCAAGCGATGCATATGGATATTACAGATGAAGGCTACATTAACTATAAGTGAATAACTGGAGAAAATTGACTCTAACATGCATGTTATGTTGTGATATATTTACCCCATGGACTTAGAGATAGATGACCAAAGAATTAAGTAGAGAACATTGACTTGTGTCAATCTTCTTATGATTCGTTTTTCTGGATTGGGTCAAGTGGTTATTTCTTCGTTGATGTATCAAGCATCTCTGCTTTGTCATTTACTTTTGGTACTGTTAATCTATTTAGCTATGAGGTGTACTATTTAAAAAAAGAAGAAGGGTTGACTAGGACTATTTGGCTCTGATTCTATGTCAGAATAGACTATCAAGACTTGAGTAATCACCTGAGAGGATGCTATTGACTAATCGGGAATTGATATAAGCTAGAGGACTTTATATAGATGATGAAATTCCATGATAGAGATCAATCAGGATCAATCAGTAAACAAGGTCCTATAACTGACAGAGTTATGTAATCTCTGATATACAGCATGTGGATGGAACCGAGCTGTTCATCACCCTGCAAGTACCTTTGCTTCATGTAGCATAAAGACCGGTGTAAATAAGAGAGTGAGAATGGTGGGCTTTCTTTTTGTATGCTGTTGTCTGGATTTAGACATGGTTGTGCATATCTGTTCACACCATTGTTTGGTTATTGGCTATTACACATACACTTACCTATGGCCTTCATGATTCACACTCCCTTTTCTCTTGTATGCATGAACTTGTAATTGTATCTGATATTCATCGATAAGATCATATGTTCCTAAATACTTCTCATTCATTATGTCTAATTAGCTCATCTGTCAACTTAATTGGCAAAAATAATCTGTGCTGACTCGTCTTTTACAACTACGGTCAACATAGTTCGAACATTTCTTGAGGTGTGTTTGTCAATCATAACTTAATGCATGGTATGTTAATACTGGGTAATGAGTGTAATGACGAGACAGTTTCCTACCAGAATGCAACAAGCAATCAAACCAGATCTTAAGAACTCTTATACCTGCTAATACTCGCACAGTTGAACTGGTGTCAAATGTGGTAAAAGAACATATGCAGAAAGGGATGACAATTCACTGACTAAGCAAAGATAGCCAGAAATGGAAAAGGGTGGTTAGTAGTGCTCAGGACTTAGTTTACTTGAGTTTCTATGAGATTTGCCTCAGAAGAAGATAGTTCACCTTACTTTACTCCCATAAATGCTCAATTGGAAGCAACCTAAAAAGTAAATTGGATTGCCATTGGGTTTTCGTATAAAATGTAATAATGCTAATGAAGAAAGAGGAGTTCATGTGACCTGGTCTAAATTTAAATCTATGATTGCAAAGGTCAAGGCTCTTTCATAAAAATCCTTGGATTTGAATCTTCGTGACTGAGCATTTTTCTTTGATAATTTTTCATATGGACTTGTGATATATATATATATATATATATATATATATATATATATATATATATATATATATATATATATATATATATATATATATATATAACTAGTTACGATGCAAAGATCTCGTAAGATAAAGAAATTTTATTTGAAGGAGAACTAGAGGCGTCCATTGATTTTCCCATTCAATACCTCAATCTCAATAAGCAAAAGACCTGAAGGGACCGTTACTCCGTAACTAAAGAAAATATGTGGACATTAAAACAAGAATAATTTGGATTATAGAATGACAACACTAAACTTTTCTATGCAAAAAACTTGGGATAGAACTTTTGTTCGACCCTTAGCACTAGAGTATGTATTTATAACTTAAGTTGTCAGTCACCCGAATTGAGTATAATATAGCTGCATCTGATAAATTGTTAAGTGTAAAACTATATATACTTCTACTTAATACTAGTTGAGTTTATAAATTGCACCAAACCGATTATAAACCAGAACTCCATTATTAGCTTGAGTGCCAATTGTCTTAACCTTTGATAAGGACCTATGGAATAGTTCTCTATTTCTATTTCCAGGGTGGACACACTGGACAGTACTTGTATCATTATTGATTTGAGTGTTTTGTAATTTAACCTTCAATAAGTACATGATTGAAGAGTCACCATTTGTTTCTATTCTTGGGTGGACAGTTCTTTGATTTGAATTAAAGATAATTTATCCCATGCAACACAATCTTGGAAGCAAGGATTGGACTGAAACAAAGTATTCTAAAATGCCAAGCAGATTTTGTTGAAGCAATGATAAGGTCGATACAACTCTTGTTTCTCTTGCCTCTCATGTCTCTGTCTTTGTTCCTCATCACCTTTTTTGTCTGCCAGCAATTATATTCACTCATACACAGACACACACACACTCTTTAAGGAAAGGAAGACCTGGACAATTGAATTTTCAATAATGAAGTGACAACTGATGATGATCACATGCAATAGAATTCGGAGCTCATTATAAATCTGCCTGGTCTCTTTCTTTGTTAATCACAATTCATATCTTCACCGATAGTTACAATCTCTCTTGGGTTTAAAATTCTTGATCATTTCTTGGTCAGTTGGTTTAGCTTATATATATATACTCGGTAAGTTGCTTGAATCACTTCGTCATTATTCTTGAATGCTTTCACTCATTTAATTTGGCATTGCATGTGATGCTGTAAGTTGTCTCTGTAAAAATGTTAGTGATATTGATTATATAATATATATGTTTGAATATTGTTGCACTAGTGGGTTTTTAGCTTATAATCTTGTGGGGTCTCTGGAATTTTCTTACCTTTTGCAATCAAAAGTCACAAAGTTTTTAGCTTCTACATTATTGAAGAGGTAACTGGCTGCACATTCTCAAGTTTCTTTTTGTCCAGCTCTTATGCCATGTTTGTATGGAAATAATGTTGAGCAATGATGACATTGTGCTAAGATAGGAATCGCTCTAGTGTAAGAGAAGTTGCATGATTGAATATTTCTTGCTCAGTATATATAAGGCAGTGGTTTGGGGAGTGCAGATTAACATGTAGCCATGTAAGTAGACGCACTGATTTGGCAAGGGGAGATAAAAATAATGTTTAATAGTTTTACATAAAAATCTTGAGAGTGAATGACTATTCAAGATGTACCAACTAAGAGAAGTGTGGGGTGGATGACTCGTGAACATGAGAAAACGTGCATTTTTTGTGGCCAGATGTTTCTCTCCTACCTGAAGATGATGTTTTGTAGTTGTGCTTCATGCGTCAAAACTGTGTGCTGACCATAACTTTAAAGACTCTTCGAGCTGTTAGAAGGCAGAATACAATAGATGATTGGCTTTTTTTTTTTTTTTTTAAATAATTTAGTTCTCGATTAAAGAATTGGTGGTTATTATGATTAACACTATGAATCTCAAAAATTTTAGACAGATTTATGTGTGAGGGTTTAAAGTTGGCATTTGTAATGTGTGTAGTGTGTAGTAATCCATATACAGGGAACCTTCATATGTTTTTTGCGTACTGATGTATTAGTTGATCACTATGTATTAACATCTTAAAAAGTAGTAGGAAGGTCTCTTAAGAAGATCTTCACATGAACTGGTTATGATAAAAAAAAAACTATGAATATGAAAACGGTTATAAATAGTTGCCAACTCAATCTACCATTTGCCTGGAAAAGTTTTCTGACAGTTCTATATGGGTTTCCAACTAACAAAAGAAATGAAGTTCCTATTATAGATTTCTCTGTCACTCAGGCTTTAACACTTGTTTCTGTTATTTGGTTTATGCTTTTCATTATTTTGTTCCCTTACTGGAGAGTATGTCTAAACTTGCATGGTTTATATCTTACATTGGCTACAGAAGCCTGATTCAAGACGAAATGGGCACAAGTCCCTTGTGCAGCTTCCTTTTTTATCTTATTCTGCTGAGTTCTTTAATTCAGTCTTCTGCTACCGAAGTCAAAGCAAATCAGGTAGTTCGTCTACTTGTAAATGCCTCCAAAGCATCATCACAAAAGATACCGGAGACCCTGTTTGGTATATTTTTCGAGGTAACCTTTGTTAGTAGTGATCAGTTTCGTGATTAAGCTGTGCGTCGTTTCTTTCAAATTTGGAAACTTTACATGTTTAACTCAGGCTTCTTTATTTTATGAAGTGGGTATGGCAGCTTTTGTCCATTAAACTGGCAAATGAGATTTTCTAAATTTTCTCAGGAGATTAATCATGCTGGTACTGGAGGATTATGGGGAGAGCTTGTCAGCAACCGAGGTAGGTTGCATTTCCTTCAGCCTTTCCTGGAAAAAGAAAATTTGCTTTTTTGTTTGTTTTTGTAAATCAGTATGAGATATGATTATTACATTAGTGGTCATCAAGACGAACGAGATAAAAAGTAACGGACTTTGTGCCTGAGCTGTTAAAACATGAAAATGAGTTTATATTAGTACCTTATTGATGCTAACAATTACAAGAGTTTAACTGCAGGTTTTGAAGCCGGAGGTCAAAAAACACCTTCAAGTATTTATCCTTGGTCAATCATTGGGGATGAATCATCCATAATTGTATCAACAGAGCTTTCGTCTTGCTTTGAAAGAAATAAAATTGCACTTCGAATGGAAGTGCTCTGTGATTATACAGGCTCCAACATCTGTCCTGCTGGAGGGATTGGTATATATAACCCTGGGTTCTGGGGAATGGTACGAACTGATTCTTTCAGAATTCTAGGAATGTAGGTTAGTTTATGTCAGCTATGATTGATTTTCAGTGCATCTGAGGGGGAAAAAATTCGGATATATATTCAAGTGCTAACTATTTTTGTTTATTCTTGACAAGGCCTTCACCTGAATGAACCTTGATTGAAACTAATGCTTTCTAAGCTGATATTGAATTACTGCCGCATTAAAAGCTAATCTTTCATATAGGATAAATATTTTAGTATTTATTATATCCAACACCGCCTTAAAGAGGAGAGGATAATGCAATACTTAGTACCTGAACAGAACCACAGCCATGGGCTTTAATCATACATCTACTAGCACTAAATATTTCTGTTTACTAGTAAGAGCAGTGTTAATAGAAAATACTAAAGAGTACAAGCCTCAATGTAACGCAAAAACCTGTCACCATGTTACAATTTCAAACTTAGTTGAAAGTGCAACTTTGCGGATGCAATTATTTTTTATATTTATTTTTCAATTTTCTATCTCCTGAAATATGTGTACATTTAGATTCATCATTATTGTCTTTACTTCTAGAAAGGGTGTCCCCAGTTTCTGTATATAATTATTTAGATAGCAACCATGTTTTTCCTGCAGTCTTTTGTTTATCGAATTTGTCCAATGTTTTAGTGACCTGAGCAAACTAAGTACTTTATTAGTATGAAACTTACACTTACTCGAGTTTCATGTCATTTCACTAACAATGTTGGGAATGACTGCGGTAAAATTATATTTTGGGTACACTAGACTGAGACACTGCCAGTGTACCTAAACTGGCAGTCTCTCATTTATTGAATACCTAAAATATAATTTTCTCACATTAATGCTCCTGATATTTCTTAGAAGTTTTCCTTCACCATAATCACTCCATGCTCATTTTTATTTCATATATTCCAACTTAGAGTTTTATTCGCATTTGCAGAATATTGAACTAGGGAAGACCTATAAACTGGTGCTCTATGTTCGTTCATCAGGGCCAATCAATATATCCATGTTGCTGACTGGTGCACAAAAGACCCTAGTTACAGAAACTTTGGTGTGAGTACTAGTGGCTCATAATTTGAAGATTCAAATATCCATGCAGTTGATTCAACCAAAATTAATTGTTAAAAGAGTATAATTTTACATATATCCATGCAGAGCTGCTAATTTATCTAACTGGACTAAGAAGGAAATTTTGTTAAAAGCACAAGGCTCTGATGCAAAAGCAAGACTTCAACTAACCACGGCCCAAAAAGGTGTCATATGGTTTGATCAAGTATCATTGATGCCAACAGACACATATAAGGTAAATTTAGATTGATGCTATATTGAAATAGGTTTGATCACCGTGATTTGCTTGATGAACCAACCCCATTAGGAGATTCAAAATGCCATGTTTGCTTAAGCTCAATGTTATGGCGTTGTCTTCATGACATAATAGTTCATGCAGAGCTGTAAAAGTTATCTTTCATTTGTTTTGTACTTCACATAAACATTTCATCTGTAACACAAAATTCCTATAGTCCTAACCTAATTGTACCCAAAGTCTTCATCAAGTTTACAATTATATTACCCTTAGCAACCTGAATCTGCTGTTTCGTTAACATAAATTATCAGAATCTGTAGCTATACAATCTGCCTATTGAAGTGGTATCTCTGCTAAAATTGGAGCCCTGTGGGGGTTGTTTGTGAGATTACACAAACATTAGGGGGTCGTTTATTTTTCCTTGTACAATGACTGGAGATTAGGCATTTTCTTTTAGGGATCCTAAGATTAACACTAACTTATATTTAGTTTTTGTAATGGTTTATTTACAGCTCTGATAAGTGTTCTCTTGAGCCAGGGCCATGGCTTTCGAAAAGATCTTTTTGAAATGTTGAAAACTCTGAAACCAGCATTTATTAGATTTCCAGGTATTGCTTATTTTCTTTTCATAGCAAATGCTGCTTGTTTAAGAGAAATTATCTTTTGGAAGCTTATAATATAAAAATATGACTGTATGTAATATATCAGGTGGCTGTTTCGTGGAGGGTGCATGGTTGAGGAATGCATTTCGCTGGAAAGAAACTATTGGACCATGGGAAGAGAGGCCCGGGCATTTTGGCGACGTTTGGAATTACTGGACTGATGACGGGCTCGGTTATTTTGAGTTTTTCCAGGTACTGATTATTCGTCTTGCCATTTATTGGGGTAACGGATGTTATTTTTGTACAAAAATATTTTGATTTTCATTTCTGCACCGGTAATATTTTCTCTGTAGCTGGCAGAGGACTTAGGGGCTGCACCTGTATGGGTATTCAACAATGGTACCATTTATGTTCTACTGCCTTATACATTCACTCGAAGCACTCCAAGTTAACTGTTGTATGATTTTGTCTTACTTTTCTTTCTCATCTTTTAAAACTTTCAGGAATCAGCCACAATGACATAGTTGAAACTTCCGCAGTCGCACCATTTGTACAGGTTGCTTTTTTGCTTGATATGGGACATTGTGGTTAACGTTTTCGAAATATCAGGATCTCAAAATGTTGACAAACAGTTTATGTGAAGTTCCTTCTCTTCCCTTCCCCCCCACACACACACATACTTTTGTAAAGTTCAGCCTATCGATGGAGTATCACATCATTAAATTGTTAGGTTACACCAAATGCAGGAAATAATGGATAGCCTAGAGTTTGCAAGAGGTGATTCTAAGTCCAAATGGGGCTCTTTTAGAGCAGCAATGGGACACCCAGAACCTTTTGATTTGAAATATGTTGCAGTGGGTAACGAGGACTGTTGGAGGCAAAATTACCTCGGTATGAATCATGATAGTTATGATGCTTATTTAATGATTTATATGCACTGCAAATTGGTTTTGGTTGTATGAAATAATACATTTAAGCCGTATTTAGCGAGTAAAAAGGATTAGGAGTTTGATTTCCCATGAATTATCTGACCTCTCATCTTATGGTTCAGGAAACTACCTGAAGTTCTATTCCGCTATAAAACGTGCATATCCTGACATCAAAATCATCTCAAATTGTGATGGTTCTGATCAACCACTGGATCACCCGGCTGATTTGTATGACTTTCATGTAAACTTCTCTATGCTGTCCCAAGCAGTGGCAAGTTACTTCTGAATGTTATAATATTTTAGCTAATTATTCCTTCCGTATTTCTTGGCTTTAGATTTATAGGAGTGCAAGTGTAATTTTCAGCAAGGCTAACGCGTTGATCGAGTATCACGAAATGGTCCTAAGGTATGTATTTTTCAGTTTAGATATTACAATTTCGGTTGAAATAATTGTTTAAGCGATTTGATAAATGGCCCAGGCTTTTGTGAGTGAATATGCTGTGAAAGGACATGATGCCGGCAAGGGTAGTCTTTTGGCAGCTCTTGCTGAAGCTGGATTTGTTATTGGGTTAGAGAAGAATTGGTATTGTTTCGACAAATTATTTATGCAGTCATTTGAGTTTGGTATTACTTTCTTGGTCTCTGAACAACTTGATTTTACCTGCTAAATAAGTGCCTTCTGACTCATAATTATCTCCATTGCAGTGATGTCGTTGAAATGGCAAGTTATGCTCCTCTATTTGTGAACGACAATGACAGAAAGTATGACGAACTATTTGTCCTCAATTTCTCCACTATCCTTCAAAACTAATGCGTCTCTTTCAGTACCATGCATAAAGGATACTTTTTTATTTTCTTTCAGATGGAACCCAGATGCAATTGTCTTTGACTCTTCGCAACATTATGGAACTCCTAGTTACTGGATGCAACATTTCTTCAAGGAGTCAAATGGTGCTACTCTTCTTAGTTCCTCCCTTCAAAGCAACCCGTCCAATGCTCTTATTGCGTCTGCTATTGTGTGGAACGATACAGAGAACCATAATGAATACTTGAGAATAAAGGTTTGTTATATTCCTGATTCAATTGTCGGACCTGTAATTCTCACCACGACTATATATGCTTCATTGCCGAGCTTTATGCCTTTCGCATTTACTAAAAGTATGCATCTTGATCGTCCAGGTTGTCAATTTTGGAATGGGTAAGGTGACTCTTCATATATCTATTGCTGGAGTAGTGATGAACTCTCTACAATTAGCTGGGTCGAGCAAGCTTGAACTAACATCTTCTAACCTGATGGACGAGAACTCATTTGCAGCGCCAAACAAGGTATTAGTCGAGCTCTAACATTTGTTTTCTGGAAATTCTCATCTTGACCTGTATAAGTCCAGCTTAAGGCAAACTCTACCGATGGGACTAGGATAAGTTGACCTAAACACTGAAACCTTCCTCTGCAGGTGGTTCCTGTCATTAGTGGACTTGATCATGTCGGTAAGGATATGGATGTAGTCCTCTCTCCACATTCATTGACATCGCTCGACTTGTTAATGAACTCCAGGGCTTAATATGAACTGTAGTATCTGGCACTGTTGATGTGGTAAAGCTTCATACTAAGGAGATTGATATGTTAAGAAGTTTTGATCAGTTATAATAAATGAAAGCAGCTATTCAAGTGCTATATTCTGTTGTTTTCGTCTTGTTTTTAGCACTATGACACTTGCATTCTTCATGTATTCTTGTTCAAAGGGTGCAACTTCATTTGTTTTATTAACTTTCTCCAAATCTTGAAACTGCAAGAAAGTCACACGAACATTTTACTAAGGTATTACTGGTAATGGTCCAACATCATTTTTTCCTCACTAGTGTTCAAGGTGTACAAACTGTCATGTGTGGAATTATCACAACTTGATAGGATTTGCAGACTTTCCCATTTCAGTAAGTGGCTGATTTTGCGTGTTTTCTCTCAAGATTAAGTTGTGTCCTGACTAGGGATCTTCTAATAGGCAGAGCAATAAGCTTAAACTAGAAAGGAGCATATATATATTTAGATCAGTGCACGGTTTTATGCAAATTTTGTATTCGGTAGTCAAGAAATTCTTCAACAGCGAGATATGCAAATTTATGTAGCTATGTACTTACATCAGGATCCTTATGGAAATCATTGTCTTGAAAGACAGACAAGGAATAGTAGGCAATAACTTTTGTGGTACCAATGAACAACTTCCTGATTACTAAAATTACACACCTAGTCACCTACTTATGAATTACTAAACCGAATAATTAATTTTGATTTAGTCCTTGTTGATTGCTAATTTTTATTCCTCTCTTTATCGCGACAAAACCCTATATTGAATCAATTCCAATCGAATTTAAGTTGAAGAAATTGCCCTAATGAGGAAAATGACGATGAGTCACCAGATCAGTTTACCAGTCACTGTCTGGTTGTTGACAATATCAAACATGGCATTGTTCCTGTCTCTGTTTAAGTAATCCCCGGACTGCGTTTTATACTGCTGATCTGCGGGTGACTATCTGAGTTGGCATTATGGCGATGGCAGTGGTTCTCAGAACAGGTAATTTTACTTTTGATTTGAACGCATATTTTGAGTTCTTGAAATATGCACATGAGAAAACAAAAGGGAATTGAAGATGGTATTTCGTTTTTTATTTCAATGCATTTGGACTAGTTCTATGTTTTCTTCGATATTACAGTCACTTTTACTGTTAAGTTGGTATATCATTACTTGTAAGAAAGAAAACGGCTGATGGGGACAATTTGAGTGTTGAATTGTTCTATTGTGTGTTAATTTAAATATTTTTGCTTCCTATGAGATATGATTTTGTTTAAAAGTGTAAGAATGTTTCTTTGGAGTGGGACATTGGTGGATAAAGTAACAAATCTTGTTGTAGCCCTTTTCCTGTTTGTCATGTTTTATATATTTTCTCCTTTATGTCTGTTCTGATGAAGGGTGTGACCTTCAGGGACATTCTTTTGCCATGAATTTAAGTCCGAAAGCACCAAGTTGGATTTAGATAAAGGAACAGATTTACCATAGTTGAAATACTGTTTGATACAGAAATTAAAATAATATTTTCTAGTTCAAGTTATAGAAGAGTATCAATGTTGGTGTTTAAATCCATATGGCCATGCTTTAAACTTGGAAGGGCATCCTTGGTATATTAGGCTACTGAGATGGAGCAGAGAAATACAGGTTCTTGGTGGATTTTGTTGCAAACTGGTAGTCAACATGTGCGTGTAATATTGGATGCATATCAAACACCTTTTGAGTCCGTCACATGTCTGTCCTGAAGGAATGGTGCATATTGTAAAAACAAAAGTCAACATGATATGACACGGATGATGAACTATTAAAGAACCAAGATAACATATTTCAGAAGAGGTGATATGGGGTAAGCAAGCAAAGCTTGGAGTATGGAACATCGCGTTTACCAACTTGGTATGGTAGGGTTGACTAAGATTCTAAGAGGTTCGTTTTGGATGGCTTTGCGGAATTGAGCTAAACCCAATAGATAGACAACTACTGAGTACTGAAATGTATGGAGCTAAAATGACTGACATCCTTAACATGGTGACACTGTCAGGAGCTAAATCAGTCTCATGTTTCTGTTTTTTTTTTTACAACTGAAATGACATTGATGAATATGAAGTTGCAATCTTTATAAAAAAGTTCTATATAATTTTGTCTTCAATGTTTATTTAAGTAGAAGGTCTTGATACTATGCTTATCATCTCCTTGAGATTTCGAGACTGATGACTTTTTAGGAAGTAATTTTACAATGGCCAATCTTATTGAAACCCACTTTCCCTTTTCCTCGCCATTTAGCTTCATAAAGAAGATGGGTCCATTTATTTCATTTTGTCATCAGTTCCGTGGGTTGAGATTGTATTGGCCGGTTATTTTGGGTGAGAGTGTGTTCTGCTTTTGCAGGTTTCACCTCCACTGTACCGGTCTGTTTCTGTTGTATTCTTTATGCATTCTAGAACATGTGTTCCAATACATTTGTGCGTTCTAATTGATGTTCCTTAAACATACTCAATTTGGTTCTTCTTCCTTCATCCCCTTCTGTTGAATAATTTGGTTTAATTCTGTTAATGCAAGTCCTGAAAATCAGTTTCTTGGAACTGCACGCTTTCAGTGGCCTTTGTAGCTACTAGCCTTTGGTGTGCTTCTTCTTATCTTGCATCACAATCGCTTGCATAGTTTTCTTTGTGCTGTTTTGCTGCTCCGAGATCCTTGCGGCAATTGTATATGCCAGGAGTAAATGGGAAGGGCCATCATATAGTGGCGTGAGGTCTCTTCTGTTGTTTATATTATTCCATAGAGATGTTTGAAAGTCACAAGAAACAAGATAAATTGATAGCACAGCTCCAACGAAAGCTTATTCTTCAAACAAAGGATTCTGTGAGTACCTTTATTCCCTCTTCTCATCTTGTAAGTTTTATATTTTCCTGTGAACCTATGGTTGCTCTCACCTCTCATACTTTCCAGTGAGTTTAAGCTATTTAATTAATTTAACTACACTTCCAGGCAGCCATAGCTAATCGAAATTTGTATTCTACAAGATTTGAATATTTTGACTTGTTTATCTTTTTGCTAGTGTGTGAGGGAAGTTGGTCATGGGTGATTGAGTGGGGCGTATGATTGCATAAAGTACCAATGTAGTATATGGAACCTGCTATCCTTTGTGTTATGTATATAGCACAGAATCCTTGTGTTTTGTATAACCTCTGCTCAGATATCAAATTTAGACAGTTTTTCTGCACTTCCCTTTCTAAATCTCAAAAGAAAGGCATCTTGGTGCGGGTTTCTTAAAAGAAAAGGATGGTTATATGCATGAAAATAACACAAGGGTACTTGAAGCAGGTACTAGCTATGTGAGGTGTACTATTTTAGAATGCTACATATGCCTTGAGAAGTTGTGGATGGAACCGAGTTGTGTACATTATCACCTTGCAATTAACGACCTTTGCTTCTTGTAGCGTAAAATCAGTATAACTGCATATTAGGCTCACAAAATAAAGTGAAAATCAAACCTTTCAACAACAATACCGTCCCACTTAGACTGATAAATCAGGTTAGAAATCAAATGTTTAAAGGAAATTTTGTTAAAGGAAAAAAGAAAAGGAAAGCCCACCAACAGAATTACCAAAAAATGAATTCCACAGGCATTAACGCAGACATAACACTTGACTACTTGTTTCCACATGCATGAAAATAACATTTTAACCTAAAAATGTTCTTAAAAATAGAAAATATTTGGAGTGAGTTGAACATTTTGCAAAATTCTTAATATTTTTTAAGTAAAAGCAAGAAATGTAACAGAAAAGAGAGAGTTCACTGCTTCAGAAAAGTATACCTCTGAACCGAACTGAAGTTGACAGATATTGAATGAGAGAGGTGGGTTTCTTTTTGTGCGCTGTTGCCTGGATTCAGACACTGTTTGTCTCGTCTCCGTTCACACCATTATTTGGTTATTGGCTATAACTCATATACACACCTATAGGCTTTATGATTCACCTTTAACTTTGAAGCAGGTTTACCCTCTTTTCTTGTATCCATAAACTTATCAATTGTTTCTGATATTCAATCATAAGGTCATATATTTCAAAAACTTCCGCATTCATTATGTCTAATAAACTTATCTGTCAACTTAATTGGCAAATGTACCCTGTGCTGACTTGGCCATAACAAGTTAACAACTACGGCCAACATATTGCCAACGTTTCTTGAGGTGTGTTTGTCAATTATAAGTTAATGCAGGGTATGTTGATTCTCAGATATGAACTTAATCACGACACAGTTACTGTTACATACCAGAATGCAACAAGTCATCAAAACCAAATTTAAGCAAATCTTATAAACCTGCTCATACTTGAAGTGATATAAAATGTGAAAAAATAGTTTTATGCATAAAGGGAGGAAAATTCACATTGATTAAAGCAAAGTTAGCCAAAAAACGGAATGGATTGGTTAGTAGTGTTTATGACTCCGGGTATGTATAGAGAGCTTGACCATTTCTAGCATCATCTGTGATGCCCCCAGACTCCAGGCAGTTCACTGGAATTGTGATATTTAAGACAACATGAACTGAAACACATGTGCTGGACTTCTTGGTTACTATTTTAAAACAGTGAGAAGGGAAGAAATGGAAAACTAAGGGACAAAGCACGAACGTTGAAGAAGTTCTCAACTAGATTAAGGAAGAGAATAAAGTATGAAGAGTCTTATACAATTGAAAATATTTGGACTTTTGCCCTTGAATAATTGCAAACCCCGAGTCTTGTACATTCGCTAAATTACTAGACACCATTAACTAAAGTGTAAACCATCTGCAGATGGGTCTCTCTTGCTCTGTGTGGTTGGGAGGATAGTGCGCGTATATCATGCAGCCTTACATTATGGGTCTGCTTCCGGACCTGAACAACTGTCTGAACACCTAGAATTTCCTTTTTGGATGTTAACTCAAACAAAAATGGATTGGTTCTGATGATTCAATGCTTCTTGATTTTGCAGCTGGAGGTTGTGATGTCCATCCTGGACCACCAAGTTTCTCAGTTTGGACCTGAATAAGTTTTCAGCCAAATTGACAATACTTTTTTTCTACATAGGTTCTATGTTAGTTGGTCCAAGCATACCCTTCAACATCTATAGGTGTAAGTACCCTTAGAAATTTTGTAACTATTTTCCTCTTTGGATTTAGAACATTAGTTTCTGTTGAGTTTTTAGTTGAAAGAAAAAGTTATCTATCGTTCCAGGTTGGTACTGTTTCAAGGAAGCAAGACGCTAATGACGCCATAAACATTGGAGCCAAGTTCCTTATCAGTCTTGCAATGGTGAAGGTATCGACTAATTTTCACTTCAAGAAGCTAACGATGTTGGAACTTGGATGAGGATTTCAGTTGGTCTCTTTATTGGATACTTTTGGTTGTCTCGGGACATCATAGATGATGTTAGAAATGGTCAGGCTCTATACAGTTATCTACCAGAATGCAACAAGTAATCAAAACCAAAATTTAGCTGATCTTTTATACCTGCTAATACTTAAACTGGCAATGTTGAAAAATAATTTATGCATAAAGGGAGGAAAATTTACATTGACTAAAGCAAAGTTCGCCGAAAAATGAATAGGTTAGCTAGTAATGTTCATAACTGTATCTGCTTAAGTTTAATAATTAAATTGACCTCAGAAGAAGATAGTTCACCTTAATTTACTGCTATAAATTCTCTATTGAAAGAAACCTAAAAAGTAAATTTGAGCCTTTGGGATTTCCTAAAAAATATAACCAATAAAATACTCCTGAATTAATACTCTCTTTTAAGTTTTTCCTTGTTATAGAAAAAAATTTCACAATCTTCGATAATGTCCTAACCGAAGATAAGATTACACTCAAATAATAATGATGAAGTAATGTCCAACTTCCTTTACTTTACTTCACTGTATGAATTTAAATCGAGCATTGCAAAAGTTAAGGCTCTTTGAAAATTCTTGGATTTGAATCTTCGCGGTGAAATCGTCTTTAGCTTTTCAAATAGTATTGTAAGATAACTAGTTACGATGCACAGTTCGCATGTGGGATTGAAGTTATATCTAAAGGTGGGGGACTACACGTCATTTGGTTTTCCCATTCAATATCTCAATCTCAAAAATCAAACGAGTGAAAGAAAACTATTACTCTATCAACTAAACAAAATCACGATATGTTGACATTAAAAGAGAATATTTTTTATTATAGAACGACAGCCACTAATCTTTTCTACGCAAAACCTTGGGATAGACGGTTTACGCATCAAGAAATGGATATTACTCTAATTGATAATATACTTTGGTTCAACCTTGTGCAAGAGTATGTATCTCTAAATTAAGTTGTTGTCACCAAAATTGAGTATATTATAGTCGCCTCGGATAAATTGTACAATGTAAAAACCACTTGTATATAATGAATATTATACCACTAGTTAATTAAAGTCGAGCTTATAAATTAGCCCGTCGTGGTTTTAACAAGACACTGGAAGAGTTATTCTCTATTTCTATTCCAGGGTGGACAGTACTTGATCATTGTTGACATGAGTGTTACATATCTTAACCTTCAATGAGGACATTATTGAAGAGTCGCCATTTGTTTCTGTTTCTGGGCGTACAGAGCTTTGATCCAGATAAAAGTTAATTTATCCCAAGCATCACAAGACTTGGATTGAAACAAAAAATGGGAAAAGGCCAAATAGCTTTTGTTGAAATACAACTCTTCTTTATCTTGTCTCTCATGTCTGTCTTTATTCCTTACCAATTTTTCAGTCTTCAAGCAATCATATTCACACTCATGCACACACACTCTTTAAGGAAAGGAGAATCTGGACATGAATTTTTCAGTCATGGAGTGACAAATTATTGGTAACGAGCAGGCAACTAGCTCACTATAAATCTGCCTGCTCTCTTTGTTTGCTCATCACAGTTAATACCTTCACCAATAATTAAAATTATCTCTACTGTGTTTAAATTCTTGATCATTTCAAGGTATATACCGTATATTGTTTTAGTTTATGTTTTAACTTGGTAAATTGCTTGAATCACCATGTCATAATTGCGGAATGCTTTCGCTTGTTTAATTTGAAATTACATGTACATGCATGTTGCTGTAACTAAGTTGTCTCTGTAAAAATGTTAGTGATGTTAATTGTAAACTTTTGTTGTTTGAAGTTTGTTTTTCTTGTGGATAACTTGCTTATAATTTTGTTGGTTCTCCTATCAACTGGTGTTACCTATCACAAAAAAACTTTTGGGGTCTCAGGAATGTGCTTACTTTTGAAAAAGGTGATGGGCCGTACATTCTCAAGTTTGTGTTTTTATTTTATTTTATTTGCCTAGCTCTTATATCTTGTTTGTATGGAGAAAAAGTACAGCAGTGATGATATTGCACTAAGATAAGGATGGCCATAGTGTATGAGAAGATGCAAGAATAATATTGCTTGCTCAATATGCCACAGTGCTTAGGCGAGTGCATATATAATGTGTAGGTAGATGCACCAATAATTTGGAAAGGGAAGATTAAAGAGAATGTTTGATAGTTGTATGTAAAAAAAGGGGAAAGTGAATGACTAGTCAACATGCAATCACCAGGAGAAGTGTGGGTTGATGACTCATGAACTTCAGCGAACATCAGGGGCGGACGTGTGTAGTACCAGGGTAGGGCACGTGCCCTACCCAAAATTTTTTTTTTTTTTTTTTATATTACCTATATTTACAATATTTCCGAATTTGCACTACCCTTCATTTAGCCTTCAGTCTATTCTTTTTGAGGTTTAGTGCTTTTTTTTTTACCCGATATGCTCATTTAATTATGTTTGAACCTTTAGTCTTTTGATAATATACCGTCTTTGTTCATTTTGAAAAAGTAATATACAAGACGACTTGCGACTTGCGCCCTAGGAGATTTAGAATTTTGGCTCCGCCCGTGGCGAACATGCAATTTTTATGCTGAAGAAGATTCTCTAGCCTACCTTAAGATGTTCCTTAGTAGTTGTGCTGTATGCATCATAACTGATGTAAATAACCATAACTTCAAAGAATCTTCGAGATGTTATAAGGCGCAAACAGTAAATGATTGGCTTCATTTTTGTATGATAATGTGTTAGGTTTCAAGTTGGCATATGCAATGTAAGTAATCCATATGCAGGGAACCTTCTTTTGTTTGCTGTGTGTATGTATAGTGTCCTTATATTTGCTGATCTCTATATGTATAATGTAATAGCATCTTAAGTGAGTACTCTCAAGGTCTCTAAGAAGATTTTTAATTGAACTGGTTACATGTCCGGAAAAAAATTTCTGACAATTGTATATGGCTTCATCACTTTTTGTTATTAATTGGTTTATGCTTTTCCATTTTTCCGTTCCCTTACTAGAGAGGATGTCTAACTTGCACGGTCTATATCTTAAATTTTATGCAGAAGCACTGGACGATTCAGGAAGAAATGGGTACAAGTACCTTGTGCAGCTTTCTTCTTTTCCTTAATATTCTGCTTACATTTTCACAACAATATTCTGCTACCAAAGTCGAAGCAGATCAGACAGTTGCTCTTGTTGTAAATGCCTCCAAGGAATCATCACGAAAGATATCGGATACCATGTTTGGTGTATTTTTCGAGGTAACATTGGTCTGCAGTTATGAATTTCATGATAAAGGCATGTGTCATTTCTTTCAAGTTTTTGGTGCATTTACAAAATCCTTACCTCAGGATTCTTTATTTTTATAAATGGGTATGCTCGCTTTTATGCATCAACCCTGAAAATGTGTTTCTCTAAAAAATCCTCAGGAGGTTTTGAATGCTGGTTCTGGAGGTTTATGGGGAGAGCTTGTCAGCAACCGAGGTAGGTTGGAATTTCTTTCAGTCTTTCCTGGAAAGAGAGAATTTGCTAATAATTTGTTTTTTTATAAAGGAGAGATGATTATTACAGAAAAGGGATTTGAAGACAAACGAGATAAACAATAATAAATTGCTCTTGAGCTGCTTAACATAGTAACGAGTTTATATCCTTATAGATCCTAACAATTAAGTTTAACTGCAGGTTTTGAGGCGGGAGGTCAAAACACACCTTCATATATTGATCCTTTTTCAGTCATTGGGGATGAATCATCCTTAATTGTATCTACAGAACGCTCTTCTTGCTTTGAAAGAAATAAAATTGCACTTCGAATGGAAGTGCTCTGTGATGATCATACAGGCCCCAACATCTGTCCTGCTGGAGGAATCGGTATATATAACCCTGGCTTCTGGGGGATGGTAATAACTAATCACTTGAGAACTACAGGAGTGTAGGTTATTTTGTGGCAGTTATGATTACTTTCGCTTTCTTTAACCACAATAACAACTTAGTTTTTTTAATCAAACGCAGAATATTATTGTTTATTCTTGATAAGGCCTTCACCCGAATGATCCTTGAGAACAATGCTTTCCCAGTTGATATTGAATTACAGCTCCCATTAAAAGCTAATCTTGCATATGTTTCCGATGTTTATGGTATTCAATATCCCCTCCGTTAAGACAAGACAACAATACAATAGCTAGTAGTGACCCGACCAGAACCACTGTGCCCTGAACTCTAATCATACATCTACCAGCACGAGATGTCAATATTGGCCTTCTCGAGAGAGGTTTAGCCCGATTTACTAATCGGAGGAGGTGTTAGAGAATATAATTAATTACAACACTTATTATGTGTACAAGCTCAGTGTTTTAATGAAGCGATGATTAGCCTCAATGTAAGGCACAAACCTGTCGCCATGTTAAAATTTATATCTCAGTTGAAAGTTCAACCTTGTGGATATAATTACTTTTTACATTTATTATCTTCAGAAAGTGAAAATTTTATATTTCTTGAAAAAGATGCAAATTAGATTCTAGCAACCAAGTCATTCCTGCAGTTTATTCAGTAAATTGGTGAACTGATTAATTCATAGATTTTCTCTTTTTATGTTTTGTTTAAATATATGAAACCTTTACCTACGTGAGAATGAGTTTTATGTACTTTTCAAAGCTCCCCATAATATGTAAACTTACGATGTTGGCATGCTTGCTCCTGATATTTTTTAAAAGTAAAATTGATAATATTTCTTTCATGATGTTCCACACTTTAATTTTATGTATTCAATCTTAGACGTATATCTGTCTTTGCAGAATATTGAACAAGGGAAGACCTATAAACTGGTGCTCTATATTCGTTCATCAGGTCCAATTGATATATCCGTGTCTCTGACTGGTGCACAAAAGACCCTTGCTTCAGATTCATTGGTGTGAGTATTAGTGGCTCCTAATTTGAATATTTTAATGTCAGTTTAGTTAATTCAACCAAGTTTTGTTTGTAAAGAGATGTTTTACCTGTATCTATGCAGAGCTGATGAATTAACTAACTGGACTAAGAAGGAAATTTTGTTAAAAGCACAAGGATCTGATACAAAAGCAAGACTTCAACTAACCACGGCCAAAAAAGGTGTCATATGGCTTGATCAAGTATCATTGATGCCAACAGACACTTATAAGGTAAATTTAGTTTGGAACCATATTGATATAGGTTTCGTTACCATGTTTTACTTGATGAACCAACCCCGTCCAGAGCTTCAACATGTTGAGTTTCCTTTAGCTCAATGTTATGGCGTTTCCTTCCGAATACAGTGCGTGCAGTTCCATAAAAATGTTATCTTTCATTAATTCGTACTTCACACATAAACATTTTCTTCCTTGACAAATGGCCTCTATGGTACTAATTTTACCTGAATTTCTCATGAAGTTTGCAGTTACATTACAGTTAGCCTCCTGAAATTTGTTGTCTTGTAACATGAGTTTATCGAACTTTCTAGTTATACAAGCTGCCAATTGTAGTGGCATGTCTGCTACTATTGGAAGTTTGGAATTCTTTGCAGTAAATTATGATATTACACAAACTTTTATGGTGTCATTTATGTTTCCTTGTAAATGACTGGAGATTAAGCATTTTATCTGTTTAGGTAATTCAAGCATCAACACTAGCTTTGGTAATGGTTTATAACAGTTCTGATAAGAGTGTTCTCTTGAGTCAGGGCCATGGTTTTCGGATAGATCTTTTTGAGATGTTGAAAACTCTGAAACCAGCTTTTATTAGATTTCCAGGTATTGCTTATAATTTTTTCATAGCATTTGCTACTTGCATGCGCTCAAATTATCTTTTCGACGTTTGCAATATTTAAATGTATATGCTATGTATCATATCAGGAGGCTGCTTCGTGGAGGGTGTATATTTGAGGAATGCATTTCGCTGGAAAGAAACTATTGGACCATGGGAGGAGAGGCCTGGGCATTTCGGTGACGTTTGGGATTACTGGACTGATGACGGGCTAGGTTATTTTGAGCTTTTCCAGGTACAGAATATGCATCCTGCAACTGTTGTGTTATTTAATGTTTATTTTTGTCCCAAAATATATTTGATTTTCAATTTCTGCAGCTTGCGGAGGACTTGGGGGCAGCACCTGTGTGGGTGTTCAACAATGGTAATATTTGTGTTTTACTACTTTATACATTCACTCCAAGTAAACTGTGGTATGATTTTATCTTGCTTTTCTTTCTCATCTTTGAAAATTTCAGGAGTCAGCCACACTGAATCTGTTGACACTTCCCTAATCGCACCATTTGTACAGGTCGTTTTTTTGCTTTATTTGGGACATGTTGATTATTTTTTCATACATTACATATCAGTATCTCAAAATGGGGTTAATTGAATTTTTGTCGTTCAACTCGAAGTACTCTGTGATTGAGGGCCTACAAATTTTTATTTTTTTGTTTTGCAGAAATGGTCCTTAAGGCCATATACACATTCACGTGAATTCGTATTTGTATTTGCCTATGTGGATGATTACTTGAATTTTTTTAGTTTTTTTAAAGTAGTATAATAATTCACAAAATTTCACTAACTTTATAATTCAATTTAAATTCCATCCGTTGATCTTACTTATTCAATTTGAATTTGATACGTACATATTGTTTAAGTAGAAGGTGCAAGGTTTGAATCTCATTGGCATAAATTTCTCCTTTTTATTTATTATTTTTAAATGTTTTTAAAAATCACTGATTATAACAGAAAAACCCTTAACACAGTGTGTTAAGTAAATATTAATTTCTAATAAATTCCTTTGAGCTTCCATCTGTAAGTCTGTAACAGAACTCCCTAGGCCTGCAGAGTTTCCATGGAGGTTTTTTTTTTTTTTTTTTTTTTTGAAATAATGTTGATTTACAGATCTTCCATGGGCTCTGTTGTTTTGGAAGCTCCGATGAGCCTACATGGACCCTTTAATCTTCATAAAAATAATTTTTAGAAAGAAGATAATTACTTTGGGAATTTTATCAAAGTAAATTAGAATTAGTGTTTATGTTGAATGAATTTGAGATTTTTTTGCTTCAATTTGGAAATTTAGTGTTAGTAGGGTTTCGCTAAAATCGAAATAGGAAACTTTTTTCCTTTCAAATTAAATTTAATAGTTGTTCCAACATGGCAATATGACCGAAAACACAAACGAAAATCCGGAAAATTGGTCTTTTGAGGAAGTAGAATGCTATTATAGGAATTGTACGGAGCTCAATCGCCAAGAACTTCGCGTTAAGGGACCAAAATTTTGACATCATGTCAGAAGGTTTTTCATAAGTAGTTCATGTGAAACTCCTCTTTTTTCTTTTTTGTATATACTTATTTTAACCTGTCTTTTGATGAATTATCACGGTGTTGAATACTTGATTTGTCAATTTCCACCTAATGCAGGAAATTATGGATGGCCTAGAGTTTGCAAGAGGTGACTCTAAATCCAAATGGGGCTCTGTTAGAGCGGCAATGGGACACCCAGAACCTTTTGATTTGAAATATGTTGGAGTGGGTAACGAGGACTGTGGGAAGAAGAGTTACCTTGGTATGAATCATGATCGAGATGATGCATATACCATGATCTATGTGCACTATAAGCTGGTTTTGTTTGTAGCATAGTTAGTACATTTGAGCTTTCTTTAGTAAGTTGCAGGAATGGACGTTTGATCTGACCTTGAAAATTCTCATCTTATGGTTCAGGAAACTACCTGAAGTTCTATTCTGCTATAAAGCGTGCATATCCTGACATCAAAATCATCTCAAACTGTGATGGTTCCTATCGACGACTGGATCACCCGGCTGATTTGTATGACTATCATGTAAAAATCTCTATCCTGACCGGCTGTCACAAGAAGTGATAATTTATTGCTGAAATTTATATTATTTTAGCTAATTATACTCCTTCCGTATTTTCTTGGCTTTTAGATTTATAATAATGCAAGTGAAATATTCAGCATGGCTCACGTGTTCGATCGAGCATTACGAAATGGTCCCAAGGTATGTCTGGTTGACTTTAGAAATTGCCATTTTAGGCTGAAACGCTGCTTTAAGCGATTTGATAAGTGGATCAGGCTTTTGCTAGTGAATATGCTATGAATGGACCTGAGGCCGGCAACGGTAATCTTTTTGCAGCTCTCGCGGAAGCTGGATATGTTATTGGATTAGAGAAGAACTGGTATTGTTTCGAAAAATTATTTATCCAGTGATTTGGCTTTGTTATTAATTTCTTTGTCTTTGAACAACTTGATTTTGCTCCAATCATGTGCTAAATAAGTACTCATAATTATCTCTTTCAATGCAGTGATGTTGTCGAAATGACAAGTTATGCTCCTTTATTTACGAGAGTCAAAGACGGAAAGTATGAAAAACTATTTATCCTCAATTTATCTGCTATCCTTCAATGCGTCACTTTCAGTCTCATGCATAAGGTGATAACTGATAAGGGTACTGTTTTTTTTTTTCCTTTCTTTCAGCTGGAATCGAGATGCAATTGTCTTCGACTCTTGGCAAAATTATGGAACTCCCAGTTACTGGATGCAACATTTCTTCAAGGAGTCAAATGGTGCTACACTTCTTAATTCTTCCCTACAAAGCAACCCGTCCAATGCTCTTATTGCGTCCGCTATTGTGTGGAAGGATGCAGAGAACCATAATGAATACTTGAGAATAAAGGTTTGTTAAATTGCCCTGAATCATTTGCCGGACTTGTAATCTTCACCACGACTATATATGCTGCTGCTTCATTGTCGAACTTTATGACTTCAGCATTTACTTGTACTATGCATCTTGATCATCCAGGTTGTCAATTTTGGAAGCGGTAAGGTGACTCTTCAAATATCTATTGCTGGAGTAGAAATGAACTCTCTACAATCAGCTGGGTCGAGCAAACTTGAAATGACATCTTCTAACCCGATGGATGAGAACTCATTTGCAATGCCAAACAAGGTATCCATCAAGCTGTTGAATTTACTTTCTGAAAATTCTCATCTTGATCAGTATGATTCCAGCTTATTGCAAACTTTACCAATGGAACTAGGATAAGTCGACCTAAACATTGAAACCTCCTCCGTTTCAGGTGTTTCCCGTCAAGAGTGGACTTGATCATGTCGGCAAGGAAATGGATGTAGTCCTCTCTCCATATTCATTCACAGCGTTGGACCTGTTATTGATCTCTTAATATGAAGTGCAATATCGGGCACTGGTGATGTGGTAAAGCTTGATACTAGGAGATTGATATGTTAAATTTTGATCAGTTGGAATAAATGAAAGCAGCAACAAGTTAAGTGCTATACATATTATGTTGTTTGCCTCTTGTGTTAGACACTGACACTTGCATTGATATGCTTGTATTCTTGTTCAAAGAGTGCCTACTTATGAACTATTAAAAGGAATGATTGATTCTACTCCTCTGTTTGTTGCAAGAAGTTATAGAATCCAATCCAATTTAAGTTGTAGAAATTGCCCCAAGGAAATGTCACAAGATCAGTGTACTAGTGAGTAGTGACTGTAGGCTGTAGCTGCACGAAACGGAACATGGGATTGTTCTCTCTGTTTTCTTGCTGTATGGTCTGCAGAAAGACAGGTTTTTGGTATATCTTGTAGCAGACTTGGGGTCAATGAATATACCAAACACCTTTTGATTTCATCATATGTCTGTTCTGAACTAGTTAAGGGTGCATATTTGACATGGCCGATCGACTTGTTAATGAACTCGATCGGACTTGATCTCAACTGTAATTTTTTTCGAAGCAGAAAAAAAAAAAAAAAAAAAAATTAGAAATACTAATAACACAATGAGCAAGAGATGATCTCCATTCAGTTCACACATACTCCACCTCCTATAATTACAAATTACAGAAATTGCTCCAAACTCCACATTACTCGAATCATTTTCTATTTAGAGCTCCACTCATTTTCTTTCCACATCTATTCAACACAAAAAACATTTGATCCCAAAAATGACCTCAAAAGGTTTAAAAATTTATCGCCCAAGACTTGGCGAGATTTGCCCTCTCTATCAAGTCAAGACCTCAAGAACTTTAAAACTAAATCACAACCGTTTACTTGTATAGTTCCTTGAATTGTGACTTGCCAAGAAATTTAATAAACACCGTTGACCGCCTCCATGCACTAAGTTTTATCTTAAGAAATTTAAATCTAGATCACACCTATCTAGTTCCTTAGGATTTGAATTGACAAGAAATTTAAGAGGTGATCTTGACCACCCTCTATGCCAACTTTGACTCCAAGAAGTTTAAAGCTTAATCACCCTGATATAACTTAGTGCATGACTTGGCAAAAAATTAAGATACTACACCAAGTTTTTACCCTAGAAAATTTAAAATTAGATCAAGTAAGTATAATAAAAGGGAATACTTTTATAATCTATAAGAAAATTCGGTTTTCACAATAAAGAACCGGTCAATAGTTTTTATATAAATACCCCAAATACAACACACTCTCATAAAAAGCACACAACCCAACCATCTTTCTCTCTCTACAAAAGCCCTAGTGAGAGAAACATTCATACATCTCTCTCTTTCTCATCACTCACTCCATATCCTCCGCCGGAACCATATACTCCGCCGGAAATTATGGTGCTCCAACACGGCGTCTCGCCCTCCCTCCCTCCCTCCCCCCCCCCCCCCCCCCCTTCACATTCATGCACGATTTCACCGGATTTATGCCGAATCTTGCCGGATTTCCACCGGATTTTCAGATCTAGTTGCTAAAATGTTCAAATCAACAAATTCATCTCTCTTTTTTCGTTAAAATCTCAATTGGAAGTGAAATTTGACCTTTTATTTTTCGTTTTTCGTTGATTTTACGATCTGATGTTTTCAGATCTGAAATTCGTACAGTGAAAATCGAATTTTGCAATCTGGTGCTTTGTTATAGTTTTAAGAGCTGGTGTTATAGTTTTAAGCATCATTGTTATGGTTTTAACTTGTGTTGAATGTTTCCGCCTGTTTTTGTTTTAGCGATATATATATATATATATATATATATATATATATATATATATATATATATATATATATATATAATCTTGCCAAACTCCCCGCGGGGAGTATTATTTAATTGAACAAACTTGATTTAGTAGTAAGTTTTGATTCTGGTAGACACGCATATAATTCCTTGGATAGGTGTGTAAGACGATGTTTGAATTAGCTTTTACGAAATCAAGCCAGTAAGATTAATGAATAAGCTTTTTGGGAACAATATGGCTTCTGCCTCATCATCTGTACCAGATACTAGTGACAATATAGTATCTACAATTGAAAATACTTGGGAAGACAAGGATTTATTTAACTGGAAACCACCTAATGTGGATAAAAGTACAATATATAAACAAGGTTTATTAGATTTTAGATCGGCTTATACTATAAAAACAGAAGAACAAGTCCTTCCTTTAGTAAGTGATCAACAAACTTTACATTTATTCACTAAAAAATCAATTAGAAAGCATATAGCCAGTGGATACAAATTCTTACATATAGGTCTTGTACAAATTGTTATTAAACCTTTAACAAGAGAAGGATTAGATACTAGCATTTTTGTTGCACTTAGAGATGCTAGACATTTTGATTTTCAAGATTCCCTTTTAGGATTAATTGAAACAAGTCTCTGTAATGGACCAATTTATTTTAATTGTTATCCTAATTTTACCATATCTTTAAGTGACCGCATATTTTAGATATTCTTACTTTAAATGTAAAACTCATAATTACAAAATGAAGCATGGTTCTCATATATATGAGATATTTTATAGAATACATTACAAAGTTATGAATACGGGTTTAAATGTCAAAGCAAAGACACTATGAAAAATCTTACGGACAAACTATTTTTGGGAAATTAATAAGTCAAAGTCTAATCTTACAATTCCTAAGACTATAGAATGGAAAAATGTTAATCTTCACGAAGCACAGTTTCCTATACGGAACGATACCAAGATCCCAACCAATAGAAAATTTCAAATAGAAAATATAGTAGACCACCCAGGATGGAGGGTTAGTATAAGATTTAATGCAAAGTTTTATGTCATTTAGAGGTTATAGCCCACAAAAAGTAGTGGTTATTTATCTCAAGTAGTTCCTTAGAAATTCCTTTAGTCCTTTTGAAAAAGATAAGCATGATTTTCAAGGAGTAAGGACGATAGAAATATAGCCCAATGACGGTTTATACTTCACAAAATGACATAAATGATTTAGATCAACAAGAAGAAAACAGACCAATTTCACCAAATCTTTCAAGCATTTATGTTTTGAAAAAAGAATTTTGCATAGATAAAATTTCATTAAGAAAAGATTTTATGAGTGACAAGTACAAACAGGATAGAAAGTGGTTCATGGAAACATTTTCAGAAAAACAAAGAAATACCATAAGAAATGAATGGTATGAACTGATGATTATTGCACAAATAAATATACCATTTTTTACTTATTTCTTTAAAAAATTTGGAGATAATAAACTTTTGGTTTTATCTAAAACGAAGAGTTATTTTACAAAGCAAGATGGGTCAAGTGTCTCGAATGAATTCCCTCCTTTAGAACCTGTTAGGACAAAAGTTTTTGCTGATGTCACAGACTGTACACCAGTTATTACCAACATTAAAGATGATGAGTCAGGAATGAAGCAAAGAAATTATACAAATATAGGTTTACATTGTCTAAGAAAACAATTAGAGAGAATAGAAGGAGCTATAGAAAAGAATTTAGGTAGTAAAACTCCAATTGACACAAAAGCAGCTTCTACAAGTAAAGAACAAAGTCTGCCAGAAAAACAAATGTACAAATTTCCTTTCAAAATTAATGAGTACAAACCAAAGTTAACGGAAAGGCGAGTTACTAAAAGATAAATTCTAAGTTAGGAGATTTAGGTACGAAAAATTAAACACTTTAAAAAACCACTAGAAGCCACTAATTCGGATAATGAGTCCAAGATAGTAATCATATTTTTCCTATTGTAAAACCGAATATAAAATTTTTATCCTAGACCAACACCCCAGATATACAATTAGAAGAAACACACTCACAAAGGACATTTAATGGGTCAACAATTTATGAATGGAATATAGATGGTCTAGCAGAATACCAGATTATAAAAATTTGTCAAGAAATGGTGGTCATATCAAACATATATGGTAATACAATGAAACAGGTTGATTGTGCAAGAACTTTAATTTTAGGGTTTAATGGTCAATTAAAAGGATGGTGGGATAATTCCCTTACACCATTAGAACAAAATGCAATTCTAGATAGTATTAAGGAAGATGATGATGGGATACCAATTTTAGATGAAAATGGTAACCAAATTTCGATGTGATAACTTCCCTCATTTATACTATATTACTCCATTTTGTCGGAGATCCAAACTGGTACACTGAGAGAAACACAGAGATTTTACAAAATTTAAAATGCAGAAAACTTCAAGATTTTAAATGGTACAAAGACGTGTTCCTTACAAAAATTTACGAAAGAGATGATCCAAATAATTATTATTGGAAAGAAAAATTTATTTCGGTTTACCAAAGTTATTTGAGTAAAAAGTAAGGGAAAAATTAAGAGCATTAATGGAAATATAGAGACAATGCCTTACGGAGAAATTATTAATCAAATAAACCTAACAGGCCTACAAATTTGTAATGACTTGAAGTTAAAATCCCAATTAAAGAAACAAAATATTGTAAGTAGAAAAGAATTGGGAAGTGTGTGAAGTTTGGTTTGACAAATTTAAAACTCCGATTCATCATAAAAGCCATGATAGAAAACCCTACAAGAAAAAGCATTTTCACAAAAGAGTTAATAGGCAAGACTATAAACCAAATTATAAACAAGATTATAAACCAAATAAAAGAAAGAATAATTTTTATAAGAAAAAAGAAAGAACTCCAATAGAGAAAATAATTTGTCACAAATGTAAGACCCCTGGACACTATGCCAACACTTGTAGAGTAAGACAAAAGATACAAGAACTAGTTTTAGACGAACAATTGAAAAACCAACTTTTAAAAAGATAGACCAAGTAAAAGATCCCCAACAAAAAGATAATTATTTAAAGAAATTAAAAGATATGGTTTTGGAAGGAGGACAAGGGCCTTCTGCTCCAATTAAACAAAAAACAGATTTCAAAGATATAATAAAAACATTTAATACTAACAAAACAAGTAACATCTCCATTAATGATATTCAACATGAGATTAGGGAAGTTAAAATAGAAATACGACAATTAAAGCAAGAAAGTGAACAAATGAAACGAGAAATTTTGATTTTAAAACTAAAAGATGAATTACTAAAAGAGGAAAACACCACTGATGAAAAAGAAGAAAATAATTCAGAAAAAGAAGAAAGTAATGAAGAAAAATCTTTTATAAATGCTATATCACAAATTTCTTACCAAAAATGGTATGTTAAAGTTAAAATTGTTATAGGAAACTTTATTCTAGAAACAGTTGCCTTAATGGATAGTGCGATATGAATTGAATTGCACAAGAAGGATTAATACCTACAAAATATCCGGAAAAATCTAAGGAAAGATTATCAACAAAGAAACTCAGAAAGACTAAAAATAAATTACAAACTTTCAAATGCACATATTTGCAATGACGGAGTTTGTTTCCGGGCAATCTTTGTTTTAGTAAAAGATCTAGACACTAAAGTCATTCTGGGAAACTCATTCATGTCAATGTTGTTTCCTATACATGTAGACAACAAGGGAGTAGAAACCACAGTTTTAGGAAAGAAAATACTTTTCCAATTCCAATATCCTGTGTCAAACAGAGAAATAAACCTTTTACAAGAAACTGGAATTTTTCAAAAAATAGAAAATAAAGAAAAACAAATTATGCATCTTAAAGAGGAACTAAGTTTTAAAAGAATTGAAGAAAAAATAAAAAACCCAATTCTACAGAAACAAATTTTAACCTATCAAAAGAAGCTAGAGGATGAAGTTTGTTAAATTTCCCATGACTTTTGGGATAGAAAAAGACATATTGTAACCCTTCCTTATGAAAATGATTACGAAGAAAGTAAAATTCCGACTAAGGCAAGGCCTATACAAATGAACCAAGAATTGTTAGAACATTGTAAAAAAGAAATTTCAGAATTATTAAAAATGAAAATCATAAGACCAAGCAAATCACCATGGTCATGTTCTGCATTTTATGTACAAAAGATATATATATATATATATATATATATATATATATATATATATATATATATATATATATATATATATATATATATATGTGTGTGTGTGTTATAGTTTCAAGACCTATTATTGTAGTTTTAAGCAGCAACGTTAGTGTTTTTAGCCTCTGGTGAAATATTTATGATTTGATTTTTTGCAAATGCTTTGTTATAGTTTTATGAGGCATTGTTATAGTTTTAAGATGCACTGTTATGGTTTTAAGCATCAATGTTACTGTTTTTAACTTGTGTTTGTGCTTTGTTATAGTTTTAAGATGCACTTTTATGGTTTTAAGCATTAATGTTACTATATTTATCTTATGTTGAGTAGTTGCATGTTATTGTTTTTAGCGCATATGTTATAGTTTTAAGACATATTGTTATAGTTTTAAGCATCAACGTTAGTGTTCTGAGAAATATTTATGATTTGATTTTTTGCAAATGTTTTGTTATAGTTTTAAGAGGCACAGCATGGTTTTATGTATCAATGTTACTATTTTTAACTTGTGTTGCATGTTCTTTGTTATAGGTTTAAGATGCACTTTCATGGTGTAAAGCATCAATGTTACTGTTTTTTAGCATGTGTTGCACGTTCCTTCTTTGTTTTTAAGCACCAATGTGATAGTTTTGATGAGAGTTGTTATGATTTTAACCCAGTTAATGAATGTTTTAAGCAGATGCAAATGATGGCATTGAGTTTGATGATAGGTCTATGGAAGGTGTCATTGCAATATTGAAGCAACAAGCACAAGCAACAAAAGGCATGAAGCCGAAGTTCACCGACAAGTTTAATAAAAAAAGACCTATTTTAACGACTCAGTTTGCATTTGCATAAAAAAAAAACACCGAATGAACGTTTATTGTAATTTCTTTCCTATGAGAATAGATGTTTTAGAACCTTTGGATCACTATTCCAATATTGTAATGACGGAATGTTTCAAATAGCTTATTTTAAGCTTGTTTATTGATGTTTTAATGGCATCCCTGAAACTTTTAAACGTGTTTAATGGTGGTTTAATGATATTAGATTGTCACTTAAAAGTATAACAAGCCATCTTAAAACTATCATGGCTCCTTAAAACCATCACACCATCTATTAAAACATTAACAAGAGAGGTTAAAACTATAATTAAAACATATAATACCGACGCATTAAAACCATCACATCATATCTTAAAACATTAACAAATACGTTAAAACTGTAACTGAAACTTTCAATGCTGACAACTTAAAGCTATAACATAATCTATTAAAAGCATAATGAAAAATGTGTCTATTAAAAGCATAATGAAAAATGTGTGTCTCTGCGGTTTTTTAAGAAACTTGGCTGGTCAGACCGCTAAAACCCAAAAACCACAAAAAATCTTGATTTTTCTATCTTTTAGAAAAATCTTGTCTTTTCCAAGACTTTGGCAATTAGATCACCTTGATGTAGTTACTTAGATTTTGACTTGGTAAGAAATTCAAAAAGAGACGACCTTGACCGCCCCCAACACCAAGTTGATCCCAAGAAATTTAAAAGGAGATCGCACCGGTTTAGTTTCTTGGTCTAGGACTTAGCAAAAAAGATGAGATAACCGTTATTACCCCTCTACCAAGTGAATAAATTTCATCAGTCTTGCACCAAAACCAAACTGCATTTTTCTTGTCAGCTCCACTCTAACTGTTAAAGGATCACAATTCACAGCTAACACAGTAAGTGTTGGTCCAATTTGAATGTTACTGTTATTTTTCAAAAATTGATCTCAACTATAGTATTTGGCAATGCCAATGTAGCAATGTGGGTAAAACTTTATATATACAACTTAGTAGATGTACAAATTTCCCCAATTAAAGATGTTATCCCCTGATTTACTTCCCACACTAATAAGTGGACTTTCAGAACCATCTTATTATAATTTTAATGTAAAAATAAGTTGATAAACTATTCATATTGAGAAAATATACTTAGGCTCTGTTCTTTTCAACTGAAATTTACCGAATCGAATCGAATCAATTGAATCGAATCGAGCCGAATCGAATCGAATCGAGCTGAATCAATCGAATCAATTGTAGTATAAAATATAATTCAAGGTAATCGAACTAAATCGAATCAATGGAATGAATCGAATCGAATCGAATGAGTTTTCAATTGAAGAGAACAGAGCCTTATTATAACAATAAAACATGAAAATGTAGTACTCTCTATGTCCCGCAAAACTTCATACATTTAATATTTTTAGCCGTCCTACATAACTTCATACATTACTAAAAAAAGCTACCTTACACCCAACAAATAATAAACAGTTTTAAATTTACAAACATATTACACATTTTGTCACAAAGAGTACATTTTCCCCACATATTTTAGCCAAAGTCTTGAAAAATGTAAGATTTTCCTTAAAAAAAATAGGAAAGTCAAGGATTTTTTGTGATTTTTGCGGTTTTTGAGTTTTAGTGGTCTGACCGGCCGAGTTTCTTAAAAAACCGCCGAGACACACATTTTTCGTTATACTTTTAATAGATTATGTTATGGTTTTAATTTGTTGGCGTTGAAAGTTTTAGTTACAGTTTTAACGTATTTTATTAATGTTTTAATAGATGATGTGATAGTCTTAATGCGTCAAAATTGTATGTTTGAATCATATTTTTAACCTATTTTGTTAATTTTTAAGAGAGGTGTGATGGTTTTAAGGAGCTATATGATACATGATAGTTTTTAAGGTGGTTTGTAATCTAATATTATTAAACCACCAATAGACAAGTTTAAAAGTTTGAGAGATACCGTTAAAACATCAATAAACAAGCTTAAAATAAGCTACTTGAGACATATGTCATTACAATTTTGAAACATTCAGTCATCTAAGGTTTTAAAACTTCTATTTTCATAGGAAAAAAATTACATTAAACGTTCATATTCAATATTTTTTATACAAATGCAAACTGAGTTGTTAAAATAGTATTTTTCCAATTAAACTTGTTGATAAACTTTAACTTCCTAACAATCACACACTACCAAGTACACAGACATACATACTTGCCGTTTAAATATAAAATACCTTCACCTCACATCACCATTTCTCCAGACGCCAAAAATGGCAGATCCACCCAACCACTCTCTCACTTAACTCTCCCATTCTCTCTCTACAATTCTACAACACACCACATCCATGGCAGCTGCCTTAGAATGCTGGTCCAGTCGCACAAGGACCGACAAAGAAGCCGTCTCGATCAAGAGCCGCGAGTGCTCGATTGGAACCCCCAAGGACCAGGAACGTGTCGGAGTCCGGAAGAGAGGAAAGAGAGAGAGAGAGAGAGTGAATCGAGGGAATCGAGGATGACGGGATGGGATCGGGGGGATCGGACGCGTGGGTGTGGTGGTGATCTACTCTGGCGATGGATCGTTTGGAGAGGTGTTGAAATTTTTTCGTTCTCGGGGAGGTAGCATAGGATATGCTCGTTCGGGCGGACGGCGTAAATGTGGTAGGGCGGGAGAGGTGGTGATGGAAATGGAGTTGCAGAGATTTTGAGAGAAATTGAATGGGGATTTTGATTTTTGAGCATGATTTCCTTATATAGGCAACCGGACTGGTTTGATTTACCAAAAAAACCGAAAAAAACCGCATGTATGGTCCATTTGGCTGGTTTTTGACATTAAATCAGATTTTCCTAATATATAGGAAAGTATTCCCTTTACTATACTTACTCCATATTTTATATCTAATCATCACTTTAACTTTTGACCTAAAAATACGCATCAATCAATCCTAATATATGAAATTTTTCAGAACGAAAGTAGTGTACCTTGTGGCTGAGAATTATCCACATCAATTGGAAAGTGAGTTTAAATGAATTTAAAACACTTCCTTCAAGACATGGCTTATTCTCAACCACGTAAATCGATTGTTAGATTTAGGTTTTCAATTAGGTTTTTAGATTAATTGTAAAGAGGCTAAAAAGCAACATGTATATTAAACATGTAATCAATGTTTAAACCTAAACATGTAATCAATGTTTAAACCTACACATGTAATCTATGTAACTAAACATAGATTACATGATCTATTAATACATGATCTATCGCAAAAGTTTATACTATAAGTTATCAAACATCTGAAAATTCAATATCTCAGACTACTCCACATGCTATTTGAACTTTCAACTCTATATAAACCATAGAGCGTGCTGCTTTTCATGTCCGTCCATAAATGACCTCTTAGCTAGGTATGTCCAATCCAATCTAAAGAAAATAATTGTAACCTAATCTAAGATTTCATTTGACGAATAATAGCAACAGAGAGTTCGGCTTTGCTATCTCTAGTGCCATTTTGGTTTGAAAATGGGTATTTCATTTTACAAAATTGGATTATTTTGTCCATTTAAATAATTAGATTATGTTTAGGGGTTTTCACCCAAAAATCTTGTTTGGTTGGACTCTATGAATTGGATTATTTTCAATAAAATCCAGTTTGGTTCTGAATTGATTTTGGATTATTCAGTAGAATAAAGCAAAGTGGAATTACTGATATACATCTATATTTTTCCACTTATAATTGTATAAAATCGAGTTTGATTTCCATTTTGATTTAGTGAAAAATACATGTGAGCATAAATTTGGGGAGCAAATTTTTACCACTTTCATGTGTTTAGGCTCTGTTTACCACTAGCTTTCCAGCTCCATGAGCTTTTTTTGACCATTGACTAATAAAAAGCTCGTTACGTGAACGCGCAACTTCTTTTTCCAGCTAGCTGGAAAAAGAAGCTTCCTTGAGTGCTTTTTTGAAAAAAGAGCTTCTTATATTTTTATTCCGAAAATATCCCTACCCAAATTAACCTAAATTAGACTAAATAAAATAAGAAGTAAAAATACCCATATTACCAAGCAACGAATTCTATACATCATGCACCCAACATCATCAGCCTGAGATTCATCTTGCAAGCACGCAACAAGTTATGACATCTAGTTTTAATTTAGGTGCTGAAGCCATTGTTATAAGCATAAGGATCATTTGTTATACATTTTGTGTACTTTTTTGCAACTAGCATAAGGATTAATGTATCCGCACCTCTTTAAAATGCATACATGTAGTACACATCAATTACTGATTTTTTTTCATTACTAAGTTTAAATGCTCAACGATTATTTCTTTCAACTTCTGATAATTTTGATGATGTTATTAAAGTGGCGATGTAAAGTACATTGAATATATATTATAATTATTGGACAAAATATGATATATTATTATTTAAAAAACTATAGACTAATAATACGATAAGAAAGGTTAAAGAAAAGAAAAATAAAAGTAATGCCCTTTTATGTCATTTTACAAAATACCAGCTAGCTTTTCAGCTAATTTGCTAAACACCTACATTTAAAACCAGCTAGCTTTTCAGCTACCTAACCAGCTACATAACCAGCTACCTAACCAGCTACCAGCTAGCTTTCCAGCTAGTTTTGCTAAACAGAGCCATAATCGGGAAATTCTGGAATTTTGATCTTATGAATTTCGTATACAATATTATCCGAAAATCTTTGAAATTATTGCATCATTAGTTACGTTGCCATTGTTGATAACTTTGGCATCGATTTTTAGTTTATGTAATTTGACCTTTAAAATTTAGTTTAGAGATATTGTTTCTAATCTGTGTAATAATTATCTTAACGAAATACATATTTCCGTATAAGATCAGATCGATATTTCATATGAGTGAAATTTATAATCCCATATTTTTCATCTCATGCGTAGAATAATTGTTTTTGTCGATTGAAATCGACATCGCATATGATTATAATCCCACCTAAACATAAATTTACCTACATTTTAAACATAAAAGTTTAAAGCATGTAAAACGCCAAAGTTAGTGACGAAGCCAGGATTTTAGGTCAGGTAGGGCACAAATAAAAACTCAAACTTTTAACTATATAAATGTTATTTTTATAATATATAAAGTAAAAAAAATCCACATATATCTAATTAACGATGCATATTTTGTATTCAAAACAAATATATACTTCGCCTATATTATGTCAAAATTTGCACATATTTAATATGCTAGAATATTCTTGAACAGACAACTCTAAATTATCATCGTTATTCTCGTAAGCAACGCTAACCAATTTTTTTAATTATTAGTATTGTTTTATTTAATTATTCTTTTAAAAAAGTTGGTTATACTATTAAACAAACGAAATTAATTTTGATGTAAATACGTAAACTATGCAAAAAAACAAAAGTATAAAAGGAATATATTGACTAATAAGTAAATGGGTAGAAAAGAGAAATAAAGATTACCGGGGTCCAAAATGAAAAGAAAGGGTGCAAAACTAGGAAACCATTAGGAAAAAAAAAAAAAAAGGAAGGTGGAAACTAGGAAACGGAAAAAATAAAAAAGAAAGAGTGCAAAACTAGGAAAATATAAAAGAAGAAATGGAAGGTGGAAATTAGGGAGAAAAAAAAAGTGCATTGATGTGAAACGATTGGTGTTCTTGGATTGGGATGGCATATTTAGTTATTAATGGGAAGTTTGTATAAAATTAGACATTTCACGAGGAAGAAGATAATCCCAAAGTAAATACCTCCTCATAGAAGGTATTTGAAATTGGATTATTCATGTACAAATTTGAGGGCTTGATCACTACAAGAAATCCGCCAAATAGCGACGGAGGATAGCGACGGATTTTATCCGATCCGTCGCTACCTAGCGACGAATCGCTAGGTGTAGCAACGGATTGGAGACGGATTGAGCGAATTCGCTCAATCCGTCTCCAATCCGTCGCCAAATTAGCGACGGATATGTTTCTGTCGCTATTTGGCGACGGATATAAATATCCATCGTTGACCGGATAATAATATCCGTCCCTAAATAAGTTGACCGAATTAAAAAAATATATATAAAAAAAAAAGAAAATCGATTAAATAGCGACGGATAGCGATCCGTCGCTAAATAGCGACGGAATTTAGCGACGGATAGCGATCCGTCGCTAAAATATATATACAATCGGGCAGTAGCCCTTTTCTTCCCCATTTTTCAGCAGCTTCTTTTCTTCCTTCTTTCTTCTTCATTCGCCATTTCCAATTTTCGACCAAAACTCGACCGTTCCGGCCAATTTTGGAGTCTTCTCGAAGCTCATGGGACAAGGAGCTCGTGTGGTCAACCAATTTCATCTTTTTTCAGCTTAATCAAAGGTATTTTGGCTAAAACCCTAACTTTGCCAAATTTGGGAATTTTGTTAATTTCGACTAATTTGAGCAATTGCATGTTTATTGTAAGTATGTAGTAGTTAGTTTAGCTTATATTACGTAGTGTGTTAACTTTGAGATGTTCAATTGATATACGATTGTGAATTTGGATTTTTAGTATAATGTTAGGATGTTTGGAAGTATGTAGGGTTGTTAATTTGATATTTTTCGTATATGTAGTAGGATTAGAAAGATTTAGTTGAGTTTTTGGAACCCTTACTTGTTGACAAATTTGGGAATTTTGTTAATTTTGACTAATTAGATCAATTGTATGTTTATGGGAGCTATAGTATACTAGCTAGTTAACTTTGTGCAATTGATATATTGATTGTGAATTTGTATTGTTAATTAGTATAATGTTAGGATGTTTGTAAGTACGTAGTAATTTTGATTCGATAAATTCGTATATATACACTAGATTATGAAGATTTAATTAAGTGTTTTGAGACTATTTGGTGATTATATTAACGTAAAATGCATGTTATAAATCTAATAATTGTAGACGTGTCAGGCTAATCATATAATTATGAATCCCGATCGTTCATGGATGTACCGTCGCATAGTTAATGGCATAATTCAGTCTAGTTTTGTGGAAGGGGTTGAATCCATCATCACTTTTGCGCTTACACAAACTACTTGTTTGAGTTGGGGGGGGGGGGGGGGGATGAAGTGCCCTTGCAATGCGAACAAATGTAGGAATAAACAATTTTTGCCACCTGAAACGGTAGTGGAACACTTTAAACGTAAGGGGTTCGTGTCTCAAGATGAGGTATGGTGTTATCATGGTGAGACAGCACCGCTTCATGGATTATGAGCATCTCTCAAAGCGTAAAAGGAAGGAGAAAAATGTGATCGGAAGTACTCAAAATACGTCTACATCTGATGCTAATTATGATCATGAACGGATGGAGCAAATGGTGTATGATGTTGCGAGTCCAGATTTCATGGACACCAGGGAGCCAGTAACCGAGGGGGATGTGGAGGAGCCTCCAAATCCTGCGGATCAGGTGTTCTTTGACTTGCTGGAATCAGCAAAGAAGCCGATTTATCCGGGGTGTAGGCTCAGCGAGTTGTCTTTGTTGGCTCGGCTAATGAGTTGTAAGGCTAATGGCCAGCAATCTGAAGCGAGCTTCAATGAATGGATACAAGTAATGTCGGATCTTTGTCCTGAAGAAAACCTAGTTCCCACCAACTTTTACCAGGCGAAGAAAAGGATGCGGGGGATGGGGTTGCCCATGGAAACCATAGATTGTTGTGAGGATTTGTGCATGATCTATTGGGGGAGGATAAAGATCTACTGAAGTGCAAGTTCTGTGGTAAGGACCGGTACAAGCGTTACAAGGAGGGGGCTGTAAAGAAACATCAGAAGAAAAATCTACCACATAAGAAAATGTGGTATTTCCCTCTAGCACCCGTTTGAAGAGGTTGTACGCTTCAAGTGCTTGTGCCGATAAAATGCGGTGGCACAAGGAGCGAGTAATCCCGGAAGAGGGTAGAATGGAGCATCCATCAGACTCACCCGCATGAAAACAGTTCGATAAGACCTACCCGGAGTTTACAGCCGAGCCTAGAAATGTACGCTTAGGGCTTTGTACAGATGGTTTTAACCCATTTGGAAATGACCGGAAGTACTCTTGTTGACCAGTCATACTGACACCGTACAACCTGCCCCCCGGTGAGTGCATGAAGGAACCATTCATGTTCTTGACTGTGTTGGTGCCCGGGCCAGATGATCCGTACAAGCTGGATGTGTTCTTGCAGCCCCTAATCAAGGAGCTGATTGAGTTGTGGGAAAATGGTATCCCGGCATATGATGTGTCAACGAAGAAGAACTTTACATTGACAGCAGCATTACTGTGGACCGTGAGTGATTTTTCCTGCGTACTCCATGCTATCTGGAAGGAAAACCGCGGGCTTTAATGCATGTCCACATTGTATGGAAGACACTGATGCATTTAGACTGAAGGAGAGCGGAAAGGAATGTTGGTTTGACTGTCATCGTAGATTTCTACCAAAGGACCATATGTTCAGGAAGAACAAGACTCAATTCTTGAAAAATAAAGTAGTGAACAAAAGCGCCACGAGCCAACTTACTGGTGCAGAAATACTTGCGGAGATAAATAGGCTGGGTCTTATGAAAGTGACTGAAGTTGGGGTCGGAGAAGCATAACGAGAAAATTAGCAAAACTTGTGGATGGAAGAAGAGAAGCATCTTCTGGGACTTGCCTTATTGGAGCAGTTTTCTTATACGTCACAACTTGGATTTCATGCACATTGAGAAAAACGTGTTCGAGAACTTATTCAACACGATTTGCAACATTCCCGGAAAAACAAAGGACACCCCTAAATCTAGAACCGAGTTGGATACATTGTGTAAAAGGCCCGAGTTGACAAAGCAGAATGATAAGGGGCAGTGGCCCAAGGCATGCTACATAATTGACACTGAATCTAGGAACAAACTATTTGATTGGGTGAGGGGATTGAAGTTCCCCGACAATTACGCCTCGAAGTTGGGGCGGTGTGTATGTGAAGAGGACAAAGATGTATGGATGAAGAGCCACGATTGTCACGTGTTCATGGAGAGGCTTCTCCCTGTTGCATTTCGAGAAATGCTACCTAAACCTGTATGGATTGCGATCACCGGGCTGAGCTTATTTTTCAAGAATTTATGCTCAAGGGTGCTTGACGATGAAGTGTTAGCAAATCTTGAAAGCAACATACCATTGATTCTATGCAAGCTCGAGCGTATCTTTCCTCCGAGCTTCTTTGATTCTATGGAGCACTTGCCGGTTCACCTCCCACATGAAGCGAGGCTTGCTGGACCGGTTCAATATCGATGGATGTATCCATTCGAGAGGTGTGTAATCAAGGCAATCATTTACTTATAAAGTCTGAATTTTCCCAAGTTACATTGTGTTACATCAACATATATTCATTACAGGTACTTGGGGAAATTGAAGAGGTATGTCAGAAACAAAGGCAAGCCTGAGGGATCGATGGCCAATGCCTACGTGCGAGAGGAAGCTGCAACCTTCTGCTCCTATTACTTTGGGGACCATGTCCCGACGAAGGCATCTAGGCCGTCCAGAAACGCAGACACATTTGAAGTTCAAGAGGATGATGGCATTTCCATTTCAATTTTTAGGGTCTCGGGGAGACCTATTGGAGAAGAAAAGACAGAATGGCTGACGGATAAGGAGCTGAAGGTAGCCACATATTATGTCCTCTCGAATTATGCTGAAGTTGACAAATTTATGGAGATTTATGCTCGGTGAGTAGCTTTCTTACGCTAACACATGGATTTTAACTTCTAATTACTATATATATATATATATATATATATATATATATATATATATATATATATATATATATATATATATATATATATATATATATATATATATATATATATATATATATATCTAATCATGTAATCGTGTCCACAGCCTTTTCAGAGAGAAGAATCCAACAATGGCAGATGACGTAATTGAAGAACTGCTTCAAGAGAAGTTGGAAACAGAATTTGCAGATTGGTTCAAGGAGTACGTACGAAATCCTGTCAACAAAGTCACATGTCCTTACTTAGAATCTCTAGCAGAGGGACCAAACAGAAAGGTCTCCACATTCTCATCGTACATAGTAAATGGCCTTAGGTTTCAAACAATTGAGTCTAACACCGCCATGGCCACAAGCAATTCTGGGGTGTGTGTCAGGGGGCAAGATCAAGATGCAACTGATGATTTGTATGATTTCTACGGGAACCTGAGACGAATTGTGCGACTTGAATATCCGGGGTTTCCTTTGAAAAGAACCTTTCTGTTTGATGTTGACTGGTATGATCCTACTCCAAGTGGTACGAAGAAACACGAGCTCTATCAGATGGTAGAAATTAACCATAGGAAGAGGTATCGTACTAAGTATGAACCGTTTATCTTGGCGACTCAAGCACGCCAGGTGGTGTTTATTGAATATCCAAGCCTCAAACGCGATAAGGCGGATTTGGTCATGCGATGCATATACTGCCCGCTCGAGTAGAGTACATTGATAAGGACGACTCAATTAACAACTCGTATCAAGAAGAGGTCGTCGATCAAACAATGAAAGCTCATAAGCTAATGATGAGTTCATAGACCGCATGAAGAACAATTTATAGACTTAACAATAGCCGAGGAGGACGAGGGTATGTGTATCAGATGCTTAGTTATGTGTATATATGCTTAGTTGTTGATTATTATTACTTTTGTGCTTTAATATATGTCAAATGTATATGTTTTACATGCATATTCATGTATTCTTTACTAACACATTTTTTCCAATTTCTTATATGCTCTTGCAGTTCCGCCAAAGGAAGTCGACATACCTTCCTCCCGGTGTAGGGGTGCTAGTCCAATGGGTTCTAGTAGTACACCAGTAGTCATGGTACTAGTCCTCTTGTTGGATACGACATTGGTGGAGCAATGACCGATCTCAGTACCAGAGACTCCACCGCCTACACGGCACATGCTCTGGTGACTTCTTCGACGGGTGTCCGATTGACAGCGTTGACGGTGCTACATTCCGTGAAGCGGTGTTGTTCCCAACCAGTGAACAAGTAAGTATTATGGATTTGTAGAACATACACTTAAGATAAATATATGTTACATGATTTTACTAATGAATATTCATTTCTTGTTTGTCTCATTGATAACAGGTTTTGGCCTCCGGATGCCTCGAATAAACTAGGCAAAATCTTCAGGGGGAGGCGGGAGATGCCGGGACAGGGAGGCGAGAAGTGGTCAAATGTCCCGGACCAGATGAAGCACTTTTACTTCGACGATCTGCGCGTAGGCTTAAATGTTACAATGAATGCTTTATTTGTTCTTTTAATCATTGTGTTAATGTGTGTGGTATGTTAGCCACTATATATGTGAGTGGTATGTTAGCCACTGAACTTGGGTGATATGTTAGTCACCATTGTGTTAGTCAATTTTAGGACAATTTGAGTGGTATGTTACCACTAAGCTTGTTTTGATGTGTTAGTCACCATTCATGAACTTATTGTGTCATTTGAGTGGTATGTTAGCCACTGAACTTGGGTGATATTTTATTCACCATTGTGTTAGTCAATTTTAGAACAATTTGAGTGGTATGTTACCACTAAGCTTGTTTTGATGTGTTAGTCATCATTCATGAACTTGTCGTGTCATTTGAGTGGTATGTTAGCCACTAAACTTGGTGATATGTTGGTATTTATTCATGAACTTATTGCACACAATTTGAGTGGTATGTTAGCCACTAAACTTGGGTGATATGTTGGTATTTATTCATGAACTTATTGCACACAATTTGAGTGGTATGTTAGCCACTAAACTTGGTGTTATATTTAAATTGTTATCTTTCTTTAAACTTGTGTAATTTTTACTTTGAATGGAATTGTTGTAGAAGGACTACTACATTCCCAATGCCCTGGTGTCCCAGTTGTACTATGTTTTCGAGACTTTAGGGTCAGACATCTATAGGAAAATGGTTTACAAAATGAAGGAGACACGCAGACAACCAACTTGGCACTACAAAAAAAACCAGTTTTAGCGACGGATTTAGCGATGGATAACCCCCCGTCTCCAAACCCATCGTCACTATTTTTTTTTGCGACGGATAAGTATTCCGTCGCTAAATAACGACGAACTGGCGACGGATTAATCCGTTGACCTGTCCGTCCGAATTGGCGACGGATAACTTATCCGTCGCCAATTAGCGACGAAATTTAGCGACGGATTGTTTCCGTCGCTAAATCCCACCACTAAGTCGGCCTTAGTTCGCTTGACATTTAGCGACGGAAAAAATCCGTCGCTAAATTCAATGGGCTAATTCGCCCTTAGTTCGTGAATTTAGCGACAGATTTTTTTCCGTCGCTAAATTCACGGTTTAAATTTTTTTTTTTTATATATTTTTGTTTCACATTTCACCTGTTTTTTCACATAACATAATCATAGATAATATACCCGAAACAATTAAATTGCATTAATATATCCGAAACAATATAATTATCTATAAATTATCCGAAACAAGAAGAAGGTGAAATAGTGTCAAACTATCCATAATAAGTCTAATGTAACTAAGAATAATCGGGAGGAGGCGGTGGGTGAGACTGGGAAGAACTGCTGAACATCTGGGTCAAAGCGTCCATCCGCTGAGCCATACGAGCCTGTTCCTCAAGCACTTGCTCGTAAGCTGCCTTGGTCGCAGCTATTTCCTAGTGGAGAGGAGTCATCATCTCTTGAACCTGGTCCTGTGTGTAGAGATTAGATCGCGATCCTGATCCCTGGGACACTGAGAAGCTACCAGAACTCATGGAAGGGCCCAAACTTCCCAATCCATACATTCGACCCTTGATGTCCATTGGGTTGACCTTGAAGAAGATCTGATCTTGCTCTTCAATTGACAGCTCATGACCGTCGATCATCCTCTCGTCCATCCTCCTCTCGACCTCACTCTGCAATTGTTGGTTGCATACGAAATGAGATGTATTAGGAATCACTTTAAAATACTCAAATACAAATGTTAACCTTAAGAAAGAAACGTACCGCAATACGCTCGGCCCTCACGTCAGTCCAGATGCCATTCTTCTGCTTAGCCTTCTTGAAGTGGTACAGAGCACTCTTCGTCTGTCCTCTATTGGCCTAAAAAAATATATGTGCAAACAAGTAGTTAGTTGATTGAAATAAAAGCAAAAAACTGTTATGTATCATATTCCAAGCCATAAACAATATATTTACTAACTTCCTTCACATGATCTGTAATAACAAATGACCCATAGTGATGTCCAGCGTGCCGTGCCATCTAGCGGCTCGCATAAACGATTTTGTTCGTTTCAGACGCTTGATCGGACGAAGGATCATTCCAAAGACGCCTCCCAAAGGCCCACTCGTCATCCCCCACCCAAGTTGGTTGCCTGCGTGTCTCCTTCATTTTGTAGACCATTTTCCTGTAGATGTCTGACCCTAAAGTCTCGAAAACGGAGTACAACTGGGACACCAGGGCATTGGGAATTTAGTAGTCCTTCTACAACAATTCCATTCAAAGTAAAAATTACACAAGTTTAAAGAAAGATAACAATTTAAATATAACACCAAGTTTAGTGGCTAACATACCACTCAAATGACACAACAAGTTCATGAATGATGACTAACACATCAAAACAAGCTTAGTGGTAACATACCACTCAAATTGTCCTAAAATTGACTAACACAATGGTGACTAACATACCACCCAAGTTAAGTGGCTAACATACCACTCAAATGACACAACAAGTTCATGAATGGTGACTAACACATCAAAACAAGCTTAGTGGTAACATACCACTCAAATTGTCCTAAAATTGACTAACACAATGGTGACTAACATATCACCCAAATTCAGTGGCTAACATACCACTCACAGATATAGTGGCTAACATACCACACACATTAACACAATGATTAAAAGAACAAATAAAGCATTCATTGTAACATTTAAGCTTACGCGCAGCTCGTCGAAGTAAAAGTGCTTCATCCGTCCGGACGTTTGACCACTTCGCCTCCTGCACCAAGGCCTCCGCCTCCCTGAAGATTTTGCCTAGTTTGTTCGAGGCATCCGGAGGCCAAAACCTGTTATCAATGAGACAAATAAGAAACGAATATTCATTAGTAAAATCATGTAACATATATTTATCTTAAGTGTATGTTCTACAAATCCATAATACTTACTTGTTCCTGCCGTTGGGGAACAACACCGGCTTCCCCTGAAATGTAGCACCGTCCGTCAACGTCATGTAGGGACACCCGTCAGAGGGGAAGTCACCAGGAGCATGTACCGTGTAGGCCGGTGGAGTCTCTGGTACCTGAGACTGGCTGCTGCTCCCACCAATGTCGTATCCAACAGGAGGACTAGCACCATGACTCGCTGGTGTACTACTAGAACCCGCTGGACTAGCTCCCCTACACCCGGGAGGAAGGTATGTCGACTTCCTTTGGCACGGCATCTGCAAGAGCATATAAGAAATTGCAGGAAAAAATGTGTTAGTAAAGAATACATGAATATGCATGTAAAACATATACATTTGACATATATTAACGCACAAAAAGTAAAAATAATCAACAACTACAATACACACATACCATCATCCTCATATATACACATAACAACTAAGCATACAATACACACATACCCTCGTCCTCATCGGCTATTGTTAAGTCCATAAATTGGTCTTCATGCAGGTCTATGAACTCATCATCAGCTTGTACAGGCTTTCTCGCTGTTTGATCGACGACCTCTTCTTTGAGAGATGCTCATAATCCATGAACGGTGCTCGTGTCTCACCATGATAACACCATACCTCATACTGAGACACGAACCCCTTACGTTTCAAGTGCTCCACTACCGTTTCAGGAGGCAAAAATTGTTTATTCCTACATTTGTTCGCATTGCAAGGGCACTTCATCTTCCCCCCACTCAAACAAGTAGTTTGTGTAAGCGCAAAAGTGATGGAGGATTCAACCCCTTCCACAAAACTAGACTGAATTCTGCCATTAACTATGCGACGGTACAACCATGAACGATCGGGATTCATAATTATATGATTAGCCTGACACGTCTACAATTATTAGATTTATAGCATGCATTTTACGTTAATATAATCACCAAATAGTCTCAAAACACTTAATTAAATCTTCATAATCTAGTGTATGTATACGAATTTATCGAATCAAAATTACTACGTACTTACAAACATCCTAACATTATACTAATTAGCAATACAAATTCACAATCAATATATCAATTGCACAAAGTTAACTAGCTAGTATACTATAGCTCCCATAAACATACAATTGATCTAATTAGTCGAAATTAACAAAATTCCCAAATTTGTCAACAAGTAAGGGTTTCAAAACACTCAACTAAATCTTTCTAATCCTACTACATATACGAAAATATCAAATTAACAACCCTACATACTTCCAAACATCTTCACGTTATACTAAAAATCTAAATTCACAATCAATATATCAATTGAACATCTCAAAGTTAACACATTACGTAATATAAGCTAAACTAACTACTACATACTTATAATAAACATGCAATTGCTCAAATTAGTCAAAATTAACAAAATCCCAAATTTGGCAAAGTTAGGGTTTTAGCCAAAATACCTTCGATTTAGCTGGAAAAAAAAAAGAAATTGGTTGACCACACACGAGTTCCTTGTCGCACGAGCTTCGAGAAGACTCCAAAATTGGCCGGAACGGTCGAGATTTGGTCGGAATGCGGAAAGGGCGAAGGAAGAAGGAAGAAGCTGCTGAAAAATGAGAAGAAAAGGGCTACTGCCCGATTCTATATTGATTTTAGCGACGGATCGCTATCCGTCGCTAAAATCGATTTTTCTTTTTTTTTTTTATCCGGTCAAATTATTTAGGGACGGATAATATATCCGTCCCTAAATAACGATGGATATAACGGAAAAATATCCGTCGCTAATTTAGGGACGGATTAGAGATGGATTGAGCGATCAATCCGTCTCCATTCCGTCGCTAAACCAAGCGTTTCGTCGCTAGATAGCGACGGATAAAATTCGTCGCTAGTCTCCATCGCTATTTGACGGATTTCTTGTAGTGTGGGTGGGGGATGACGAATGGGCACTTCGGGAGGTGTACTGGAATGATCCCTTTGTCCAGGATCAAGCGTAAGAATGCATAAAATCGTTTATTCGAGCCATGAGATGCACCGCCAGACATCACTATGGGTCGCGAGCTGTTGTTACAGATCACGTGATGGAGGTTAGTAAATATGTTGTTTATGACTTGGAATATGATACATAACAGTTTTTTGCTTTCATTTCAATCAACTAACTACTTGTTTGCACATGTGTTTTTTTAGGCCAATAGAGGACAGCCGAAGAGTGCTCTGTACCACTTCAAGAAGGCTAAGCTGAAGAATGGCATCTGGACTGACGTGAGGGCCGAGCGTGTACGCTTTTTCTTAAGGTTAACATTTGTATTTGAGTATTTTAAAGTGATTCCTAAAATTACATCTCATTTCGTATGCAACCAACAATTGCAGAGTGAGGTCGAGAGGAGGATGGATGAGAGGATGATCGACGGTCATGAGATGTCAATTGAAGAGCAAGACCAGATCTTCTTCGAGGTCAACCCAATGGACAAAAAGGGTCGAATGTATGGATTGGGAAGTTTGGGCCCTTCCATGAGTTCTGGTAGCTTCTCAGTGTCCCAGGGATCAGGATCGCGATCTAATCTCTTCACACAGGACCAAGTTCAAGAGATGATGACTCCTCTCCACCAGGAAATAGCTGCGACCAAGGCAGCTTACGAGCAAGTGCTTGAGGAACAGACTCGTATGGCTCAGCGGATGGACGCTTTGACCCAGATGTTCAGCACTTCTTCCCAGCCTCACCGACCGCCTCCTCCCGATTATTCTTAGTTACATCAGACTGATATTGTTTATGCTATATATATACTTTGACACTATTTCACCTTCTTGTGCTTGCATACTTTGGACTTGTTATGGATAATTTATTTTGTTTCGGGTATATTAATGCAATTTAATTATTTCGGGTATATTATCTATGATTATATTATGTGAAAAAATAGGTGAAATGTGAAACAGAAATATTAAAAAAAAAAATTAAACAGTGAATTTAGCGACGAAAAAAATCCGTCGCTAAATTCACGAATTAAGGGCGAATTAGCCCATTGAATTTAGCGACGGATTAGGATTTTAATCCGTCGCTAAATGTCAAGCGAACTAAGGGCGGATTAGTGGTGGGATTTAGCGACGGAAAAAACCCGTCGCTAAATTCTGTCGCTAATTGGCGACGGATAAGTAATCCGTCGCCAATTCGGACGGACTGGTCAACGGATTAATCTGTCGCCAGTTCGTCGTTATTTAGCGACAGAATACTTATCCGTCACCAAAAAAAAATAGTGACGCGTTGTTTGGGGACGGGGTATTATCCGTCGCTAAGGATTTAGCGACGGATCGGTACAGTTTTAGCGACGGATAATTCCGTCGCTAAAACTGGTATTTTATATCTAATCATCACTTTAACTTTTGACCTAAAAATACGCATCAATCAATCCTAATATATGAAATTTTTCAGAACGAAAGTAGTGTACCTTGTGGCTGAGAATTATCCACGTCAATTGGAAAATGAGTTTAAATGAATTTAAAACACTTCCTTCAAGACATGGCTTATTCTCAACCACGTAAATTGCTTGTGTTCGTGTTGATTTATGCTCTTAATTGTTAGATTGAGGTTTTCAATTAGGTTCTTAGATTAATTGTAAAGAGGATAAAAAGCAACATGTATATTAAACATGTAATCAATGTTTAAACCTAAACATGTAATGTATGTAATTAAACATATGATGTTAATTTCATTTATTAATACATAGATGTATCGCAAAAGTTTATACTATAAGTTATCAAACATCTGAAAATTCAATATCTCAGACTACTCCACATGCTATTTGAACTTTCAAGTCTAAATAAACCATAGAGCGTGCTGCTTTTCATGTCCGTCCATAAATGACCTCTTAGCTAGGTATGTCCAATCTAAAGAAAATAATTGTAACCTAACCTAAGATTTCATTTGACGAATAATAGCAACAGAGAGTTCGGCTTTGCTATCTCTAGTCCGCTTGGTTTGAGTGGTTTTTTGTCCGAATACCCTCAATAATCCAGTTTGGTTGTCTTTTTATCGGCCTGAAAAAATGGATCATTTAAAATAATCCAATTTATCTAGCCCGCCTCAAGCCCTCAAATTTTTACATGAATAATCAATTTCAAATACCTTCTATGAGGAGGTATTTACTTTTGGATTATCTTCTTCCTCGTAAAATGTCTAATTTTATACAAACATCCCATTAATTATTAAATATGACATCCCAATCCAAGAACACCAATCGATTCACATAAATGCACTTTTTTTTCTTCCTAATTTTCACCTTCCATTTCTTCTTTTATATTTTCCTAGTTTTGCACTCTTTCTTTTTCATTTTTTCCATTTCCTAGTTTCCACCTTTCCTTTTTTTTCCCTAATGGTTTCCTAGTTTTGCACCCTTTATTTTCATTTTGGACCCCTGTAATCTTTACTTCTCTTTTCTACTCATTTACTTATTAGACAATATTTTCCTTTTATACTTTTATTTTTGGCGTATTTTATGTATTTACATCAAAATTAATTTCGTTCGTTTAATAGTATAACCAACTTTTGTAAAAGAATGATTAAACAAAATAATATTAATAATTAAAAAAAATTGGTTAGCGTTGCTTATGAAAATAACGATGATAATTTAGAGTTGTCGGTTCAAGAACGTTTTTTCTTCATCATTTTTTTGAAAAAATATTCTAGCATATTAAATATTTGCAAATTTTGACAGAATATAGGCGGAGTATATATGTGTTTTGAATAAAAAATATGCATCGTTAATTACATATATGTGAATTTTTTTACTAGTATATTATAAAAATAACATTTATATAGTTAAAAGTTACCTGACCTAAAATCCTGGCTCCGTCATTGACTTTGGCATTTTACATATGCTTTAAACTTTTATGTTTAAAATGTAGGAAAATTTATATTTAGATGGGATTATAAACATATGGGATGTCGATTTCAATCGACAAAAACAATTATTCTACCCATTAGATGAAAAATATGGAATTATAAATTTCACTCATATGAAATATCGATCTTATAAGTAAATATGTATTTCATTAAGATAATTATTACACAGTTTAGAAACAATATTTATAAACTAATTTTTAATGGTCAAGTCATATAAACTAAAAATCGATGTCAAAGTTATCAACAATGACAACGTAACTATGGATGCAATAATTTCAAAGATTTTCGGATAATATTGTACACGAAATTCATAAGATCAAAATTCCAGAATTTCCCGATTAAACACGTGAAGGTGGTAAAAATTTGCTCCCCCAAATTTATGCTCACATGTAATTTTCACTAAATCAAATTGGAAATCAAACTCGATTTTATACAATAAGTGGAAAAACATAGATGTATATCAATAATTCCACTTTGCTTTATCCTACTGGATAATCCAAAATCAATTGAGAACCAAACTGGATTTTATTGAAAATAATTCAATTCGTAGAGTCCAACCAAACAAGATTTTTAGGCGAAAACTCCAAACATAATCCAATTACTTAAATGGGTCGAATAATCTATTTTTGTAAAATGAAATACCTCTTTTCAAATTAAACGGGTTCTAAATGCCATTATGATTTTGATTACTTTATCACAATAGATCTTTCAAACACGGATTGATTTGGATGGATTCTATGCTTTACATATATAATGGTGATTGTGATTTGTGCAACGTATCTAAGTTAAGATTAAAGCTAATTCATCATTTGGTTGTTCATTGGTCAACGAAGTTGGGTGCAAGTTGATGACATTGATGGATTTTGTTGATCCGCAAAAATAGTCATCCATAGAAATCATGAGTATTTAACGAGTTGAACCATATTCAACTCAATTAGAAAATAGAGAAACTCTCCTAAGAGTCCGGAAAGTCCGGAAAGTTCTACACAAAAAGATTCAGCCGCACAATTAGTATACAATAATAGATAATTTACAAATAGACAAAAATTAACAATTTACACATGTTCGCATAATTAAGATAATAATATCAGAGATTTCACAAAACTTGGACTTTCACAAGTTTTTGTACAGAAAATAAATTTCAAATAGAGTTCAAACTCGGCTCGACTATTTTTCCAACAAGAAAGTAATCGTTAACATTGTGACTCGAACAACATATTCACTACTTTTATACTTACTCTCTCCGCCCCTTAAAAGCTGTCAAGTTTACTGTTCATGCACAAAAATTAAGGAAAGTAATATTATAACATTATATAGTACATGTGGGGTTTACTTTATGACTTTATTGGTAGTTAGTTAATTGTTTAAGTTATTTTTGACTTTTTTAGGAATAGCGGAGGATATACAATTATATAATTGTTTCTAAATGACAAAGAAATGAAAGTGGACAACTCTACTGGAACGTTCAAAATGATAAAAGTGGACAGCTTCTAAGGAACGAATGGAATATATGTTATCTTGCGTGATGATGCATGAGTCTTGGCATGATCTATTAATGCAACAATTATCAAGCAAAAACGTTCCAATGGTTAAGCTATATGATAAAGTAACAATGACTCAATGAGCGTAGCTTAAAGTGAACTGGAAGCAACTATTGATATAGTACAATAGGGCATGAATAGGCTAAAAGTGTGTGAGCAACATATTCATTCTGAAAACTTACAAAGCTAAATTATTAGGTTGGAATTTGAATTTGGTTACCTCTAGCTCCAAATTCAACTTTTCTACCTTGGTGCAGTTGGAGTTTAGTTGAAAGTTGACTTCTCAAACACTACGGTTCCAGATTCGAATTAAATTATCTCAATTCAAATTCAGTTTTTATGTAGTTTTGAGATAACTCAATATAAATCTTAAACCAAACCCTCAGTATAATTGAATGTATAGTTAAATTAAGTTATACTACTTCTAAGTTGGAACTTGGAAGTTAATGGTTGTATATATTCTCGAACAGGCAAATACCATTTGAGCTTGTAGCTGCCCTTTTTTCTTTTTTTGAAAGATAAGCTGCCCGGTTCTGTTTGGTATTCTTTTCTTTTTTTAACATTTGACTTAAATTGCAAAAAAATATTATAATGCTTAAAAAGTGTTTTAAAATGTAGAAAGAAGCGTACTCATATTTTTCTATTTAGATAAAAAGATGTAATTGTTCTACTAATAGAGATTTAGGTGTGTAATTAATACCAACATCTAAGGGTATCCTATATCCATATGTAATGGAACCTTCTTCCATTAGTTTAAGAAAATAACACATTCATAAAATATGAATATGTATCGTGAGTAAACTTATTCATAGTCAATAATCAAAACTAAATTATAGTTCAAATGAAACAATTTCAATCTTCAATTCATACGATTTTTACAATTATTAGACTTTACATTTTATTGGGTAACATTTGTAAAATAGTTGTTTGATTATTCGGTTGTTCCACCGGTTCCCTCTGTAATTTCGATTGAGAGTAGGGGTGTATTTTGAACCGAACATCATGTTCAGTTCGTGTTCATGTTCGTCGAACATCTCATCACTTGTTCATGTTCAGTCCGTTAAGCTTTTAACATCTTCATGTTTGTTCGTTAATTGTTCGGTTAGATCGTGTTCACAAACAGTTCGGTTGTTTGTCTCGTTTGTGCAAACAATTCATCTGCATAATCAACAATACCAACAATTTATATTCCCGCCCATGCTTTTGAACTATCTTCTCAAGTAGACATCTAGAAACCTTAATTAATTAACTGAAACAACACGGATTTGGGGGCTTGAGTCTTGACGGCTGGAGAGGTGGGAGTGAAAAAATGGAAATTATAGGTTTTGTGTGTTAGGTTAGGAAATACTTATAACTTGTGTGGAAAGTGAGAATGATAGATTAGGCTAGGAAATGTTATAATACAATTTGTTGACGAACAATTCGTGAACTATCGACCAATAAATCAGATGTTTGTGTTCGTTTATTAATGAACATGTCCGCGAAATGTTCGATTAGGTTAAACTCGAACATGACCAGAGCGTTGACAGAAATTTTCATGAACACTCGTTTCATTCACACCCCTAACCTCATTGAAATGGAACGAAAATGGCATAAACATCTTTAGCTAGCCGAGATGAAATTTACATGAACTTTTTGTTCCTCGAAACAGTACAAAACATTTCAAGAAATACTTTAACGTCTCTGAAAATTTCGAAATGCACCAATATTCCAAGAAATTGAAACAGATTTCAAAATCGAGATTTTAATCCATGCGTATAATCGTAAAACATACTACAAAAAAAGAATCAAACTTAGAGAAAATTATGAATAAAATATGTTAAATTTGGTATTATGGCTCTACTTAGTATAAATTTATCAGCTCGATGAGCTTATTTTTGTAATAAGCATGTTACGTGAACGCTAAGTTAGTAGACGATAGTTTTGTTAAAGAAAGTAGTATAATTAAGAAAGTGAGCCCCCTCCACCACCAAACACGAAAACAAAAAAGAGAAACACATAATCCCTGAATCTGTTCTGAAACCTGCACCAGTCTTCACTTGTCCATCTTCTTCATCACCTCACCTCACCTCACCTCACCCAGTACCAAACTTAGAACACATGTTTGATTCTCACTCTCTCTCTATGGTTTTTCTCTCTAGGAAAAATCACTAAAATCCAACAATTATACTTATTTATCAAACAACCAAAAAAATGAACCAGAGCCACCTCCTCGGTGGTATCACCACCACCCAATCCAACGACCACCACCACCACATCCTCTTAATCGACGACGACGACGACCAGATTGGTGATTCAGACTTCACTGCTGACTGTACCTACACCAGGCCCTTTCTCCTCCTTGACATGATATGGAACCTCGCTTTTGTTCTCGTCTCTCTTTCTGTTCTCTTCACCTCTCTTCAAGAGAGGCCTTGTACTCCTCTCAGGGTTTGGATTTCTGGCTATGCTTTTCAGTGTCTCTTGCATGTTGCCTTTGTCTGGGCTGAGTATCACACCTCCACTTATGGTGCTTCTCCTTTTAGGGATTTCCCTCGCCTCTTCTTCTTCACTTCTGTTTTTCGCCACAGGTAGTTTTTCAATTTCTCAATTCATTCAACTTTTCTTTCAATTACAGAGTCTTTGCAATGCTTCGCTTCAATTTGAGGAAAGTAAGTTTCAATTGAATTGGAATGATTCGAAATGTTTTGTTCAGAATTTGTTTTTTAGTGTTTTGGTATATTATTGTTGTTGTTGTTGCTTATTAGTTTAGTTGTATAACAGTATAAGAAAGAAAGTGATAGATAGATAGATAGATAGAGAGACGCTTATCATACATCTTGTGTTGTGTTGTTTTGTGTTGACTTGTTCTATTGTGTGTTGAGTTAGGTATTTTTGCTTCTTAGTAACACTAACACATCACATGATTCGGGGGTGATTCGGCTTTACACTCTGAGCATGTATGTGATATAGTATCAATTGTTTATTTTTTGAGTGTGACATTGGTGGATGGTGTATCACTATCTCTTCTCATTTCAGATTTTAACTACCTACTTCTACTGATTTTGTCTTTGTTGCATTTTATATACTTTCTCCTTCACATCTGGTCTGATAAAAAACGCATCCCTGTGTTTAAGTCGGAGGTTTGGAAATGTACTTAGTTTTTTGTAGTCCAAATTTGAAAAGTATCAAAATAGGGGTCTAAGACCTTATGGTGCGCGGTGGATTGTGCTTAATACTAGAGAGGGTAGTATTGCCATAACCGGAAATCGAAAGACTGAACAATAGAGCTCATGGTAGAGGGATGAAATTATCTATGTACCTAAGTGGAGGTACAGAAGCAGATGTAACCGGCATCGCGTTAGTTGTTTGGATGTGGCTTTGTATTTGGAAGGATAAAATTAGTTTGCTAAAAGAACGAATGCGTTCATTCTGGTTGGGAAAAAACTAAAAGAGCAGTTTGGTATACTGATATGGCACAGATGATGAGCTATTACATACGAATCTAACATGTTTAGTTGAGAATTGAGATGTGCTGCAAGTTGTTGTTTGGAGTATGGAAATGAGCATTTGCCAAATTCGTATTGTAGGGCCAACGTGGGGAAGTTGTGGTAGATTCGTTAAGGTGGTTTGCGAACTCTGAACACTAAAATCTGGTGAATTTTATTGTGCAAGTTTCGTGATATATCTTGAGGAAGTTGGCCCTCTTATGGAGATAAAATCAGTCCATATTTTCTGTTTGTTTTAGTACTGAATGACATTGATGGATGGAAAGTTGCAATGTTGTTTAATATTTTACTTCATAATTGTATGTTTGTTAAACTTTAAGGGTCCGATGCTTATCATCTCAGCATCTCCTATGGAAATACACGCATGTTTGAATTTATGACTGATGACTGATTGAAAACTAATGCTCCAACTACTGATTGTTCTAAACATTTCTTTCCTACCTCTTGTCATTTCAGCATTGTCAAGAAGATGGAGTCCATTAACACTATCGTGTCATCAGTTTGGTGGGTTTTTGGATTTTATTGGACAGTAATGGGTGGCCAGCTGCTTCTGCAAGATTCTCCTCGTCTGTACTGGTGCGTTTGATGCTTTGCATTCGAAAACATTTATTCCAATTTCCAATAAACTCTTGTGGTCTAATAAATACTGCTTAAACATTCTTAATTAGATTCTTTTTCTTCTTCTTCTTCTTCTCTTTATTTTATTTATTTATTTATTTTTTTTTTTTTGGTTGAGGAGTAGTTTGGTTTATTTCTGTTTATATACAAGTCCTGAAAAACATATCTTGAAACTGCAGGTTGTCAGTGGTCTTTTTAGCCTTCGATGTGTTTTTCCTGATCTTCTGCATCGCAATGGCTTGTATTGTTTTCTTTGTGCTCTTCTGCTGCTTCCCTATCCTTGCAACAGTTGCATATGCCATGAGTATTGGAGAAGGGGCATCTGAAAGTGATATCAGATCTCTTCCAAAGTATATGTATAGGCAGCAAAATGCCATAGGAACATTTATAAGTGACAAGAAGCAAGAAGATAAGTTAATAGCACCATCCGGCAACAGTTTTTCCAAATCAGAGCTTATTCTTCGACCAGAGGATTCAGTGAGTATCTCTATCCCCTCTCCTCTTCTTTTGGAAACAATGCTCTATGTGATTTATATATTTTCATGTCAAACCTCTATCACCTCTCAATTTTGATGTTTTGGTCTGAGCTACTGTTAATTTTATTAGTTTTTCGACATGGAATGTCTGAACTTTATATATTTCATACAAAATGGGTCCGGGTCCTGGTCCAGAGGTTTTTTAATAGCACAAGAAGGCTAATAACACAGTTGTCCTCTCTCTTTCCTTTTTTTTTTTTTTTTTTGGGGGTATGTAAGTTACAAAAAAAAACTGCTTGTATTCATGCATCTTCTCCTGAGTGATTGTTATGGGAACATAAAGACTAGATTAACCAAAGGAATAAGTGGAGAAAATTGACTCATCTGTACTTGACATGAATCTTTGTGGTTCATATATCCCATTGGACTTGAAGATAAAGATTACATCAAATTAAGGACCAAGTGGGAGAATTGACTGTGTCATCCGACACCATTCGTGTGGTTCATTTATCCAGCTTGATCTGGATAAGAGCTTTAGTTCTCATTTCCGTCGCAATCTTGTGAAAAGTCTTTAAATTGACTTTGATGTGTTTCTCCATTTCCTTGTCATTTACTCCTATACTGCCAATCTAACTTAGCTATGATGCTTAAATTTAGGAGTGCTGCATATGCCTTCACAAGTATGTGGATGGAACTGAGTTGTGTACATTACCCTGCAACCACCACTTCCACCACGAATGCATTGCGAAATGGCTTCGAATCAATGCAACATGTCCTCTATGCAAGTTCAACATCCTCAGGAGCGATATGATAGTCTGAATATGAACCAGCGCAAGTTTATTCAGGTTGAAGCGTAATTATTAGCAGGAGCTGAAAATGACAACAATAGGACCTAACTTCTTGCTACTCCTGGTATACCTAAATGTACAGCAGAAATGCTACTTGGTGCATCTTTCCCATCTGTATTTAAGCTGGCTATCTGTACAACTTGAATCTGTAGCTTATCATTATGACGATATTCCAAAGCTGTTTTGGTCATGAGGTATTGTGGCAGCAGTACATTAGCTAGTGGTATTAAATATTCGAAAAGGGTACAACATGGTGTATCTTGCTTTATATTTTGTACAGTGTGAAATACGCAGGTCTAGTGATTTTGACTCTCCACTAGAGTTTTATGGAAGTGGAGCTTCCTAAATGCACAAAGTTATGCTCCATTATCTTTAACCGGTGGTTTTAATCTCAGTCAAATCCAGCATTAGTATATTACCATCAACGTAGACATTGCCTTTCGTTTTCGAAACTTGGATGATCCTACAAGCTCACTGTAATTCAGATTCTCTTGAGGGTTTCTATGGTTCATCGAAATGAAAGTGATTGCATTCCAAAGTTATCCGAAATGAATCTCCTCTCTTGGGATAGCAACACTAAATGGGATTTAGTTGAAACACTGTTGGAAAAGCTATTGTGCGAGTTTCTACCTTTTGCGTACCCATGTAAATACAGCAACTTGTTCAAGCCGAGTGAAATTACAAGCACAAAATACTCATCTGCATTCTGAAACCAACGTTTCATAGCTCTGTGTCAGCTTTCACTCGGGAATAAATGTATAATGCAACTTTTGGAACGTGAAGAGTAATAATTTGAGACAACATGCTGCATAATTCTCTTACGACAAAGAACTGAAAAACAAACCGACACTATTTTTCGTATCACTATCGTTTATCACAAGTTGTCTACTTGCAAAACTAAACAATCATTTCTCCATTCTCAGAGTATTGTTGTATCACTATCACATAGTTTTACTTTTACCACTCCCCTACTTTGTCCCCAGAAAGACTCAAAACAATGTTGATGAATGATTGTAACAGTATTCTCTACTTTCTACCAGTATGCAGCAACAAGGTCCGTAGAAACAAAAAATGCTTTCTCCATGATATGCCAATTGCCAAATATGGATACCAACATATAGACAAATAATGACCATTCAGCTAATATGTGGCCGGTGAACTTCGGATGCGTTCTACTTGACATGTTACTGCAGTATGCAACATTTTACAAACGATACCAGCACAGAGATCGTTTAAGAGAACCAAAATAAGCTTTCTGTAATTTACTTATTTTTTGAATGATCACCATGAAGAAAAATAATAACCATTTTCAATGAAACATGAGCTAGAATCTCAGCATGATAACAGAAAGAATGCATTTTATATCATGGAACAGATAAACATATAACTAGCTCATACACGAGCAGTACAAGATAGTATATCATGGAAATTACCTGTTATGGTATAACTAGTTCTTATGTTAAAAGAGATGGGCTGCAATGAGTTGGCGAGACCAGTCAACCTTCAAGATATCAAGAGCCAAAGATTAAACGTTCATCTTCTTCTTCAACCTTGAAGGCGAAACCAACAAAAAAGGATTTATTGCCCCACGCTGCCTACACCCCAATCACACAAACAAACAAGCGCACATACACCAGTAACCAAGCTATTTAGCTACTTCATGAAGAGGACATGAAACTTAACTATGGTAATCAGTAATCTATTCAGCTTTCAACAACTTATCAGAGAGGAAATGAATGTAAAGTATGCATAGTATACAATATATAACACTGATAAGCAGGTACTCCTCTCATACAATATCAACTTGAAAAAATACAATTGGAAGAGATCACGGTAACTAAAACTGCGTTTATGTGAAATGAGGAACTGCATAACACAGTGAGGGAACTAAACCTGCAAGATATCTAGAGGTTAAGGTTTAAACATTCTTGCCCTTCTTCATCTTTGAAGGCGGCCAACGGCCCTTCTTCCTCAAATGGCGTTTCCTCACAAGCCTCTTTCTCCTTAGCCTAATCTTCTTTGCCAATCTCATTTTTATCTGCTGCTCAGTCAATGGCTTAAGCTTGGATTCCAAAGGAAGATTCTCAACAGATACACTTTCCACGCTTTCCGGGGAAGAGGTAGCAGGCTCAGGAGCACTTGATCCCGCTCCATCAACATCAGCCGACACCTTCACAATACATAAACCTCTAGCATTCTGAACGAAAGATGCTTGAATTCCAGATGTAACATACGGCTTTGAATGCAATGCAACAGACTTGTTGCATAACCTGAGAGCTATAGACGTAGAATAGTCGCAACAAGTTCAGAATAATATTCAAAACCAACAAAGTACGCTAAGGCTAATACAGACCTCCATTGACCAAACGTATACACCGACTTAGAATCATAAAGGCCGTATGTACCACGACAACTACTCAAATCTTTCATTAACCACCAAAAAAAATACTAGTATCTAAGTATACGCAGACTACATGTTTGAAGAAATGCCATAGTGACAGCCACAACGATAAAGCCTAAAGGAGTAAGATTCATACAATCATATGTCAATCTCATGATTAAAATCTAACAATATGTAAGTAACATTAGCTCAGACAAGGTCTTAGACCTAGCAGCATCAAAGAAACTAGATAACATCTAATTTTATGAGTAAAGACACAATTTTTCGTCTGTTCTAGAGAGACCCAGGTGGTAAAACGACAAATATTGAGTAATGTGATGTTAACTAGACAAAGCTAAAGAATTATAGAATCAGGAAGCTACATATCATCGTATTCAAAGAGGATAATGTGGAGAACAAAACTGATTAGTTAATCAATCCTGTAGAGAAATGAGTGATGATAAAATGAGAGAAAGCAGTAGAAACACTTACATGAGTGAGCTTTGGGTAGCGATGTTGAAGATGAAACGGTGGCGAGAGGAGTGGTGAAGAGAAGCAGAGCCATTTCGCTCCGATTTTGAATGGATTTGGATAAGCCTTTCGTCTTCGACCCTTTTCTTACCTTCTTAAATTTTGCTCGCTCTTCAATTTTTTCACTCCATCTAAACTCTATTATTAAAGAATTCAAAATAATAATTTCAAACAAATAGTATAAAAAAATGTTATGGATAAATGTACATTGTTGTACATAGTTAGTGGATGAACAAATTGATGTATAAGTGTTAGATTAAAATATGTTTCCGACGGACCAAGACGAATTATGACGAACTAAGTCATACGGCTTGGATCTTATGCCCTGGAAAGCCCTATCCGAGTAGCATCTTGAATCCGACCAACTATACTTAGCAATTCTCAAGGAAACATCTCCAAAAAAGGTACAGAAGCCGACCCGCAAGTGTCCGAGGAGTATGTGTTTGTACGCTCACGTGTGTCCAAAAGTGTCCAGGTATATTCTGAAACGTGTCTCTTGACCTACAATAACTTAACCCATTATATCCATTCGAGGGCCTAGAGCTTCACTTCCGAGGAGCAGTCTCCGAGGAAGATAAGAGGATAACATCCGAGGAGCCCCACTCTTTTCCGTGGTGAAGATTAAGGACGTACTAACACGTTTTTACCATCATTATATTGTCGCCGTATGTAGAAAACGCTTACAAAAAGTACATGGCTCCTAAGAAAGCTCAAGATCCCAATACCTCAAGAAGCAATCTTTCCCCTACTGATCCAAACCAAGCCCCACAACTAACCGAGCAAAACCCTATTGGAAAAGAAACAGTCCGAGCTAGAAGGTCAAGGTTAGTCCGAACAGCACCATAGACCATTCAAAATGTGTTTCAAGAGGGAATAGTGGAGAGCACACACAAGTTCTACACGAAGGAATAACAATCCAAGCGGAGCAGTAGTGGTGGTGCCACCACAAATCCCAGTCCACATTGATCCCGAGGCCTTTGGTTTCCGACGGGTTCAATTTGCTGCACTGGTCACTACAATCCGAGAGTGTGGCCATACGCCAGCCCAAGGAGCCAATGATCTAGCTCGGAACTCCATTTCCATGCAAGGAAGAGTTTCAGACCAAGGAGGAGAAGACCTAAGGAATGTGCGCAACCTGAGAGCAAGTCAACTTCGCTCACCCGGAGCGATTGCTGTAGAACCACTTCTGAGAAGGATGGTAGATTGACTGGGTACAAGCAGAAGCAACCCACCTCCATCCCTTAGAATCTAGAGGAATCAACCGAGCAACCACTTGGTGAGGAGAAATATGAGCTATCTTTGTCTCGAGAGGAGTTGATACTCCGGCACAGGGCCTTGGAAGCTCCGTGCAAGAATTTTACAAAATTGATCAAATGTACAGACATTACCTCAGATTCCAGAAATTCGAGCCCATTGAGCGCAAAAGTCTGAACCGAGATAAGTCATTACCTTGTCGTTTCTCGATTTTCAGGTTTCTTCTTTCGATTTTTCTAATTTTTTTTCTATTTCGTTTGTTTTTTTTTTTTGGTGATTTTAAGGAAAGAGGTTATGTTTTTGAATAAGTATCCGTGTATCCTGTATTGTTTAGTTTTTTTGTATAAATGACTTTATTTTAATAGAAAATTGTCTATACTTGTTATGTGTTACTAGTTTAGTTTGAATGTATAGATATTATATTTTGAATGAGTGTCCGTGCATTCTCTATTGTTCAATTTTTTTTTATATAAATGACCTATGTTTTAGTATAAATTGTTTATGTTGTTATGTGTTACTGAGAGGAGTGTGAAGAGGGTTATTGAGAATGTAGTAAATGTTTTAAAAAGTTGTATGTACTTTGTAGGCTGTAAATTTGATTTTTTAAATTATTTTGTGCAGTGAAATATATTGGTCGATGAACGAAATTGGTTCTCATGTTTATTTTTCTAATTATTGTGTTTTTGTTGGATAAATAAGTTGTCATCAAAAAATTTATGCTAAACACAAGCCATTATACAATAAATATAGGCAATTTGATTTAAAATACCAACATGCTTGGACGGATACTGTAAAATCATGATGAGCTGATGTAAGGTTTAAAAAAAATTATGGGTCGACACGACCTGAATGGATGAACCCGCAAAAAAAAAAAATTATATTTTCAGATTTTTAAGATAAATTGCATATGATTAACTGTTGTACAATCTGCCGTCTTGCCTTACTGTAGTCATCACTCGTCAGTTTATATTCTTAATTGCATTTTCTCCCCAAAAAACATGTTTTATGAATTATGTACAACCTTCTGCTATCTTTATGATTTTAGTTTACTAAAATCAGTAAATCACCATCTAGGCACTTCATTGTTTCATTGAATTCAAGTTGAGTTATTTTTTCATTTGGTATTTTTGTAAAATCAATATGATTAAATAGATGTGATAACTAACATCATTTTATAAATTGATACTTAATTTGTAGCTAATAATTTGTAACGACCCAATCACTAATCGATCGAGTCCAACCCTTTGGGCCACCACGAATACTTATGGGCAGTTATCCTAGTAATATGCTAGCCCACTATAACACAAGTCCTTTCCCACTCACTTTATCATCACTCAAGCACGCACGAACTAGATATTTTTCAGTTGATCACTCATCCTAAAATTGCTCTGAGCAAGCATGCTTTAGAGTTATTATGGTGGATTCCATCGATCCCTTTAAAGTCTTTGACATTGAATTGAAACCTTGTAGCATTACATAATTAGTTAATGCAATAAATGAATTAGTTAATAAGCTAGCTAAGTTGTTAAGAATATTTGAACAAATGTAAATTTGATTTACCCGTCTCATCCAACCAGAACATGCAGAAAAATATAAGTTGCCCACTCTGTCGAAAAATCCACAATCCCATTAGAAAAATGAATTCACTATCAAGGAAGTTGAACAATGGCTGAGGGATGCAGCATACTAAATATACAGCCTATCTTTAACTTCTAGTACAACCACAAATCTTACACACTCGACCACAGCTAAGAAAGATTTGGGTACACAATTGACAAAAAGACCACAGGCAAGTGCTTTCCAGTGTTCCTGTTGGAAAAAAAAAAAAAAAAAAAAAATTCTATGACGGAATAGCATACCCAGAAACAGTATAAGCGAGATTTGATAGATTGGACCATCACCTCAACTACGGATGAATGTGAGACCGGAATATAAGTGGATAGGTGCAGCAGAATCCACTGCTCCAACACTTAAGCGGGAAAAAGAAAAGTTAGACAAAGATTAATCAAACGGCTCCAAATGACGTAAAAAGGCTGGAGGCTCACCACGGAAAGCAATGGTCCCTGGTTGAACTTGTTGTAGAAAGAAAATGATAATGGCTTTGGATTGTCCCCAGGACCTCTGATGAATCCACTGTATTAGCAAATGAGAACATTACAAACTAGGAAAATTCTAACACATCTAGCATGTGATGCAAACACCACACTCAAAGTATATCACATGGAAATTCGGCAGTTGGTTTGTTAATTATAAGAGGATATCTGCAGATAGACCCCTCCATTAAGAGTATGCCAACAATCTTTCTCCGAATAAAAAATTGCACATGCCTAGCTGAATCTTTTGGCCACAATTACAGGCCCATCCTTACATTGACACGGACGCTTATATCTAAGTCCACCTAGAAAAATTAATTTACCCCCCCCCCCCCCCCCCCGTACGGGGTGTTTTATGGCTATTAAAGGAGTGGTGTACGTGCAGATGTCCCTATTATAAACGATTGGATATAATTACAGGCCCATCCTTACATTGACACGGGCGCTTATATCTAAGTCCACCTAAAAAATTGATTTACTTATAGGTGTTTTTATGGCTATTAAAGGAGTGATCTACATCCAGATGTCCCTATTATAAACGAGTGCAGCGAACAGAGGAAAAAATATCAAGGTGAACATTTGGAGCATTAGAAAAGCAATGGAACTTCAGAAAAATGTTAAAAGCCTTGCACTCACATTAATGATGTTGAAATCAAAGGAGACCTTTTAACATCAAATACAGCAACTAGGCCTAGGTATAACTCGTCACCATCTCTATATGACACCGCTAATCGCTCTCCTGAAGCATCCCATGCTATCTTCTCAATAAGTTGGCTGACATGATAGAGAAGTTAGTAATACCATATACAGCATCAAGCCTGTACTATGAAACAATCAAGTCAATAAAAGAAAGAGAGTGTAGGGAGGGTAAGAAATAGCAAGATCATGAATCTAGACTAGTAGGCAGAGAGTACCAAAAATGGATTTTACCCTCTTTTAAAGAAAGGTATAACTTACTCAAATTTGGTGAAATGACAATCACCAAGTAGTACATGAAACTAGGGACTAAAGTGCAAAATGATCACTTTGGTTTAGATTTTAGAAAATAGAAAGCAAATCAACAGTAATTGAAAAAATCTTTAAGATTGACTGAGTTGTTTAAAGTTGACTGGCAGAAAAAAAAAAGTTTATGGAGCTAATCCTAGAAACATGACAGCCTAAGTAAGATGAGTATATTAACAGCTGTACCAAGGATTTCTCTACCTGCCAGTTAAAGGTTTTATCTCAGATAATTCGACCGGAATGAGGTGTGCATCTGAAGAAAATCATAATCGAGATTAGAAGGCAATTGGTCTGCACATAACACGTATAACAACTAAATGATGATTCGAAGATTAACATTCACGGATGCATAACCAAACTTGATAAAAAAAGCAAAAAAAGAAAAACCGTGTGCTTAGGATAGTTTGGTGAAAATTTGGACCCTAGAGAACGATCATAATAATGCATGCCATACATCACAATTCACAAATAGAAATAGTATATATTTGAGGAACCAATGTTTAAGAAAAACATAGTCAAGAATCTCGCTTCAACCAATCAGCTAAGCGAAAAATTATTAGTGGAGAAGACTTTAAGTCATTTCCAACATAGATTTCATTATAAAGGTATGGCACAATTCATGCAAGTCAAGAAATGTGCCAAAATCCAGAAACACAAAAGACACCAGGATTTCATCTAGCATATACATTTGTTTTCCAATATATTTCAGGATGGCAGTGGAAAACACCAGCAAGTACCCACAAAGAGCATTAAAGCCCACTAAAGGCAACAAACCGTTATCTAAATGAAAATAAGTTATGAGAGTGGAAGATACATCATACCTAGTGATGGAGGTTTTGATGCAAAGTGAATGGAACCTAAAGCTGATGATTCCAAAAAGGAAACAAGAATCATGCGCCCATCAGGATCCCATGTTGCTCCCTTCATGTATTTGAAGAAATGATTAAATTACAATCTTGAAGACGGAAATTAAACCAACACTGAAGATGCTGTCAATATTTGAGTATAAATTGATAAATCATACAAACACCCGCAGAGTATACCCAAAATTACATATAAACCCAAAGCTAATTCTAATTTTACATCCGCATATTTCTTTGACACTACCTGCCTAGAAAAATTTATCATCAACACTTGGATTGATTTCAGAACAAAAATAGAATGCTCTATTTGGTAACCTGAAAAATAGGGGAAAATCAGATACACTAGGAAAACTATTGGGAAAAAAAAAAAAACTGCCTTATTTTCGTTCTGTTCGGTCACTTAATTTTTGCTAGAGCCTACAAGTTTTTGCTCTATTGATTTAAAACATGTAATCATTGCTTGGTTTAAGATTTAATACTATATCTTTCCCTAAAATACCTCTATTTTTCTTTCTTTTGATTATTTTCCAGAAATTCCCAAAGTGTACCAAAAAAAAACAGAAAACAGAATTTTCACTCTTTTGTTACCTTTCCTTAGTTTGTCAATGCAGTATAACTATCTGACAAGCAAAAACAGACGAGAATAAAAGAAATCGGATTTCAGGATTGTCATTAAAAAATTCTAGTCCATATTTTTTAGTGAGTAGAAGAAACCACCTCACACGTGAGTTATGGCGTCATAAAGGGAAGATTTTGCATTGATACTTTTGAATTTTGACAAGCATTTCAGAGGGCAGGGGGTGTTAAAGTAATAGGTGGGTGACGTAAGAGTATATTTAAGTTAGATTTAGGTTTATATGTAACTGGAAATATACTCAGGAAGTGTTTGTGTAAATTTCCCTATAAAATAAGAATGCATAATCTAATCACTGAACTGAAATATCTTTGCTAGTTGAAAATATGAGTTAGGCAACCTTATAAAATACTTCTCTGAGCAAGGTACTAATCCAGAACACTATCTGCACACAGTCCCCTCACTTTTACAATCAGCAAAATGACAAGTTATCAACTATTAAGGAAGTAATTAAGCAATTAGATTTCAGAGAATAATTCTGAATATGGGACTTCATGGTCAGGAAGAAAGTATAGATACTAGAGAATTAAGTCCTTGAGCCAGCTGAAACTTGTAGTAAAGTATGATTGATATTTTATTAGCTCTACACAACTCTTGACACGTGGAGTAAAAAATAACTTAATCCTTCAAGCATTTGTTTTCAAACATATACAGAACTAAATACAGAGCACAAAAGTAACTCTTAATTGCATTATACTCCATCCGTTTCACTGAAAGGCTCACAATTTTTCATTTTGGATGTTTTTTTAAAAGGTTTACATTTCCTTAAATGGAAACCCACTTTCTCCACTTATTAATTTTTTAATCACTCTCTTTCATACTTTATCAATTTTCTCTCTTATTTTTTACCATCTACTTTCAACTTTATCAATATAAATCATTTTTTACTCGCTTTCCTTAAAAATTGCCTACAACCAGTTGTCAAACTTTAAATGAAATTGAGGGAGTACATAGTAAGGATCCACATATCTCCACTTATTAATTTTTTTAATCACTCTCTTTCATACTTTATCAATTTTCTCTCTTACTTTTTACCATCTACTTTCAACTTTATCAATATCAATCATTTTTTTACTCACTTTCCTAAGAAGTTACCTACAACCCAGTTGTCAAACTTTAAATGAAATTGAGGGAGTAAATAAGGATCCACTAACCGTGATGAGTCCATTTTTTGAGGACCATGGTTCGGATGTCCATGTGTTTGTCTCCCACAGATAAAACGTCCCATCGCTGCATGAAATATACGGTCACTCAAGGCATGGTTTTTGAAAGGAACAACATTAAAATTGTAGAAATTTAATTGATTTACCGTACAATTTTGCAGCAAGCAAATAATCTCCTGAAGGAGACCACTTCAACAGCGATATTCCTCCCAAACCTCGCCGAATAGGTGTTCCCACCCCTACATGAATGAATAACCCCAGATGCAAGTAAGATAGACATCAACGAAAAAAGAATGATGAAGCAAAAGACATCAAATTCGATTTAGTACAGCAAAATGACTGTTTGTAGAGTTTTACTGTACAAGAATTGTCCGGAAGAGAACCTTGAGAAAGTTAATTATAACATACATCCGTTCAAAAAGCACTTATGATCAGGAAAACAGTACACGCTTATGTTGTAAAGACATAAAGTGGTCATTTAAATTAAGATATGCCTTCATAAATCATTTAGATGAGAGATGCAGTCGCATGCCCAGCCAGCTATACTAAATTCTAATTTCTCAATCAACATATGATATCTCCAATTAAAGAAGAATTTGCAAATGCACATAACAAGATCATAAAGATATGGATGTTTAATATTTTAAAGATTGGCATCGTGATATACTGGGGCAGAGCTGGGATGTAATGTAAGATCTTACAGAACTATGCTACAATACCCAATGATTCTTTTTAAACCCGCAGTTCAGGAAGAAAAAAAAAAAAGTTAGGTCTGGTTCCCTGTATTACTAGTACATATGCAACTTTTGAATGTGAAGTACTCCCTCCATTCCACTAAAGCTTTCCATTTTTCCGTTTCGGGCGTCACGCCTAAAGCTTTCAATTTCCTTTTATGGAACTCACTATCTCCACTTACTAATTCTTTATCACTTTCTACTTTATCAATACAAACAATTTTTTTACTTCTTTAAATATGTGCAAAAGGTAAATGGAAAATTTTAAATGGATTGGAGGGAGTAGTATATCTGATAAAAGCACATACATAAAATACATGATATAACAAAACAAAGATCCTTGTAAACCATGGACGCTAAGGTGCTTAATTCAACATAAAGTTAGCATTAGAAACCTGAAATTTGCTGTGTTATTGCATAATGGAGCACGTGGTACCATCTACGGTGATAAAATTAAATATTTAAAAGATAGGGGCTGTGATACATAAAGATTTGAAAGTATATATGTGTGAAAAATAATGTTCTTTTTCTCAGCAGTGCCAAAAATGTGTGGTCACACCACCACTAGCTCTCCACTGGTGATGTACGTATGGTACAGGAGAAGAACATATACACAAGGATTTTATCAAATCATCTAATAGTAAGATAACCTGGTATGTCACTTTCGACCGTTAGAGGCTTAGATTGACAAATGCACGAATAAATACTTTTAGTTCTAGGATAAATTACATACCTTGAGAAACATCCCAAATCGTGAAAGATGAACTCTCAAATGATGCTGATGCTATATACGTAAAACCGTAGGTCAAGGAAATTTAAAATGACAAGCTTTCAGACGCAGCCAGGATATTACTGAAACTAAAACATGGCATAGGATAAAATGATCAATTTCCTTTGAAACTGAAAATGTTGATTATAAGCTGATTTAATCAAAACCCAACCAATCAATTATTCGTCAATACTGTCATGTTTACAATCATTGGTATTGTTAACACTTGTTCGATGAGAGTTCATCAAACATGAATGACACTGCACAAACTACTTCAGCAGGGTCTTAACTTGGCTGGATTAAAAAGCATCTCTCGGTATGAAGATGAAACCAGAAACAGATGATACCTTTAACGGTTCTTGAAGAGGGCCCCAATTTGATAAAGATAAATGGTTAGTTGTTGGGGCGCCTCATTGATAACAAGTAATATGCAAATTCGTCTGATGGGATGGATGCCCTTAGTTCATATTATCTGAGAGAAGAAACCGCATCTAGGCGAGTGAATATACGCACTTATGCTTGCAAGAAAGAAAAAGCACCTAATGGCTATTTAATTAATAAAGCAGAAATATTGTAAATTAGGATATCTTCCATCAGGGCTCCAGGAAAGTGCACTTATTTGTTCATTATCAGAACTTCGAAGAAAATCCACCAGACTCCATCTGTTTCCAGAGCCTCTATAAAGTGAGCTCGAAGTCACCCCAGATCTCACTGCCGCAACATTACCTGGATAAGAAGCAGCCCAGATACAAATCCCACCCCTGTCGACAAGCAAATATGTCATGAGGTGTTACCAGAACTACAAGCAAATTTGAGTGAGCAAACAAAATGCTGTACTCGATGCAAAAATAAAAAGGATTGATCACATAGGACTAACTTGCATGCCACGGACAGGGATTTCCCTCCATTCGGTCTCCAGTCAACAATTTTAACATCTTTTTGGGATTCATGGGCTAACACACAAGGAGACTTCCCATCTGATTGTGATTCAAATAGCTCTTGTTGGTAAAGAGAACAAAAGAACATAAAGAAGAACAATATATAATCTACAACAATGTTAGTGACAATGAACGAGAAAGTAGAAACTGACTATGGTAATTACCAGAATCATCATAGTCACAAATTGTCACATTATGTGCTCCTGAAATAAAAGCCAAAACTTGTTTATGTTGGTGCCAACTTACACCATGAAGATCAATATCTTGCAACAGTTTTACCTGGAGACACATGCAAAAGAACAATTAGCAAACATATTCTCACAAATTAATCAGCTCAATAACATCCAAACTATAGCCTATGCTCCTTTCGACCAAAAAGCAACTTGATTTCAATAAAACTACATTTTCTTACCAGTCCTACATCATGGATTTAAACAAGATAACTTTGTTCTGCCAGCAATATGCAATAAATAATCTATACTGCAACATCTGTTATGAAGCTAATTTGTTTAATCTTATTCGTCATAGGTTAAACAAATATTATGATCTAAAATATGTTTATCCGATTCATGGCAGAATTGCAATGCATCCTCCCCCACGAAGTGACGTTCTCAGACTAAACGAAAGCATGCAATGACCCAAACTACCTCCTACTATTATTCAAACATAGAACTACATATTCCGTGACATTCTCGAATTATATTAATCATCAGAGCAAGCAGTACTATTCAGACAAGTAACAACAATGTCAAGTATGCACAGGCCTTTCTGTCAATTGTGTGTTTAATAAATATGCAGATGCATAAAACCCGAAATATCATATGAATAGTAAAACATTACATCAGCAGGCTTGAAAAGAGGTTTTATTGAACCACTCAACAACGCCTGTGTTACAGCGGACAAAAGCCCCTTCTTGTGAAAAATCCCTTCATCCTCGGCTACCGCCGATACATTCTCCAATTCAAACGGGACTGGACTAAAAACTTTCCCCTGGAACCAATTGAAAAATAAATATAACTCCAATCATCAGGCGGTAGATAAAAATAAAGTGACAAAAATGTTGGAAGCTCGTACTAGGATTTTAGCATAGGTATCTCTGGCCTGATCATCAGTGAGCTCATCAGCAGTAACTGATAATCAAAATACATTAGAAATGGTAAAATAAGTCTAGGGATTTGAAATTGGCATATTTGAACACGAAAGAAAAATTGAATTGGAGAGGTTGATTACCGAGTTCTCTGTTGATTTCGCAGATAGTGACAGTGCCTGGCTGAGGAAAAGACGGCATGGTGTTTCCGTTCAGTGAGAAGAAGAAGAAGAAGAAGGAGGATAGGGTTTTTGGCGAAATTTGTGTATAATTCCCGCCAGTGTATATTCCCAATTTCTATGGTGGTGTGATTTTTCTGAATGCACTTTTCACATTTCGAAGGACTGAAAATGTTAGATGAAAATTTGTGTATTTTCAACCATTTGTACGTAATTGATCCATAATATTTTAAATGATTAAGTGACCGATTGGTTCTGAATCGCATACAAGTGCGGTGAACTTGACATCGAAATTGGTTATGTGCTGAGACATATTTTGTATCAAGGAGTTTATATTCATTGATGTATCATGTATGAATGGAGATTGTGATTGTCTATTTTGATTAATACTACTGAAAACATATGGAATTTTTTTTTTTCCTTTTGGTAACGAAACAGTCCTTAGTTAAAGTCTAAATCTAAATACGATTTGTTTAAAATAAACATGATGGCACGTCAATCCATGTGGCATAGAAAGTACTTTCTCCGTCTCCGAAATAGCTTTACTTTTTACAATAAAAAATTCTCAACTTTGACTACGAATTAATTTTAAACCGCAAATGTAAAATGTTTAATTAAATTATATAATGAAAATTTATTCCCTAAAGTTTCATTATATAAAAAAGTTGAAAACATATTACATTTGCGGTTTAAGATTAATTCGTAGTCAAGTGAAAAAGTTTGACTGCAAAAAGTTCAAATGGAAAGCTATGATCAAGACGGAGTAAGTAATAGTTTGGAAAATAGTTTAGTGGGAGTGGTGACATATGGACCCCCTCTATTATGGCCCAATTATAAATTTATACCCGAACAATTACAACGACACCCATTTTCAGCTTTCGGCGTTGAGTCCGGCTCCTATGTGTCAATTATTGCTGATGTGGATGATTTGGCAGTATAAAAACTTAAAGATAAATAAATATTAATTCTTTCTTTCCATCTCCTCCTCATCTTCATCTTCCATCTTTCTTCTTCTTCAACCGTCAACAATATGCTCCACCACCACCTCATCCTCACGCCAACAACGACCACCACCATATAATAAAAATTACGGAACATAAACATTTAAAAAAGGAAAATTAATTGAGTCTCCATTGGAGACCCATTCCAAAAGCTTCAAGAAGCTTTTGACCTTTGAAATGGGTCTCCAATGGAGACCCAATAAAGCTCCGATTGGGGTTGTTTTCCAGCCCCAATTGGAGCACCAAACAGCTCCGGTTGGACCTGCGAGAGCTCTCGCCGGAGCTAGCTGTTTATAGCTCCGGGAAAGCTCAAAATTGAACTCTTTTTTTTTTTTTAAGAATTCGAATAGTATTCCATTCAAAATTGAGCTCTTGCCGGAGGTGTGCTCCGATTGGGACTGGAAATCAGCCCGAATTGGAGCTTCGTGGGTCTCCATCGGAGAGCCATTTCAAAACCTTTAAATGGGTCTCCAATGGTGATTCGAGTTTTTGCTTCTTTTTTTTTTTTTTTTTTTTAATTTTGAGTTTCGACATTAAGAATTACATATTTGTGAAGGATTGTGTTGCAAAATGACTGGGTTGATTTAAGAGTAAAGTATAAAACCTAGAGTTCAAATTTGTAAATTATAGAAACTTAGAAAATAATTTATTTTTATTTTTTTGTCTAGTATCTAACAGTTTAAAGTACTTTTACAATCAATTACAAACAAACCCACTCAAAATTAATTAATTTAGGCGGATTTAATGACATGACAGTCCATGTCATCTCTTAGCGTGTGTCTCCGACCAAGCTCAGGGTTGACATCACTTCCGGCGTTAACTTTTGGGTGTATTTGTAATTATATCTTAAACATAGTTCAATTTTTGGAACAATTTGTAATTGTTCAAACTATAACAATTAATGCCTTTTTATATTTTTTCAAATGCATTTAAATTTAACTATCAATTAATTTAAATAATAACTGTTACATAATCTTATTTTCTAATAAATATTTTTATAATATATAAATAACTTATGTAGTAACAAGTCTATGTTGTTAATAGAAATATGAAAAGGCACAAATATTAAGAACATAGATTTTTGAATTAATAACATGATATTTACGAATAAACTATTCTAACTCAAATTTTCTTGCATAACTTTTAAGCTACAAAACATCTAGAATATTGAATTAAATCAATTTCATTCAATTAAAGATGCCAAAAAAAAAAAAATCTCACAACATTCAATCACAAAAATTTGCACATCCAAGTCCCCAATGCAGTAAATACAATACTCACACATTTGCTCTAAAATATTCTCAGCGCTCCCATGACCATGGCTTCCAATAATACAACTATACAAGTACACGCACAGCTTAAGTAGTGAAAGTGCAAGTTGCACTTGATTAGATAATCTTATCTTTCATGATTCAGTTCAATGTTTGTGTTTGTTGTTGTTGTTTGTGAACTGCAGGATTTCAATGTTGTGCAACATTGCGAAATAGTGCCGATACAATGTTGGAACAACATTACGGACAACAATGTAACATAGAAACAAGCAGGCCAATTGGACTGATGACTTGGACTGGAAGCAATCTATTCGAATTTCTGCAGGAATAAGGAAAGAGTTTGAGTTGCTTTGGACACAAGGAATGCAATCTAAAAGGAAGGAAAGAGTTTGACAAGTTATGGGCACCTTGAAAGAAAGAAGGAAATAAAAGATTCTCTAGAGATAATCTTGGAAAGATTCTCTAGAGATAATCTTGGAAAGATTTTCCAGCCAGCCAGATACAGAGAAACAACGTTAGTTTCTTCCTACTGAGATCCCGGATCATCACATATGTACAGGAAGAACATAGTTGCAAGAAGAATACAAGATTAAAGAGAGAATCTTTCAAGAAGATTGTTGAAGAAAGCAAGAAGGAAATATATTGTTGAAGACACTAATATGGGAATTTCCTTCTAGCTGAATATTGAAGAAAACAAGACAAAGAAAATTGCCTTTGCTGAGATCCTATTGCCTTTCGACTTGGATGGGAGCTGTCGATATCTCAAATATATATACAAGGACTCAGCCGAGCAATGAAAAAAAGCCTTTTTGATGATCAATCAAGATTTTATTAAAGAGTTTAGGCTTCTTGTTTTCTGCTAGCTTTAGAGTTTGTCTAAGAGTATTCATTGTTGGAATAACTCTTTCAAACATCGACCTAGAATAGCTTTTACTGTTAGTTCTTCTAGGGCTAGTTTTGGTTGTTTAATCAATCATCTGTGATTGTATTAAACCTAGTTGATTAGATCTACTTTTCCTGCCAGTAGATATTTTGCCTAAAGGTGCGACCAACATTTTTATATATGTTGGCTTGGTAATAGAAGTTTCATTCATATTCATCCGCTGCGTTTTGTTTACTGTGTTGAAGACATTGTTGAACAACATTGTTGGCAACATTGTCTGTTGATCTTGTTCCAAGTACCAATCCGGTATCCTACGTTCTAACAAGTGGTATCAGAGCCAGCCACCTAACTACTGGTGTCTGGATTTGGTACTTTATGATGGATCAAGCAAATCCCTATTTTTGTAGTCTTTATGTTATAGATTTTACTGATTTTTCCAATAAGGATGTTTGGAAGATCATACATCGTGCATATATCAAATCAATTGATATGTGTACATTTATATCTACTACAAGTGACTATGTTTTTGTTCTTACTCTTCATAATGCAGGTAATGATGTGGAACATCTTGATAAAGAAGATTGGAACATGGATGAGCTAATGGAACTAGAAACTGCTGTACTGAACCGTGATGTTGTCCTTAATGTTGAGTCAACACTGGACATAACATTGAAGCTTGACACAGAATATGAAACATATAGGTAGGTTGCTAGACTATGCAAAAAGGTGAGACATGATCTATCTGCTGGGATACAGAATAATCTCTCTGGATCTCACATGGTTGGTTGTCTCTTATATCTCTTATCTAGCTATCCTGATTTGATGCATGTAGTTTCTGTGTATGCTAGATACTCTTCCAACTCTAACACACTTCATCCGAAGGCTAAAAAGCATCTTTTGGGATATATATCCAAATATGATTGTACTTGCTTTTATTTTTGTGATTGGATTGGAGATATGAATGTTAGAAATTCCACAAGTCGATGGTTTTTCTATTTGAGCGATAATATGGTATCTTGGCTTAAACTGGCGGACATTTTTAGTAAACCTCAAAATCATGATAGATTATTGTGTTTAAGGTGGATTACTGCCCTGTGCTTTATTTGATTATCATTGTTGGCGTCAATGTTATCTCAACATCATTGATAACATTGAAAAAAAAATTAAAATAAAAATAAAAATTGGCCTAGTCTGTTGCTTGCTGTCTCTTCCGTGTTTTCTGTGTGCCTAACTGTTTGCAAAGGTCTCTCTTTCTGGAACTAATTGTGGGTGTCTTTTCTTTAGTAGTGATATCTTTTGAAAAGCCCTTGAAATGAAAGCTCAAAGTTTCTTGGTTAGTGTTGGTGTTCCTATTGTTTGATCTTAAATACCATCTTTTGAGCTTGATTGTGGCCTTTTTCTCAGCTATTCACTCACCTTATGAAAGGTTTGATTGGTTTTTCTGTACCACATGGTATTTGTGGGTTCTAGTCACCTTGGGAGACTGTGTTGAAAGCTTTAAAGAGATAATAAATCCTCTCCTTGATTAAATAAAAGTGCTTTTTTACAAATGGAATAGCTAGATATAGCATGTTTTTACACTGGGGTGCGTGGGGTTCCGGCTGCCTTCATCCATTGTGATTACTTGCTTGAGGCTGTTTCTATAAAAGTAACACAGAAAATGAGTACGCATTGGGATACTGGGGTGTATGGGGTTCAGGCTGCCTGCATTCAGTCCTATGTGCTCACCTGTGTTGCGTAAAAGAAATTGTGTTGCTACTGGGGTGATTGGGGTTCCGGCTGCCTTCATTCAGTAGACGACCTTTTCACACAAATAAATAATTTTTTCTATGCGCAATAAAAGTTTTTTTTTGAGAGTTAATTAAAAGTCTCTACTGAGTTGTAAACTTCAGTCCCCTTCTTGACTTGATAACACCATATCTACCTTGTGTGTCTGCTTGACTTTTGATCCTTGAGTGATGGCTAAGTGCTCTGGCTGGGTCTTATGTGCTATTTATCAGCTTTTCTCGTGGTGTGGATCATGCATGTTTTGTTTGCAACCTTTTCTTGTGACTGCGAGTTTACAATAAAGGGCTTGATATGAGTGTTATCTGCTGTGTTAAGACAACATTCCACTAGAAGTTGATTCCAGTTTGAGGTTCTTTTGTTTTATATGAGAGTCTTTCTTTTTATTTTTCAAGTTTCGAGAGAAAGAGTTGTGTTTTAGGGGGAGGGATTGCTTAGGGAAGTGTTTATTTTTCTAGGGTAATTTTTACTTTGTTAAAGCTTGATTTATATTATCTCTGAGATTTGCTAAAACTTCTCCACAAGTGGTAGTTTTTAAACTGATTGTCCCCAATCTAGTTAAGAAAATCTTTGTTCTCTAAAATCTTTTATGAATGTGCTTCATTGATTTTGGTTGTGTCTCAAAGGTTTCTTTGTAGCCCTTGGATTGAAGTGTGTTTTTCCTTTGCCATCCTAATATCCTATCTCTCATACTTTCTCACTGCTCTCTGAATCTTTATGTCTAATGCTCTGTTTCTGAAGAATAATCTTGCACTGTGTGAGGGGGAGTCACTGGATTTGTCAATGTTGAATTCAATGTTGCGTCAACATCAACCTCCAACATTGCACAGCTCTTATTGCAGGTCCTATAGTCCACATCTCAGTATTGCACTCATTGCATGTCTTCTTGTCTCCTTCTATCAACTTGGTTGAATAATCTGAGAGATATCTTTCTTCTCAAAAAAGGGGGAGAAGAGAAGAGATTGAACAAAAAGCTAACATACTTTATTTTGTTATATTGCTCTCATCTAATGTTGAGGGGGAGTTCTGTAGTTTCATGCCTGTTATATTTGTCTGTTTCTAACAAGTTTGTTCAAGTGTGTTTTTGTGAAGAAAGACAAAGGGGAAGATTGAATAGTGCAGTGTTGACTGCAACAATGTTGTGTCAACATTGCAGACGACTTTGTATACTGCACTTATACTGCGATTCTACGCACGTTTGTCTTTATTCACTAACTACTGAGTGCAGGAATTGTCAAAAGAAGTATGATATGATGCCCATGATGAGTTCAAAGGAGATGAGTAGACAAAGAAATAAGCGGGAATTTGAAAGTGCATATTTACAGCAATGTTGAGTTCTGTGTTGACTCAACATTGTCCATTAGCATTGATCGATTGCACTTTATCTTTCAGTTCCCAACAAAGGATTCCTCTTGACTTGTTTAAATCCTACTTGTTCGATTTGACTAACAAACTGGTTTTAGGTTGTGTGAAGAAAGGTCAGAATTAAGGGGGAGATTGAAAGTGCGATTTATTGCACTTTGTTTAGTAATTCAACCTTTCTTCGTAACATAATCGGTTCAATGTTTGTAGTTGTTTTTCTATGATATTTTGTAGGATATATCAAGTTGGGCTTAAACATGCTTAATGGATCAAAAGGAATCAATGAGCCCAAAGGAATGATATTGCTTGATGAAAGACTAAGATTAAGGAGGAGATTGAAAGTGCAAGTTGCACTTGATTAGATAATCTTATCTTTCATGATTCAGTTCAATGTTTGTGTTTGTTGTTGTTATTTGTGAACTGCAGGATTTCAATGTTGTGCAACATTGCGAAATAGTGCCGATACAATGTTGGAACAACATTACGGACAACAGAAGACAACATAGAAACAAGCAGGCCAATTGGACTGATGACTTGGACTGGAAGCAATCAATTCGAATTTCTGCAGGAATAAGGAAAGAGTTTGAGTTGCTTTGGACACAAGGAATGCAATCTAAAAAGAAGGAAAGAGTTTGACAAGTTATGGGCACCTTGAAAGAAAGAAGGAAATAAAAGATTCTCTAGAGATAATCTTGGAAAGATTTTCCAGCCAGCCAGATACAGAGAAACAACGTTAGTTTCTTCCTGCTGAGATCCCGGATCATCACATATGTACAGGAAGAACATAGTTGCAAGAAGAATACAAGATTAAAGAGAGAATCTTTCAAGAAGATTGTTGAAGAAAGCAAGAAGGAAATATATTGTTGAAGACACTAATATGGGAATTTCCTTCTAGCTGAATATTGAAGAAAACAAGACAAAGAAAATTGCCTTTGCTGAGATCCTATTGCCTTTCGACTTGGATGGGAGCTGTCGATATCTCAAATATATATACAAGGACTCAGCCGAGCAATGAAAAAAAAGCCTTTTTGATGATCAATCAAGATTTTATTAAAGAGTTTAGGCTTCTTGTTTCTGCTAGCTTTAGAGTTTGTCTAAGAGTATTCATTGTTGGAATAACTCTTTCAAACATCGACCTAGAATAGCTTTTACTGTTAGTTCTTCTAGGGCTAGTTTTGGTTGTTTAATCAATCATGTGTGATTGTATTAAACCTAGTTGATTAGATCTACTTTTTCTGTCAGTAGATATTTTGCCTAAAGGTGCGGCCAACATTTTTATATATGTTGGCTTGGTAATAGAAGTTTCATTCATATTCATCCGCTGCATTTTGTTTACTGTGTTGAAGACATTGTTGAACAACATTGTCTGTTGATCTCGTTCCAAGTACCAATCCGGGATCCTACGTTCTAACAAGTAGAAAGACTTAAACTTGGATGAAGGGAGTATCAAGAATCCAAAGCTTGAACGACTCTAGTTATATCCAAATCTTAGTACGTTGCATGTTTCCACCAATGTTTGATCACCTGCACCAGCTACATAGTACAAAAGCAGAAAATGAAAACACCAACCACAGTTTTCTTTAACTGGTTAGACAATTGAAGGCAAATGAATGGAACAAACTAAGACAAACATGGCAATACCGGAATCATTCTGATTGAAGTTCACGCAAGAACTTAATCACATTATTTATGTGAGAGAAGCAAGGACTTGGGGAAAATCGGCTTTGGGCTGAAAAGGCTTTGGGCTGAAAAACAAATCTCGTGGGGAGAAGAAGTCGAACTGAAGACGATGACCACAAAGAAAAGGGTAAAGAGGTGAGGAAGTAAGAGTTTGATGGATGAAAGAAGACTAGTCAGTTACGTCTTCCCACGCGCTTCTCCATGCGCCAGGTGGTTGGTTATATATTATTACTACTTTTAAAAAAAGAAAACTAACTTTTATTCCACATTAGCTTTTGGAACCACTAGATAGCCTAACCATTGGAATAGAATAAATTTAAATATTTGTAGTTTTAAATTTAAAATATTTGTAGACTTAAATCGTTCACGGGTTAGTAAAATGTGAAATCCTAACAAATAAAATTGACTGTGAATAAAAATCAGAGTCCGTCTCCTGAGAGTCCACAATATATTGAGAGTCCTACATAATACACAAACATAGACAATTTATACATAAAACTATACAACATGATTTTTTGGTAGGAATTACCAATTCGTAATTTTCCTTACAATACACAGCTCATTTCATGTGTCCATCCAGTCATATTGGTACTTTGGATTAAATTGTCTATGTTTGATATATAATTGTCTATGTTTAGCATAAAATTATTGATGACAACCTATTTATCCCAAATAAACACAATATTTATAAATAAACATAGAAATCAATTTCATTTATCAATCAATAAATGTCATACATATAAAACAATACAAAAAAATTAAAATCACTATATCCAAACTACAATCATCTTTGCAAACAAATAAAACACCCTTGAATTGTTCGTCGACTCTTCCATCAACGTCTCCATCTTTATCATCAATCGTTTTCTTTATTCGACCACCATTTTTACGAAAACCTAGTATAGGCAAAAAAAACATCAACAATTTGACAACTGTCATACACAATTTTACCATAATAGTATTACATTACAAATGATACAACTAGTCAAGATAACTCATTGACATCGTGCACAATCCTCACACTAGCATGGGACTCGATGGACACATTCATGAACATATTCACACATCCATTCAACTATTTGTGGTATAACATACAATTTCTGTATGATAATATTCTACTCTGACAATACATAATGTCAAGCATAACTCATTGTCATACACGATTTCTGTATAACACTAGACTATTACACTGATAACCAAACAATGCATAACTCATTGTCTTGTCGGGAATGCTCACACTACATGGGACTCGATGGACACTCATGAGCATATTCACACGACCATTCAACTATTTGGCATACATACATAATTTTACCATAATAATATATTATTACACCACAATGATAGATTAAGTTGCATAACTCATTCGCTTGTCAGGCACAATCCTCACACTAGCATGAGACTCAATGGACACATTCATGAGCATATTCACACAGCCATTCAACTATTTGGCAACTGTCACACACAATTTTACCATAACAATAGACTATTACACTACAACAATAGACAACCAAACTGCAGAACTCATTGGCTTGTCAGGGACAATCCTCACACTAGCATGGGACTCAATGACACACTCATGAGCATATTCACACAGCCATTTCAACTATTTGGCAACTGTCATACACAATTTTACCATAACAATAGACAATTTAAAAACAATACTACATGAAGTCTAACCATAAAGTAATATAACAAACATCAACTATTTACACATAAACATGTATAATTCACACAAAAGCATAGACGATTTTTTTTAAAAAACTACAGAAACCCTAACCATAAAGCAATGAAATCAAAACATCATCTATTTACAATGAAACATACATTATTTGCATGAAAACCTAAACATGATCAAACACTACAAACAAACAAACAAAGCAAAAGCTAAGAAAAACAAACTGAAAATATAGAAAAACACGCAAACATAAACAATTACAGGTCAAACATGCACAATTAAGGTTCAAACATCAACAATTACACCTGAATATACAGTTACGCGAAATCACTAAAAATCAAAACCAAACAAAAAATGAAAAAAACTGAAGAATCGAGATAAGAAACCTGCAAATTGAGGAAACAACAATGTTATGACTTATATGTGTTGAGTAGTCGGAGATCCGCCGGAGAAGACAACCGGAAAAGTTTCAAATTCTGGCCAACCGTTTCAAAAGTCGACCAAATGAAAAAACAAAATCGGTAGAAAGGTAGATCGGGCCATGAGCTACTCAAATATGCGATCGAATTTAAGATTGGTAGTCGAACGGCGGAGATATCGCCGGAAAAGCCTTCGAATTCCGGCCAACCGTTTTAAAAGTCGACCAAATAAAAAAACGAAACCGGTAGAAAGGTAGATCGGGCCATGGGCTACTCAAATATGCGATCGGATTGAAGATTGGTGGTCAGACGGCGGAGATATCGCCAGAAATGTGATCGGAAAAGAGAGAGAGAAAGGAAGAGGAGAGGGTAGAGAGAGAGAGAAGAAAGAAGGAAATGAAAGAAAAAAAGAAAAATAGGGTATTTATATTAATCTGACAACCCGTTTTTAGATCCATAGTATCGAATCCGCAACTCAGGATCCGCAAATTGACCCGCAAATTTGAATAGAAACCAAGTCATCCCCAAATTGTTTATAATTGTGTATTTGTTCAGGACTCTCATAGTATATAGGACTCTTTTAAGCTTTAGTATAAAAATCAATAGGAATATTCTCACTATCTTACAATGTGTACCGTATCTATAATTAGCTTATATTTTCCCACATTAGTAGGGAAGTTTAACGACTAATTACTTACTCGGATTATGAGGCGTAATTGAGAAAGAAATAATTCAAATTTAAGTTGATAGGATACATCAAATCTATCTATATATTAAAAGAAAAACCATTCAAGCATTCTTAAGGGGTGACAAATCATCAATTATGTGGAATTGTTCAACAATGCTATTGGCTATGAAATGTCTAGGTGGCCAATGTAAAACCTATCATTAACCAAAAATTCGAAATAGTAACTACTGTAGCCTTGATTTACAGAATATAGTATAATTTGTTAGTTATGTTTAATTATGGGAATTTATTGCAGCCATTGATTTACAGAATATAATACAATATGTTTGTTAAGTTTAATTAAGGGAAGATTAAAAGAAACATAATACAATTACAAAAGTTAATTTAGGCAATTATTACATTCAGAAAATAATTAAGAGTGTGCGAAATAACTAGGGTTTGCAAGAGTCAATTTGCATTCTCTAGTCAGTCAGGCAAGTCTTCAACGTCATTGTTGTCAGACTCATCTGAAGGTGAAAGTTTTCAACTGCTATGTCATTCATGTAGCTAATCTCAAACAAATTTCTTTACAGTAACTAATCTCATTCTCAATCAATTCCTTTGCAGAGTACTCTACATAATTATATTTTCAAGCATCAGATTCTCAACGGACTCAACAAGGTACGCATGACTAAGCTTTAGTAGAGACTCAGCGCGATTTGGTTCAATTTAGATAATGAAAACTATGCTTTAGTAGAAACTAGAAGTTAAAATACCATCATGTTCACTCATTAAAATATGCACCTCCTGCTTTAGTTTCTTTATGTTTCTGTCACTCCTATTATGTTTAACGAAGAGCAAGTTAAAAGACTTTGTAAACATGTTTGTTTAAGAAAGAATGAATGCTCAGTTCAGCGGGATAATCAACATGCATGCTACAATCTCAAAAGAGAAAGGCCAAACTAAACAGGACCTAAAATATCTTTTATAGAATTTGATTCATCCTGTCAAAATTTATGTTCAACCATTCCACAACAAACTGAACATGATTTTCCAGATGTTTACTCTAAAAAATGAAAATATTAACGATTCAGAAAAACACATAAATACCAGAATTCACAATTCAGACATAATACAAGGTTGCTAGCAGTAACACATAGGAATCATCAAATCTAAAACGTCAATAAAAATTCATCATACTTCTTTTACAATCAAATGATGCCAACTCAAATTCACAAGGCAAACCCATTTTTAACATTTACATATACATTCAACATGAACCATCAGCAAGATATGATTTTTAAACCAAACTAAACAAAAACGCACCAGAGTTGACAGATCCGAGAATAAAGCACAGTTCTCTCTCAGATGATATGACAACAAAAGCCCTAATATTTGGGGAAAATCATAATAAAATAGAGCGTATCAAATTTAGAAAATCTGAGAGATTTACAAAATCAAACTTGAATCTAAGTTGGAAATCGAAAGCATCAATACGAACTAAATCGAGCCTGGAAATTACTTCAATGAGATTTCAAGTGATTCAAGAGATTTAGATCAGATTTCACATCATCATACCTTCAGGATCCGATTGAAAACACGAACCCTAAAATTTGGGGGGAAATCTCTATAAGCAACCGAAACATGAGATTCGAGACGGCAATGAGATTCGGCCGAACAGATGCTAGAAAAAAAATAGAGAGTAGAGATTAGGAAGAAGAAGAAGCGTCTGATATTTCAAACGATTTAGCTCAGATCTGAAATCATCAAAGCTTCGGGATCCGATTGAAAACAAGAACCCTAAAATTTGGGGGAAAACAGTGTGAAATCGAAACAGAGTAACGAAATTAGCTCAGATCAGAAATCATCATAGCTTCATGATTCCGATTCAAGTCGAGATCCCTAAAATTTGGGGGAAAACAATGTGAAATCGAAATAGATTAACAAGATTTCAAGAAATTCGAACGATTCAGCTTAGATTTAACATCATCATAGCTTCGGGATCCGATTGAAAACAAGAACCCTATAATTTAGGGGGGAAATCTTAGTTTAATCAAACAAACCGAAACAAGAGATAAAAAATTCAATGAATATTATGAAGAGTTAAATGTGATTGACAACATATGATGGATTAAACTGCTGCGGGCAGCAAGAATGCAATAGATAAGATAATCTAATATCATGAACAACACATTTTGTATGATGAAGAGATTAGAATGAAGAAGAGAGAAGAGATTAGAATGAAGAACGAGAGAAGAGAGTAGGGAAAGAGAAGAGAAGTTGAGATCTGAATTTGATATCCTGGTATTTGTTCCTATATGTACTAGGGTTCTTAGTTCTTCTTAATTCTTTTCACCTAATCCGCCTTAAATATTCTTCACACGTATTTAATTTAGTTTATTATTGATATATCTACTTATTTTCTATTTAATCCTAACATTAATTTATTTTGTTATTTAAGTAATAAAATAATCAATCTTTTAATTAGGAAATGTCAAAACCCGGAGCGTTACTAAGACGACCAGGATGAGAAGCATTGTGGTCCGTAAAAAATGCATTATTTTTACGATTTCCACAGTTGCATAAACTGATTCATTCTTTATTTGTGTTTTATTCTTTTATTGCAGTGAAGACTATATCTCGCTAATTACCAGTTCGTATTGAACAAGGTATGTGTCTCAACGGATACTCTATTTCATAGAAATTGAAAATTATGTTTTTGTGAATAAGAACCCTAATACTCTATCACCCTAATAATTGGGGGAAAACTGAATTCGAACTCATATTGTAGAAAACTCACCTCAAATTATGTTAATCAAGCCCATCGAGCCCAATTCATCGATTTGCATATGCTGTCTTCCTTCCCCCATTCATCGATTTGCATATGTTGTCTTCCTGATTTGCTGTCTGCATGTTTGATTCGATGTTTGGTGCTGTCAATTAGGAGTAGAAGAAGCGATTTTGTGCTGATTTGCATATGATGTTTGGTTGATGTCGAGATCTACTCGACTTTGTGTTGATGTGTGTGTTTTTGTAGAGAAGGCAAGTCAACTGTGCTGTGTGTTGATGTGTGTGTTTTTGTCGATTGTGGGTTGTTGTGTGTGTTTTTGGGTAAGGCTGAAATCGACTGTGTGTTGTGTGTTGCAGTGTTTGTTTTTTCGCCTGTGTTAATGGCTGTTTTTGTGCGGAAATTTCGAGCCGGTGTTGTGTGTTGCTGTGAGGAAATTATTCGCTTGTGTTGCTGTGTGGTTTTTGTTGTGTTCGACTTTGTGTTGTTGTAGAAGAAGGCAAAAGCGATTTATGTTCTTGGTTAATGTGAGATCTGATTTTGTTGCCCTTTTCTACTACAACTCTTAATGCTTACTACTAATTCGCCTTAGTTCTTCCTAGACAATTGCTACCATTTTCTACAAAATTCCTTAATTCATTTTAACCTAATTCACCTTAGTTCTAATAATAATCCCTCACGCCAAGTCGTTTTATTTATTTCAATTTTATACTAAATACCTTAAATCATTTCAACTTAATATACTTTAGTTCTACTAATAATCACTCACATGTCGTCATAGTTAGTTCACTTTTAAAATATTTCAATTTTATATTCCCTTTTAGTTATAGTCTTTCATTTTATAGAATACCTTTTAATCATAGTATTTGTTGGACTTTGTATTATTTCAATTCTAACTTATCATAATTGTGTAGTATACATCTTACTAATGAGTATTTTACAAATTATACATTATTATTAATTTTACATAAACGTTGCATAGTAATATTGCCTCCTTTATTAGGCTATGGCGATCATGTTAAAGACACCAAGTACAACGTGGAACAAAGAGGGTGTTAAGTTAAGTCGTAAGTTTCAAGAGAGCGTGATGAGTGAGAATCAAACACTTGAAGACTTCTTCGATAATATTAAGAGTCAATGGGCCCAACTGCAATCCATTTGCCAAGTTCAACATGTTATTCACCCATATGGTGTGAAATAGGCAATTAGAATTGTTAGAGATGCTATCCCAGCCCACCTCACAAAGTCATTCAATTTGTCACTTGCGCATGTCATAATGCACAACGGGGCGGATTTGGATTACATCCTAGATATGATCTTGCACTTTTGACCTGACAAAGAAATTGAAGGGGATGAATAAAATGAAGAGCTCTAGGTTGAAGAAGTGGCTTAGCTATTAAACTTTATATGGTTTAATAGTTAAGTTTAAAAATTTATTTATGTTTGTACTTCGTAGAATAATCTACAAAGACCTTAATTTGTAGTTGGCGTTTTTTGATACGCAAAAACTTTGTTTTGAATTGTTTTATTTTTATTTTTATGATTAATTTGAAATTTGGAATTTTGCTATGTCATATTTACTAGAAGAAAACCTTGGGTATGTTGTCATGGAGTTATTTTGATGCTTCTTATAGTCTTCTTGGTTTGTTTCTTCAAAAGTCTCCACATTTTGTTTAAGCATAAGTTGTTATAATTCGCACATATTTCTTAAATTCCATTTTTTGGGTATGGACCAACTACAAAGTTTTTGGAATGAATGTGGCAATGACATGCAAATGAAACTTATTGCAAAATATTCCTTTATTCTGCAGCTAATTGAGGAGACAAGGATCGATTACATAATCCGAAATGGAAAAGAAAACAAAGAAAACTAAAATGCGATTAACAGATCAGAGTAAACCTCATCAGCAAACTCATAACATAGACTTCAGTCTAAGGTCTCCATTATCAGACGTTACTAATGGTGAGTTTTATTTGATACCTTTTATATAATTTAGATATGTATTCTTAGAAAGTTAGACGAATTTAAGTTCGATTATATGAATGATCCACGTATCTTATTATGTTATAATAGTTCCTTTAAAGGGAGGCATTCCATGTGTAACACCGACAATACCATCAAGATTATATACCGGTGGTAATATTACAAATGGCGCTCCACCCTTAGGAAGGCAAGTTCGTCCTTTTGGTCAAATGACCAATCTCACGAACGGTATTCAGATTTCATACCTTCTTAAAATTCATATAAACAATTTATAAAGACATTTTATACACTAGATATTGAAACTCAACATTAATTCAGTGTCATCTCATTAAAGATTATGCAGGTTTAAGTCCGTCAGGTTTTATGTATCATACACCTTTTCAGCCACTGAGTTGGAATTCTCCTGGTATGTTCAACTTTGTACACATCAGCATTAGTGTTAATAGAATTAATTAAACAATTCTATTTTTAATCTAACTATTTTCATATTTACGTTAGGTGTAGGATCATCTGGTATATTTCAAAGGACACCACCTCTTCATATTGTCAATTCATCAACCGGTGAGATCTTTTATATGTTAGATTTCTACTTAAATTGATATTGCCATTATTCTTTGCGTAAATTTTCAATTTAAATTATATAACATTCCTTCTTATTAGGTGTATCATCAAACCATGTCAATCAATCTTCCTATATACCGCTAATTCCTACAAGTTATCTAAGACAACGTAAGTACTACATTCATAAACTGACTTGCCCATTTGTATCGTTACAATTAAAAAAATGAAATTATGATCAACAATCTTACAAATAGTAAATCCAATTTCATGCATCGTCATCCCCATCGGTAGTTATAACTTCACAGAAAGGACACCTATTGTTCCTATTCCAACTGATAATTTATTTAAAATACTATAGATTTTTATCAAAATAGTTTTTTTTATATGTATTAATGCCTCACATGCTGAAAACTTCCCATAGGAACGAATGTTAATTAGTTCAAATGCAACTGTTCAACATTCCGAAACTCCAAATGCAAGTTCTACTATGGTCAACCCAAGCAGGCAAACAGAAACACAGGGCCTGGATCCCCGTAAAGAAAAGCAACCCATGAAGGATATTGGTGTTTTAATATCCGTGTCCAAGAATTTGAATTCATCTGAGTTCAATACTGTTGTTTCAACCAAAAATGGTTAGTCATTGTTATTTTTAAATATGATAGATTGATAAGGCGCATCGACGTATGATTCTTATTAATGAAATTAAATATGTACTGGCTTATGTATGACAGGAAGTGATGTGGAACGAGGAAAAGAGAACATTCCTTCTCATAATGCATCTATAGATGCAGATACAGAAAGAAGACGTGCAGAGGTGAGAAAAGGCAAGAGGCCTTTAGAGACACCAAGTAAATTAAACAAAAAGAAAGGTTTACAAATTTCAAATGGTAATTTTCTGCTATTCACTTATCTTCTTTGTAAACTTTCATATATTTTTACCAAGATTAATGGAACTTAATTCCCACTATTAAAATATGTCCAGCTACTAACAGAAGTGAAGGCTCATTCATGGCCGGCGCGTGCAAGCATGTCTTATCAGCAGAGCGTATTGATGATAGTTCTCATGATATCAATCATGAACTAATCCGGTCGGATGAACCCCTTGGAGTAAATCCCATCGAACCATTAAAAACGAAAAACGCAGTAGGAAACCCATCGAGTTTGACTTGAGTATTATGGACAAACCGCATAAGCCAGCCAAACGAGGTAGGAAGCTCATATCACCTGAAGTTCAAACGGTAACATGCAGTATTGCAGGTAAAGATACTTACATAGAAAAGTATTTATAATGCTAATATCATCATTTGTCTTATACATGTTAAATTGACAAACAAAACTATTCATGTTTATGTTCCTTGACTGACGGGGCAAAACAACCAAATCCAAAAGTTAAGTCTCAACGTGCTTCGAGAAAAGATAAAGTTCAAGGAAATGGTCCACCTCCTTCAGGTAAAGTAATTTGTACATATTTAATAAATTTATTCTCACAATATTCATTATTAATTATGCAAAGATATACAAATTAATTGTTAAAATTTCATTCCTGCACCATGTTAGATTTTGTAATTACACATAGTAAAAAATAGATGACAATTAACGAAAAAAACAAAATTACATTTTAGTCCACACAAACTCGACCACAACTCGAATTAAAACCTGAAAAGACATTTCGGCCCATATTATTATTGTTAACAAACAATAACAAAGCAGATAAATTGCAACCCAAAATGTGAACAATTAATTCTCTAATGAACACTCATTACATTACATTAAAAAACACAATAATATCCATTGACATTCTTTCAATTGCAAAAATGTCCCAATTTCTAACTAACGTCAACTCCAACATTTGAACGTTAAAATACAATCCATTTCACATGTCCAATTCTTAGATTTTCAGCTCCGATGGGGCTCAATGTAATTACCCTTATTATTTCTGCAAACATAAGATAATGGATGACAATTACATTTTTTGTAGTCTCTCTATAAAATTATTGCTCCAAATGCATGTGCGCAGATTTGACATGGGTGATCCAGAGTATAAATGTGAACATTGTGGTGCTTTATTCTGGTTTGAAGAAAGGAGACCACCTAATCAAAAAAAGAATCCTAAGTTCACCCTATGTTGCATGAGAGGTCAGGTCAAGCTTCCAATTCTTCAACAACCACCTCAGTTGTTAAGTGATCTCCTAGAGGATAGACACGAGAAGAGTCGGAGTTTCATTGAGAACTTACGGGCATATAACATGATTTTCTCTTTTACTTCTATGGGTGGAAAAATAGACAAAGAGGTTAACAAAGGTCGGGGTCCTTATTGTTTCAAGATGGGTGGTTAGAATTTCCACAAAATTGGCTCTTTGTGCCAGGCGAAGGAAAAGAACCAAAGTTTGCTCAACTATACATCTATGACACTGAGCACGAAGTACAGAACAGAATTAATGCTCTTGGGTTAGTGCCGGTAATATCTATATATTATTTAATAAAATTCCTTATAATAATACTATTACACGATAATTAGTTCATTTAAGTAAATTTGTATATATGCATGTATGCCAGTGGTGATGGGAAGGGTTTGGACACTTCTGTAACAGCCATTATCAAAGATATGGTCGACCAATATAATCCTTATGCCAAAACATATAGGATGGCCAGGGATCGTGTATCTCTTAATAACTCGGCAGATATCAGTCTGCAACTTATAGAAAAACGTGCCAAGGATGGATGTACCTATAATTTGCCTACTGCATCAGAGATTGCTGCCATTATTGAATGAGACATTGAGAATGTGAGGCATAAGAGGGATATCATGGTTGAGTTGAAGTCGACTGGATATTTGCAAATGATAAATGAATTTCTTCCATGATATCTCCCTCTGCATTACCCACTATTGTTCGTGTATGGCGAAGATGGTTGGTATACAGAGATACCCAGAACTACATACAGTAAGAGGCCAAATCTCACACTTAGGGAGTTCTTAGCATTCAGAATTCAACACAGGGAGGGAGAAGGTCACCAGCTTATACTTGGCAAGAGATTGTTTCAACAGTTTATTGTTGATTCCTACACGATGATGGAGTCACAAAGACTTCAGTGGATTCGTCACAATCAACCAAAGCTTAGATACGAATCTTATAAGAAGATTGCCAGCAAAGTTGATAACTTTGAATATGATCCTGCATCATGTGGTAGTCTCTTCATACTGCCATCATCTTATCCAGGGGGTGCTAGATGGTACATGCAGATGTACCAGGATTCTATGGCTATATGCAAGTGGGCAGGATATCCGTGCCTGTTCATAACATTTACATGCAATCCAAAGTGGCCAGAGATCACAAGGTATGTTGAGAGTCTTGGGTTGAGACCGGAAGACAGGCCTGATATCATATGTCGAGTCTTCAAGATGAAACTCGATGAGCTGATCAGTGATATAAAGGATGGACATATGTTTGAAAAACCAAAATCATGTAAGTTGGTATTTTTTTTTGTCTCTACATATTTATATTCTATGAAATCCAAAAATGCTTTATAATATCTATTACTCTGAATTTTTTTAGTCATATACACCGTTGAGTTCCAAAAGCGAGGACTTCCGCATGTTCATATTTTGGTAATCCTGAATAAGGTGGATGAGGAGAAGATTAAAAATAACATTGATGACTACATATGTGCGGAGTTACCCGACAAGGATACTAATCCAGAATTGTACGACGTAGTGTCAACCCATATGATTCACGGACCATGTGGTCCGGCTAGACCTACTTCTCCATGCATGGAGGACAACAGGTGCTCCAAACATTTTCCAAAGAGCTACAACGAAAATACCTATGTTGACGATGCTGGATATCACATATATCGAAGAAGGGACACAGGTGTCACCATCGATAAAAATGGAGTTCAGCTTGACAATAGGTAGATTTATATTAATTAAATATTATGCTTAGTTTATTGTTGTAAATCTAGGTTTATATGTTGCCGAACTTAGTATATGAGTCGACGTTTTTAAACAATTTTTGTTGTCCCCTACAATGCTCAGTTGCTCCTGAAATACCAATCTCACATTAACATAGATTACTGTAAAGGTGGGGCTTCAATGAAATATTTGTTCAAGTACATGTTGAAAGGAAGTGACAGAGCGGGTGTTACATTCATAGACATAAATAATAATGATGAGATTAAGAGGCATACTGATTGCTGATATGTTTCAGCATGTGAGGCAATTTGGAGAATTTTCGAATTCCAGATACATTATAGGATACCTGCCGTTGAGCGTTTGGCATTTCATCTAGAGGATGAGCAGGGGGTACCTTTCAGAGATGGAGATTTTATGCCGGATCTGCTTGATAAGCCTTCAGTTAAGCAGTCGAAGTTTCTTGAATGGTTTGAGCTGAACAAGGTTGACCCGGAAGCTGGGAAATTGACGTATCCTGAGTTTCCCCGTGAGTATTGCTGGAAGGATGGCCCGAAGAAGTGGTCCCGTAGGAAAACCAAGGCCCAAGCTATTGGAAGGATGTATAATGTGCCGATGGCATTTGAAAACATGTAATATATGCGACTTATGTTGAATCATGTTAGAGGCGCAACATGTTTCCAGGATATCAGAATAGTGAACGGTGTTGTTTACGAGACCTGCAAGGACTCATGTGCGGCTTTAGGCCTACTAACAGATGACGGGGAGTATGTCGGTGGAATTACTGAGGCAAGTCACTCGGGATCAGCACGTTTCCTTCGTCATCTTTTTACGATGCTTCTTCTTTCTCGAAGCATGGCGAGACCAGAGGAGGTATGGAGGAAGACATGTAACTTCTTATCTGACGACGTTCTATACATCTAGCAAAAAACTTCTTATAATCCAGGTAATTTGTTAGTAAATTGTATATTTTGCCGAAATACTAAAATGCTATACATTTACTTATTACTTATTTTGATTCATTTCGCAATTCAGGTTTGAGGCTTACAAATGAAAAAATCCATAACCTAGCGTTGCTTGAAATTGAGAAGCTATTGAAAGCAAACTGCAGCAGTCTTGCTTTTTTTGAGTCTATGCCAATCCCAGATGAGTCTATAACTGACAACGCCACAAATCTGTTTATAGTTGATGAGAGATGTCATACGACATAGATGTCATGACAACGGAATTCGATGGATTGTACCCACGATTGACTGACGAGCAGCGTACAATTTACGATAAGATTATGGATGCAGTTGACGGGGGCAGAGGTGGTGTGTTCTTCTTATACGGCTACGGTGGTACAGGCAAGACTTTTATTTGGAGGACGTTGTGTTCCGGCTTGCGTGCTAGAGGAGATATAGTGCTTCCAGTAGCATCAAGTGGTATTGCATCACTCTTGCTACCTAGAGGTAAGACTGCTCATTCTAGGTTTAGTATTCCTATTAAGTGTCATGAGGAATCAACATGCAGCAAGTTGAAGCCGGATTCTGATGTCACCGGCTTACTCAAGCAAACTAAACTTATAATTTGGGATGAGGCACCGATGACCAACAAACATTGCTTTGAGGCACTTGACAGGAGTCTAAGAGATGTTATGAAACGTCCAGATGATCCTTTCGGTGGCTTAGTAGTTGTATTCGGTGGAGATTTCAGGCAAATTTTGCCAGTTGTTCTTGGTGGTAGCAGGTTTGATATTGTAAATGCCTCTCTATGCTCTTCGATACTGTGGGATTCATGTGAGGTTCTAAAACTCACAAAAAAATGCGATTGCAGGTAAACTGTAAAAATTATCGGTTACTATCATATGAATTGTTCTGTTATTATGTTCTTTTTAAGTAACACCTTTTTTTTTTCTATTCAGTCCGGATCATCAGCTGCTGAGGTTAGTGAAACTAAAGATTTTGCCGAGTGGATACTACAAGTCGGTGATGGGGTCGCGGGCGAACCCAATGATGGCGAGGTAGACATCAAGTTACCTGATGACATACTTATTCGTGAAGTAAGTAATCCTATTTCCACCATTGTAGACTGCACATATCCTTCCCTTTTGGATCACTTAGCCGATCCAACTATAGATCCCGAATACTTCCATCACCGTGTTGTTCTTGCACCGACTAATGAAATGGTCAATGAGATTAATGACTATGTCATATCTAAAATGCATGGTGATTCTGTGGAGTACTTGAGTGCTGATAGCATAAGCAAGACCGAGTCAGTAGACAGTGAAATGGTAGAATTATTCTCAGTGGAATTCTTGAACACTATTAATTGCTCGGGACTACCTAATCATAGAATAGTGCTTAAGGTTGGATGCATGATCATGCTTTTGAGAAATATTGACCAGGCTTCTGAGTTGTGCAATGGAACAAGGCTCATAGTAACTAATCTGGGGAAACATATCATAGAAGCAAGAATGATATCTGGAATGAATGCCGGTCAAAAGGTTTTCATCCCTAGGATGACGATGAGCCCATCTGATGAGACTAAATTTCCTCTTAGTTTTGATAGGAGACAGTTTCCTATATCCGTCACGGTAAACGATATAAATAAAAGTCGTGAGTCTCTCTCTCATGTCGGTCTCTACCTACCTTCTCCTCAGATTCACCAATGACAATCTGTATGTTGCTCTCTCTAGAGTTACAAGTAGAAAGGGACTGAAAGTACTCATATGTGATCATGAAGGTAAGACGTACGACACGACAACCAACGTGGTTTACAAAGAAGTTTTCGATAAATTATGAGGTAAATTTATATTTTATGTTTCTCAATTTACTCAATGCAAAATTATTATTCTTGTACGTCAAGAATTTGTTATTCTCATACAAACTATGATCCTCATATAATACATTGTTTTTTGAACCACCTTAAATATACCAATTTTCACTAAAGGATTCTTAAGTGTATCCATGATAATGCTTATCAGATATATAGATCAAACTACCGAAATGTAAAATTTAATAAGTCTAGCTCATAGTTACTAATGTTAGAAACCATATCATTGAGGCAAATATAATATCGGTAGTCTACCCAGCCCAAAAGGTTTATCATTCAAATTTTGATGGTTCGCCCATTCGACAAGACGAAGTTCCCTATCAATTTTGATATAATATAGTTCCCCATATCGTCTATTTTGCAATGACCATAAACAAAAGTCCTTGGCAATCTTTCTCACACGTCGGCCTCTACCACCTCACCCATATTCAAACGTGAACAATTGCATGTTCTCTCTCTACTATTACCAGGGAGAAGAGATTCAATGTATTCATATAAGACGAAGATGGTAAAACAAACGATACGGCATGTTCATTATCTTTGGCATTTTATTATACTATATATTCATTTCTTATTTTGAGTTTGGCCTCCATGCTCCGTCGAGTATCGACGGGCCATTAACTAGTATAAGTGAATTAAAATTCATTTGGTTTTTTGTTTGAATTTGCCACCTCAGCTTTTTGCTTATGTGGCACATCTCTTCTTCCATTCTCATCATCACTTTTATCACATACATATATATATATATATATATATATATATATATATATATATATATATATATATATAGATTTAATACTTTATTTACTATATTTTCTACTTTATTCACTATCTATCCCACTATATTCACTTTATCTTAAAACTTATGTTCGGATCAACGGAAAATTGAGTCCGGAACGGAGGGAGAGTATTAATTTAAATGTTATGCAAATAATTTCAGAAAGACCAAAACATATATACTTTCCAATATATTCTTTCTTGAAAATTTAAACTTCATGAAAAATAATCATGAACTAAACTTACATACGTGACTCATACTCTATCTTCGATAGAGTATAAAGTCAAGTTCATGGAATATAATGAAATTTATACTCTAATTTCATAATCCCATAATTGCGTTTGTGTGTATATACTCCCATAATTGTGTTTGTGTGTATATACTCCCATAAGAGTATATAAAACATAGATATATAGATATATAAAAAATAAATCATTGTGAAATAACGTTGTAGTGCATAGTGCTGCCATATTTTCTTTTTAATTGTGAAAGATCTCTATAAAGATTTAAATTATAATCAAGCTCATATAAGGCTCTGTTCTTTTCAACTGAAAACTCTTTCGATTCGAAATTGCGTCTTGATTCGATTCATTAAATTCATATTATTATTATTGTTGTTGTTGTTGTTGTTGTTGTTGTTGTTGTTGTTGTTAATAATAATAATAATAATATTATTATTATTATTATTATTTTATCATTTATTTACACACCCGATCTTTTGTACGAGGAAAATAAGAAAATTTATCCAATTAAGTTATTTTCAATATTTTTTCTTTCTTTCTTTTTAATACGACTTTTAGTAGATCAATGAAATAAAGAGTATAGTTACAATTTGAACTAACAAAAAATCTACATGTTCAAAAACTCCAAAACAAGTTAAACCAAACCAAAAGTCGGACCAAACTTTATAAAAATAGTATTATATATCACAAATATTGAAAAATGGTATTTATTCCTCCATATTATCTTCCTCGGACTCTATATTATCTTCCTCCTATATATCGGAATAGAGCCAAATTCTCAATGTTATCTCCTTGCGCACCCTGTTCATCGTTTCTTTCCTTGTCGGGTTCAATAAATCATTATCCACTCCACCTTGGACATTGATATCATGTTGCAAAACTGATATTTCAAGTTTACACATGCGCATAAAATTATGAAGAGTGAAGGTAGCAACAATCACGTATATTTGATATGTGTCTTCCATTTGAGGCATCGTATAAAGGACCTTCCATCTCCTTTTCAAGCCGACGAAGGCTCTTTCAATAGTAGTTCGTAATGAAGAGTGTCGATAGTTAAAATGCTCAGACATCCCTTTAAGAACTCTTTTCTTCTTAAAGTCTGGAATATGATATCTTACATCGGGGTCCTTAATTGGAGAGAGATAACCAGTGGTGTTAGGATATCCAGAGTCCACCAAGTAGTATTTTCCTGTCAAAATCATAAGCACATAATAAGACAACAATTGTAACATACTCCCTCCGCCCCGGTTGTATATAACAAAATTTTGGTCATTGGTAATAGGAGTACTATTTTACATACCTGTGGCGGATAGGGAAAACAATATTTTGATCGAGTCAAAGAATCAACCCATACTGTCATATCATGAACACTTCCTTCCCATCCCACATTAATGAAAGTGAAAATCCTATCAAAAGAGCAACAAGCCAAAACATTCCAAGTTTTGGTGCCCTTTCATCCTCTTAATGGTATACCTTCACTATCGGATATAACAGCCTGAATATGAGTTCCATCTATTGCTCCAACACAATCCTAAGGATGTTATAACAAACATATTACAATTAAATAATATAAAATAAATGTTGTCAAATATTAAAATTTATGAAAGTAAATTTACTCACTTTAAAGAATGGCCAGTACAACGCATTGTTCTTTACTTCGGGTGGAACCAGAGAAAGATCCGCATGTGGTCTAACGATATCATACGATAATGTAATGTGGCAACCAACACCTTTTTGAAATATTTGCATATAGTACTTATCGAATGCTTGAATACGTCAGCAGCATCTCGATAGGAAGCTCCTTTCGCCAATATAAATATACATATCCCAACTTGTTCTGCTACTTTTACAAATCTTCCATCGGATAATAGTTTTCTAGCAACCATCAAGTCAACTAATTTTATAAACATACCTCTATGAAGTCTTAATTGCTCTTTGCATAAGTCAGGATGTGCATTCAAAATCCTGTGTATATACTTAGCACCACTTTTCCCTCCGATTCGTAGGGTTTTAATGGGTTTTAATGAGGTTTGGGAGCTGGGCTTCAACTTGGACCTCTAACAAGTCCAATTTAAATTTTTTCTCGTAAGCCTATTATAACAATACGTATAAAATCGAAAAATTTCACGGGATTTTACAATAAAACAAAGTTACGTTAATCAAATATACTTAATTTCTTTTCATGAAAGTTGAAATATGAGTATTGGGACTGAAAGTTGAAGAATCAGTTTGGAAAATGGAACAATGCTGGAGGTTCTGGAAAAAAAGAGTGTTGATGTAAAGTTGTTGACACGAGCTTGTGCATGGTTTATGGACAAGTGATTTTGGTTAAGCTTTTAATTATTTTATTTGCCGAACATTGTCCATACTCTTGTAAACGTTTTCAAGTTGTAATAAATTTCACCGATTCAAAAAAAAAAAATAGACAAAGACAGTTTATACGACGATTAAAATTCGGTTTTAATCGAGTTATCATTCTCATATTGTTTTCCACGCGGTTGGTTTTAAAGTTTGTTATACAATAATAAATAAAAATGTAAAGTGACAGAAAAAAGAGTAGGAAGAATGTGAGAAAGATGACAAAAATAATATATTTTTTTAATTGTGATTATATATACCATCATATAATTGTTATTATTATTACACAATAATTTCTTCAGTTCAGTTCAGTTCAGTAAATTTCAGTTTAAAAGAACAGAGCCTTACTCACATAGGTATTTTATTTACTACTAAGGCTCTGTTCTCTTTAACTGAAAACTCATTCAGTTCAGTAAAATTCTGTTTAGTTATATTTTATACTACAATTCAGTTGAGTTCAGTTCAATTCAGTTCAGTTCAATTCAATTAAGTTCAGTTCAGTTCAGTAAATTTCAGTTGAAGAGAATAGAACCTAAGTAGCAAGGTACCCACATGCCACATTTCGTCAAATCAATGATAACAATAACTCAACTAATTTACGTGATGGGGGAGAATGTTATTCTTCCTTATCCCAGCAGTGCAATGTAAACTTTGACACTGCATGAACCCCCGACATTTAAAAATCACAAATAAATGTTATTCCTACCGTATCCAAGTGAAATATGTCCTGGATAATATTTTGCAACCACTCCAACCCCATTTGATGGGGTCTATTGTAAAAAATAGAAGCATCAAATTTATCTTGATCCATATCAAATAAAAAAATAACAACTCGAGAAAATATGTGTATGGTTTCATTTAAGTACACCATTATAGTAGATAATATTGTTGTTAGCCGACTTTATGAAAACATGCGAGTCATAAAGTCTAAAAGTTTTAGATGAATTCGTCTTGGAATGGTGAATTTAAATATATGTTTAAAATAATTTTCGGAGTTTTGTAGATAAATTTATATGAGATTTAATAAAAACTATATATGCAGCCAACATACAAAAAATAAACAGTGCAATATATTTATGCTGAAAATGTAACTAATTCCATAAAACGATATAATTTTGCGTTTAATATAAATAGAAATGGAAGAACAAAATAAATTAATCGAGACAACCCCTGAAAGAAATCAATGAAGCTGAGTTACGACAACAATAAGGGATCAAATTACAATCTCATCTCAATTAATGAGACGCAGCGGACTCAACGTAATCTATCTGCTCGCATGAACCGCGAAAAACGAACAATTATATCATTTATATGTGACCCTTCAAGAACAACGATAAGATAACTGGCCTCCCGTCGGTGACCGTCCAACCGTACGTTTTGGAACACATCGCTCTCCTTTCTGACGTTGAACTGGCAACTTCCAAATTCTCATCAAGGTGGGCAAGGATGAAGTCGACATACTCTTGACACGTTGAGGTCGTAATTTATTCGAATTCGAAATAGAAAAAAGCGACAACTTGGGGACCTAGGTTTCTTCTTAAGAGAAGGCGGGGGACGGTCGGAGTCTTCCCAAATATGTAGTTTCTTAGAGGTGATTCACCAATGTTAATTCCTCCCTCCATATTCCTGCAAAAGCAGCCCCATAAAAGAATGTTCATATCAAGCCCCAAAACATTTTCACATCAAGCCGCAAAAAAGCATGTTCTTATCAAGTTATTCTTATTGTCAAGCCCAAAAAAACAATGATTAAATTTTATTGGAATATTCAATAGTTTAAGCAAGCAACATTTAGTTTTGTTTATTTAGGATATTTTTTGAGCTATCCAAAGAACACAGAATATCCCAGGGCGACTATACTTTCATTTGATATATTTAGGGGAATATTTAATACAAAGAAAGTATTATGTATACTATGCAAAAAGTAAACAAAAAATGAGGGAAAAAAAGGGCCTCTGATTATATAATTATAATTGCGGAGTTTACCAAGAATTTTATGAATGAATAATCCAACAGCAGTCTGAATTTTAAAGGCATACATGATAGACTATTGGACTTCAAGATATATCAAACAACCAAATATTTGGAATTATAAGTATTTTAGAACTGATACAAAAACTAAAATAGAAAATTAAAAAGAAAAACAAATTACCTTGTGTTGATTCCAGGGGAGTCTATGGACCTGCAAGGGCGGGTAGGGCCCGCTGGCCCAATCTCGAAGCCCATACTAGCTTACTAAAAAAAAATTAATTTGATTAATTAAGGGAGAGGGACGGCTGCTGTGATTCTCCTCTTTCCTCTAACTGCTTTACTCTTTCTATTCTCTTTTCTCCAAATCCCTAATTACTCTCCAACAATCCCTAATTACTCTCCAACAATCCATTAAATCTTCATCAATCTCTATCATTTCCGAAGTAAATATCCGTTATACACTTCTTTAGAGTTCTAATTCCATATTTCATGACTATAAATAAGATGTTTAGACCTCATCTTATTTTATATCTATTTTTACCCAAATCAAGGCATCTAATAGAAGTGGTTTAATTTATACTTTCGATTTTAATATACAATCAACTTTGGATTGGATTTCTGAATCTGGAAATTTTGGAGTGGCCGAGTGGGTTTCTGAATCTGGAAATTTTCGAGGTAATGTTCTATCTTCTAAATTCTAATTCTGTTTTTCTCCCTTTGAATTTGAGTTTTGACATTAATATAAATCAGAAATAGAAGATGATTTAAATGATTAATTGTTGTTGTTTTGATTTTTTTTATGTACATAAATCAATTCTGAAATCTGAATTTGGGCATTTTGTCTTGCTTGGGTTCGGACTTATACCGAGATCTCTTTCTGGTGATGGTCAGTGGTCACTCATGTTCAAATTGCTCGTGTTTTGTTTCATTGTCTGCATTGCTCTTTTCGCTTAGGCCAAAAGGGGAAGTTTTCTTTAATACATTTTTTCAGTCCTGAACCTTTACTGTTAATTATTTGAATTGTGTTATTGTGTAATAAAGAAACCCTTGTAGTTTTGTATTAGACGAAAATTTCAATTAATAAAAATTTTTTCCCCTATTTTAATGTTACTTGGGGCCTCAATTAAAATTTGGCACAGGCCCCCCTAATTCTCCAAGACGCCCCTGGTTGATTCCTCCATTTTGTTATTTCCATATTGTTAAGTATTCGAACCAAGATCGCAATAAAAACAATCAACTACTTGACAAATAAAATCACCAATCAAAGCAATAAAATACAAGCACAATTTAACGTGGTTCGATTGAATAAATCCAATCTATGTCCATGGAGAATCAACGAATTTTATTACTCCACAAACTTCCTTGAACCAGCTAAGTTACAGAGAAATTGACCCAGAATTACACCTTGAATTCTACTACACAATTCTGACAACTACAACTAATAATCACTATTCTAAACACGAAGAATAGCACAAGAAACTGGAAGGAAATCAGGCTTGGTTTGCTTCTGAATTCTGATCGCTAATCTTGCTCTTTTTTCTGTATATATAGCCGCAGAACCAGACTAAGTCGAACAGGAACATGAAGAATTCCGAATTGCTACAGGAAACAAGAAAACTAACGGAATAAGGAAAGGAAAAACAGAACGAAACCAAATTGCATCAGGAACTAGGAAATCGGCAGAAAGAATTAGAACAGGAAACAGATTTGGCCAGAAACAAAAAGTGTCTGCGGAAAGCATTTCTTAATTTGAATAAGAAACCAACAGCTTTTCCACTTTTGCAATCAGGTCCCTGTGCTTCCAAAACCTTCGAAATCAAGTCCCTATAAAACTGAAAACTTGCAAACCGATCCCTGTAAAACTTGGAATATTCGAAACATCCCCAAAAAACTTCACAATCTCCACCTTGTTGAGAAGATAACAGGAGTAACTTTATTCATCTTACTTTCTCTTCATCACTATCATCCTTTGATGGACAATAGCTCCAACACACAGTGCTGGCATCCCTCAACACTTTGAGACACCAACTAAATTCAAACAATGTAAGAACTTAGTTGGATTCAACACCTTTGTCAACATATCTGCAACATTCTCTTTCTTCAAGTACACACATCTATCATACGCAGATTTAATGAAATCAATTTCTTCCATATACTCACTGAACTTTTTGTACCACTGCCTGAGGCTTTGTTTTAATCCATAGAGAGACTTCTTTACTCCTGTACTTGCTTCTGTGAAATTCTGAGGCTCTTGATATTCAATATCATGACAAGTACTTAGTGAATATGCCACCATATTGCTAAAACCATACATATTCGTAGGTTTAGGCTGTCTCCTCTCTCTATCTCTTGTCAGCTGAAAGTTTCTGATTTCTTCTGTAACTGGTACCACATTCCTCTTTGTGTGGTTTCTATTCTCAGTAGCTGGTTGTGTAACTTCTGGAGCTTGTTGTTCCTGTGTAGAAATACTAGTTGTGGTAGTTGGACTAGCATTAATCATGTTATGAGATCTTTGTGCTGTATTAATCCTCATAGGTGAGCTTTGTGATACTTCAACTCCAGTTGAGTTGTTAGGATGATCACTTGCATCTTCTTGAACATGAGAATCACTCACCACTTCGTGATTTTCTTTAACTTGATCATTTATTCTCATAAGCTCCACCTCAATCTTAGTATCTTTAAACTCCTTCATATCAGTTTCCAGGTGATGATCAATATTCTTGTATGGGAACACATCTTCTTCAAACATTACATCCCTGCTAATAACTACTTTCTGAGCATTCTCCTCAATACACCACAGCTTGTATCCCTTCACACCCTTAGGATAGCCCAAGAAAATGAATTTCAATGCCCTGGGCTCAAGTTTGTCCTGCCTGACATGTGCATATGCTAGACAACCAAATACTCTTAAGTGTGAGTATTCCTTCGCAGCTCCATACCACAATTCATCAGGAGTTTTCATTAGTATGGCTGATGATGAAGTTTTATTGATTAAGTAACACACAGTAGTTACAGCTTCACCCAGAAAGACTTAGGAACTCCAGCTTGAAACATGATGCATCTAGTTCTCTCTAGAAGAGTTCTATTCATCCTCTCAACTAAACCATTTTGTTGAGGAGTACCAGGTATTGTTTTGTGTCTCTTAATACCTTTATCCATGCAGAACTTGTTGAATTCCTTTGACAAGAACTCTAAACCATTATCAGTTCTCAAAACTTTAACTTTCAAGCCCTTTTCCGGCTCGACCTCTGCACACCACTCTTTGAATCTAGAGATTGCATCACTCTTGTTTCTCAGCACATACACCCACACTCTTCTAGTGTAGTCATCTATCAGTGAAAGGAAATATCTACCTCCAACTTTTGTCTGCACTTTTGCAGGTCCCCATAGATCTGCATGTATGTAATCTAGAGGGGCATCACTGGTATGTACACCAGTTGGGAAGGGGGTCCTTTTAGCTTTTCCCATAATACATTGCTCACAGGTTTTCAGCTTCTCAATCTTGCCTGTATCAAATACCTGCTTCTTCTGCAACTCAATCAACCCATTCTCACTTACATGTGCCAATCTCTTGTGCCATAGCTCAGTATCATCCATACTTGCTACATATACATCACCAATAATCACCCTACACCTCATATAGTAGAGCTTATTCCTCCTTATGCCACTCATGACAGCAGATGCATCCTTATTATACACAGTAAGCACACCATTCTCTGAGCTAAATCTATATCCTTTATGCTCTAATGTACCAAGAGAGATTAGATTTCTTCTGAGCTCAGGAATATACCTGACATTTGTGAGTGTCTTCACAGATTCATCATCCATTATGAGCCTTATATATATCACCAACACCTTGAATGTTGCATATCATATCATTCCCCAGCATAACTGTGCCTCCATAGCTAACATCCAACTTGGTAAACCACTCCTTATATGGACAAATATGAAATGTGCATCCAGAATCAAGAACTCATTCATCGTTGGCTTGATCTGTGACATTTAACACGGATATTTATCACCTCATCGGTGATATTTAACACATCCCCATCATACTCAATATTTCCTGCAAACTCATGGGAAGTACTCCCTCCACCTTCATTGTCCTTTTGTCTCTTTAACAAGAAACAATTTTTCTTTAGGTGACCAGGTCTCTTACAGTGATGACAAATCCTGGGTTCCTTGTTTGCAAAATCACCACCAACTGGTGCTTTACCATTGTTCTTCTGGTACTGTGGTTGAAACTTAGGCTTGTAGTTATTGTTCCTGACCATGAGACCCTCACCAGATGCCTCTACCTTAGCTGTCTCCTTTTGTTGCTCCTTCTGCATGATTAAACATTGAACTTCCTCAAAAATAACCTTCTTTTGGCCTGTGAATGCAATTGCATCCCTGATGCTCTCATAAGACTTAGGTAGAGAATTAAGCAAAATTATTGCTTTATCTTCATCAAGAAGCTTTGAATCTTCAATGCTATCAATCTCATCAAGAGTTTTGTTGAACATAGCCAGTTGCTCAAGAATGTTCCTATCTGGATCCATCCTGTAAGAATACAGTTGTGATTTCATAAATAACCTCCTAGCTAAAGATCGTGTTTGATACAACGATTCTAGCTTCTTCCATATATCAACTGCAGTTTTCTCCTTAGCAACCTCCCTTAATGGTTCATCACCCAAACTCAGTATGATTGTACTTCTGGCCTTCCTTGAGAGAATCTTTAACTCAAGGTCTGTAATTGTTGCAGGAACTTCATTACGAGGCAACAATGCCATCTCCACGCCTTGTTGAACCAAGATAGCCTCCATCTTGATCTTCCACAGTGCAAAATCGTTTGCACCTGTAAACTTGACAATGTCAAACCTTGTTGAACCCATAGTTGATCACAACTCCGCAATCACTGATCGAACACAGCTCCTTCTTCTTCCCACAGACGGTGCCACTTGTCAAGTATTCGAACCAAGATCGCAATAAACCCAATCAATTACTTGACAAATAAAATCACCAATCAAATCAATAAAACACAAGCACAATTTAACGTGGTTCGATTAAATAAATCCAATCTACGTCCACGGAGAATCAACGAATTTTATTACTCCACAACCTTCCTCGAACCAGCTAAGTTACAGAGAAATTGACCCAGAATTACACCTTGAATTCTACTACACAATCCTCACAACTACAGCTAATAATTACTATTCTAAACACGAAGAATAGCACAAGAAACTGGAAGGAAATCAGGCTTGGTTTGCTTCTGAATTCTGATCGCTAATCTTGCTCTGTTTTCTGTATATATAGCCGCTGAACCAGACTAAGTCGAACAGGAACAGGAAGAATTTCGAATTGCTACAGGAAACAAGAAAACTAACGGAATAAGGAAAGGAAAAAATAGAACGAAACCAAATTGCACCAGGAACTAGGAAATCGGCAGAAAGAATTAGTACAGGAAACAGATTTGCCAAAAACAAAAAGTGTCTGCGGAAAGCATTTCTTAATTTGAATGAGAAACCAACAGCTTTTCCACTTTTGCAATCAGGTCCCTATGCTTCCAAAAACTTCGAAATCAAGTCCTTGTAAAACTGAAAACTTGCAAACCGATCCCTGTAAAACTTGGAATCTTCGAAACATCCCCAAAAAACTTCACACATATTCATCATGTGTGCCGACAATTTATTCAACAGAGACCTAGGCTTGAGTCCCATATCAAGAGTTTTGAATTTAACTTTGGAAACAACATCTTCATCTACAAAGCTCCGACAACATTGATTCCAGCAACCACCAATCTCCACAACATACATCCACCCCACTCTAGCCTCTAAGTCATATATCCCCCCATGCACAAGAATAAAAGGACTCATCTGTTTGTTCAATATCTTTCTAAAAACAGGATAACTATGAAAAATGCAATAAAATGGGGTGAGATTAGCCCACGAGAAAGATCTATTTTTCATCTAGCAATAAAAACAACACTAAAGATTTTGCTTTTCCATCCAAGTGAAGCTTCCCATTCGATGAATAACATTCAGATCTGAGAGAAAGCGATGACAACTACATGAATGTATGGCATGTTGATGGCGTCTTAGACTCTTAGGTACCATTTTTCAACTTTAGACATCTGAAAGATTTTTTTTTTTAAAAAAGAAGAAGATGAAAATTGATGCTTTTGGAACTAAGACAGGATGCTATGATAGAATATGCTTAACTGTTGATACGGATATATGTCCAATATGTTAAGGGCGCCATAGAGCGTGTCCTAGAGCGCATCAAGGCCAAAGCAGCCAATTCAATACTTATCCGACCTTGACTAGTCCGCCTTAAGGAAATCCTTTCGGGTCGACAAGTACGCTCAGGTCAATACACCTTTTCAACTGGTCCGACCTAGCTAGGTGTACGACTTCCAAACCTGATAAGAGGTCACATGGACTCACCAAGTACCACACACTGTCAGTCCTAGGATGCCAAACAGACCGAACGAGATAAACTCGGACGCCACCTAAACAATATAAGACCAAACGTATAATTTGGAACCTCTAAGACACTTCCGAGCAGCTTGTGTCTCAGACCGTCAATGAGTTACCTAGGAACAGACCAACTCGACAGAGCTCGGATCATTCTAAAGGTCTCACACGGACCCATCAGCGAGAATAGTACTCTGAGAGGTAAAAGGACCAATCTACCCTCCCAGGCCCATCTAATGGTGGTGGACTTTCACATACTATTGGGCCATGGGCTAAGGGAGCATTGTTATCCAAATCCTGAACATACACTTGGCATCATCTTTTGAACCACTTCATAAGTACATGATAACTATAAATGTAGCACAAGGTCCCATACGTTAAGGTAGGTCTTAAGTGATAAGTCAACTCATATGATAACTTCCCTCATAACTACTACATTGAGAGCTTTCTTCTCTCTCTTGAGTAAAGTCTCTTCCCGGTTTGACACTAGCAAACCGGGTTACCCTTCTAACCCCCCCCTCCCCCCCCCCAACCTTAGTCCTTTCAGGTGCTCTAGCTCAAACAAAGCTCTCAGGACGGACATCAAGTTGGAGGCGGATCTTAGATTAGGGATTTGTAGTAGTTTAGTTAGTGTTTGAGGCTCAACCCCTCAACATTTAGCGTCGTCTGTGGGAACCCTTACAAAAGGTTCCGTGTTTCAATCGAGCGGATGGCAAGAACGAGACGGGCAACACGGACCAGTGCTGCTGACATCGGAACTCCACCTCCCCGTCCTCGCGGATGTCCACCCAACAGAGGACGGAGGGCCACTGCAGTGGAAAGGAACACGGAGGGAAGGAGATACCCGAGCGATGGTCACACAGCCAGCCCATCCTCCGATGAAGGAAGAGACGTTTTGTCCAGGGGAGTCCGTAATGTTCCTGAAAATGCCGCACCTGAGAATCACGGAGAAGAGGCCGCGTAAGTTCCTCCGGCAGGAACACAAGGTCCTCCTCCAGGTCAGCACTTTACCATGCCTGATGGTCGTATAGTCCGCACTAGTGATTTTGGATTAAGTGAGAATCAATTTGGTCGACTGCTTACGATAATTCAAGGTTGTCTTGGATCTAACAATGTCCAACCCCAACATGTCACTCCTCCAGTGGCTAATCCGCGACAAGCAGAGCCTGCTCTATCAAGGAACGAACAGCGTCCGATCCAGCAGAGGTTGGGGAATCAGCTACCACAGGAGGACTTGCGGAATCTCCTAGACAGGAGAGCCTCTGCTTCCCAGGTTCGACGAGAAGGAAGTCCGAATGGGCAGAGAGCATATCAGGAAGACTAAAGCAAATTTAGAGCTCAAGCAATGTGTACCTCCGCGGGCTAGAGATCATGTAGCAAAAACCATTCATGTGGTCCACTTAGAAGAACTCCCCGCGGATGTAGCAGTGCATCCAAGGACGGGAGAGATGATGAATGCGGAAGAAATTTATGCTCAACAAAAGGCCTTGGAAGCTCAGATTCTCAATCTCGGATGCTTGGTGAAAGATCATGAGCAGATAACTACTAGCGAACCAAATCCTTTATGTGATGATATCATGAAGGAAAATGAAAGAAACAAGAACTTGGATCAAGTGATTCCGAACTTGGAATACTACTACGGAGATACTTGTCCTGTGGGCCACTTGACAAGGTACAACATCAAGATGGATTCCAAAGGGATGAGTGATAATACAAAAGCTCTCACTTTCTCATCCACTCTCTTCGGAATAGCCATGGATTGGTACACTGCATTACCAAACAAATCAGTAAGATCCTATGCGGACCTCTCTTCCAAGTTCCTGAGACGATTTGGAAAATCGAAAAGAAGGAAACGGGTTGTGGAACACCTGGCAGAAGTTATACAAAGAGAACATGAGGATCTTAGGACTTTCCTGGATCGCTTCAATACGGAGGTCCTCCGAATTGAGTCTCACAGTATTAAGGAACGGGTCCGCCACCTGTATGCTAATACTTACAACGGAGAGCTCCACAGGAAACTCTCTAGCCAGGAAGTGAGAGGTGAGAAGCATTTGGATGATATTTGTGAAGAGGTAATGTACGGAGAGGAGTACCGAAGAAAATTTTTCCAGTGAGAGCTGGATCCAAGAAAGGAAAAGAGCGAATGAAGCAAGAACAACGCCATGGAAAGTTCGATCCGAAGAAGGAATACAAAGATAAAGGTTCAACAGGGAAAGGAGTCCGCCATGAAGATATGCGGATTATACCCGTCTCAATAGACCAAGATCCGACATCTTGGCCACCATTATTGAGAAAAAGTTGGATGTTCAATGGCCAAAGCTATCTCACAATAATCGGAAGAACAAGAATGCAAAAATGTATTGCAAGTTTCATAAGAGTCGTGGTCATGAGACAGACGATTGCATTCAACTGGAAACTGAGGTTGAGCACTTAATAAGAGAGGGAAAGTTGAAAGAGCATGTCTATACGGACAACCATCTAGGCATGATAGGACGGAACGGAGGAGACAAGACAGAACAGCAGAACCGCAACCATGTCTGCTATCCCTGCCTCCTCTGCCGATCAATCATCCATCTCGGACAAATCATCACCAGTACAAGTATGATGATGGTATTGAAATGGAGAATCTTCCATATAGTGGAGTGATCAACACCATAGCAGGAGGTCCGACTGGGGGGCCATAGCAGGAACGCAAGAGAACGGACGGCTCAGAATCTGTGGAACAATGATAGATCCTACGCTGCTCCGGCGATCCGTGGAACCAACACTATATCCTTTGATGACAGTGAGATTCCTCCTCCTACGGCAGGAGGCGAGGACATAGATGATCTGGATGTTCCACTGGTGGTTTCCTTAACCATAGCAACTTATCGAGTAAACAAGATCCTGGTAGATACAGGGAGTTCCTCGAACATCATTGCCAAAAGAAAAATCGATCTGATGAATCTGGGAAGAATTCAATATGAGAGAGTCAATACCTCCATATTAGGGTTCGGAGGAGGAACTGTTCGTCCTTTAGGAAGCATCATGCTTCATGTATCGTTGGGAACACATCCCGTGAGAGTGATACAGCTAGTCCGTTTTGTAGTGGCGGATCGGACCTTTGATTACAATGCCATCTTTGGTCGTTCGGGGCTCAATCAGTCCGAGTTATATCTTCTACCCTCCATAACAGGATGAAGTTTCCAACTCTCTGCAGGATTGGAGAAGAAGTAGGAAACATCCGAGAAGCTTGGGAGTGTTACATCATGTCTACCAGGAGAGCATCTGCTCCTGCGTTAGCAGTCTCTTTGACTTTCGATCCGCAGATTGTCCTCCCTCCGAAAAAGGAGAATCCCAACATTGGAATAGGGAGTCAGAAGGACAAGTTTTCCAAAACCGCACGGATCGAACCTCATGAAACTCTCAAGGATGTTGAACTTGTCATTGGAAGCCCGGACAAGAAGACTAGAATCGGAACGGAGATGAATGCAGAAGTAGAGATGAAGCTCATCGCTTGTCTCCGAGATAATAGGGATGTATTCGCTTGGAGTACAGGCAATCTCAAGGGGATATATCCGAGGGTCGCCGTTCACCGTCTGAACATGGACCCATTGATTAAGTATATCCGCCAGAAAAGAAAAGATTTTGGTCCAATTAAGGATGTCATCATAGCTGAAAAAGTTGACCGACTCATGAAGGTCGGACACATTGAAGAAGTCCGTTATTCCGATTGGGTTTGCAACGTTGTCTTAGTTGAGAAATCACCGGGTAAATGGCGGATGTGCAATGATTTCACAAGGCTGAATAAGTTTTGCCCAAAGGATCCATATCCGCTGCCACGGATTGACCAATTGGTTGACTCCACAGCCGGATGTGCATTACTGAGTTTTATGGACGCGTATCAAGGCTTTTACCAGATTCGGATGGCCAAGGAGGATATTAAGAAAACAACTTTCTTTGCTGCGGGAGGGGTGTATTGCTTTAAAGTGATGCCCTTCGGATTGAAAAATGCAGGAGCTACTTACCAACGGCTGGTAAATCAAATGTTCAAGGAGGAAATCGGCAAAACCATGGAGGTGTACATGGATGACATGCTTTTTAAAAGCAAAACTGAGGAACAACATATAGAGCACTTGAAAAAATGCTTTGCTATCCTTAGGAAGTACGGAATGAAACTAAATCCGGAAAAGTGCACCTTCGGAGTAAAGGGCGGAAAGTTCTTAGGCTACATGGTCACAGAAAGGGGAATAAGTGCTAATCCTGAGAAGATAAAAGCCATCCTAGACCTGCCCCAACCGAAGAACATCAATGAGGTACAACAGCTTATCGGACGTCTCATGTCCTTAAGTCGTTTTATTTCGCGATCCGCAGAGAAGAATCTTCCATTCTTCAAAATCCTCCGGAAAGGAGAGAACTTTGAGTGGATTGCGGAATGTTCCAAGGCTTTTGAAAACTTGAAAAAGTACCTCCATTCCCCTCCACTGCTCTCCAAACCCGTAGAAGGAAAACCGCTCTACCTCTACCTAGCCGTTACGGAAGAGGCAATGAGTTCCGTATCAGTACGGATCCAGGCTAATGATCACATGCCAATTTACTATCTTAGTAAAGCCCTTGCTGGGGCGGAGACAAGATACGTACAGATTGAGAAATTTGCTTATGCTTTGGTTTACACCGCAAGGCGGTTGAAACCCTATTTCAAATCTCATAAGATAGTGGTCCTAACTACGGAACCTTTGAAACAGGTCCTTGGAAAGCCTGACCAATCCTGACGACTTTCTAAGTGGGCAATTGAGCTGAGCGAATACGACATTAGCTATCAGGCTCCGACAGCCAAGAAAGCTCAAGTTATTGCTAACTTCCTAGCGGAGTACCCTGAAGCAGAGTCAGGAAAAGTCTCGGATAAGCAGTCGTTCGAGTGCTTGACTACCAAGCAGATCAAACATAAGTCAGTTCCGCCAAAGATCAACCCGGACAACTTTGAAGATGCTCAATTCATTAATCAATCTTGGACTCCATCATGGGAGGAAACTCGGGTCAACCACATGTTCCTCCTTGATAATATCTCAAACGAATCAAAAACTGATAACTCCGACCAGGATACTCGGAAAGAGGAGGAACAAAGATTAAAAATTCAGGAGTCCATAAAAGATCCCCAAGCCAAGGAACAGCCCACCGATGTTTGGACATTGGAAGTGGATGGTTCATCCACCGGAAAAGTGGGAGGCATTGGAATCTACTTCAAAAGCCGTGATGGAGCGGAACTCGACTATGCAATATCCTTGGACTTCAAGGTTACGAACAATGAAGCTGAATATGAAGCACTGTTAGTCGGACTACGTATAGCCAAGTCTCTACAAGTCCGGAAACTCAGAGCTTATACGGATTCACAGTTGGTTGAAGCCCAGTTTTCTGGTGCTTTTGCCACAAAAGGCCCAACAATGATTAAGTATCTTGAGCTACTAAAGCAGAAAGTAAGTCTCTTTGAGGAGTTTACCCTGGAGAAATTTGATAGGGAATGGAATGAAAGAGCAGACACTCTAGCAAAATATGCATCCGCAATAGATGCCATGGACACAAGAAGAGTCATTCTACTCACAATTAGGAACTCATCCGTCATGATCCCTACTCCGACCATTGTGGTCATTGTAACAGGAAGAAACTGGATGACTGATATCTTTAATTACCTCAAGGACGAATCATTACCTGCTAATCCGAAGGAGTCAAAGAGCGTACAGTGCCGAGCAAACATGTATTTCATACTTGGAGAGGATTTGTATAAGAAATCCTTCACTGGAACCCATATGAGATAGCATGTCCGTTTGATCTGTGGAAGCTGCGGAAGTCATTCTGGTGGGCGGACTCTTGCTCAAAAAATCATCCGACAAGGTTACTATTGGCCTACCATTGACAAGGATTCCGCGAGCTTCTCCCGGAACTGTCCTGATTGTTAGTATTATTCAAACATCCCAATCGTCCGACACACCCAATGATTCCATCAGTAATAGCATGTCCGTTTGATCTGTGGGGCATTGATATTGTTGGACCATTTCCGAGAAGTACTCAACAGAAGAAATTCTTAATTGTGGTTGTGGAATATTTCACCAAATGGGTAGAGGCAGAGGCCGTTGCCACTATCACGGAAAGCCGTGTGCGGACCTTCATTTGAAAGAACATCATCTGTCGCTTTGGCTTACCGAGAATTCTTGTCTCGGATAATGGTGCTCAATTTTCGGGCAGCAGACTTAAGGAGTGGTTGGCTTCCTTCAAAATTGAGCAACGTTTCACATATGTCGGATATCCACAGGCTAATGGGCAAGCTGAATCCACGAACAAAACAATTGTCAAGATCCTGGAGAAGCGGCTAAGGACCTCTCATGATAGTTGGGCGGATGACCTAGATGGTGTACTCTGAGCTCATCGCACCACAACACGGATTGCAACTAGGGAGACTCCTTTTGCCCTGGTTTATGGCACAGAAGCAGTCATACCAGCAGAGATTGCGGTCGAAACAATGAGGATCCAAGAGTTTCATGATTCCGCCAATCAGGAAGCTCGGATCTATGACATAGACATGATAGATCAGAAGAGGACCGAGGCATTGGCTAATATCCATAGATATCAAGCAACTGCAGCCCGGGCCTACGACAAGAATATTCAAGCTAAAGATTTACAGGTCGGAGACCTAGTGCTCCGCAGAGCTGACATCTTGAGCAAGGTTGGGAAACTCAAACCCAAGTGGGAGGGACCTTACAAGATCATCGGAGCTAGAGTGAATGGAAGTTATGAGTTGGAAGATGAGCACGGACGCCCACTCAAGCGTACCTGGAATGCTAAGAACCTTCAAAAGTTCTACGCTTAGGGTTTATTACACAGAACTCCGTCAGTTATATTTTTGTTGCTCTTTTTTCATTGGCCACGCAGCCCACAAGTTGTAATTGAATTTACGGCAAATCAATACAACTTTCATCTTTCGATTCAAAACGAAATTTGGTTATTTACATGGCAAAGAGACTCTAACAACAATCCTGTTTGTACAGTGAACAAAATGCACATAATCCCCTTTGTACATGTTACGATCCGATATATCTATTCGGATCCATACAACATCTACACTACAACAGAAAAGTCTGTCATATTCTCTGAGATATGCCATAACCTCACCAAGGGATCTCTCAAGCAAAGAGACCCTTGGAACCCCAACAGCATCGATCCTTCCATAAACAAACGAGTAGTGGGATGTACCTGAAACACGGAAAAATCAAGAATCAGTCTCCGGACATTAAGATTCTTCAAAACACCCATTCCTTCGAATCCAAACACGGATCTGACACATTGATCGCATCACGACCCACCCGCTAGCAGCTCCTCGAACAGGACAAGTTTCTACCAGGTGGATCATGCATACGACCGATGGGATCGTCCGTCGGTTTACTCTTCAGATCGGAACATTTTCCAAGATCTATGTTTCCTAACAACAAATCTCGAGCAATCCATCCCTCTAGACCCACGCCACTCTCAAACTCAAGACAACACATACCGATTTGAGAGTGGACGGGAGTCTCGAGGGGGAGACTGGTCAAGAATCATCTTCCTATTGAGGCCACTAGGCTCAAACTGCCAGATGAGTCCGAGCTTGTGAAAGAAGAAAGAAATTTTCAACAGAATGGAGATTAGAATCAGAATTGTACGATCAATGCAGTGGAGAACTCAGGTATTTATAGATAGGACGAACCAATCAACGTCCACCACGTAAGAAGATTGACGTCGACGATGGGCTTGGGCCATCCGTATGGGCCAAGAAGTATTGGATCATTTGGGTTTACCACATCTGGTCATAATTGAGCCCATGTTTTTGACTTTTCATAATTATCTATAAAAGTGTCCGAGCATAGACTCGTTGATCTATCCGTGCAACCCATTTTAGGGAAATTACCCAGTGTCTATCTACCAAGTGGTCCGAGAAACTGCAAGTTGATACTTTTTTACCTAACTTGCAAGTCGAAGAAAATAATCCGAGTTTGCGAGAGTTGTATATTTATGCAATCTACTAAAACTACGCATATTGTGACGGATCAAGGAAGCGTAGAAAATAGGACATTGACATTACAGGAAGATTGATATAGTGCTTATCAAAATATTATAGGACGAGAGGAAAATCAATGTACTTGGCATCCATGCCATCAAAAATCAATATTCAATTACTACAGAATTTTTACGGGGCATACCCCGGACTTCTCATTGAGGAGGAGGCTGGCTTGGACCGACTTCATTGGTTCCAGGCGGATTGGCGGTAGACGGATTGGCAGTTGAGGCCTCCGCGCGGGACTCGTCAATGGCATCGAAGGACGCCTTTATGCTCTCAAACAGGTTATAGTCCGCGTCATGACCAACGATCCGGGAGGGCATATGATACCAGTTCTTCAAGAAGCTTAGGTAGTTCTTGAAAGGCATGAAGCAGACCTTCTCCAGAGCCTTCAGAACACATTCAGGAAGAAAAGGACCGTCGTTGTTAATCTCAATGTCACCTTCATCGGTGACCACCTCTGCGAACTCACATGCCGCCAACCGCTTATCCGGCACGACCTCCACTGGAATCTCCGCTCCATTATCATCCGCGGACGGATCCAATCCTTCCTTCTTCAAATCAAAGTTCGGAGGCACCAACCCCTTCGCTTGCAATTGGCCAATGGCGGATGAGAACCCCTCCAGGCGGAGAGCATCGTTGTCCGCCATGAAGAACTTGAACGAGTCGGACTTCATGAAGTCCTTCACAGCTTGCAGCCGAGCGAACTGGAGATCTTCGAGGAGAGCATCCTTAGACTCTAGGAACAACTTCATTGCCCCATCAATGAAGTGCTCATTCCACTCCAAGTCTGCCTTTGTCTGGTCCCAGTTGGCCTTCAGCTTGGTGATGACCGTATCCTTCTTCTTCGATTTGGCCTCCACCTGCTTGACCTTGTTCGCCTCCTCCGCCGCTGCAGCCACCACCTTGTGCAAATCCTCTTCGATGGTGGCCCGTTCACTGGCCTTCCACTGCATAGCCCTGATCATGCATTCGAGCTACAAGAAATCTGAGTAATTAGAAGTTATATTCTCAAACATCATTAAGAAACTACGGACATAAGGAATTCACTTACCCTTTCAACCTCGGGGAGCCCACAATTCCGTTCATACTCCGCATCAATGGCCGCTTGGTCGGATAACGGCAGGATGGCGGATAAAAGTTGCCTCTTCGATGTAGGAGAGGCATCCGAAGTTGCATTCCTTTTCCTACCAGAAACGATGGCATCCCGCATTAGCACGTCCCGAGGAGGTGCGGATGCAGCAGAACCGCCAGGCCCAGAGGTCCTCGGAGCAGTTGAAGTTGGTGGCCTCGGAGCAGCAGCACTCCGGGTAGCGGGAGCTTTGCCTTTTTCAGGCACCTCCAAGGTTTGTGGATCCTCACCCGTCTTCTTCCGCCTTTCCTCCTCTGCAGCAAACAGGGCTGCATTTTTTGGATCCGCCATAGGCAGACCCGCGGAAGTGTTTATAATTTTGGCCCTCTGGCCAGTGGCAAGCTCAAGGGCTTGTTGCTCCCTCTGCTGCTTATTCTTCTCTTGGAGGGTCGACATAATGTATTTAAACTAGTAAGCTGCGGAAGAAACAGACGATGTCAGATACGGATTTATAAAACTACAAATAGCGGACAACAGTGAAACAATCATGTATGACACTTAAACGAAGAGAAAACACGAGTCCTAATTTAAGAATCCTTACAGAATTCGGTCTTCCCTCTGACCTCAACGACTTCAGTCAGTCCGCACAAATACGACAACGGCTGACAGATCTGATGAGTCAATATTTTAACGACTCATTTAGTGCCTTTTTCGTATTTTGTTGCGTCTTTTAGCCTTTATTTAGTTTTTTTTGTTCCGTGTCACGTTTGGGTTTTTTGTGTGTTTTTGTGCATTTTTAGGTGTATTAGCGTCATTGGCAAGGAAATGGAGGACCAAAGTGCAAAGAAGACTTCAAAACCTTCTAGAACACCACAAGGCCAAGTTAGTGGGCCACTACTCCAAGAGAGGTGACATGGAGGTTGGAAAAGGGGGAGAAAAGTGGAGAAAATGGGAAAAATGGAGGAGTTCCCGGAGACAAGGCTCACCGCGGTGAGCCTCACATCCAAACGGGCTCACCGCGGTCCAGAATAACAGAATGGTGGACAGAAATGCCAGACCGCGGTGAGGAGGAGTCCCCAAAGTACCTCACCGCGGTGACACCTGTTTTGACAGATTCAACCACGTTTTTCTGGAAGTTTTTCCCATGATTTCTAGTTTCTTCTTCCTTGGTCTTATAAATAGACCACTTGTATCAGTCATTAGGATATATCTTCATAACTTCTACTTTCATATTTTCAATTCCAAGCATTGTAAACACTTAGAGATTTCAATCTCTCTTTTAATTCGAAGAATCATTATTGATCTTTCTGACGATTGCAGGGACCAATAGGCGCCCAGGTATTCAATAGTATGAGTTAGGCGGTTTCTGTTAATAACTTGTATTGTGACATATTGATATCTGATCGTTGAACGCATGCTTGATCGTTGTGAACTTGCATCAGTCTTTACCTCTAATTAGTATATATCCGGGTGAGGGCATAGCTAGTGACAAGCTTTTTGCCGTAACTCATACGTACTTATAATATGTACCTGGTTCGATTTTGGAATAGCAAAGTGTTGCATTCGCGGGCAGTGTACCATTAGCTATATCGCGTCAGCACTTTTGAAAGATCAGCTTACTTCGTTTTAATTGTAGAAATTGCATGATCTAGGTATTACCTTGTCTTGTAATTGCAATTTGTTGTAGGGTTTTGAAGTATCAACCTTACCCACACTATCTGTTTACAACTCACACCTTGAGCCTACTCCTTAGAACTAGCTTAATCAATTCCTCGAGAGAACGACCCTGTGGTTTAAGCATTGTTGTACTACGACAACCACTTTACTACTTGTGTTATTTTACAAGTATTAATTTTGAGCGCATCAAGATCAATCCGTGAAACGGATACGTCGGTGGATTGTTTTTCTTGTGGATTTACGCCACCCACGGAGCCACATTTTTAGGAAGAGGGTGCCAGTCAGGAATACTCTCCCTTAAAAACTTTGCGGGTAACCCCCATTGCTCTCATCTCCTCGCGGACTCTCCAGGCTTCACAACCATCCGCATGAAGACGTATTGTTCCAACCATTTCGATCTGAGCGAGGAAATGGGATCGGAAATGAAGTTGTACGACTTCCTATTTACAAACGTATAGAAAAGGGGATTTTCCGGACTAAAAGTTACATTGAACAACTGCCGGAAGTTTTCAAAGTTTACAGGTTGCCCCTTCTTCGCACATAAAACCGCGAAAGAAATAAGGTTTCCCAAAGATTTGGGGATAACCTGACTCAGACCAATCCCAATGTGATTCAGGATATGTTTAAAGTCTGATGCGATGGGAACCTTCCATCCACAGGAGAAGGCCGCTTTATGCACGCACATATATCCAGCGGGCGGATTGTAGAAGGCGTGCCCTGGCTCTGGAACCATAATTTCGAAGGACTCGGGAATTTCCCACTTCCGCCTCCACTCCGGAATATCTTCAGGCTTCACCTTGTACGGACAGTTGGGAAGCAAGCCATCTGCGTTAAGTTCACCGTACGGGTCCGCAATTATGACAGTAGACGCAGGACGAGGGAATTTAGTCCGCGCCGCCTGAGCTCCGCGACCCGCAGCCAGTGGCGGATCAGGTTGAGCGGGCACTCTAGGGTGCAAAACAATCCGGCGATTGTTCCGCCCAGAGCGTCCTCGCGGATGGGCAGCTTGAGTGGCTTCCTCCTCGTCCTCTTCCTCTTATTCTCCTTCTTCCTCCTCTTCTTCTTCAACTCCGTGTCTCCCGGATGTACTTGGATTAGTCGGACCTGTTTTCATCACAACACGGTCCTCCTCCCCAGCCTCAAACATTTCTACATCATCTACCTCATGACCAGTGTTGCCTTCCTGTTCTATCCGAGGCACACTCCCACTAGCATGCATGCCACCACTGCCAATGGTCCGGGATTGAACCCGTACCCTTGTTCTCGCAACATCCGTCTGGCTACTCACAACATCATTCCGAGTAGTGGCAGTGCCACGGACCCCATGCCCTGCATCTGAGTCTTCAGAAGAAACAACCTCCACAACGTCTGCGTTGCATACCTCCGCAGGAAGGCTGTTCTGCGGAATCTCCAACTCTGGGTGGTCTGACACGGACGGGGTTACCGTAACAGACTCGGGCCCTTGGATTATCCCGTCATCATAGTCTTGAACTTCGTGTTGGTTCTGACTATCGCTCCCGGACATCCTAGGGCACAAGGAAAAGGATAAGAAAATGATGTTGTGGCCGTCCGAGAGTTCGTTTATGTATCTTATTAAGTCCAATTGTCCGAAGACATCCTACTTTATTGGGCGTTCCTATGGGTCATTTTTTCTTACCTACTGTCACCTAACTTGTCGAATTCTATGTGCCAATTGGCACTGTTATCTACTACACTAGGCAAGGCAATAAGAATCTTGACAAGCCTACTGGCGCTATTATCTACCATACATGGCACATTCACAGGGCAAATTTACAAGTCATATCTACAAATTGGCACCATAATTCAACTACGAAAAGCATGCAATACTAGAGTCACCAAAATTAAACATACGGCACATTACTTGGCCAAAAACATCCTATCTATACAGCATATGAGATTGGAAATTCAACACAACATACATGCATCCGAGAAAGAAGAACGACAACTCAAAATTCAGAGAAAGCCAGATTTACTTACTTGATAAAGTAACTTGAGAAAGATGGATGGACGACAAAGCCTTGCTTGCTCTCCGAAAGTAACTTACATGGAAAATTTGATTGCTCACTGGAAGCTTTGATTGCTCAGAAGTTTGTTATTTGCTCGGATTGCTCTGGATTCGATTTGGCTAAAGTGTGAAAATGACAGATCTGGTGAACTATTTATAAAGGGATAATTGGGGAAGACGAAGCGTCGCATCACTTGGATTTAAATCCCAGCAGTTGATCATTTCAATCCAATGGTTGCATCGGTTCACATTTGGCGAAATTACATCACGCCCCATTAAATTTATTTTGGAAATTATCCACTACTTCGGGATCCTCACTCATGGGCTGGACGGACGACTTGATGGGCCTCTTGGATCACTATTCATCAGCCCAGGTGAACCATTTCACATATCCAGCCCAACGGATTGCTTCCTACACACTCTTTCACAAGAGACTTCTTTTACTCCTAATACCGTACTCAGATCTCGATACATCTCGGATACAAATACCTTTTCCTTCTACAGTCCGAGATATTTCCTAACTCGGACTGTAGAACGAAAAGGGGGGGGGGGGTGGGGAGAGATATATTGAGTTCCTGAAACACGGATACTTTTTAGCATGAAGAAAAGGAATTTTTTTCCTTCACATTTAACGATTCGGACACGCTCCTAAAACACACTTGTTCTTCTACTCATACTTCCACAACTATCTTCCACTAAGATACTTGGAAACTAGGGGGACATATGTTGATACGGATATATGTCCAATCCGTTAAGAGCTCCATAGAGCGTTTCCTAGAGCGCATCAAGGCCAAAGCAGCAAATTCAGTACTTATCCGACCTTGACTAGTCCGCCTTAAGGAAATCCTTTCGGATCGACAAGTACGCTCAGGTCAATACACATTTTCAGCTGGTCCGACCTAGCTAGGTGTATGACTTCCAAACCTGACAAGAGGTCACATGGTCTCACCAAGTACCACACACTGTCAGTCCTAGGATGCCAAACGGCCCGGACGAGATAAACTCGGACGCCACCTAAACAATAAGACCAAACGTATAATTTGGAACCTCCAAGATACTTCCGAGCAGCTTTTGTCTCAGACCGTCACTGAGTTACCTAAGAACAGACCAACTCGACAGAGCTCGGAGCGTTCTAAAGGTCTCACACGAACCCATCAGCAAGAATAGTACTCTGAGAGGTAAAAGAACCAATCTACCCTCCCAGACCCATCTAATGGTGTTGGACTTTCACATACTATTGGGCCATGGGCTAAGGGAGCATTGTTGTCCAAATCCTAAACATACACTTGGCATCATCTTATGAACCACTTCATAAGTACATGATAACTATAAATATAGCACAAGGTCCCATACATTAAGATAGGTCTTAAGTGATAAGTCAACTCATATGATAACTTCCATCATAACTACTACATTGAAAGCTTTTCTCTCTCTCTTGAGTAAAGTCTCTTCCCGGTTTGACACTAGCAAACCGGGTTACCCTTATAAACCCCCCCCCCCCCCCCCCCACTTAGTCCTTTCAGGTGCTCTGGCTCGGACAAAGCTCTCAGGACGGACATCAAGTTGGAGGCGGATCTTAGATTAGAGATTTGTAGTAGTTTAGTTAGTGTTTGAGGCTCAACCCCTCAACACTTAACCATAACTGATAAATATCAGCTTGATGCAAATATGGGTAAATAATGCTAGATTATGACTCGGTGAGTGAGTGTGTGTGTAGAAACCATTTACTTACAATGGAGACTGATCTCATTCTATTCAGTTCTTTGTTGAGTAAGAGTGCACATTGGCATGTTATAATTAAATTTATAATTATTTGCCAATCAACCATAAATTTTTCATGCTAATGTATTGTTTCATTGTCTAAAAGGTTTAATCAAATGGAAGATAATGCTGGTGATTGTGGAAGCCAATGCTGGTGACTGTGTGATATTGGTAGAGAGGAACAGTTTGGAAGGCCAATGTGAAACTCTGAAGAAGGAAATTGCTTCTCTTGCAGCACTTTGTTCCTCTAATGAAATGAATACTACTTCTAAACAGATCAATTGGGCTCCACGTGCTGCGTTTGATGGTGTTGTGGTGGAGAAAGAGGAGAGGGAGAGGAGTATTCAATCTGTTACCAATGAGAAGGATTTGCTTGCACGGAGTTTGGATGAGTTGAATGAGGTAATTGGTAAGACGAAGGAGGTGCTTCGTGGTGTGATTACTAACGTAAATATATGCTTGGCTCGGTAAAGGGGCACTGACGACTTGCTTAATGAGTTTGTAGCTCACTCCTTACTCTATATTTTTCAGTGGATTAGTGATTGTGACTCGGATGAGGTTTTCGTTGGAGTAAAGCGGGTTAGAGCATTCGAGGTTTTCAACCATGGTTGTTTATTGGATTAATTGTAAATCTAAGGATTCAATTTGTACTTTGAGGATTTGTACTGTTTTCGAGGTTACTAGATGTTGTATCTTGTATTGAGGGTTTTAGTTGCTCTGATTGTACCACAGTTAAGTTAATTGTATGTATTTTGAGGATAAAGGTAGGCTTCGTCTTAGTATTAGCCCATCTCACGATAAACGGTCGGTCGCGCCAAAGTGATTTGGTTTTGGGGCGTGACACTAATAATATGTTTATGTTATAAATTGATTATGTAATTTATTCTTTTTGAAATTGCATAACTTATTGTACATGGTTAGTGTATGATTGTGTTGCAACTTTACATGATTACATGATTAGCGTATGTGATAAAACGATGTGTGTGTATTGATTATGTAAATACATTAATCATATACCTTGGTGGCTTGTTTATCTTGCGACTTGATAAACGAATTCATTATATCTTGCGACTTGATTTGACGGATTAACGTTTTATGGGTGTGTGAGTGCAAATTTAAATACGTCACCCTGCACAAGATCCGTGACGCAATTTCGCCCATCACTCAACTACTTTTTAAGCCTAATGTTCAAAAAGATAAAGGACATCAAACTACTGGAAATGAGAAAGAACTCTAGTTCAACAAAACATGATCCTTCAAGATCAAATGGCATCCACAAATCTGAACAAAAGGTTTGCCACACATGCAAATGGAGATATCTGTTCCAACGGTGCTAATACTTCTTCAGTTAGTTTTAACTTCCACCTACTAGTAGCATCTACTCTTTGAGTTGGGACGACGACTATGATCTTAACATTAGTTTCTTCTCCTTTTACATGTTCATGCATTGTACATGTTTAAATGAATAATACTAATGAGATGATGTTCTTTTGGGTTTCAAAATGTTTTCATGTTTTAATTTTCAAAGTTTTGCATTAAGCACCATGTTTGTGGTAGGTACGATAACATTTTTCCACATTTACTACTACACATACAACCTAAGAATGAATATTTCTTCCAGGGCTAACATTGAAGCTATCAAACTTGGCCAAGTCTACGGTCTGACTACGACTGTAATGGCTTAACATACACAAATCTCAGTTATAGTCATCGACAACCATTAGATAAGTTGTACAAATATTATATATTTTCCGCTATATTTAATCACCACCGTTCATCTAAATTGTAAATATTACAATGGCAATTTATTTAAATCTAGATATACAAACCGATTGTAACGTCATAACCTATTAAATTAAATATATTACAAATTCAATCTTAAAATAATTTTAAAAAAACAGAATTTTGATCTATTAATCATGGGCGGCCATTAATCATAAGTCATGACAGATCATTCCATCCCCTCATTCAAACAGGTCGGCTGCACTTTCTTGTTCTTCCACAATATTATTATGAAGCCTACCTATCCCATATGAACCCTAATTCCTTGTTATCAGTGTCGATACATCACAGACACACAAGCATGGAGAAGAAAAATAAATAGATGGGACTAAATAAAAATTACTATTGCCTCCGATGAACCCATATTCTCCAATTTCATTCAAGCTAGTAGATTTTTTTGATACCAATCCAATAAACAATAAAAAATGGGTGAGAAATGAAGATGGCCTTCGATCTACTGGACATCGTGAATTGGATTCCCTTCGATCATTTTCTTCTTTCTGTTCGATCTAGAATGCACAAAAGTATATAAAAGAAAGTATTTGATCCAAGCCAATCTCTTTTGATCCTGCTATTGCTATGTGATGGAGGATTAAATTAGGGTTCTTTATTTGGGGGAAGAAAATTTTAGTTTTTTTAATTGAATAAGATGTTAGTTTTAGTTTGTAGGTAATGGATGGTAAATATAGTCAGAACATTTATTTTAATTTTGAAGATTGATTTGTCATAAATTATTTTAAAGGGCATATGTAGACATTACAATGTCGTTTGTATTGTTAAAACTACGAAAATTACATACCATTGTATAATTTACAAGTCTCATGAACGGTTAAGACTAATTACAACTTGGAATGATTTTTGTATAAACAATCTAACGATTGTGAATTAGTATACCTGAGATGAGTGCATGTTAAACCGTACAAATGTAGTCGGACCTTAGAAATGTCCATCGAACTTTTCTTAGCAATATTAGTTGTTGAAGCATTTGATTTGCAATAATGAATATGTTTAAGAAAAGTTTGTTCATTAATTGATCATGTAATTTTTGTATTTATGGAATGTGACACTCAAACATATTTCAGGGATCTTTTATTAGTATATGTACTTGATTCTTATTTTAAGGTGTTAGAAATTGTTCATATCGATATTTCATCAATAGTTGGTATATATGTATCAAAATTTCTTTTTGCAGACATTTGGGAACCAAGGAGCTCAGTCAACGCACAAAACATTAGCTCTAAATAATTCAAAGTAAAGCTTGGGAGCATTTTTTAAAAGAGGTAACAACAAAAACTAAGTCAATTTACCCTTATTTGTTTAAAGTGTTAAGAGAATGAAAAGATGGTTTATCTCTACATTAAGTTAGAGGATGGAGTTCTTAATTCATTCAGGTGTAAATGAATTGAGTTGGAAAAGAAAATCTGCTCTGAACTCTTGACTTCATATTTGAAGGAATGCAATCACTTGTTTTGCCGGGGAAAAGAAATTGTGGGTGTGAATATGTACAAAATGATGTTTGTACATATGAATACCACTTTACACTTTGTCCACACTAAACAAACTAAGTACATAGAGTTTTTCTTAATTATTGAGTTTAAAGAGACGTGTCTAAAATCTAAATCTGACCTATTGTTAAGTATAGTGTTGGTTTTACACAAAAGACTTACATTTTTTTTAGATGATATTAAAATTGATTTAATGTGGTTATAATTATTGATTCATTTGAAATTGTTTTTTAACATAAAACTCTAGTACATAATTATAAGTCGCCTAAAACTTATTGCCAAGCTAAAAATATGATTTTTCATTCCACTAAAATCTGAAATTTAGTTGTCCGATTTTTCTCATATTCCACAATTCAAACTACATGTGTGATTTATAGCCATGTAATCTTTCAAACTAAATCATAACCTATTAACATAATTCTCTTTCATAAAGTTATTAACTATTAATAAAAACACTCGATGTCAGATAAACTATTGGATATTCCCGTAAATTAAGCTAAATATTCCTCTACAATATCAAGAATTTAAAGACACACTTAGAAGTGTTCAAAGATCCACAGTGGAATCTTTCAAAATAGATCATAAACTATTAATAGAAACACTCTAACTTATTGATATGGAATAAACTATTGGATATTCCCGTAAATTAAGCTAAATATTCCTCTACAAGAACAAGTATTTAAACACTTACTTGGAAGTGTCAGTTCAAACATCCACCTAGTAAGTTTTGTTGTGTTGGTCGCACAGGTTAAAATACATAAAAGCAGGATAACAAGATGATTGTAGCGGGAAAAATGAAGCTAATGATCATGGTTGCTACAGTGATAAATGTTGTGGTTCTTTGTGATGGAGGAAGGCCACAAGTAGGTATTTAAGGCAAGTCGAGAAATCTTGTGATATGCCATTAAATAGTGACGTGTTTCAGGTCCCTACTGGTTATAATGCGCCTCAACAGGTAATTCTAATTATTCCTTAAATTTATATATTAATATAGTTTAATTCCATATATTGGAATACAATAAAACTGGTTGGTGTTTTATTTTTAGGTGCATATAACACAAGGAGATCATGTGGGAAAATCAGTGATTGTATCGTGGACAACTGTTGATGAACCAGGTTCGAATATGGTTGTGTATTGGGCTGAGAACAGCGAATACAAGAAGCAAGCAAAAGGGAAATTGACGAGTTACAGATTTCACAATTACACTTCTGGTTACATTCATCACTGCTTTATTAGGAAATTAGAGGTGTTGTTTTCATCTTATTTTTTATGTGACAAATGAGAAAAAAACACGATGGCTTATTTGGACATAAATTATATCTTATTTTGTTGTGATAGTATGATACTAAATACTACTATGAGGTTGGACTCGGTAACACGACAAGAACTTTTTGGTTTTTCACTCCCCCAGCTGTTGGTCCAGATGTCCCATACACTTTTGGGCTAATAGGTATTTGCTTTTATATAAATGTTTGCTTGCTCAAACTTCTGATTGTTGTGAAGTTAGGGGTGGAGATAGAGTGAGGCGAGATGGGGTTGAAGCTCCACCTAATACGTATTTCATTTTTTTTACATGAAAGGTTCTATTCGGCCAATTTCATTTATTATTTTCCTGGATAATTTATAACTTGTAATTATATAAGGAAAAAAAATTATAATATATGTACTCCGTCCCAGGAATAGCTTCCCATTTTGCCATTTTAGGTGTCCCAAACAAAACTTCTCATTTTCTTTTTTAGCAATCAATCATCCAATTTTAACACTAAATATACTCAAAAGTAAACCCATTCATATTATTTTATCCAACTTCAACTTTAAAAATCAATTTGAGGGACCCACTAGTACTATTTTATCCAAAAGTAATATATACATTAATTTCTTCACCCAAAACGTAAACGGGAAGCTATTCTCGGGACGGAGGAAGTACAATATTTTTCAAATTATTTACCCATTTTGTATAGGTTGATAAAATCTACATTTTCTTTATTGAAATAGTAACAAGTTTCATCAATTCAATATATATTAGGGAGAAAAGTATAAAACTTTTTATATATGTCTTTGACACATGGAAACTCCCTAGGATACCAATGTCCAACTAACCCACCCTTAACCTCAAACCCTTTTAATAATAAATCTCAACTTTGTCACTGTGTGAAGTGATTAAAGAAAGTAAAATTTTATTAGAATATATTATAATCATGGATGTTTTCAAATGGTGTTAAAACAATCCAAACATGATTTTTAGAGAATTTATTTTGTAATCATTAATATTAATACCTAATTTTTATGCGCTCCATGATTTGAAATGTAAATGGTTCTCCAAACATTCTCATTATTAATATCTCCTCATATATGTTGCAGGAGATCTTGGTCAAACTTATGATTCCAATAAGACTCTTACACATTATGAGCAAAATCCTGCCAAGGGACAAGCTGTCTTATTTCTTGGAGATCTATGTTATGCTGACAACTATCCTAATCATGATAACGTGAGATGGGATACATGGGGAAGATTTGTTGAAAGAGCATCGCATATCAGCCTTGGATTTGGACTGTTGGAAATCATGAACTAGATTTTGCTCCTCAAATTGTGAGTTTCTTCGAACTTCATTATATTTGAATTCGATCATTTAAGCCTATGTAATGCCCCTACCATATAGTGTCATCCCAGATTACATACTGATTTCTTTTTTATATTGTTTATGGATTCTAAAGAAATATTGGTTACCATGATGTAGGGCGAGAAGAAACCATTTAAGCCTTTCACTCACCGTTATGTTGTCCCATACAGAGCATCAGAAAGTACTGCTCCTTTTTGGTACTCTATCAGGAGAGCTTCTGCGTACATCATTGTTTTGTTGTCCTATACAGCATATGGTAAGGGTGGAAGCTAAATCATGAACACTTGTCGTACATATGCAAAATTAGATTGGAGCAATACATGACTAGTCATTGTGTTTTATTTTAAATTAGAGTTCACATTTTTGTATATATTCACTCCTTAGTACCTTATAATTCATGCAAGCCATGCGAATGGAAATTGACGTCAAATTTATCATATGATCTTCATATTTATCAAGGCAAATACACACCTCAATATGAATGGCTTCAAGCTGAGCTTCCAAAAGTGAATAGATCTGAGACACCATGGTTGATTGTTCTCATGCATACCCCATGGTACAGTAGCAACACTTATCACTATATGGAAGGTGAGACAATGAGAGTCATGTTCGAGGCCTGGTTTGTTGAATACAAAGTTGATGTTGTAATTGCAGGCCATGTTCATGCTTATGAGCGAACGGTATGTGGCGTCACATTATTTTATGAATGTCCAAAACGACTCTCATCCACATAAATAATTCATCATACTAAATGACTTGTTAAACTATCTCTTTTATCGCAGGAGCGTGTGTCTAACATTGCGTACAATATTGTAAATAAAAATTGCAGTCCAATAAGTGACCAATCAGCTCCTGTATACATTACCGTTGGAGATGGAGGAAATATTGAAGGCCTGGCCAACAAGTAAGAATTTGTAAATTTTGTTCGCGTGCATTAAACATGAACAATGAAGTAATTTATATGTTGCATGAAAGTAATGTGTATGAATTCGTCATCAAACTATAATAGAGCCGTGAGACAAGAATTTTGTAGCTAACGTGCCTTTATCTGTTTTTAGCATGACTGAGCCACAACCCGAGTACTCAGCATTCCGTGAAGCAAGCTTTGGTCACGCCACCTTCATAATCAAGAACCGCACGCATGCTTATTGCAGTTGGCACCGTAATCAAGATGCCTATGCTGTTGAAGCTGATTCCATGTGGTTTTTTAATAGATATTGGCATCAAATTGATGATTCAAGAACTGACCGATTATGATAAAAGTTGGGTGTTTGCATTTGGATGGTCACCAAAAGACAATATTGTCGACGCTATTCAATGTTAATAGTAGCTAAATGTCGAGTGTAAAAGAATGAAAATGCAAAATACTTGAATAAGTTAAGAGTCAAAGTCTCGAGATAGTAGACAAAACACAATTGGCGTCACTAAGTTCAAAGAAGTGAATGTCTCAGAGTGAGTGTCTATGAAAAAAAATGAAGAGTGCATGTGGAAAGAGCCATACTACATTAGTTCCCAAATAACTAATGTTTGTAAATATTTCTTGAACAAAAATGTTGCCCTGCATCATTGTTTTTTGTTACATATATTTCCATCCGTGTAGTTAAATTAGATTATTACTTGTAGTCTCTTGAAGGAGGATACTCACGATCTTGGTCAATCTTGTATCTAAACGCCCATTAATTGCTTGCATACATCTTCTAAACAAGTTTGATAAGGTTATTATCCACGATCACAACCCTTTAATGATGGGGTATACATGATTTTGGTGATTTATATCTTGAGAAAATTTTGTTTTACACTTAAAAGGTTGTATGAAAATTTGCTCAATTTTTTTTTTTAATTGATGGTATTATACACCTTCATTGTTATGTGTTATTATTATTAATTTCTTCACATTATACATAGATGACAATAATGAGATTGAAGTCTCCTTTGGGGTTCATGATTGCATTTGTACTTGTTTTCATGCTTTTTTTTTCAATCCTAACTCATATATGATTGATCTCAGTGATGTTCACAAGAAATAGTGGCATTGAACACAAGAAACGTCCATGGACAGCAGTGTTCACATAGGTATCTTCTTGGACGTTTCTTATTGTTCAATGCCACTATTTCTTGTGAACATCACTGAGATCAATTACACATGAGTAATGATTGAAAAAGAAGGCATGATAACAAGTACAAATGCAAGAATGAACCCCAAAGGAGACTTCACTCTCATTACTGTCATCCATGTGCTATGTTATTGAAGAAATTAATAATAAAACCACAGAACAATGAAATGGAAATATAATACCATCAATTAAGAGTAAAATTGAGCAAATGTTCATCGAAAAAGAATCCTTTTCTTTACCTTTAGAGTATTAAAAAAAAAAAAAGAAATATAAATTCGACTTTGTGTTACGGTGAAAGTTTTGAAATGTTTTGGTGCAAAGTGTAAAAAAATAAAGGTTTTAGTGCAAACTCAAAGTGAGCCTAAAGGTTTAAGTGTAAAATAAAATTTGCTCTTATATCTTTTAAACAAGTTTTGAAGGGTATATATGTTTCTTTTTTAAATGAGGATTGCATTAATAAAGGATAAATTAGATACTGTTACATGTCGAATAAAACTAGGATTGTCTTTAGCTATTACAACATAAAGCCACGCAGGACAAATGTCCCAGACAAAATGCATGCTATAATTTAAAGTCCTACAAAAGTTGGCCAAAAGTGAGATCGATTGCTTCTTTTGCAAGGAAAATAGCTACTCCACATGTGCCCATATACATAAAAATGACGCGACTAGCATTATTTGCTTGATCATCTGCAGTACATCATTCAGGATTACATATTGATGCAACTCCTCTGTTTAAACAAACAATAAAAAAATGAGAATCTATTTGGACTATTAACTTATTTAGTTAAATTACAGTGCATAGTGTAAGTCCTATGTGGAGACCGTAAATTTTAGCAATATTATGATCCACTTTCCAATAAAAATTGAGTTGGCTCTCACAAAATGCCCCTATGATCGATGGGGATACAGTGAACAGTTGAAAAATCATGAAGAAGGTTGTGAGGATCCATCAATGTCGAGACACATTCTATCATTGGTTAGAATTTATACTTACCTTTATAAACTGAAAGGTAGGGTGACTTGGTTTAGAAAGAAAGGTTCCAGAGGTGTTTGAGTAAAAAAAAAAAAGATGAGCATGTAAATATCTGATTCCAAATCCCCTTGTTGTTATGGTTTACAAATTAATGAGCATTTTAATTTACCTTTGGACTTTCCATGTTTTTTTTATATTCCAAATGAAATGTCTATTATTAATTTTTTGTAACCGAGTAACTTTTATTCCAAAACTAGATAAGTACATAGGTCGATACTAGATCCAGACCAGTCCAGCAAAAAAAAAAAAAAAAAGCAACAAGACATTAAACTAAACATACATAGTCTATTGATTTCTTTAGTTTTTTTCTATACGTATAGTTGGTACATTGGCTACAAACATGTAGTAAGCATGGATAGCATTGGTTACTGTCTGGATAAGTGTTATTCTCCCTGCATAAGATTTGTATTTTGAGTACTAAGTATTTATTTTGCAACTATTTTATTCTTTGATCAAACAAGTCCCTCTTTTTATGTCCCATAAGAAAGGGCTCAATATACTTGTCCATTCTCTTGTTGGGTATGACTCCAAATGGTGGAGTAATATCATATTTTTATATTTTGTTAGAAAAAAATTATTGTACTTTTTTACGAGTAAATATTTTGTCCAGATGTCAAATCATATTGTTCTAGTGTGCCAATACATTAATAGTATCAACTGAAGTTTGATTCTGACTGAAGGTCATGCAATCATCAACAAAACAAACAAAGGGTATTTTTTGTCCAATGGGGGGGGGGGGGGGGGAATTTGGGTGTAGAAAGCTTTTTTTATCCTTTTATTTATGGAGTAGAAGTTGTACTAACAATTGTTGGTCCCTTAGACAATAAGGTATAAGTTTGAAGGGGTGTATAGACCGCAGAATTAAATAACACTTGTTTATAGTGGTATCTTAAGACTTGAATTCACTAAGACAGAAAATTAAAAATTGAGTTCTCTTACAAAATACTATCCATAGCTAAATCCATTTATAGCCTAAGATGCCAACTTAGTAATCTTGAGCTTTTTCTTTGACTTCCCAAGTCAAGTAATTCGGCTCCTCCAAGGGGTTTTCCTTACCTTCCCAAGTTAAGTAGTTGCACCCTTCTTCTTAGCACGCTTGTTTGATTTGTACGAGTGTTGTTTTGACAAGACAGTGTTCACTTACTGATAACAATGTTTCAGTGATCAAGAAACTCAACCAAAAATCTTATCAAAGACTTGGTGTTTTGTTTCTAGAGAACAAGACTTGTTCTTGTTTAGATGAAAAAACACTTATAAGTTGCAACTTTAAGCATGGTCTACTTTTTCAAAAGTAGCTTGAAAAGTTTAAGTCTTGTTAGTAACTTATGAACTTAGAAAACTTGAGAGAATTTAATCGCAATAGTTATTGTGAGTTCAATGAAGTTCGAGTATTTCTCAAGTGTTCCTATTTATAATGCACGATAGCCCCATTTGATAGCATTTTAAAACTTTGAGCTAAGTTGTACTATTGGAGGTACAAAGACTTTTGTCTTGTTTTCACCCAGCAGTCTTGATTTTTGGTAGTTAGTACTGTTTTGTTCTCTAGCAAAAAGTATTGCCGTAAATTTTTCTTACAACATATATTTTCATTACTTTTCAACAACTGTATCCTTTAGTGGATAATATCTTCAGCGAGTGACTTGGTTAACCTACTATGTCATGTAGATTTTCACTTAGCCAGATGCATTGAGACATTTTCACTTGCTGAGAAAAAGTCTTCTCCTTCAACAATTTGTAGTCTTCTTGGTGGCAACTCTTCAGCAATTGTTCTTCAGTGATGGTCTTCAGCAGTCTTCGAAAAATAAATTGCATGATCTTGAAAATCTAACACTTATACAAGTTTGTTGGTCTTTGTAAAAACAAGGTTAAGGTCCGGGGGGGGGGGGGGTGAATAGACTTTTAAACACTCGTAGACAGTGCTGGAAATTAAAGATCAGAGTAGCGTAAGACTTAATATCAGAGTGTCGTGCTAAGTGTAAGCAATAGTGTACATATATCTTACAATCAGTGCAAACATATAATTTGTTGAAAGTAATTTGAAGAAAGATAAATACACTAAGAGTTTATAGTGGTATATGAAGGTGGTGTAATCCTTTAACTAATCCACTTCGTCCTATCTTTGAAGGACTCGAATTAACTAAGATACTTTGAGATCCCGTCGCAAAATATCCTTAGCTAAAAACACTTTATCCCAAAGTTCCCGACTTTGTACTTGGAGCAGTTATTTGACTACTGAGCAAATTCTTTAGCTCCTTATGGGTTTTCCGTCAGTCTCCCCCTGGACCAACTACTTCCTCCCTCTTCCGTGCCTTCTCAACTAATCTTCCCTGATCAGTAAGTACCTCCCAAGTCCAAAGGGGCTTGCACTAATCTCCCAGACTAGCAAGGTCCTCCCTTCTTCATTATCCCGCTGTTTGCTTTTGTTCTTCTTTATCTCCAGATGTTGCAACGCAAAATCTAGGCGTTGCTCAATATTGTATTACAGATGCTGAGGCTTTCACTTTGTCCAACTCTTTGGTCCTTGTCTTCAAATTTCCAAGAGATTAGTCCAGTGAGCAGGTTTTCTACTAAGCTAGAAAGAACTGTGACGTCACAACTGTTCAAGTTCTTTCTTCTTTGCTCAGCAGATTTTCAAAACCTGGAAGATGGTAAGGGTGTTGGGACTTGTGGAAAGCTTGAGACTACTTTAGTAAGAAATCCAAATTCTTCTAGATTCAAATAAATCTCTAGTTCTCAAGTTCCTTTTTGAGTGAGTAGGTTTTTCAAGTTCCTCAGGGTTGTTGAATTTCCTTAGGTTTTTCCTTGATGGATTTTGGGTTTTTATCTCTTTGGCCACTCCTCCTGTCACGCCCCAAAACCAAATCACTTTGCCGCGACTGGCCGTCTATCGTGAGATGGGCTTACGCCAAGACGAAGCCTAACTTTAATCCTTAACATACATAAATATCTCAGAGTGGTACAACAGAGTATCTAAATATCCATTAAGTCCTCACAACAATTACAAATCTCCAGTACATAACAATTTCAGTAGTACAATCGTCGACTACACTACAAACCTCAGAGTACGCAACTGCTACTAAAAGTCTTCACAAAATCCAGCATCCGTCTACCGTCTCCACTCCAAAGAATCTCCGTCCGAATCACTTACTAAATATCTAAAAAAATGTGTAAGGGTGAGCTCCTGACACTTTTACCCGGATCAAGTACATATACAAAGGTATACATAGATATACACTCCATTTTATATATCAAACATAGTCAAAAATCAATTGCATGGAACATTATCAAAACAATTTCAATTCATATTTAGCTCAATCAGACAATACACTACGGCCACACGAACCGTGGTGGCACACAGGTCGGCTTTTACATAACAATAACAATGCCCTACCAAAGGGATAACATAACAATGTGAGATCTCCAAAAGCACAACATTCCCTCGAAAGGGCCCAAACAATTCATAGGCATATCGATGAGCATAAAACATATTTTCAATCCATGTTTTTGAACGAAACACTTTTCACAAATCACAGTCACGATAAAACATTTATGGGTACACATACTTGATCCTTTTCGAATAGATTATTATACCAAGTCCCATTACTTGATATAATAACCATAAGTAGTTTGTCAAATCATAAAACATACATATATATACGATAACAATAAAATAGAAGCAAAAGTGTCAAGGAAACCCCCCTTACATCAAAGACGAGACGATTCCATGTCAACTTAAATAATCCACAAAATCCTCCAATAGCTTAGCATCGAATCTCCAAAAGTCACCTTAACCCATAAATCATCCAAAGAACCAATCACAAACTCCGTCTAGTCTTTACTACGGTTTTATAGGTCGATAATGAGGAAATAGGATAACAAGGGCAAAACGGTAATTTTCTGGAGCTAGGAAAAATAGGATAAAAATGTAGAAGGGCGTAATTATCATTCTATAACGTTCAGGGGCAAAACGGTAATTTAAGCAGGTCGAAAAAGGCTGGAAACAAAAAGATTACAAAATCTGCCTCCAATGAGGTTCGAACAACAGACCTCATGCCTAAGCTTCTGCCACTCGGCCACAGCCCCCAGGGTTAGTCATAGTACTCAGTCAATTTACTTAACCGGTCAGTGCGCTCTTTATAGGAATAAATTACAAATAGCCCCTACCCATTCTCAAATTCTCAAAAGCGAGTCCTTTATCTTTCCGCAGTCTTTCGATTCAGTCCCTGCGAATCGGAAAAGTTTCCAAACTCCATGAAATCGAACCAAACTCCTCCAAATCCAATCAAGGGCTACGGGAATCGATTACCCATCATATCCTCCATCTAAAACCATCAATATCAGTCCAAAACATCAATGAATCGGTCCAATCGAATCGCGAAATCGGTTTCCTTATCTCTTGTTTCTTTTTCGCGATCCAAACCCTCAATCTTCAATCGATTCCGGTCCGAAATTCCGTGCGGCTCTAGTAACAACGGGCTGGAGAATGACTACATCGAAGGAGGCGGCTATGGGGGTCGGGAGGTGGTGGACGGAACAAATCAGAGAGAAGGAAGAGGACGGCAGCAGTAGAAAAGAAGAAGAAAGAGAGGAAACAACCAACATAAATAAATAAACCTAATGGGCCTTTCAATAATTGAGCCTTTTACTCCCGTTCAACAACCGTAGTTCATCTCGAGCCCAATTAATTTCTTGTATAGCAACTCAAGTTCAAATAATTTCTCCTCTCCAAAATAAATTCAAATGGACGGTCCAAAAATAAATTCCAGGTTCTTACACCTCCACTCAAAAACCAAGTCATCACTTTTTATAGTGAAAAATAGTATCGTTGAATAATTGTATGTTCGTTGGAGCATATGTCATCTTTGGAGCGTATGTTTATCACAAAAGAGGAGCAACACTGTCTATGTTTGTCTTCTTCTGCCAATTCCACAATATAGCTTATTTTGGAAAGTGTGTTGTTGTACTTGTCTGACAGTCATTAATTCTTTGTCTCCTATGTCTAACGTATAGTCCACTCAATGATTTTGAGAGCAAAGTGAACATCTGTTATTAGCAGCAAGATATCTAGCAACTCGACTTTCAAGTTAACCTACACATCCTCGCAAGATTCTCACTTAACGTGTCCATTGTGCTGAATGACATCTACCTCCTGAAAATGATCACCTTTGTCTAGCAAACTTGTGTAATTTGACTAACTCTTCTTCTTGTAGCCATCCTGCTGGTGTGAGTCACAACGTCTAGGTCCTCCAAAAATAAAATTACACATTTGAAAACCTAACACCTATACAAGTTTATCTAAACTAATGAGTCGGCTGGGCAAACATGTTGACTGACATTGTACATTTGCAATTACAGAGCTACTGAGCCATGTAGCCTGTTGAAAAGTCTCGTAAAAATTGATTGTTATTATTGCTGGAAATGTGATCTCAGCCATTGAATAAATGGTAATCCATTTTCAACGACTGAGGCCATGATTGGTAGGGCATAAGTTGTGCAAAAAGATGGGTTGACCGGTCATTTTGCAGAAACACATCAACAGATGCGTTTTGAAAACCCTCGAAATTTTGTGGGTTTCAAAACGCATCTATAGATGGGTTTTGAAACACAAATAGAGGCCACACAAAATGACAATTATACCCCTCAGATCTAACATGAAAAACCCAATTTAGCCTCCAAACCCTAGTTTCAGATGATAAATCCAAATTTCCCGTTCTCATTTCCCCTCCATTCTTCATTTTCTTCATTGTTCCAGGAGGCAACCCTACTCGGCCGTAATTCTTCCTCCTCCAACGTTTGTTTCTTTCGATTCTTCATTCAATTCTTCCATTTCCCTCGAATAATCTGTTGTTGTGTTTCTTCATAGGTATCTCGTGGCAATAGAATTCCGAAAAGAGAGTTGTTCTTGAACAAATTCTCGTGAGTGAAAGGTAAATGTTTCTTCTACTAAGTTTTATGATTTTTTATACGCCCTTGTCTCTATTTATGAAGATGTGTCAAATTTAATGTGTGAACGTCAACTACATATATGGAATTGACAATATTCTGTTCCTAATTCATAATGTTGTAGTTGTTTGAGCAGTAGTTAATGTTCTCTATATCTTGAATGTGTAGAAGTACATGTATCAATAATTCCTTTTCCAGTAGTTGTCTTGCATTGATGTTTCATAGCATTTATGAAACAGATTGTTCATTTTTGTACATTTAAACAGTTCGATTCATAGCTAATTGTACACTTTATTCTCAATCTATTAAGTTAAATTCTATTATAAGTTTTGTGAAAATTCACAACTATTGTCATAGCTATGGTGTTGAATGAAGAAGTTGAGCTAAATTAAGGGCATTCATGGTAATATGGTTTGGAATGATGGTGGCTTTAACTTGGTATTACTATCGTCACATACGGCCTAGGGTGTTGCGTAAGCGTAAGCGACCACGAAAGTATCGCATAAATCCAAAAAAAAAGTACAAGCAGCCTACATTAGAAGGCTTACGAAGTTGAGCGATGTCGACTGTAAGAATTCACTTCGAATGAATCGGGAATACTTCGAACAGTTTTGTAATCTTCTTGAGACAAGCGGTGGTTTATCGGGCAGCAAGTACGTGTGTCTGGAAGAAAAGGTCGCGACATTCCTAGCTATAGTGGGCCATCACACAAAGTATCGGGTTGCAATGTTTGCATTTAGAAGATCGGGTGAGACTGTTAGTCGATATTTCAATGAAGTGCTTAAATGTGTCTTAAGTCTACATGAGATCTTACTTGCAAAGCCTGTGCCTATCCCAATGGACTACACGGAAGAACCTTGGTCCCATTTTAAGGTATGATTTTGTCTTGTATAACTTTTGTAGCTGTTTGTGTTAATAATAATGTCGTAATCATTTTGTGATTTAAATTGTCTAATTGCAGGGTTGTTGGAGCTCTTGATGGGACATATATTAGGTTAGAAGCCCCCTGCAAAATTCAAGGGCTTTATAGAAACCGGAAGGCCTTCGTGTCTACTAATGTGCTAGGTGTGTGTGATAAAGACATGATGTTTACTTATGTTCTAACAGGGTGGGAAGGTAGCACGGTTGACCCTCGAGTTCTTCGGGCAGCACTTAACAGAGAAGAAGATAGTTTATCGGTTCCTAAAGGTAATGATTGAAATACTCTAGTTAGTTTTTTGATTGAAGAACTCTTGCTTCTGTCATTGATATAACCTAAATTCCAATAGAACCGCGTAGGGGAACTCAACTAGAGGTATTCTTGCTTCTAAATAAGACTTTCTACTCCAGAGTAGTTTCATTTTGGAGCAACACCTTTTAACAATTGAATGTGATTTGATTGAACATGTAATTACTATCTAGTCGATGCTGCATACATGAACTGTCCGGGCTTCCTTCCACCTTTTAGAAAGACTAGATATCATCTTCAAGATTGGGCCGGTTCAAACCATCATCCACAAACGGAGAAAGAATACTTCAACCTAAAGTACGTTGCTGCTAGGAATGTCATTGAAAGGACTTTTGCCCTGCTTAAGAAACGTTTTGGGATTTTGAGGGATGGATCACACTATCCACTTCACACGCAGAATAACATAGTTCTAGCTTGCTGCCTGGTTCACAATTTTCTAAGGGAAGTGGCAAGTGACGATCTACTAGAAGACATTGATGATGAAAATGTGCCAGTAGAAGAGTTGGTGCAAGATGAGGACTATGTCGATGATGACAATCCTGAGCCGATTAACTACTTACGTAAATGCCCCCTATGGAATCAGTACCGTCGTGATCTCGCTCATCAAATGTTTTGTGTGGTGGAGGAGGAGGCTAGGTGATCCAAACGTCTGATGAGACTAAGATGAATTAGAGTAACGGACATGTTAATTAGATGATTTTGTTTTTGTGATTCTGTTTTTGTATTAACCTGCCCTTTTCCACATAACTTTGGATTGATTTTATTGTATTGACTACAAGTATTGGCTGACTGTATTACATGTTCTATTTGGTGATTTGTGTTAATTTAGTTGTTCTTAAATTATGTATCTTATCCTGCAATTATTTCTGAAAATACACACATTCTTTCTATGATTTAGATGGTTGAGATCGAAGAACCCTCTTCCGTTGCTGAAACTCAAATGGACCCTATTGTGCTTACCTAGACACCAAATGCAACGGCAGATGCGAAGAAAAAGAACAGGAAATGGACGGATGAGGAAGACGCGGAATTGATTGTTGCAATGAAGAAGGCAAAAGATTCTGGACTGAAAGGAGATCAAGGATTCAAGCATGGAGGTTTCAACCACATTTATAAACACCTGCATGGAAAGTTTCCAGGAACTACTATTATGATTAATACTCACATGAGGAACAGGATCCGGACGTGGAGGGATTACCATAAACATGTGCTAGCTATCGGGGAGAGGAGTGGTGTAGGGTGGTCGAAATTAAAAAACTGTTTCACTTGTGATGATTCCCTCTAGAAAATGATCACAAAGGTGCGTCAAATTATTTTTAATACGTAGCCAAAGAAGCCACACTTCGAGCATGCATCGGTATTATTATTGAAAATCAGGGTAATTGATGAATGTATGTTCATTGACTGTGTTGTTCCTTATCTTAGGATCACCAAGGCATGGAAAATATGAAGGACCAATGCTGGCCCTACTTTGAAGATTGGTGTTACATGTGGGGAAGAGACGTTGCAACCGGCAAAAATTCAAAAGCCTTTAAAGACGCTGCAAAGAAGCTACTAGTCGAGCAAGGTGATCGGGATAATGATGACGAACTGGATGAGGCTTACGACTTGGGTGCTGATGTTGTGGAAGGTTGTGTTACTGCTGATGAGACTAAGAAGAGGGAACGATCAGTTATTCCATAAATAAACGAGGCTAATGTCGTGCAGAAATGCGCAAAGGGTAGAGCAGTTGGTCAGTCCGATGTTGCTTTCATGGGTATGATGGAGGGCTTTATGAAGATGGGGAAAGAAATTGTTGAGAGCTTAAGGCAACCATAAAAAAAGGCAATTACTGAGCTGGAAGAATTCAACCCTGTGAGTTTTGATCCTGCAATGGCTAAGCTGGAACGTGATCTTATGAAGTTTGACATCGACCGAATCGAGAGTCCTAATTGACTAAGGCTCGCTTTTTCAAATCAAATTTATCGAATCGAATCGAATCAATTGTAGTATAAAATATAACTAAGAATCGAATCAATTGAATCGAATCGAATCGAATCGAATGGAACTGAACTGAACTGAATGAGTTTTCAGTTGAAGAGAACAGAACCTAAAACTAATAGAGAACAAATCTGTGTTGGGTTTTTTTCTAGCCATGAGTTATGATGACCAGGCCGAATATATTGCACAGCAAATTGAGGACATGTCTCGTATTCCACCAAGCCTTTGATTGTCACATTAAGCTTCACAAGAAGGTAAGGAAATTCGTGCTTTCGGCTCATGCCTTTTGTTGTTGTATGATCGTGTATTAACACGAAACGTTATAACGCCTATTCATACCTCTTGTGAGCATAATTTGGGTATTTTCTAGTCTCTGATGTACGGACTAATCTCTGGCTTAGATTATGTGTTTAATTCTGTAATTGAAGAAACATATTTATGACCTCACTTTTGCTTACTTTATTTTTATAGAGAACTTTTATTATAACAATTTGAGCAGTCATAATACATGAACACCACGCCACTTTTTCATTAAAATAGATAATGTTGCACTAGCAACTTACATAATCGAACTAAGATAATTTAAAGACAACGTCATACTGTGGAAATCCACTTTGGAGACACATAAATAAGGAGCTAACAGACACTTAGAGGATTTAACGACACAAACCACAAAAGATTACTCAAACATCCATAGACACAGTAGCATAAATAACAAACTAGTGGAGGTGGTGCATGATTAGAAAACAACTAGTTGTAATCCTTTGGGTACTTAGGTATGGTAGCAACCTTACCCACCTTCTCCAAGGCTGAACTAGCACTTGATGATCCTGGTGAAGTTGTAAAGTCCCAAATTAGCTTCTTCTTGTGTGACTTTTTTTCCTGGCTTGTTATCCTTGCACGTTCCCATTCACTTTCGGTGATGTACGAAAACCCAGGGGAGCTTTGGGTTGGCGACTGGAACTTGTTGGGGAGCACACCAACGGGTGAACCAAATGGTATAGGAGAATCGATGATGTTGATGTTACCGGGAGGGGGTGGTGGTGAACCAACGACTCCAACATTTGGCATGGGAAACTTGTCTAGATCGTAACACGTAGCACCCTGCACACTTCCTTCGCCATTTTCGGACTCTCCTTTGAGCACGTAAGTGTCGGATACATAGCCAAACTCCTGACCTTCGAAGACTACACCAAGGTCACACCACAACGGGTCTCCAATATGAAGATACCAAAGACATTGAGCGTCTTTCTGCAAAGTGTCACAAAAATAGCTTGTTTTAAATCACGTGTTTAAATACAATCTTATATAAAGAGAAGGCACTTACGCAAATTAACCTTACTAGTATAAGTAACAAACAACAAAAAAGTATAGGTTTACCTCCACCAATTTCTCCCATGTCTCATGATCTCCAGTGAACATGTTTGTTCTCATGCTCCAAGTCAAGCCTGGATGTTTAAGAAGTCTTTGGAAAACCAAATGACGCTCGAACATCTTGTGGATCACATTTTTGACTTCGGACTTGGTGTAGTTAGTACCAAACTTCTTTTGTAACATTTGGACCATTCGATCCAACGCCTCGTCTATTTGTTCAGGCCACTTCCATAGACCCTCAATTTCTGCAAGACGTTGAAGTCCCACAATCACAGCCTCTTGATGTTCCTTAGGAAACATCTGATCGGAAAACACCTGGTCTTGTGCGGCTAAAGCAAGCTTATTTGAATGAGCCATTTAGTATTTTTGGTTTGTTAATGTAACTACCTTTTTGGTTTACGGTTGGTGCACTGGAATGGTATGGAGTGAGGTCTATATTTATAAAGAACCAAGTACCTAGGGTTGAGTCAATAAGTTCATAAAGAACCAACCAACCACCTATTTGGTTACTGCAGTAGTACTACAACTACTATGTTCTCTTGCTTATAATACTCCGCCTAGAGTCATTTTTAAGTGAACAACGCCATTTCACATCTTCGCAAGGTTAGAACGATGTTTAATAATACTATACCTAAAGAATAAAATAGCCTTTTGCGATTAAATAATCTCTAATCTACCATTACGATTCGACATTTGTAGTACCCACGACATTTGCAATTTCAAATTTGTTGATCGATATTGTTTTAATTCCTCCTCAAATTAATGAGTTGCAGTACAACTATTAAGTCTTTGTTATGCCGCGTAGATATTTAGCTCATGAAGTTGTGTATGTTTGTTATCATTACTAAATTACTACTGATGAGTCGGTTTTACACCGTTTCATCTGGTCTTTTTTTACAGTATTTTCGTCATTCTTGAGTTTAGTTTTATTAGTTTTCCTAGAGTATTTTTACTTGTTTTGTTCTTTGTGTGTTTTGTAGGTATTTGGCTAAACCGCACTAATTGAAGGCAAAATGGTGTATTTTACATGCATCTACAAGATATGGAGTTTCGATGCCTCGTATGGATGCTAGAAGTGGAGCGGGAAGGCCAAAATACCAAGAATTGGAGTCAAAAGGAGTCAAAAGGGCAAAACGGGCATTCCATGAAGAACTGGCGACGCGCTTCGATCAAGGCGACGCCACGCCCAGATTCGAAGGTAAATCGGCGACGCCAGTTTTTCTTACTGGCGTCCGCCAGTTGTTTCTTTTTGCCGATCTCTGCGATTTGTTCTCCTAATTCATTCAGACTTGTGTTTTCTACTTTCTATTAGTTAGAACAAGACACAATTAGTTTAATTATCATCTATTGTCAAGTTTTCATACTTTGCTCTCAACCTATACCTAATTTCCAAGGCAATTACCTATCTAGGTAATTGAACCGATTTCTTCTTGTAATCCGATGATTGTCAATTGATTGGGAGCGTTATCTACATACTCTTTGCATCGATTCGATTCAGGTTCTCAATTCTACCTAGGGTTTGTGATACGAAGGGTAACAATTGTATCACCGTTCGAATCTTTGATTTTAAGTATTGGATTATGTTTATTGCTTGTTTAATTATGATATTGATTATGTCTTTGCATGTCATGAGTAGCTAAACACCCTGATTATGGGGTGGTGACAGAGTCAATGCATGCTAGTTAGGGTTCATGTGATTATATACACAAGATGCGATTTACTTTGAGTTTTTAAGATTAATTGCGTATCCAATATTCTGTTTGTTGTGCGTTACGTCAAAATCACTGTTAGATTAAGCATTTGTTCATTTACAACACAATGTTTTCGTCTTACTTTATCTATCAGTTAGTTGCGAACAGTAATATCTAGATTAGCTTAATTAATTGTAGCTTAGTGGAATTAACGCCTCCACTAATGCTATCTGTTTTCTAGAACCAAGTAAGTGACAACTTGAGTAAATCGTCATCGTTACAATCGCATGTTTCCTGCTAGCTAACTTGTCTTCTGTCACCACACCATAATTCTCCTCATTCATATCAATTTCGTTAAGTTTAAATCTGTTTTCTAGTTAGTCTGCAAAGTAGTCTACTTTCACGTAGTTAATCATCCTGCTGCCGAAGCAAAAACAACCCTTTATTGCTTTCATTACTGTTTCTTATATTCGTAAAACCAAACTAAGCCTAGTTAAGTCCTTCGAGACCGATCTCGGGTTAACTTCACTGCACTACAAGTTTTTGTAATGTTGAGAATTAACTCTTGGCTCTTAAACAAATATTAAAACTTTGATTTTGACACATCAACTACTTACTCTCCTAGTGACGTAATTCTCCATCTCGAATTATGCGTTTATTAATTTCCTTGAGCGAGAATCCACTAAACAAGATTTGGAACTTCACTAATTCTCGACTTATACTTTCCTAGTTCTCGAGTTGATTTCTCTTAGTTCATCTTCACAAAATTTATGGAATAAAATGTCAATTGTTGGGCTTCCATATTTTTCTAATGAATTATTAAATTGATTTGAATATAGAACAACAATTTTTTTTTTTGAATCGGCTAAAATATATTAAACATCGAAACAAAGTTTACAAAGAGCATAAGGAATGCTCGAATATAGAAAATGTTACAAACCATGATTTCCAGACCCTAACCGAAACCATCCTAAATACATAAAAATGGACAGGCCCAAATCAAATGCTATGATCTCAACCTAGAACGACAATATCTTGAAAAGAAAATATATAAGTATTCTTGTTGACAATATAGATATGAAGTTGTAATTTTAATTTAATTATACATTACAATAACCATTGTCTTTAATTTTGTAATTTGGCAAATTCTAGCTCCCGTTCCCACTAAACCTCGTGCGCTCGAATTCGCTCCATGTGTCCAAGGTAACACTTACTAGACAAACATTAAAAGCTTGAACACTTTAATAGTAAGGTCTCGACCTTGTAAAAAAATTTCTCAAAGTTTGGATGACCAAATCACGTGCGAAGATCTTATGGATCACCTTTGTGACTTCGGATTGGTGTAGATAATACCAAACTTCGGACTTGGTGTAGATAGTAAGGTCTCAAAGTTTGGATGATGTCTTTGCCGAAATTTATGACAAATCTTCTAGAGATATGGTGGTTGGCTATTGCTAGTGCAACATTTATTCAATCGAACATTTGGAAATGGTTAACTATCTATCTTTCAATAGATGTAAGATAGTTTTAATATCATTTTCATGATACAATAAAAATTTGAGTTTATGCACAATCAAATAGGGATGGCTACGTTACTGTACATGTAATCAGATTGCAATTAATATTTCTCCAAAAAGAATGTACGTACTTCAAGTTTGCGTGTCTAAATTCTGATAAAAATTCCCTACGGATATAGAAGATTTTTGTTAGTTGGGATTCTTTCTAATGACATTCAATATTTCTATATTAGAGTAAGCAAAACTTTTCAGAGGCTACCATAAATTGAGCTTCCATTGCTTTTTTAATATTACATTTAAGACTTGCCAACTTGGATGATAAATTTTTGGTTCTTAAACACCGTGCTTCTCAATTCATTCAATTAATATTTTCCCCATTAATTTTAAATGGTCAGAACGGTGAATGTGACAATTCTTATTGGCAAAACTTTGGTTCATTATACAAATCGTCCAGAGAAAAGATTTTGGTTGAATTTATAGCAACAAAAAACAAAAGGTTGGTTGTGGATCTTGAATGTAACATTTATAATATCTGAAATGAAGTAATTTTAACCTAGCCTCTTTCACAAGCATGTGATCATGCATGGCCTTGTGGTGTAATTATCGACTTGCTTGCATGTAAGTTATTGAAGTGCCACAGTCAGTGAGCTGCTCATGGCAATGCATTCAATTTTACCGCATTTGTTTCCATTGGTCAGGTTATTACTATTTAGGACATGGTTACTTGGATTGTACTAAAAAAATTATAATTGTTTAGTGAGATTGGTCATATGTCAATGGTCCTTATAATGTGGTAGGGTGGATTCATATTTCAAACGACTTTTTACAACCACTTAAGCATTCTTTTAAAACTGTCTTATTTCTTATTTCATTATATATGTAGGCTGTGCCGAAGGATTTTGCCGATACCGAGATCAACAATAATGTCAATGACATTACTTTGAGGGTTGGTGATGTTGATACAAATATTGTGACAATGATATATAACAAGTTAGGAAGGAGCCAGTTCGGAAGGGTTCAGTCTGGGTGGAAAGGCTTCGTGCAAGAGCATGGTCTGGAGTATGGTGACGCAATTCGCATTGAAGTCGACTCGAGGGACCGGAGTGTGTGGAATGTGACAATCTTCAAGGAGGAGGACTGATCAGTGGCTTTGTTTGCCCTGTTTTTATGTTTCTGTGTTATGTATCGAATATTTGGCCTGTTGTTATCTTTTGGCATGGTAATTTCTCTAGGACTTTTGTCGACTTGCTCTCCCTTTTTATTGGCCTGGGTATGACTTATGAACTAGAACATCTAAGAAGCTTAAGAATTCATGTTTTGTAAGTTGCTTTTTAATCCATGTTTGTGACTACTTTTGATTGTTCTTAATACCTAACAATTAGCATCCAAATTATCAACTGTTCCATATCTGTAGTAGTTGATTTTCTAAATTTGCATAATCTTCTTTATGTTTAATTTATGAAACAAGCATTCCATATATTCAAAAATTTGGAAGATTATTTCATATTTTAATTAATCATCCAAGGTTTGCAAAAATAACATTTAAAACTTGCTTTTCTTTCAACACACAAATAACATCACTGTAGCATCATGAAACTCTTCCCTTTGCATTCATTTTTTTCCCAATCTATGAAGTTGAATAAATATGAATGGGACAAGTCCCTTTGATTGGGTAGATACGGAATCTCCTCAATGTGTGCCGTCTCCACGTTCTTCTCCGGAAAAAATGGAGCATCTCGACGAAAAAGCTTCTTCCTCTACCGATCTTCATGCCAATTCTCACGTTGATGAAGTGAGCAAATCGACTAAGGGCTTGTTTGCGAAGTTGTTGCCCAAGTTTGACAAGAGAGAGCCTTGATGGTCGGGCACAAGAAATTCGGCACAACAACACACCCCCCAATTTTCCAATATGTTTAGTAGTTAAACTTATGTTAATTCTCTCGGATTTGTGTCTAATCCGTTGTAGAAGTAGATTAAGGGATCGTATTAAGATGTAGTCATGTTCGTGTATAATCTGTTAATGATGTAACATAGAAGGTTACATCTTGTGGTAAGTGTTGAAGTAGTCTATTTCTATTAATGAAAGTGGTGTTTGTTGACATATTATATACATTAAGGTCACCTTGTGGAATTTTAGAATTAGGATTACTTTTTTTTTTATAACCAAAATGGCTTGAAAACAGTAATAAACAATTTTATTATGTTAGTTATGAAGATATATCATTATGTACGTCAAATCTAGTTACATTTTTTAGGTGATAACATTAACCCCTTCTCTTTAAACAATAAAAGTACTATTTTTAGAATTCGGTCGTACGAGCAAAACAACAACAACACACGGTACATTATTTGGAGGGAAGTCGTTGAGAGGATGGAAATTTGTGCCAAGTTTGGAGGGATATTTAAAAAAAATCAAATTTGGATGGAAGGGAAAGGTGAACATCGATTTTACATGTATTCATACACAGTACCAAGCATTGTGAAATGTATGTGTAAAAGTAAGGGTGAATTTGTCATTTCCCATAGGCTACAACTCATTTCGCAAATTTGCACGTAAAACAGTTTTTTCTACCAAGCGGGGGGTTTTACCGAAACTCACAACGTTTTACAACTACAAATAGCCTACCAAGCAGCGTGAAAAATGGACAAAATACACACAACTTCGCAAATGGCCGGAATGCGTGTAAAAATAATGGTTGACTTAAAATGCATGCGATTTCCTACCAATCACACCCTGAGATTGAAAGTAAAAGCCGAAATTGGTAATAGTAAACATTTTTGGGCTTAATTTGCACAAGGCCCATACCCGAACTGTTGTACAGTATATAACAGCCCAATTGTCCAAGCTAGGGTTTCACTTCTCGAAACTCAATTGAAATCCTGTAGAAAAAAATGGTGAACGGAGGAGGTGAGAAACCAGGACCCATTTTCAGAGACATACGGAGATATTACTGCGAATACTGCGGAATTTGCCGTTCGAAGAAAGCTCTCATTTCAGCTCACATCCTCGCTCATCATAAGGTATGCATTCAACTAAGCTTGTCTTTCTATGCTTTTTGTACGATTAATTATTTATTTTCTTTTTTTGGTGTGATTTGAAGGATGAAGCTAAAGAAGATGAGAAAGTTGAGGTGCAAAAGATGAATAATACTTGTGAAGAGTGTGGTGCGACTTTTACAAAACCAGCTTATTTGAGGCAGCATATGCTTGGCCATTCTGTAGAGGTTAGTGTTTGATTCGATGTATATGCAATGCAAATGCAATGCTTCTCGTGTTATATTGTCAAAATTAGTGTGTGATAGAATTCCATCTCATCTAGAAGATCGATCGAACTTGTAGATAGGTGTGGAATCTAATCGATTATGGTAATACTCCAATAGTGTGTACTGGTGTTGATGCTGTAAGCTATTATTTATGCTTGCTTAATTAGTAGTATTTGTGTTTTGTAGCGAATGATTCTTCTCAGTTTGTGCATCTTGGTACTTAGGCTTAGGCTCTGTTCTTTTCAGCTGAAATTTACTGAACTGAACTGAACTGAAACTGAAACGAACTGAAACTGAAACGAACTGAAGAAATTACATTTGTCCCATTTTTTAATAATAATGAATACTACATCCGGTCCATTAATAAATTCGTAAGGAGACTTTTTTCTGGACGTTGACTGTAATTACTCGCAAATTACACGACAAAAGAATATAATAAAATTATATTATAAAAATAAATTAAGTATATTTGACTAACATAACTTTGTTTTATACTTTTTTGTGCGTAATTTGTAGAGTTTGGTTTGACTTTAGTTTGGTATAACTTGTTTTTTATTTATTAAGTTTGAGAAAAAACTCAACGTATGCTTCTGAGTTTACTTCTATTGTTCTAATATCTTCCAATAAAAGAACATGTCGATTTTTTGTTAGAGATGTACGTACAAAGTATGTGAACCAGTTTGAATGGTACTCTCAGGTTCCTGTAGTTTCTTATCTTAACTCAACTTTTACGGTAGAAAAGAAGGGTAATTCGAATCGTAACTATACTTTTTATTTCATTGATCTACTAAAAGTCGTGTTAAAAAGAAAGAAAGAAAAAGGTTGAAAATATCTCAATTGGATAAATTTTCTTATTTTCCTCGTACAAAAGATGGGTTGTGTAAATAAATGATAAAATATTAATAATAATAATAATAATAATAATAATAATAATAATAATATGAATTTAATGAACTTAAGAGAGCTGAACTGAAGAAAGCTGAACTGAAGAGAGCTGAACTGAAGACGAGCTGAACTGAACTGAACTGAACTGAACTGAACTGAATGAGTTTTCAGTTGAAAAGAACAGAGCCTTACTAGTCGCTTAGAAATAGTACGTGTTTTCTTCAGCTGTTTGAATGCTGTGGAAGTATCTAGTGGTGTATACCTGTAAGATATACATCTGATTTTGAGTTTCCAGATTATGTAATCGTATCTGTTTGTTAGTTAATTGTCTACAATTATACTCTCTCATTAGACTTGTAATTTGCCTGTCTTAGTTAGATTTTTCCGTCCAATAAACGAAATACGTATGATATTAATTGTTTGCCTGAACTTCAGATGCCATTCGAACTATATACCCTAAACGGACACTGGAATTGATGGATCTAAATATTCTATTTTGTCTGTGGAATCTCACTGTGATTTGGCTACGTCATTGCACGCACCATAGTTTTTTTTTGTGTTATTGAAATTCAAGCACAGTACATTGATTTATTCAGAATTATAAGCTTTTTGGTTAGCTTTCATGTGTATTCTTGTACCTGTATTACTTTGGGTATTGAAATGGACTATCTTGCAGATTGTTAGGGAAAGAAATATAATTATAAATCATTGGGTGTGAAGCATTGGATCCCATACAAAGAACTCCAAAATGCAAGAGGCAGCATTATTCCTTGAATGGATTAGTACCAGGCGGGGGACTGCCTGCGAAGCTCCTTCAAGTGAGCCTCGGTCACGCTCGGAGGTTTGAGAAATTACTAAACATTTAACTAGAGATTCACTGGTTAAGTCTATGAAAGCTGGCATCTTATAGAGAATTATCTCTGTTACAGAGGCCATTTTCATGCCCAGTGGATGATTGTCATTCTAGTTATAGACGGAGAGACCACCTGACCAGGCATTTGCTTCAGCATCAGGGTAAATTGTTTGAGTGTCCTGTTGAGAAGTGTGGAAGCAGGTTTGCTTACAAGGCTAATTTGACACGCCATTTGAAAGAGTTCCATGGAGAATCACATGATGAAGGTGCTTTCAATGTTGAGCCTCCCAAGGAGCATGTATGTCAAGAACCTGGTTGTGGGAAGTCGTTTAGGTATCCATCTAGATTGCGGAAACATGAGGATTCACATGGTGAGTTCTACGGAAGTCTTCCCTTGGTTAGTGTTAATTTGAAATCTGATATCACAGTATGCAAAGCAACTTTTTTTACCCTCCAAATTTTGTTTGGCTGAATGCAGTTAAGTTAGATACAGTGGAGGCATTCTGTTCAGATCCTTGTTGTATGAAGAGTTTCACTAATGATGAGTGTCTTAAGGAGCATATAAGGACCTGCCATCAACGTATACATTGTGATAAATGTGGAACCATGCAATTAAAGAAGAACTTTAAGCGTCATATTTGTATGCATGAAGGAAAAGGCCACTCGGAGAGGATCAACTGTAGTTTTGAGGGATGCTCACTTACATTTTCCACGGTAACCTTCCAAACAGAACATGATATTGTGCTTTTGCTTTTGGTTGTAATTTATGTACTGAGATCAACTTATCTGCTCAGGCATCGAATCTTAGCCAACACATTAACGCTGTACACTTGGAGCTCAAGCCATTTGTCTGTTGTTTCCCTAATTGCGGCCAGAGGTTTGCGTTTAAGCATGTGAGGGACAATCATGAAAAATCTGGGTGCCATGTTTATACCATGGTAAGTTTCTCCTTGGCTTTTTACGAACTAGAGTAAATAAAGAGGTATTGGCAGGAAGTCTGATCTTCTACACTTGATTGTTAGGGAGATTTTGAAGAGGCGGATGAGCAGTTTCGTTCTAGGCCAAGAGGTGGCCTGAAAAGGAAATTCCCATCAATAGAAACTCTAACGAGGAAAAAGTTTCGGATCCTTCCGCCTTCTGAATCAGATCAGTTCATCTTTCCTCAAGAGAGTACTTGATCCGATTGATGGATTGTTGTGGTAACATCTAACATGTAAATGTATAATGATGTTGTGAAAAGAGTTGCTGGTGTAGTTGTGTGCAACTACTACAGTTGTAAATGTGTAACACGAAGCAGTAATATTATTAACTTGGGGTGAATGTCAAAAAGTTATACTCTATACCCCAGAAATTTGAGCAATTACAACATGGAAGGGTCGATAGAGTAAACTACTCATGCAGAAATCTTGAGAGAGTCCTGAGTAAGCTGAGTGTTAATTTGGAAATTGGAAGTACCAAGTTTTTAAGTGTGTATTATGAGAGATGGTATTATAGAGAGACTAAAAATACGGACAAACATTATAGTTGTATCAAAAAACATTAGAGGTTTTAGTAATAACATCGGTGATATACGTATATATAAAAATGATATAAAATGTTCACTCATAAAATATTACTGATATTGTTTAAAATATTATGCATGTAATTAAGAATATTAATTCGTCTTTCAGGTGTCTCACTAATACACGTCTCTCTCAAGACTTTGTGAACGATGAAAACCGTGAATCAAGCCGCGGGTTAGGGAAGAGAAAAGTTAGTGAAACTTGGAAATAAACATGCAGTGACGATTGTGCTTTAGAAGATATCAATGAAATAAACCAACCAAAATTGCATTAGTGGGTCTTAAAAAACTAACGGATTGCAAATTTTAAAATATATTCCGTATTCAACTATACTCTCGTGATCTCGTCTAATAAAATAACAAAGTTAATTTGGTAAAAAATACTAAGAATTTGTTCTCTTTATCTGAAAAATCATTACTTTCAGTTTAGATCAATTCAAATCTGTTAATTTCTTCTTAGTTGTTTTATGTTTAGTTGTTTTTTATACTACAAATAAATTCAATTCAATTTTGTTCAGACGAAGAGAACATAGGCTAATGCAGCTAGTTAGCGGGTCTATCCTTAGTTAATGATTATAGTAAGTCAATTTCCTCAAGTCAAGATATTAAAATGCTAAAAATTAAGTCAGGATAGACTATATACTTGTCGATCAAGTTTTGATTGACTACTCTACTTCCGATTGACTGGATATATAATTTATCGATACTAAAAACTATTCCATCCGATCTTTTAAAAGTTTTATAATGAGAATTTTTTTTTTGAACTTTGATCGTAAATTACGCTCAAACTACACGATAAAAAAATATAATAAAATTATATTATGAAAATAAATTAAATATATTTTACTAATATAACTTTGTTTTATACTTTTTGTGTGTAATTTATGAATAATTTACGGTCAAAGTTCGAAAAAAATTCACCGTAAAAAGTTTTTAAAATACGAGAGCTAGTATTAGCTTAAATTAATTGCCAAACAAATCTAGCTAGCCTAATTAATTTACCAGAATCATCCTTAATTTCCTAGCTTTGTATATAATAACCATGGAGTTAGATTTTTCTCCTTAGATAAACAAATTGAAAATTAGCTCCCATAGCATGCATATTTTTTTATGAATGCAAAAGTACACTCACATGGTTCATGTCACTCGTGAAAGCTACATCAACATGACTTCTAGATGGTCGTTAAATTTTGTTTTATCGTGGCCAAAGATTATATGAAATGAACAACTAGTTTAATTAGAGTGCATAAATTCAATAAACTATACCGATGTGATCTAATTTTAAATTTTGTGAGGTCCAAACATGGTGTAGGGAGCGATCGGATCGGGACCGCCTTTTAAATTTCTTGTCAAGGTAAAATTCAATCAGTTACACTGGGGTGGTTTAGCTTTAAATTTCTTAAGTTCGAGATTTTTTTTGTTTGGTTGGTTTTGGTGTATTATGCAATTGAAAGATTGGTAACCATTTTGTTAGAGAGGTCAGGTGAATGTAATGGAATTTATGGCGTTAAGCCCGTTTTGGGAGAGGACGCTTTACGCATTTCTCATGGTTGTGTTTAAAAGGTTGTAAATTTAGTCGGAGCACTTTTTATATCCTTTGTAACTCCACTTGTTATCAATACAAAGAAGATGGCTTGGGTGCATAAACCCTAATCATTTCTCTTTCACTCCTATGTTAATTCTGCAAACAATCATGTTAATTCTCCTGACCTCTTTTAACCAATGACCATCCTTAGGTTTTTAATGCGTTCCTTTTCTTTTAATTCTGAACCACCACATCCACAATTTTATGAAGTCAATCATGACTTTATGTATTGATTGTATATATTTTATTTTATTTTTTAATAAACTAGCTAGGTTGCCATAAAGTTAGGAAGGTTTAGTGGAAAATCATAGATGGTGGTAGTTTAAGAACGTCGATTGAGAATGACTTGACTTGGATGGGTGGGATAGTCAATAAGATTTTTAAAACTACTAGGTACTTGCACAAAGGGTTTTACAAAGAAATTTAATTGTGTCTTGTTTGTGTGGCTAGATAGTATTAATCTTCTCCTTTATCGGATACCAAATAAAGAAATTGATGTAAGTTTTGGACCAAGTCTTGTACCATATACTATATAGTTAAGTATTAAGAAAATGAATTGCGCTACATCTATGTACGCATATATGATTGTTGGAGTAGTTACATTAGTCCACTATAGTCTTCTCAACGTCACCTAGCATACATTTCTAAAACTCCAATTTATGCATGTCCACAAAACAAATATGATAATCCATCTTTAAAGCTTTCTACAAGACGCGTGACTTGCTCAATAACAAGTTCATCTTGACCAAAATCAAATCAATGGAACCTCAAGAAATTTAAAACAAAATCACTTCATTGAGTTGCAACTTGGCAAGAAATTATAATAGACGACCTCGACCGTCATCGACACCAATTTTAAACCTCAAGAAATTTAAAACCAGGTCATACGGGTCTAGTTGTTTTGGTTACAACTTAAAAATTAATTGAAAGACAGTCCAGCCCATGTTTAAAATCAATGAAATTTGAAATCAGATCACTCCGGTATAGTTGCTTGGGTTGCGACTTGACAAGAAATTCAAAAGACAACCCCCACTGCCTCCTGCACCAAATTTAAATGGGTTTTCATGGTGATGTAAAAAAAACTATATATTCATATAAAATCCTAATATTAATACTCCCATACAAGTTGATTATATTGTACATGGTCAACCAAACTCCAACACTTTATTGCAAATTAATAGTAAAATGTTAAACAATATTGCATAATGTAAATTTAGAACGTAAAATGTCATATTAAAATTTTAGTAACTATTTTATTATTATAATTTAAAATTAATTTGTAACAACTTACGTGAGACAGAGAAAGTAAGGGCTTATGGTTGATAGGAGACACTGTCCGAAGTAAGGAAGTGGTGGTGTCATGAAATGGTGATCGTCTTCTGCGATGAAAAAGAGGAAGGAGAGAAGGAAAGAATCTCTGAATTTCTGATGGGTTGACTAAATTTTCTCGATCCGCCACTCATTATATATACTTTAATTAAGATATTAAAGAGGTGTATAACATATATAGGAGTTGTTAATTATGATTTGTACATCCTACCTTGTGATCTTGATTCAAGAATCACATGAGAAAACATTCTAACGTGATTAAACATGAAATGATTGAAATATTGTTAAAAGATTATGGTTGAATAATGAGATCATGATACAGTAAGCATGAAGTAAGGTGGGGGTGCATAACTAAATTAAAATAACAATAAATAAGTAAGCGTCATTAATGAGTTGGACGAAGTCAACAGACACGTAAGCAAATTGCAGACCCGACAGGTGACTTGGGTGTAGGTCAACAACCACCCCCTCCCCCACTACCCTGCAGCATTTGCTGTTCCCCAGAATATTATATATTATTCCCTTTCATTCTTTTTTTTTTTTTTTGAGAATATTCCCTTTCATTCTCAATATTAATAAATATATTAATATTAATATAATAATTCCCTTTCGCTCTCAATAAATAAGTAGATCGGGTCTTGAAAGAAACAATTTGATCAATCTTTTTCATGAAAATTCTAAATCATCCAGCCAAATCCATTCACATACAACCTGTGTTTGAAGTCCAGTTAGGGGTGTCGAGCCTTAACGAGGACTCGATCGGCTCGTTAAAGTCCGAGCTCGAGTTGAATTTTATGCTCGTTTCGTTTATCTGATTCGGTTCGAATCGATAAAGCTCGTTAAGGCTCAGTATTTTAATAAATTTATATTTTTTACACTTATTTTCAATAGAGGCTAATTATTTTTCGAGTTCGAGCTCGAGCCCATTTTTTTTACTCGTTTTTGTTAAAGAGCTCGAGCCGAGTATCGTGGCTCGTCTAACAACACTAGCCCGGTTCTTGTTGGCTAAAATAGTCCGGAACTCCTGAAACCCTCTATAAAGTTCGTCTTGGCTCAAGTTGGGGTCGACCCGGAGAAAACTCGGGATCTCTCCCATGCTTTACTCAATTTCTCCCAGACTTTATTCACTTTCTTCATACCGTGTGAATTAGTTGTATGTGAGAGACCCCTATTAAGCTCTGGTAGAAAGGTGCCTAGCATACAACTATGAGTCCCATTCATCTTTTTTTAAACTGAAAAAAAGGAGCGTAAGGAATGCTCACAACGAATACAATAAAGTTCATTCAAATCATTTCAAGCACCAATACAAAGATGAGGCCATCTCCAGCAGTTGCAACTCTCTGCAACCTACTCTCTCTGCCACGTCAGCATTCCACTCACTGCAACTCACTTTGCAACTCTCCACAATTTTCTACTCCAACAGTGAGGCCCAAAATCTATTTTATTTTAACATTTCTTTCAAACTTAATTATTCATTTCATTTTCTTTTCTCATTTCCTTTTAAACTTTATTCTTGACTTTATTTTAAATGTTGTTAATTAATTATAACAAAATCACACTAATGTTTTTAAATATATTACTTGAAAATAAAAATTACATTACTTAAAAAAAACTACAATACTTAAAATTAAACATTACAATACTTGAAATTGAAAATTAAAATAATTGAAAATGAAAATTACAACAATTAAAATACTACATTTTACAAGTGTGATTTTAATATGTATTTTAAATTTTAGAAGTAATGTATAAGTATATTTCTATTTCTACATATAATTATTATCATATAGAAATATTAAAAAAATGAAAAATAATAAAAAAGATAAAAGTAGAAAAGGAATAGAAATAAAAAAAACAAAAAGAAAAAAAAAACAAAGAAACAAGAAAAGAAAAAAAAAACAAAAAAATAAATTTTTAAAAAAAGGAAAAGGATGGTGCAACTCGTCCCAAAATTTGGGACGAGTTGCACCGTCCCAAATTTGGGACAACAACTGGAACGATGCTGGAGCGTCCCAGTAGCATTGCAGCTGCTTTGCAACTCCATCTCCAACAGAGTTGGAGATGGCCTGAGTGTCCCAAACCCAAACCACTAATAAACCTCATTCCAAAATTTATCTTTCTTCTACAACCTCACTCTTCATGAAACAAATTGAATATACGACGTCCAAACCAAAGTAATATTAGAATCCCGAGAAGTTACATCCAAAACTGAATCAACCCGTTCAGTTTCTCGAGTTGTGACTTGACAAGAAATTTAAGAGACGGTCCCGACCACCACCGACACCAAATATACCTTTCACATATATTGACCCCTATTTATATGTTAATGTGTAATCTGAATGATTAGTTAGACTATGTCCATTTTCATCTGAAAACTCATTAATTTGATTGATTCATTTAGTTATTTTTATACTACAATTGATTCGATTCGATTCCATTCCATCAGTCGATTCATTTCAAATCGATTGGAAGAGAATAGAGCAGTTCCAATTAAAACAAATGAATTAAAATTTTTTGGAACGTGGTTAGCGGAACTTGCATTATTCATATGGTTTTATATTTCTTCATTTTAGAAACCGAAATATTGGTGAGTATCGGATGGACAAACCAAATAGGAAATCCGTTTAATACTTTAATTCGAGTTGGAATTCTCATGAATGTAAGAGCAGATGTTTGATATTGTACGACGAAAATTAGGAACAAAGAAGAAAAGCGGTGTGCTTACGTGATTGCTTAGGCAAGTACACGACAATATTTTATTATATGAAATATTAATTGATAGTTGCTTAATTATAATTAAGTGCATGTAACTCTCGGTATTTTTTTAAGAATTTGCATGAAACTTTCATGTACGACCGACCGATAAATTAGTTGAAAGTAGCATTATATTATTCGAAAAGTCTTTTACCATATCATTTGATAACATGACAGGGAAAATGATTTCTAATCTTTTATTATATGTGCATATTTGGACTATAAGATAGAACGGGATGATATTTGTATATGATTTGACCTAATTAACAGGTCAATTTCACCATTAATGTCACAATTAATTGACTTGGGCGTGTGTTCGCAGTTAAATTTGTCCCCTCTTCTAACCGTTTGCTAAATTTTCGACCATACATATTAGAATATTACACATTAATTGTGATAATTTACATATAAATTGGATATTATTATTCCCATGACACCCTTTTGAAATTATTATTGTAATGAAAGAAACATGGTATAATTGCGATAATATCATTAACAAATTAAATGGCACATTAACTTGGGCCATCGTGGGCTTCGCCCTTTTCATTTGAGCTAAGTCTTATCTTTGCAAACCATTAATTTCATGGTAGATGTATGTAAAATGGTTTTTATATTAATTGTACCTTAGTACTTTAAACGGTGCATTTCTTATAGAGTTGCTCAAATGATTCGCATAGGTTTATCCTGTCTATCTATTTGCATTTACAGATATGATTAATCCCGGTCCATTAGGTAACGGATTGGGTATATGGATACAACTTTTTAATATATGTTAGGAGTAAATGGGATTGGATATATCCGTGGATATTCATTTATTATTTTTTAAAAGTTTTTTTATACATGTGATATTAGTATATACTCCATATAAGAGATATATTTTTGTAATCGGCAAAATATATTAAAACTCGAATTAAAGTTTACAAGAGCATAAGAAATGCTCGGACTAAATTATAATAGTATTACAATCACAACCTCAAAAGCAAAACTCCTCAAATGATTAGCCTCCATATAAGAGATACGTTCTCTTATATTAAGGAAATTAGTTAGATATTAGTTTATGAGTGTATGGTAGTATATTGGTAAATTTATCATATATTGAATTTGTAATCTAGTGTATGCTTGTGATAGATTCAGTGATGTTTATGTAATGATTAATATGAATGACATATTAATTCAATTGGTGTAATATGATTGTAATAGTCAAAAATCAAAAAATAAACATGTAAGTGGGTTGGGGGTGGGGAGATAATTAATTAATGGAATAAAAACTTAATTTTCTCTTTTGGACCAGAAAGTTTCTACTAAAACACCAAATTGAAAAGGAATGTTCGGAATTTTTAATGGAGCGGAGGGAGTATAACTTACCCTAGTTCACTCATTCTCAATTTACTTTTCATCGCGCATCTCTTGCGATAATTCCAAGTTTAAATTGTTAGAGTTTTATTTTATTGTCTCTATTTGCATTCGTAATTAATCACGATACATTGTTAGTTGTAAAGTTTGGTAATTTGGACTTTGCAGTTTATTTTGGATAATCGAATCGTTGTTCATTGCCATCATATAGTTTGATAATTTGAACTTTTAATGTTAAACTTGACGTGTATTTTGTATATTTGAACCAATGACGTAGTTTGCTATCGTTTTCGTAGTTTCAATGAGTAATTGATTTTGCAAAATAGAGTTATTCATATATTTCACGGATCGTGGAGATCTGTGGATTTAACCACATCCGTGCAGATTGATTCACAATCTGATCTGTTAATAGGTCGAGTAATGGATAGGCTTTCACTTCATTTGTTTCTACGTGTATCCGTTCAAATGAATTGGATCTGATCCTTGCACAATTTCTTATACTCCATATATATTAAGACTGGTTAAAAACGAACTTTGGTATCATATTAATCTTGAAAGTTGAAACACATGGGAGTAAAAAAAATAGAAATAATCACATGTGATAAGTGACGGCATAAATGGTCCCAAAATTTGGATGGGTCAGGCATACCCAGTCCTACGTTTTAATAAGGTGCATGTTTGATCCAAAAGTTTCATGAGTAAGTCTCCTGAGAGACGGTTTCTAGATAATTTATCTAGAGACGGGCTTGTATTGTCAAGAAAATCATCGATGTTATTAATCAAAACACCTATGTTTTCAAAATTTGTGTTTTTTCATATTACAACAATACTTATTTCGTTAACAACGTAGACGTTTTGATTAACAAAATTGATGATTTTATTGATAACATAGGCCGTCTCTAGATACGTTATCTAGAGACCGTCTCTCATGAGACTTTGTGAAGTTTTTCATTATACTGGAAATTTTGACTTATTTGCTGATGTGGCAATTAGCGACTAAATAGACACACGACATCACATCCATGTCACCTTGTGCCAAAAATTTGAACTGTTATAGGTAGGTAGTAGATTATACTTACTCCATTATGTCATTTATCCGATAAGTTACTTTTATAGGTAGGTAGTAAATTATACTTACTCCGTTCCGAAATAAGATTTTCATTTGCTATTTTTGACCTTCTAAACACAGGTTCGCGTCTTTTATTTTTGACAAATCATTCATCCACAATTTAAAAAGTTTCATGGGAACACTTGATTACTAATGTCAGTTATATCTCAATTACAGTTTCATATAAAAGAGCCAATTAACGTTTCCTTTTTATAAACCCACTATCTACACTTAATAATTTTTAAATCATTCTATTTCATATTTTACTAATTATCTCTCCTACTATTGTATATTCTCTTTTGTCCCACATACTTAATATTTTATTTAATTTTCTTAAAACTTACACAAAAACAAAGGATTAAACTTATAAAGAATGGAAGGGGTAATAAAGTACAACCAAGTGCATTATTGTATTAATCCTTATTACTTCCTTCGTTCCATATATTTCTTTTCATTTTTTCATTTTGGGCGTTTTATTAAAAACTTTCCATTTACTTTTATGGAAACCCACTATCTCCATTATTAATATTTTAATCTCTCTTTCATACTTTTTCAATTCTCTTTCTTACTTTTTACTATACACTTACTACTTCATCTATATAAGCCCATTTTTTAATCAAATTTCTTAAAATTTGTGTAAAAATAAAATGGAAATAAATTGGTAGAATGGATGGAGTAATATTTATCATGAAAGTAAATGATAATCTAATTCATAGACGGAGCAACGTTATATGATCCTATCATCATGAATTAATGATGCTCGTTGGTTCAATTCGTTGATTGATTGTTATACCTGGCTAGCTCCCTGCATCGATCAGACTATGATCAGGTAGGTAGATAGAGTCAACATTGTACAGCAACCGTCAGATTATCCTGTTTGCCATTATTGGACGGTGCTGTGATTTCGTAATTATTCACTCCACCCGTGTCTGTCCCTATGTGTTAAACAATAAATTTTAAAATAAATGTTATATTTGTTTGAAGCTGATAAAGTCTGAAAAATGTTTTTTTTATTTATGGTATGAGAATTTGAAATTGAGAAAAGATAAAATGAAAAGTGTAAAGTTGAAATTGAGACGAGGGGAGTATTTTTGTAAATACGTCATGTATGTTGTGGGCGGTTGACCATATTCGAAACTACCGGAGATCATTCGGCGGAGATATGTTTTTGTGATAGTAATATGTCTTGGTTTGGTTAGGAGGAAAATGGACAATACTCAATTTATGAAACTAAACTATTTATTAACAGAAGCAACAAATTTGCGTAGTCAAGTCAGATTAGAAAAAGACAAGATCCAGAGGTGTACAATCAAGTACACGAAGGTACCTTATTTGACCCTTCGTTGTGTTATGTTTCTTTTTGAATAATTCAACTCCATTGATAAATCATTCTCACCAAGAAAATGGCTGTGACTGTGATTATGAAAGAAAGCCTTTACATTTCATCATTATGCAAGTAGATGATGATGGCTAATTAGTGTATTCAAGATAAGCATATATAGTGTCTGTTAAAATATCTTACAACAGTTGGTTGAAATGTACTCCAACAAATCAAGTACCCCTTAAATGGTCTAGTACGATGCTGATAGTGCATGTCACGCCCCAAAACCAAAACCTTTGGCGTAACCGATCGTGTATTGTGAGATGGGATCACGCCACGATAAAGACTACCTTTATCCTCATAATTACAAAATCAACTCGAATGGTAAAACAAAGCATCTAAATCCTCAAAATACAAGTAAATACTATTATCCTAAAAAATACAATTTATAAATAAACCACCATTCGAATCTCCAATGCTCTACCCCTACTTAACTCCATTAGAAACCTCATCCAAATCGCCATCACTAATCCACTGAAAAATATAGAGTAAGGGGTGAGCTACAAACTCAGTAAGCAAGTCTCCAGTGCCCCTTTACCGAGTTAAACATATATTTACATTAGCAAACACACACATCGATACATATATATAGACACTGACTGACGTACATTCACATATCGGAACACTGAACAGAACACTTTAACATATCGTGAGTACACCAACTGCCCTTGACGGACTTTAGAGGTGGCTCCCACCGCTCAATACAGTGTAGCACTTAGTTCCGCATGGCACTTAGTTCCTTTAAGAACAGAGTCACACTCACTCCCTATAACATAGGCACATACACACAGACAATTCATAAAATACTCAATTTTACATGCTTGACTCTTGTTCGCAATCCTAAAGACGACAATTATAATTTTCACAAATATTAAAGTAATACTAATACGACACTGTAAAACAATAAAGGTGTACCGAAAACCCACTTAATTTGAATCAAAACTAATTGAGATCTGCTGTCACACCTGTGCAGAATCATCCCAAAGAATTTCATGTACCACAAACTTCAATGCCAATCCGGTGACATGATGCATCTTCCATCATCATAATCGTCTAAAATCATGTTGATCATCACTAGTAAAAGAATAAAATATTTTAAGCCCAAACAAACTTATGTTGCCAAAACGTAAGTGTGCATGTACTCAATCCAATGATCAAAAATCTTGAACTAATCAAACACTAACAACTAAAGTGTTTCGTAAACTCACCGATTCATTAATGTCCATTGCACTCGGTGAGCAACATGCAAGTCCATGGTGCCCTCCCTCCTGGCTTTAATGTGTCAGACTGCATAACATTTAATGGTACAGAAACTATAATACAACCTTTAAAAGTCTGGGAGATAGTCTGAACATTGGGGGAGGAAACCCTTTGATGGCAACAACAATTTTACCCTAACACTTGTCTGTCTATTAAATACTTACTAAATCTCAGGAGCCAGCCTTACGCGTCCAATAACTCTTTAGTACACTAATTGGACTTTTAATCCGATACAAATCCAATCCAATACATTTATCATAGTCCGTCACCATTTAAGGGTCAATAAAAATAGTGACTTATAAAATCCCATATAGCGACTCGAGTGCAAATAATTTCTCGTCTCCAAATTCAATTCATATAGACGGTCCAATAAAATATTTCGGGATATTACAGTGCAACTACCATGTATGTTTATTAAACACAAGATGTTTGTAGTTAAATATGTGATAATGTCCGATCTCTGCGATAGATGGACTCTCCCAAAAAAAATTGTATTTTAAATTAATAGGGAAAATTTAATATTGAGATACCACCATATTTCTATCATTGTTAACATCCCAACATCGTTATAAGAATTTCCCGAGAGTCTTTAGTTATCTCACATCAATTGAAAATCTTTCGTACATTTTATAGGGGATAACTATCTCTTATTACCAAACTATGATGATGAGTACCCCCCGTTTATAATAATTTTGTGAGGTTAGATTTTGTCTTTACGAGATATGGTGTGTCACAAAAGTGATACAATTTGAAAAGTTATCTAATCACTTTATTCAATAAGTAAGGTATAAATCAACTGCCAATCACCATGTCAACTCGTTTTAACATACTCTCGATATAATTACACCACCTTTAACATACAACATACAATGACACTTGGGGCGACGTGTATGGTTTTGCCACAAAATATTTTAAATATGATAATTTTGGATATGAACTTTTGCGGGATCTAAACTCCGAAGTGCATGAATGTATATATTTTTTTCACAACGTCTAAGATGGTCTTTAGATAACTTATATAGAGACGGCTTATGTTAGTAATAAAATCACCCATATTATCAATTAAAATGTCCATGTTGTTAATGAACAAAGTTTTGTTGTAATATGAAAAAATACCAATGTTGAGAACATAGGTGTTTTGATTAATAACATTGATGATTTTCTTAATAATATAGATCCGTCTCTATATAAATTATCTAAAGACCGTATCTCAGGAGACTTACTCATGGTTTTCTATTTCTTTAATGGAAACCAACTCTGAGTGTTAGGAAATTTTCAAACATGGAGTAGGAGTACTATGCATGGTTTTGAATCTCACTGAAACAGTTATGAAAAATACGGAAACGTTTCAGGTTTTTTGTCTCAATGAGATGAAATGCATTTGAAATCCGAAACTATTTTAAATACTTTATATTCATAAATTTTTATTTTATTTTTATAAATATTATAAGAAGTTTCACGAAATGTCTATGAAAAGTCTAAAAATTCTCCCTTTAAGTATTCCGAAACATATTTTAAAACTGAACTTTATTCCACGATATATAGCGCATGTGTATAAATACAAATTGGCAAGCGGTGGTAGGAAAATTCAATTTGCGCGCGCACACATCTCATTTGAAACACTTGCTGATAGAATGTAGAATAAATTTTAACCGTATATACACATACCTATGGGTAGATATTTTAAATAGTATAACTACCATGAGTCCATGATGTGATTACTCGAATCAAGTTGTATGAAGATAAGTTACTTGACTTTGAAAGATACATGATGTGATGTGGGGTAAAATCAGGTAAGTCAATAGTCATAGTCAAAGTCAAAGAGAGTCTGTCGGAGCGTGGGTATGGTTCTTCCTAAATCGTCAAGTCTTAGTTCGAAGTCCTCTAGTTAAATAAGTCTGGTAGGAGATTAGGAGTCCGCCTGGGAATAAGAGATAGCCAGAGTGTAGAGTCCCTTGATAGCAATGGGTCCGTCAGTTAAGTAAGACCGTTCATGTGTGATGGTCCGTCAGTTGGACACTTGTAGGTGGCTGATCTGTAAACAAAAATAGAAGGGGTTAGACCCTTTTGGGCCGGCCTGCCTTAGACAGTCCGGACTAAGATTCAATTAGTTAGGAAGCGGATCAAGCTTGGGCTCGGACCTCAAAACTTAGAGAGTGGATTATTGCTAAGTAGTTACCTGCCATTATGAGGAGTAAATGCCTCCTATTTATAGTGTTGAGCTCTGGGGCCAAGCTCTCTGACATCCCGGAGTTTGGTCGGCTTGGTAATAGGTTGACACGTGGTCCCAGAGATAGGTGGCGCGTTGGACTCACGATGATATTCAGGACAAGACCAGAAGTAGTCCGTCCATACACTCCAAACGGACGAAAGTAAAGGACTCATTTTAAGTTTGTCTTGATTCAGAAGTTTACCCCTGGAAAGCAGATACGTCCGTGGTGAGGAATGTGGGAGGTCGGACTGCCCCATCATTCAACCTGGAATCTTGATAATAAGAAGTGTTATAATGTCGGACCATGAATCTAGCGGGCAAACTCCAGTAATGCATATGTATAGATCGTATTAAATCGCCTTGGTTCGACAAGAGTCGCGGGCGAACTCATATATATATATATATATACAGAAATTTCGAGAAAAGAACATATAGTATATAGAATTTTGGAGAACTGATTTTACAGTAAACTTTTATAAAACAAGTTTCAACTTGAATACTTGATCACATAAACAACTCATTGCGTCGATAAGTAACAACGTTCAAAACACTTTGTTATGTATACAACTAGTTCTAATATATATATATATATAGACACACAACAACCAGTCCACACATATGCTACATTGACATATACGATATCGATCCAAAAGCATTTTAATTTCGTTTTTGTTTCAAACGATAAGAATTCTTTTAAAAGTACTAGTATAATTACATTTCATAATTATAAGAAATTTTATATTCATGAAAACAGAATTTACTTTATTATTGCTCAGACCTATAGATTTTCCTGTTATGATAAATTCCACTTTAAGTTTGTAGGTGTGCAACATTCCTCCTAAAATTTGTATATGATATATACTAGTATATTATAAATTCCACTAGTTGGCTGTGTACTTTGGTAAATGTAGCACTTTGTATTGGAAATGTCTTGGCAACCCTATTGGAATGGAAATCTTGGGACATGAATGGATTATGCGCTTTTTACATATACACCCCCTAACTAAACCAATGCTCCATTAGTTTCTCCTTTTGCAACCCCTTGCCGTTACACTTTTATTACAAAACTAGCCCTCACCGTTAGTTGGTCAAAGGTCAACAAAAGTAAACGGAATGTTTTCTTATGATGTCACAGATATTCTGCACTTCCAACAATAGCCCTATGGGGTTTGAAAGTAAGGTTATTGAATATGGAAAAAAATCTGAAATGAAATGTAAAACGGAATGGAATTGTGCTTGTAGCTTATATGTTGGTTATTTCTTGTCATTTTGGCATGAACCTGACATATTTCAACAATAGTTATGTGAGAGTTGATATAAGAAGTCGAAATTAATGTAGTTTTAGTCCAAAAAGTATCAAGTGTACCTGAGAGAGGGTGTATAAGTAATATTTCCTCCGTCACGTGAATCTGGACACATTTCTTTTCGGCACTGTTTTTCAGAAAGTCAATTGTTTATTGTTTGTTGTTGGGGAGAGAAATATTAAAGAATGAAAAAGGTATGAAAGATAAAATATATAATGATAAAGAATGAAAAAAAGTAAGGGAGATAGTTGAGTTAGTGGGTGTACTTTTTTGCTATTTTTGTAATGGGACTAGATTCGTGGGACGTCCATAAAGGAATAAGGATCCAGATTCATATAATTAAGAAGACCAAATTAGTGCATAAAATATCAAGTGCACCTGACAATGACATTAGGTGAATAAATAATAAAAATATTTACACAATAGTTACGTGGAAGCTCATATAAGACTGATAAATTGGTGCATTTTTAATCCATATAATATCAAGAATATTTAACCTATCAGATGGGAAAGCGGGACGATTATTGGGAAATCTTTTTAAAATTGATGCCCTCCAAACATTAGTAACTTTAGCAAATTTTTTGGCATGGAACTATTTGGTTCGTATGGAAGGCTGGGAACGACTGTTTGTTTAATGTAGTGGTTAAGAAGGCTAAAGAAGTGGCACAAAAGGCTAATAGTGATGGCTGGGCTTTTGGCTATTTGTGGTTCACTGGAGAGAAGCGGGGCTATGGTGTTGTTTATGGACTTTCGAAGTGATGTTGGTTAGTGTTGCTTCATTTGGGATCGTATGGTGTGCTTTTCGTCGTTGGTGTTTGTTGTTCTCTGTTTTGTTTTTTTGGTTTTCGGATAATGCTGTGATTTGGCCAAGTTAGCATCCTTACTCCTTTTTCCTAGTTATCTCCTTGGATTTGGATTTTGGATGCCTTAATGGACAATCCACCTTTCTCATCTTGAGATTTCACACTAACTTGGGATTAAACTAACATAGTTTGCAAAATCTAAAGCATACATTCTTTTAATGTTTGAAGCTAGAGTGTTATATAGAAATGTGTTTTTTTATTTAAGTAGTTATGGAAAATGTATAAATTTATTAATGAAAGCAACATTTTGCTGTGTAATAAAATTTGTCGACTATATTTCATGCATACAGGTCACATTTTGAAAACAGTGGTCCTCCATGAGATTCTTTTGACCCCGTCATAGCCATTGTGATTGCCCACAACTAATTATTAAACACGATTTATCTTCATTTTAAAATTTAAAAATGCAAATTAATCATCAAATTTGTAATTTGTACTACGACCACAATATATATATCAAAATTAATAAAAATAAAATTTTAATGACCGATAAGACCTCGATCCTCTTACTAAGCTTCGCCAAGTTCGATAACATAAAGAAATATTCTCGAGACCCAAGTCAACATTATAATGTTGTTACCTAACATTATTTTGGTATTATAACTCCTAATCGTCTGATAATCCTTTTGACTTTAGGAAGCATTTTGACAGTATCTTTTTGAATTCTACCTACTTGAAATCTTAAATATTCCCTACTACTTGGCTACTAACACTATACTATAACTCGAGTTCCTCTCCGCAATCAAATACTACTTTTTCAGGTAGCAACTTGCATGAGCTTCTAGAGCAGTGTATTTTACAGATCTAAATCATGTCCGTCATTATAGTCTTATTTTTTTTTCTAACGATTAAAATCAATAAAATCAGGTTTCCACAATTTTAATCGACAAAATATGTAATTTTGACGTGTATATATTTGATGTTTATCCGTCTCCTTTTAAATCTGTTTTGGAGAAGAGTTACTCTATCATCGAATGAGAAACGTTGGTAGCTCAAACGAAACTAAATTTGGAGTCAAAGTCTTATTAATATCACTCATCTGCTTGATTTGATTCTGCCATTGACTTGAGTCACTAAAATACAATCAGGATAAAATCATAACCATATTCATGATAGAGGAGATCGTAAGCAATAATACACAGCCAAAAAGATAAAAACAAAATATGAGACCATAATAAATAGGTATGATATGATAGAGGAGTATTAGCCTTTATAGGCACCAATAATTAAAATATCTTGCTACCATGCAATTAGAAATTGGGAAGAATTATCCCATTTCAAGCTAGATAAATTGACTACTGTTTGTATTAGGACCATCAACCCACTAGACTTACTCTTAAGAAGTTAAAAGGCAGATTTAGTTCAAGTTGCATGTTTTTTACCACTAATTACAATTTTACAAGTAATTCAAATTGCATGTTCTTTTACTAATTAGGAACAAACAGATGTTGGTTATTAGCCTTCCCACTGAATTAAATCTCTCCATTTTTATGCTAAAGAGTAAAAAAATATCACCCTATGAGCTAACAACGATGTGATTTGTAGATGAAAATGACTTTTCAACTTAATCCAAAGAGACAAACGATGACATTTAAAAGAGTGACAAATAATTTAACTAATCAAATATAAGTAAGCCATAAGATCTTTCATCATGTAGCAGTAGTAATAATTTAATAACCATATATGATTAACCATAGATCATCACCTGTTACATGGGATCAAGTAACAGTAAAAAGATACTACTACTACTACTAGATTAATGAAAAAGAAAAGCAGAAAAGTTCCATCCTTACACGCAAGAACAAAATATTCACAGATCTTTCCCAAAATACCCCTCCCTACATTTTTCCTCACTTTTTTTCTTTCTTTCTCCTAAAGTTAAGAAACGAAGAAATTAAACATTTGATGGCTCTGTTGCTCTAATCAAGCTAGCTTTATAGTTGGATGAGTTCATTTTCGTAATAAGCATGTCAGCTAGCTTTGCTAAACAGAGTCGGTTCTAAACTTTCCATGACTCGAGAGTCGGAAAGCTACATAAACCGTCGTACCCAAACCCGGAAGCCGCCGCACCACCGCTGGCCACCGCCTGATTACCACCATTATTCATCACGTACGAATTCGAATTCAGCAAAAACGAAGACGGATCAAATCCACCACCACCACCAGCAATCGACGATCTCTGCGGCTCTGGCCTGAGCACCGATTGAATCATCGGCTGCTGCATCACATCACCACCGAACCTCACACCAGTCACCTGCTGCACCATCTGCCTGAAATTCGCCGGATCCGCCGTGATAAACGTCGTTGTCGAGCGCTTAGACGCACGGGACTTCCTCTTCGCGATTCGTCCACTCGCCGCCATGGTTTTCCGCTTCGGGAACGGCAAGTCATTCTCCGACGAAATCGTCGGAGTGTGGAGCGGTTCAGGCTGAGCGAAAAGCGAATCGACCAAATCGGAGGCGAAAACGTCGTCGTTTGGGTGAATTGAAGCGGGCGAGTAGGTTTTCTGAAGCACCTTTGTTAGAGTCTCGGTTTCCTTGGTGTAGAGGTCAGTGAGCCAAGGGTCACTGCGGAATTGCCATGGCTGTTGTTGGTCCATGGTCATGATGAGCTGGTTATTGGAAGCCATTTTTGGAAGATGGAGTTTAGATTGTTTGTTTGCAGAGAAAGTCAGTAAATCATATGAAGAAGAAGAAGAAGAGTAGAGAGAAAAGGAATTTGATTGATTGTTTGGAGATAGAGTGAATGGGAAATGTTGAAGGTGAGGGGGTATATATATATAAGACGGTGTTGGGGTGGAATCAAACGCGTAGCAGGGACACGCGGCACTCTGACATGTACGGAATTTTTTGAAACTGGGGTAACTTCAATTAGTTACGGTAAGTAGAATTAGTAAAATTAAGGTCAGCTGACTTCACTTTGCCAACATTCAATTCAATTCAATTCATTATAAACTGTTATATTTTTTATCTAACGAATTATATCAAGGCGGTCGTTCTATCACTATTGATCACACTTTCGCCCTATGAATATTGTTAGAATATTTCAATTCCCACGTCACTTGTGAGAAGATTATACAGACAACATATAAGGCTGAACTACTTCATACCCTTAATAATGACTTTTAAAGGGATATGATCCAACTTATTAAAATTTTAAATTGAAAAATACAAACATTAATCAAAACATCCAAATTAAACCTCTAATTTTTTCTAAAAGATACTCCCTCGTCCCGGTTTCATCTTACCACGGACCCGGATACAAGATTTAAGAGAAAAGTGAATAAAATAGGAGATGTTGTGATAAAGTAGGAAAGAAAGTGAATAAAGTACGGAAAAGATACTCCCTCGTCCCTGTTTCATCTTCCCACGGGCCCGAACACAAGATTTAAGAGAAAGTGAATAGAGTATGATAAATTGTGATAAAGTAGGAAGAAAAGTGAATAAAGTACGAGAAAATAGTGAATAAAGTAGAAGAGATAGTGTATAAAGTAGAAGATAAATTTTCCATTTAAGGGATGGGAATATGAAGTTGGAACGGACCAAAATTGATTGTGGGAAGATGAAACTTGGACGGAGGGAGTATGATTATATATTTTTTAGAATTACCTACTTTTTAGTTTTAGTATATTTACATTGAAAAATATAAATTTGGCAATGTCGTATTAAATGTATATTGTCAGTCAGAACGGGAGACTGTATGAATGGAAAATTCTAAGATTGGTAAAATAAAACTGCACTGGTGATGGATGGAGAGTGCAAAAGCAGTCAGCTGGAAAGTGAGGCGGTGAAGCTGGTTTGGATATTGGCTTACTGTCTCAGCTTGGCTGCCTTTACAAACGCGTTATTTGCACGACACCCCAGGCTCTTATCTTAATTTCCTTTTCTTTCTTTTAACAATACTTTATCTTAAATTTCAGTAATATGGTACACTTTCCCATATTTTAGTAGATTTACATTTGGTTTTGTGTGTATTTTAAATAAATTAAATGAAATAGTAAGTAGATAATAAAAATTAAGAAAAAGTATATAAATAAGAGAGATAATTGTTAATGTATGAAAATTTTAATTGATTTCATGATGCATAGTGATTAAATTTTAATTGAGTTGTTAAAATTTGTGTTTGGTATAAAATTAAAATTTTATAGGGTTTTATAGGTTTGGGAGTGAAGGAAAAATTTAATTAAGTAGGAACTCAATTAAGTTTGAAAACAAGATGGTGAATTAAAGTGGCATCCCAAATACTAGGACATGTATATCTCAATTAAAATTGAGTGAAAATTCTAAGCCAAACAAGCTGTAAAAAATCATCTGAACTGAACTAAACATATTTGTAGTATAAAAAACAACTAATCAAATTTGAACTGAACTGGTCTTATTTGTAATGTATCATAATAGCATACGATATTCAAAATTTCATAAATTATTAAAAACGAAAAGCATCCAGCACATAATAATTAATTAACTTTTACACTAGAATTACATATTTTATGATTAAATTGTGACATTTTTAGATTTTATCATTTATTTTAATTTTTTACCCTAAACTTGCGCGTCAAACTTCAATGAATGGGTTCAACCAACATGAAGATTCGTTATAGGCTCTGTTTAGCAAAACTAGCTGGAAAGCTAGCTGGTAGCTAGTTAGGTAGCCGGTAGCTGATTAGGTAGCTGGAAAGCTAGCTGGTTTTAAATGTAGGTGTTTAGCAAATTAGCTAAAAAGCTAGCTGGTATTTTGTAAAATGACATAAAAGGGCATTACTCTTATTTTTCTTGTCTTTAACCTTTCTTATCGTATTATTAGTCTATAGTTTTTTAAATAATAATATATCATATTTTGTCCAATAATTATAATATATATTTAATGTACTTTACATCGCCACTTTAATAACATCATCAAAATTATCAGAAGTTGAAAGAAATATTCGAGAGCATTTTAACTTAGTAATTAAAAAAATCAGTATATGATGTGTACTACATGTATGCATTTTAAAGATGTGCAGATACATTAATCCTTATGCTAGTTGCGAAAAAGTACACAAAATGTATAACAAAGGATCCAACAATATAAAATATAAGTTGAGAATTCTAATGACCTTCCGGTTTACAAAAAGAAAACGTAACTAAGCTAGATCATCACTTCCCCATATCAAAGCTGCAATGCTGTCACGGATTATATTCATCTCAATAGATGTTTCTCTTGAATTTTCATGGTTGGTAGCACTAGCAGTGTCAGGGAGTTCTTCAAAGGGTATATAATCTGGATGACTCTCAAGTACATTAAATATTAGATCATCTTCTGAGTGTATCCTAATGTAATTATGTAAAGCAACCGCAGCCATAATAACATCAATCTGAGTCTCCATGCTATATTGTGGCATTTCAGCCAATATCTTCCATCTTTTCTTCAACACGCCAAATGATCTTTCGATGCAGCTTCTAAGTGATGAATGTAACTTGTTAAATGCTTCTTGCCCATTAGAAGGTTGTTCATGCTCAAATTGAGATTTGTGGTACCTTGTATTTGGGTAAGGGACCAAGTAACCGTCTCTTTCTGGATATCCTTTGTCAACCAAATAATACCTTCCATGTGGTGGGTTTGGACAGTTCATTGCTGGCGTATTTATCGCATGAAGAAAAACACGAGTATCATGAGCTGATCCAGGCCAACCTACTAAAATGAATGTGAAACACATATTAAAGTCACAACATGCCATGACATTAAAGGTAGGTATCCCCTTTCGTCCTCTATAGGGCAGCTGGTCTGTCTCAGGAATACATGCATGTATGTGTGTACCATCAATACATCCAATGCAATCCTACACGATTTATTTAAAGATATTATATGAAACTTGTAAAAGTAGTATACAAATAGTGTATATTAATGTTATAACAATAAGATATGATAATAATAAAATCAGTACCTTAAAGTAGGGCATGTATCTGTCGTCATTCGAAATTTGTGGGGGTATAAGTTGAAAAGTTGGATATGACGGTTTTATGATGTCACATGCCAGACCCATATAACCTTGACTTCTACCACTAATTGCTTCAAGAACATCATGAAATGCTCGACTAATAGTCGCACCGGAACGTTGAAAGCGCTCAACAACATCTCGATTAGAAATTCCTAGGGCAAGGGTATAAACAAATATACCAACTTTCTCAACAACAGACATGTTATAACTTGCTTTTCGACCGTATTTATTTTGGAGTTCTTCACACAATTTCCCAAACACACTCGACTCCATCCTAAAAGCATTAACTGATCGAATGGGATGTCCATTCAAGACCTCTCGCATCCAATCTTCTCCCCTTTGAAGTGAAGTCATGCATGGTTCTTTGTAAATATACTTATAAAAATATGTCGCAATAGCACTTGTGGTACATGTCGCCATAATCCAAATTACCACGTCGCCATAATCCAAAACAATTTACGCCTTTTCTTTATTCTCCTTTCGATGTCCATAATGCACCTATTAGCCACATAGTAAAAATAATTCAATCAATAAAACATGGATTTAATCCAAAAAGATCATCATGTTATGTTCATACGAGCAGTTCAACCAACAATAGAAATAAGAATTATAGCTTAATAGGTACATCAAGGCAAGCAATAAAAAGAAATCCAAACACACTAGTTAGACAAGCATAAGGAATTTATTTCTCTCGGGATTGCATGTATTGCAACCAAGCCATTCTGGAGACGTCATCATCCATGTTTATAAATATCTCCCGTCTAGCACCATCTTCAAGTAAATGCATCAGAAAGCACCAGGATTCACTATTCTTTTCCAAGTGACATTCAACTACCATGCTTTTAACAATATTCATGGCTACACCTATACTAGTACCTCCAGGACAAGCTCCACTATTGTCGGAACCAGCATTAGAACCACTATTAGGGGACTTAGAATCCGACGCCATCAACTCCAATGCACGATTACATGTGTTTGCCATATCAGAGATCTGACTAGATAATATAGCCGATCCAGCAGACTGTCTTCTTTTTCGCTTCAATTGTGTAGATTTGGTAGTGGTGCTTTTATTGGTTTGGAATGAAGCTTGTGCACCCCCAAGGCTTTGTCTATGAACTTGGGTTCCATCAGTGGTATATCTAGGTAATTCAGAATTGGTGGCATCTCTTAGAAAATCGCTAAAAAAAGAATTCTCTTGATTTTCAGCTAGATGATCAGCTCGAGAAGAATAAGCAACATATTGTGAATAAGCATCGTCCGCACCACTTGCTCTGTAAATATCATCTTCATTTACTTCACCTTCCTCCAAATTAACCACATTCACACTTGAAGGATCTATACCTGGTGCCACAACATTCTCATCGGTCGCACGTTTACCTTCAAATATCTCATGATATAGCTCTTCGATACTAAAACTGAAACCTTTATTGCGAAACCTTTTGAAATCTTTGTTTTCCTACATAAAAATAAAGAAATATGCTATGAGAATTATTGTATTACACAAAGTAATTTATGTGTAAGTGTAATAAAGTGTAGATCAGACTAACCGTAATTTTTCGTGTCCACCATTCATCTGAAGCCTCAATTTTTCTTGAAACGGGATCGCGCCCAAGACCAGTTTCTCGGTGCAACAACTTCTTCCATACATACCAATCAGTCCTCATATAATCAAATTTATTCTTCACGACTTTTGATGTACAATTTCGGTTAATTTTCTGGTTTAGTTCAGTGGCGATTGATTTCCAGTTAAATGCTGTTGCACGCCCATTCTTTCTAATGAAGTTGATACATACACCACAGAAGCTCTTCACTTCATAATCTGACCATTTAAAATTTCATATCCCTTTCTCATCATTCGATGCCATCTAATAATAAATATGCATATCCCTTATAATTTAATAGACTAGACTAAAACTGATTAAATAATCAACAAGTAAGAATAAATATAAAGAAAAATACAAGTGAAATTGAACGCACAATCTACCATAGATGCATCAAAGGACAAGAATATCACATTTTGCAAAGGTGCACAATACATGTCAAGTTCTTCCTCTCCGAACTCAGTTGAAATAACCAAATAAGTAGTAATGCAGTTTATAATCGACCGAGCAAGCATAAGACATTATACTGAAATTGGAACAACACAGAAAACAAAATGTTCATTAACAAATTAATGGAATGGAAGCATAGAATAAAGAATCTAGGTGCTTGTAACTTGAAGGAAATAAACAGTTCAGTGTGTTCCCAAAATACTGAGACATTAAACAAATAAGGGTGGACCGACTAAATACTTGTATTAGACAAATATGGGTGAAATAGGGAACTAACATCTAGTGTTTCAGTTTGACGATATACTGTTAACGGAAGTGCTTTACAAAATATCAGAAAATTTTCATGAAAAGTGGCCGAAATCTGAACAATAGGACGTTTCTCCAAGTTTGAATATGTTCGGGATAGAAATTCAAAGAAGGCTAGAGCATCGAATTTCGTGTGTACTCAAAAAAATCCCGGATATAATGGTTTTCAGAGGATTAGGTTTTGAAAAGGTATCTTCGTGTGTAGCAAGAAGCAAAAAGTAAATAATCAATTGCAATTGATAGAGGAGATGGAGGATTACCGGAGAATTGGAGATGAGGCGTGACGGATGGTTTCTGAATCTGAGCAGTTTCTTCTGAATTGGTGATTTCTGGCGATGGCTTCGGCGGGTGGAGCAGAGAAGACAGAGCGGCTAATGGCGAGTGGAAGACAGAGAGAGCAGCGATGTGGCTTTGGCCTTCTGCCGATGGCTTCTTCTGACAGCGATGGTTTTTTATTTTCTTTATTCTAATTTAGGTTAATATAGGTTAGGGATATTTTCGGAATGAAAAAGATAATAAGCTCCTTCTTTTAAAAAAAAAGCTACATTGACTAGCTTCTTTTTCCAGCTAGCTGGTTAAAGAAGCTGCGCGTTCACGTAACGAGCTTTTTATTAGTCAATGGTAAAAAAAAGCTCATGGAGCTGGAAAGCTAGTGGTAAACAGAGCCATAGTATGTTGTGACGTACTAGTTGATTAGAGTGAATGAATTGTTTGTTGATAAGACTTAAGAGTAACTTGGAATGCTATTTAGGGGTACTATAATGTCATTCTTAATTTATTTATAACTTGTATAAAGAATGCTCAACAAACTAAAAAGAAATATATACACGATCATAATAACGCTCAACAAATATATAGTATAATTGTTAGAAATTATAGAATTAATGTTATAGTAAAGAAAAGAAGAACAATAAGAAAGGAGAGGGTAGAGTAGAAGAGTATTTTATTCATCTTATCAAATGATTCAAGTACATACAACATACATCATGAGCCACTATTTATAGACTACAAGTAGGAGGGGATTTAATCTCATCATAAAGTATACAAAGCAATAGGGTGATTGATGTTGTAAATACAAGAGTTACAAGGGGATATAAATGGTGCCATTTAACCCATAATCAATAAGGGAACATGGAGAATTGGAGGAGGTGAATGGACATTCATCAAGTATCATATTATTACATAACACTCTCTCTTGAATGTCCATTGACTTGAGAGTGTGCCTCGTTAAAACCTTACTAGCAAAAATCGAGTGGGAAAAAGTCTAGTGAAGGAAAAAGAGTACATCATCCTTATTAAAAGAAAATACGCTTCGGTAATACTACCTCGTTAAAAACCTTGCTAAGAAAAACCCAATGGGAAAAACCTTAGTCAAGGTAAAGAGTACAGTGCGTATTTGCTCCCCCTCATGAGTGCATCATTTCATTTATATCCACCATATTCATATTGTCTTCTGGACAATTTTGTTCATCGACAACATCAACATTATATGTTGAACGTAAACCGCTTCATTGCGAACTCCATCCATCATGTATCTGAATGTCCCTCCATATATTGTTTGTCACATAAGTCCTTGAGTGTTTCTGCATGGTTAGAATAAGAACACACAAAATTGTCGATATATACGTTTATCTTCATAAGAAGAACGTCTCGAGCACTTGAAGAATTAAATTTCTTCAAACTATATTTTAAGTTTTCTTCAATAGGATATATGATCACTTTGAAAACTTTGCAAAAAATCTTGTCACAAGGAAATGAGTTCAAAATCTCCATCATATTTGTAAATGTAAATATAACTATCAAGTTATATAACCTTGTCTTTACAAAATATGTCACAATCATGGAGATATGGAGATAACCATATACGTGCTTATAATGTTGCCTCGTTAAAAACCTTGCTAGGAAAAATTCAATGGGATAAAAAAACCTAGTCGAAGGGAAAAAGAGTGCAACAATTGCTCATGGAATGCACAAACATACTCATTGCTTTGCAATTGTAATCTCCATTTACTTGACAAGATACCTACCTTCTTCAGGAGGTATAGTAAGGAATAATAAAATTCCTTCTAACTCAAAGGTAAGGAATTTGAATTCTTATTTGACATATACTCGATTAAGGTACTTCTGGACCATGTCAATCTCAAGGTTAACAAGAGTAATCGTTATAAATATTCATTTACATGCTCAAACTTCAGGTTTAAGCTATCATTGATGTAATCAATACTACTCTTCACAAGTCTTGATAATCTTATCTCATACTTCACTTGTTCAATGTGTTGAATATACATTTTAATGTCGTCAACGTGAAGTTGATTATAGAATGAGTGTAGAGATAAAAAATTAGTCATTTAAGAACTTTCCCCATTCAATCCATGTTTGTTAACATGATACTTTTAGTCTCCATTTGGGACTAAGTGTCGGGGATGATATCTCCCTTCATTGAACTTTCTCAAATCATATAACTTGTAAGTCAAGCTAGTCATTTCCATGTGCACAACCTGAGGGTTGTGTATGAGTGATAACATTCACAATATAAGAATAAACATGTGAGTATGCAACATGATACCTAAGGATACTAAAAAAAAACTAAATAATGTAAGCTATGCAATAATAAACATATTAGGATGCATTACTTAGTATCTAAATGCAAATGGAATTTGACTCGATAATGCAACGGTACCGTACGTACTTCGAATTCGTTATTCAAAAGGACTTCAGATCCATGAACTCATTTTCTATCATCATCATGATGTCATCGAATGGACTTACATGTAAGATCCCCATTTACATGTCCAATAATTTATGACCATCGATTTTGCATATGCATATAAAATATATCGGTTCCATGTATACCAGTATCAAATCTCTTTGCTAATTTTTTTTCTAAGTCAGTAATGATATTGATATCTGAATACTTTTTGGAGGTACCATTTCATTTCATATAGGCCATCTATTATAGTTCAGATATCTTTGCCTTTTATGACATACATCACTCTTCAGGAGTACCAACTGCCTTATCTTGCCATTTTCTTGTATTGTACTTAGCACTGGAACTGTATTTCACTGAGGTTAATGAATCGTTATTAGTACAACATGCAAGATATCTCAATGTACAACACATGTCATTCTATAATCGATATGTAACTCTGTATGCCTCAAAGTAGGGTCATAGCGGGTTAACATTCAAATCATAAAATTTCATGTTTGAACATATCTTGATATAGTAGAGTAAATCTTTAGTTCAAGTTTGAACTTTCAAATATATTTGGGGATCAATTTACTCTATGAATTTGTTTTTACCAGCTTTCTCATGTTCTTCCTCCCCTAAGCTGGGAAAAACGAGGGCTCATGATATTATAATGCCCAGCTTAATCAGAAATTGATATATGCATACAACTTTTGTATGCTTCAAGCATTGGTTCTCTGCAGAGAACAATATGATAGAAAGTCTCTATATTTGCACAGTTGGATTTCTTGTGCTGAAAATAAAATTTGTCCTCAAATTGTAGATCATATTTGTGGGTTCCCGTCCACTTATATTGTATTCATTGCCAACTTTAAAAGTGTGACTTTTGCTCATTTCAAGATCTCCATTTCCATGCTTAATCTCAGTGTTTTGTCTTGTCATTATCATATAAATAATTACAACATGAAATAGCTTTCAGCACATAATCATATGGAAACTTTAGGTTTCACAACAATGGTTAAGTTAAAACCGGATGGCCTAATTTGTTACATCAAATTTGCATATGTCAATATATATATATATATATATATATATATATATATATATATATATATATATATATATATATATATATATATATATATATAAACTTTTGACATGTATTCAAAAGTATTTTTTAAAACTGGTCATAATGATGTAACGAAAAGATATAAATCTTTGTCTTTTTCTATTTGGCAAGACTTTTAAGTACCCATTCAATGAGTAAGTCTAATATGTGCTCTTATGGGCCATAAAGTTTTGCTTGTAAACATGCATTATAATATGCCTGTTGAACATATTTCTTATAATATGTATACTTGTCATGAGCAATAGTTATACGCGTACAAAATATTTCATTTCTGTTTTTAAAAGTCTTTGTTGTGGGAATTGTTACACCTACTTAGCCCCAACACTCTATTCGGAGAGTATAAAGGACATGTCAGGTTTCCACCAAAACCCTCGGACAACAGAATTTAGCATATTATATAAAACCTTTTTGAGAATAAAATGCTCAATTCTCATCCTCCCAACTTAAAGTTGGTGAGGTAAATTTGATCACTCGTATATTTCTCTCAAGTTGAGGTTAATGAGTTCTATTTTATGCTTGCTTTTTGTGAAGCTTTGATACATGTATAAACAAGCAAAATGTTCCCATTCACTTCAGGGAATGAGAATAATCAATTTTTAGAAATTGATAATGATCTTTCGATTAAAGTTTAAAACTTTATTATTTTTCCAAACACCTTTTGTGGTGTGATCATGGATGCACTTGTATATATCAAATAGTGGTTATTTCACACTTTCTTTGCATCACCATCTTCCAACTACGCCGGTTGGTTATTTTACACTATATTTGCATCACCACCAATAATATTTTTTTCCTCAATATAGGTGGGCATTCCATCTTTGGCTAGCTAATCAAAGCTAGAATATTTGATCCATATATTTATGGATTTATCATGGTCCATGATATGTCTGCGGACATATATTTTAACAACCATCAACTATTGTACCAATTTTGGCGGTTACATTACAAGAATTAACATCTGCGGATCTTTGATGGTAAGGTATTCAACCTTTTAAGCTTTCATCGATGATGGTGAAGAAATATATCGCCTTTTGCCTTATCTTGGCTTTATACTTGTATCACATATTCACTTCAGGGAATATGATAAATTTTCTTCAATATAACAACATACAATAAGAATAAAGAATTCAATAAACAAAATAAAATTTTCTTTACCGATGCTAAGTATGTTAACTCCACCTGCATAAAATTTTAATTGATACTAGCAAATTGTTTACCATGATCTTAAGTATGTCATCAGTATTCCATCATTTAAGATTGACTTCATGCATCTTTAGGATGGAGCTACAAGAACAAAGAACTTATTAGTATATAATCTCAAACAACAAAATAATAAAATGAATCAATGTAGTGAAATTGAGATATGGAGGGTTAATGTAATAAGAAATTTCTATTCATGATCATCATCATCATCATCATCAACCGCCTGCTTTCTTCCACTATTATTCGGTCATGACTCACGATTACTCATCATTCATGGCCAATCGGAACTCTCATCTTCTTCTAGCTTTTTCCTCGGGTGGCAGTTTACATTCTCTATCAGTTGATTGACCACTATTGTGCTGATAACGTGTTAGAAATTATAGAACTAATGTTATAGTAAAGAAAAGAAGAACAATAAGAAAGGAGAGAGTAGAGTAGAATGATTCAAGTGCACACAACATAAATCATGAGCCACTATTTATAGGATGTAAGTAGGAGAAGATTTAATCTCATCATAAAGTATACAAAATAGTGGGGTGATTGGTGTTGTAAATACAAGAGTTACAAGAGCATATAAATGGTGCCATTTAACTCATAATCAATGAGGGAAGATTGAGAAGTGGAGGAGGTGAATGGATATTTATCAAGTATCATATTATTACATAACAATAACTAATATTTAGTGAAGAAAGGCGATCTTTTTTAGAACATCGACAGGCTTTTGTCCTGAATGGTCTATTTTCTGTAATAGTACAAGACTACTTGAGCCTTGAGTACTCTCCAAGAAAATGAATACTACATTCACATCATGACTTTGTAAATAAAAAACCTGTCCGCAAAGAAAGAACTGCCATACGACTCAACTGAAAGAATAGAGGGGAATAGACTTGCAATAGAAAGGAAAATAACGAATCAAGATATGGACATCAAAACGGAATTTTGTGGCCGAATTAGTGGAGTGCAGATCCTACCACACTTAAATCATAGCTCGTAGATTAAAATTTTTATCACAAATCTATACTCGCCTCACACAACTAAATTATATTTCCGGTAAAGATAAATAACCAAGAATGCAATAAATTTAACCGGTATATTGCAAACAAAATATACTCAATAAGCAAATGAAAAAATATTCTCCAAACAAACGAGTAGTACAAGTTACATGTGCCTATATATACTTGCTAAAAAAATTGACACGCAGATTAATTGTGTAAGGTTTTGATGGTGAACTTTTGATCACGCACACAATGAATCTTGTGAAAGATAATTAAGCATGATAATGAGAAGAATTTAGGGTAATTAATTATCCAAATGAAGAATTTAATTTGGATCAAGTGGAATTAGAATATAATCCAATTCACTGTGACATGCAAGCTAAGGGACCCAAATCCAAATCCATTGAGGTAAAACAGGGATTACAGAACACTAATAGACAGATGCACGGATGTGGGTTACCTTTTAATTTCTCCGTGTGGGTCCTTTGAGAATCTTTCTTCACTATTAAACCTCACTCATGTCATCAGCTTCACTTTAACCCTATGTATAAATTTGTCTTTACCTTTCTTTTGCCTTCGAGGAATCCACCACCTGCAAAATACTGAAATGTGTTACAATATCATAAAACTTGCTTAAATGAAGATAGAGAATTATATATGGGAGAATTTATTTAGTTCTATTGAATAAATAAATACACGTTGTGTGTTTAGTGTGTGTTTGCAAATGCTTTTACTGGTGCTTTTTTGTCTGCTTTTATTAAAATTTGATTTTAAGCAAAAGTCATTAGTGTTTGATATAATATACAAAAAACAGCTTAAAGTTGTAAAAACATAAGTTTTAGTGTTTGCAAAATTAATTTAATTAGTTGATTTTAATTGGAAAAAAAGCTACTACCTGCTTAAAGCAGTTAGAATCAGCTATTTGTTTCTTGAACATTATGATTCTGCTTTTTTTAGGAGAAGTTGCGTGAGTAAGTAATATAAAACAGTAAAAAACTACTTTTGATTTTTCCAAAAGCACAAAAATGTTTTTTTAAGCTTAGTGTTTTACAAGAATCCCAAGTAGTAGTTTTTATACAAATCGAATGTACCTAAAAACTAAAAACGGAGGAAAATAAGTATTTGCGCTGCTAAACATCTGCCTTTTGCTATGACACAAAAGCTCTAAACTTAGCCACTGACAATTTTCTAATATTAATTTCTTAATGTTTTCACAAATTACTATAGCTATAAATTACAATAGCTAAATGGCTATTTTGAAGTAGTTCATTTATTTAGATGATGTTGTACATCATTACCTGATCATGATACATACAGGATAAAAGGTTGGAAGCCGAAACATTCGAAAGTAACCCATGTGGTCCAAGGTTGGAGGTGGGGTGAACTACTTCATTCCCTAAATCTAGAGTTTCCAATATCGGTCTCACACTACACCATTTGTATTTTCAATTCTTCAAAATTTGCTGCTAGATTCTTGTCTTCAGAAACTCGTACTTGTGCCTCCCGAATCGGAACCATATTTCCCCAAAGACATAAAACAACACATTGTGAGTCGGTACGTATGAAAGGTTTTCTAACGGGCAAAACAATTGATGCTAGAAAATGCCATAACGAATGGCCCATAATTCAGCCAAATGAGCTTTGTTTTTTCTCAAGAAAAAGAAAGGGCTTTGTTTTACACCAAGGTGGTTGTTTCGATCTTTATATGGGGGAATATTTTCCCAATGAGTTGTTATAAATTGGCACGACCTATTTGTAAATAGAAAAACCGGCATGTCTCGATACGAGAATATATATAGCAGTAGTGCATTTGACTAGTTTACATTCAGTTTGCCGTACGGTCAACAATTTTGACTGCATGTTGTGCACATGTGTATCACTAACCAATTAGTACTAAGTTTGAAATTAAGGGCTTTTCTATTCGGTAACCCCTATCAATTTGTATCTTCTCAACCACTTTGTTAGTGAGCTTGCTGAATACTCCCTCTTATTTTTAATATAAAATATTTTGAGTTATTTTTCATTTGATAAATATAAGATGTTTTTGAAGATTATGCTACGTAATTTCGTGTTTTCACAATTTATTAGGCATCAAACTCATTGATTTTATTGTTTTTCATTTATTTTGTCTTGGACACTACAAAAACTAAGCACATTCCTCATCTTATATTGCTGGATTTATTTGTTCAAGATACTAACATTTTTGTTCTAAATCATTTACCAAGACTATTGATGAAGAGATATTTGTCTTAATTTTTATGAAATACCCAAAATATTTTATATTAAAAATAGGAGGGAATATAGTATAATTCTGTCCAAAACATTTACTCATCATTTAGCTAATTATAGCTTAACAAGAACACCAGAATAGCATTATCGATCTGGATGTAATTCGAGCCGAGTTAGTTCATTTATGGTTGACAACTTTGATTTAAAGTCAGCCACGGATAATTGGATGATAAATCGATCGTTTTGAATTGCTTGTGGGTAGCGAGAGTCATAACTTATAGGGTGGTTGTGTGGTAAGGAATTTAACAGTTTTATGTATATATGCGGGGGTCGATTACTCTTGACCTGATTTTCTCCAAAATGGAGTGTTAATATTCCAAATTGAGTTTTATGTTTTTTCGAATGACATGATCGGTGTTCGTAATACATAGCTAACTGTGAATTTGGCCAAGTTTTATTCTAGAAAGTTGCATTCGTTGCTCTTCAAGTCTTATACTCTTAACCCTGAAACTTGATTATATGATTTTATAAAATTATTTGTCAAGTCGAAGATATTTGATCGGTCAAAGTCAAAATGCCAAGTTTAATGGAGAGAGCACTATTCTTCAATTAAAGAGTTTGACTATAACTTAGCAAATTTTAACTAATTTATTTGTGAGTTATAAATCACTTTCTTCGTATAGCACTATTTTTTATCCCCGTTACTTTTCTTATTTATACTAACAAACGTGAATCGATCAAACAACTTTAAAATCAATTGAATAACTTAAAGAATCAAATACATCACTTATTTTTTACACACATACATTTTTGTACAACTCACTTGTATAACTCTATGTCAAACCGTCCGAAAATGTTCAGAATAGGAGTGAAGGCAAAGTAATCCATTGTTCTAGATGGCAAAACCTCCCTAGTACTAGTAGTCCCCTCTAGAAGAAAAATGTAATAAAATATTGGAAAATCAAGGAATTAAGGCCTCAGCGATGACGCTAGACTGATAGCGGGATGACGTGGACATGACGTGAGATGAATTAAAAACCTAAGTAGAGTGTGTTAGTTTTAATAAAACAGATTAGTAAGTGATAATAGCTGTTTTGTTTATGGTTTTAAACTTTTAATGCATTACACCGTTTACTCACAAGTCACAAGACACAAGTCACAATTAGTAGTATCGTTATTATTCCCAATACACGGTCATATTTTCAGCCCAAGACACAGTCAACTTCCTTCGGCTCACTCACGGCTCGGCTCGGCTCGGCTCATCATTATCCCAATTTTCGTTTCTTTGTCGTCTTTTGATGTTAGATTAGATTAAAAACGGATTACGGTGATGGATTAAATTTTAGATTTCGGGTAACGCAGATATATCTTCATTCTTCACCATGTTTCAAAATGATGCCAATATTTTTAAATTTTAAATAAAGTTTTATATAAATTACAAAGTGTTTTAAATATTTTAGGTTTCGAATTCATCATCTAGGTGAGCTGAAAATGTGGAGATGTCTGAATCTTTTTCTCCATTTCTATCTCATTTTAGATTATGATGTGGGGTAATGGTCGGGGGCGAATCTATGCTATGGTGTAGTCCGTGCTTGGCGCGAAGTGAGTTTCAGTAAATTTCTTTATATATTGCCCAGATTTTTACTTTTTTATATTTATCATCGTATATATATTTTGTATGAGTAAGTTTCATGAAAGACCGTCTACAATAAAGATAAAAAAGACGTACAAGCCTTAATATTATCACTAAGAACTTAGGGTGTATAGTTATAAACATTAGCGTCCTTCACAATAAAAATGCATTTTGTTAACAATATAGAGATATTTTGTGTTAAATATCGATTTTTTTTTTTTTTTGTTTCAACTTAGGCCGGTCCATTTTAAATTAAGTATGGACGTTTTACCACAAGACTTAGTGTACGTTTATAATGAAATGTTCAAAAAATAACATGTGATGTTCGCCCCTCCCGTACATGTTTGTGTATTTTTATTCATTACACCTTAAATTTTCTAAATTATTATAATTATTATATCCGCTTCTTCTACGAATTTAATTTGAATTAATAGATAATTACTTATTATTAGATTAATAACTTAAAATCGAGTACAGGACAATAACAAATCCTGACTTCACGAGAGTTTAGGAAGTAAAGTTTCATTATATAATTGAATTGAACATTTTACATTAACGGTTTAAGATTAAATCCTTGTCAAAGTTGGAAAATGTTGACTGCAAAAAGTCAGCATTTGTTGTGGGATGGAGGGAGTATGAATTACGGCTACTTTGCTATTTTAGGCTTTTCGGCTTTCGGTTTCAGACCAGTTGAGGATCGTACAAGGACTTCATATAGTACCGTACGTGGTCGGTAGCCTCCTGAAAAAAGATTGAAAGATAGCGCACGACTTGATAATTAGGTGTTCTTTGTATTTCTCTTTAGTTTGGTTAGATCAGTGGGAATCTAGATTTGGCTCTTGGGTTCGGACCTGTAATTGTGTTCGACTTACAGGATTAAGGCCTTGTTCTTCTTTGTCCATAATAATAGATTTCTAAAAAAAAAAAAAAAAAAAGACATATTAAGACAAATATCCCATACTAGTAAAATCACTCCCAATAATAAACAGTAACAATATCTAAACTTGGTTAAAAAATTACATAGGAGTTGAAGCAATATGTGGTTATTAAAGATCACACTGGTAAGAAGATACAACAAATTAAATGTGGAGTATGAGTGGCAACTGCTCTTCTGTAAAAACTGTAAGATCAATGGCGGACCCAGAATTTCAATCTCGGGGGCGAAATTACATATATGAGGTTTTTTCGAGAGTTGGTGGAAATCCGAAATTTTCGAAAATATTACCTATTAAAAAAAATTTCAAATTTTGGGGGGGCAAACGACCCCTCCCCCCCCCAGGTCCGCCCCTGTTAAGATGGTTGGACATGATTGTTCTTTAAAGCAATAGAAGATGGTTGCTCCACAACTTGCCAATAAGAAAGCTACTCAAAAAACTTGGCAGGGCTATGGCAGATGTATCAGCAAGCTCAGGGAGGAACCAGGTTGCAAATAGAGCGGCTGATATTCCAGCACATTCTGATGAGAGACAATTTTCATTAGTTGAGAAGGGAAAAACGCCTATGGATGAGCCAATACTTCCTATTCAATTTGGCAATGTTTGATATTACTTGTGCTTATTCTTTTGCAGCGTTGAGGACTGGAACTGCTCCCTCTGCTGTATGTGAAAAGGTACCATAAATTTGACCTGGAATGTACGGGGCTTGAATAAAGAGCGAGGCATATTTTGCGAGGATTAACACACCAAGTCACTACTGGTGTTGAGTTGGCCAAGAGACTAGAGAGCAACTTCATAGAGCTCAACTTCTCACAACTGATTTGTTCTGGAAGGATTATATTCCAGGAGTGCATCAACTTACACTGCAACTACTTGAAGCAATTTTTATGGAGGAGCAGATTCCACAACAAAAGTCAAAAGTGGATTGGCTTAGACTCAGGCATGGCAATAATTCCATGTATATAATTGATGCATTTAGAGTTAAATTAATTGGATTAGACTCGAGGCTTTTTTTGGGGGAATTAACTTGATTGCTTCCATGAATATAATTGATGCATTTAGAGTTAAAGTAATTGTTTCATTTGATATTTTCGATCATATGCTGATTAAATAAAGGTGGTAAACGATGGAAACACAAGAATAGCTAGCTATTTTTTTTGGAATTAATTAAAGTTCATTGAAGCCCGAAAGAGTACAAACAAAGAAGGGAAAAAAAGAACCCCAACATACAAGTACTACACATATCAAGTAGTTTAGATCAGTGTAATCTAAACTCGAAGCACTAGAAACGCAGAGAAATAAAAGCTCCAGTAAACACTTTGACTAAAGAACTCTACAACTAAACTAGTTATGGCAATACTTCTCCCAACAAAGTGCTAGATTCCAGCATCAGAGTTGTGATTTAATACACAATGCAACAATTGTACCCCGCCGTTTCTTAAGACTCTGGATGAGATCCATGGCCCCGACTACCACATCACAAGGTATCCATGCTTCGTTGAAGGCTTCAAGAACAACAAAGAAAGCAAGAGAATACCACATGTCCATTCGACTCAATCACGAAACAAAACACAGGGATCTCGTAAAGGCTGCAACCACCTAGACTAAACAAAACAAGTACCCTTTAGCATTAGAAACTGGCAAGTAGCACCTATGCCAATCTAATCAGAACAGTCACATGTCGATTTTTCTTGACATACATTTGCCTAAGTCTAAGAAGGAATTTAGAGAACACAGCCTTGCAAATCACATACACCAAAAGTTGTTCTTTCCTGAAAATTGAGGCATTTCTACCCCTCCAAATACACTCAACAATATAGCAAAACAAGGCATCTCTCAATAGATACAATGTACCATGTCCTGGAAGCCTCTTGAAATGAGAGAAAACAATTTGCAAAAGTGTAATTTGCATAAGGAATCCCCATGACATCAAAAACCTTAACAAACACTGGCATCAAAACAGGACAATCACCAAATTAGTGTTCTCTATTCTCTATCCCAACCCAACAAAAATAACAAGAGTCATCATTCACAAGACCCCAACATTTCAACCTAGACCTAGTAGGCAACTTATCATGGCAAAGCAACCAAGCACAAAAAGACACCCTAGGAATAGAAAACCGATTCTAAACAAGGTGATACCAGTCAATATATACAGTAAAAACCCTCTAAAATAATACTCTATAAAGAAATAAACTCTCTATAATAATAAAAATTTATGGTTCCAACTTGTATATAAACGCTTTAAAAAACTTTATTTATGAATAAATTCTTTATAAGAATATTTTTTGTCGGTCCCAACGATATTACTGTATGGAGTTTTTACTGTACTATCAACAATGGGCCAACAATGTGAATAAAGAGTTTAATAATATCTTTAGACTGAAGCAAGGATATAGTAGTTAGATTAGTAGCAGTTAAGGATCGAACTAGAGCATCTCTAATCCTCGAGAGCCCCTTCCACCAAGCACTATCCCCTAGGGGCGGACCCACCCTTGGGATAGGGTGGGCTCTAGCCCGAGATCCCTGATGCATCAAATCAAGTTTTTAATTTGTTTATAGCCAAAGGCACAAATCAAGATCACTAGAAAACTGTAGTGAAGTGATGAGTTGCCCCGAGTGTCGTTCTCGAAGGACTTGACTAAGCTTTGTTTGCAAATGCAAGTTTAGTTAATCGACTGGAAAGCAAGTAAAGAAGGTAATAGAGATTTGTGATAAGTTTGTGTTTCAAAACAGTGTAACTCAGAGTTTGTTATGTAAAACACAACCAATCAACTCTACTCAATCCCCCTAGAAACAATCATACAAAGAACGCTTCGCTTTATTTCTATAAGGGAAAATTACATATACCACCCCTGCAATATAGCCTCTTGTCAATGAGGTCCCTTCTATTCAAACAATTACAGATGAACCCATTTTTTACATACGAAAAAAAAATGCAATTACTGATAGGCCCAAAACTCAACTTTTTCACTCATTTTATCTTTTCTTTATAATTCAAAAATTCATTAATTCTCCATTATTGCAAAATAAACCCAAAAATATTTTTAACACTCACAAACAAACCCTAACATTTTAGATTCTTCAAATTTACTACCCACCATCTCCAACCATCTTCCACCACCTCCAACCACCATCATCCACCACCACCATTCTTCCACCACCACTTCTAACCACCACCTCCAATCTCGGTCAACTTATTCTTCCTCCCTCCATCTTCTTCTTCCTTCTTCAAAAAAGCTCCGATCCTTCCACCACCACTTCTAACCACCACCTCCAATCTCGGTCAACTTATTCTTCCTCCCTCCATCTTCTTCTTCCTTCTTCAAAAAAGCTCCGATCGGAGCTTTTTTGAAGAAGGAAGAAGAAATGGAGGAGGAAGAAGAAAAAAAAATTGGGTATATTTTGAAAATAAATTTTATTGGGGTTTAAATTACAATAATAATGAGTCATTGTTGTAATTTATAAAATATTAGAGTCCAATGTGTAGTAAATTGAAGATTGTAAATTGCAACTAAGTCCAATTCATTTTCTTTTCCATTTATTTTGTTTCTGGTCAACTAAAAAAATCAGGTTTTGGGTGTATCTGTAATTGTTTGAATAGAAGGGACTAAACTATAATTGGCCTAAATTTAAGGGGTAGGAAACGTAATTTCCCCTTTCTATAAAGAAACACAGGTCGGTGGTAAGTAAATAGTTCATGCTTGCAAGTAGGGCAGCAAATGGAAGCAACAAATGAAATAAATCATTTTTAATGGAAATAGTAGAGTCGTCAATTCTACTAAACTAAGTCTGTTGAGGGTGTAACTCCCCAACTACTTAGATTTTATTTCAACTCCACTAATGGTTGCCAAGGTAAGAGGTTCCTTGCTAGGTGAGGACCAAGGCGTAAGAACCAGCGACCAACTACTTCGGTAAGGACCTGCACACTTGAGTGGGGGGGTTAGTGCCCGGTTTGCTAAGTGTCAAACCGGGATGAGACTTTACTCGAGAGTGATTGAAGATCAACTCTGTATAATACTCGGGCTTGGGATTGTGATGTGACTAGCAAGATGACTTGAAGAAGTGACTTACTTGTTGGGATGTGTGCCTTATTTATAGGCTATCATCAAAATGGAAGGCCTTGCTAGGATTGCGCCATGTGTACGGCCAGGATTGAGCCACCAATGCTAATATGAGGCCCATAGCCCAATAATGAAGCTTTAGCCCATGCCATCTTGGGCTTTAGGGGTAGTTTGGTCATTATTGGGAGAGTTCTTGAGGATGTGACTAGTTACTTGAGTTCGTGTTCGAAGATGGGTCAGGACGATTGGTCGGACCATATTTGGTCGGTACCGAGGAGGTTCTCCTGCCTGTCCAACTCTTCCGATTCGGAGCTCCTGGGTTCGGATACCTCACTCTTTGGTGCCCATTTGCTTGGTTACTTTATCAGATGGTCATGCTGGATCCGAGTTGACATCCGTATCGGAGTCCTTGGGTCGGAGAGGGTACTGACTTAGCACTATGCTCCTTTCCCAGAGAGACTCGGGCCAAGGTGGGTCGGACCTACGGTTCCGAGTCGGGCCTTGTAGGTCCAAATCCTTTGTTCCTTTCTTTTAGGGTGGGTCGGACCATGGATGGTCTGCCCGGATCGGACCATTGGCTCGGACTACAGTGTCTCGGATCCATTGGATGACTTAGGGCGCCTTAGGATCCGTTCCTAGGTCCTTTATGACGGATTGGACATATTTCCGTATCAACATATGTCCCCCTAGTTTCCAAGTATCTTAGTAGAAGATAGTTGTGGAACTATTGGTTTGGGAAGCTGTTTTGAGGAAAGAATCCGTTCTTCAGTCCAATCCGTTTCGATTTTGTTGAAAGAAGGTGTACTCCGTACTTCGTGTGGCCATTGACTTAGTCTCTCTCTCCCCCTTTTTACATTTCTAACACATAAATCGCCGTCCAGAAATTTGGGTCCGAAGGGCAACGAAGTGAAGAAAAAAGAAAAAAGGGTATTTGTAATGGAGACTAAGCTTAGGTTCCGAACGTCGGTAGTGTACCTTTGATGAGCTACGGTGGCGGACCGTAGGTGCGTGTCCCGTCCGAACCAACCTCTGTGGTCAAGCAAAGGTCCGAAGGGTAATCGCTCGAGTATACGAGGTTCCCTGTGGGCAAATTATGTTGGACTGATAAGCCGCTAGGCGTCCGAGAAGATGATAATCCAGAGCTTTCGTGCTGTCTGTTGCCCGAGAGTGGGATAGTTGTTGTATTCGTCTATCCGTGAGATAAAGTTGTTGTAACAATTCGTCATTTCACTTGGTATATTTGTATTATGCCGTTGGATGATTTTTTTTATCTACGATTGAGATTTAATCCCGAAAAATCGTGACGGTTGGAGTTCCCAATATGGCCCTCTATAAATAGAGGGGTTGGCCGGTTCATTTCTCACCGTTTAGAGAGAGAAATTTTTGCATTCTAAGTATATCCGAAGCAACTACCAGCAATCCGAAGCGAGCAACGAGCGGTTCGAAGCGCGTGATCCTGTGCAAAGTCAAGTCACTTTTATCTAATCATCCGAGTCCAAGTAAGTTTACTTGTCTCGTCTTATGATTAAATTATCTCTGTTGTCTTTCATCTTCAAGTTACTCGGATGCATGCTTATGATGTGTAGTATAGTTGATAAACAATACGTACTTGATGTTGACTAACCCCGAATAAGCGTAGTACTGACTCCGAACTAACTTCGTCGAGTAAAGCCGCTAGTTTTGGCCTTGAACTGATCACTTTTAATATACATAAACGACCTCTCGGACTGCCATCTTAAAGCTTACGAAATTGCTTTCTCCTTTCCCTAGGATGTCCGAGAGTGATAGCCAAAATCGATCCGAGGTTTGAGGATCGACTCAAGCGATATCTTTAACCGATAGCTCGAGGAGATTGAGATCGTGGATGACGACAATCTTGGAGGTGGAACAAGCGCCCCATCCGAGCCGGGAAGAGCCCGAGGTAAGTTCCTTACTTCGGTTAGTTGTTCCGGATCCAGGTCCTCCGAGGCGTCAGGATTACCTGCGAGTGTCCCATGTGCAGGTTATTGTAGCGGCTCAAGAGACAAGCTCGCGAGTTATAGGAACTCGTCGCCCGGGTCGGGCTGGCCAGGAATCCGAACTTTAATTCGCAACCTAGGTTATAACTTTAGGAGTAATCCTAATCGAGTCCCGTTCGTTCCGGATCCGCAGGAGCCGACTATTGAGGAAGTGAATGATACTTCGGAGGCACTTCCTAGCTTAGGTGCATTTGAAGAAGGTGAAGAAGACCGTGTGCAAGTCACTGCGCCTCTTCGGACTGTTGTAGAGTTAGCGTCCTCATCCGAGGAAGATGAGGCAGAAGAAGGTGTGCGGGGCCAAGATTCTGGTTCCGAGGAGGAAGAAGGTGTAGAGCCATCCGCTCATGTGCTCCGTGTGGCTAACTGGGCAAGCGAGGCGAGTCGGCAGTGGTGAGGAGGAAGAGTGTCCGGAGAGGCTGAGGAATGGCGAGGACGTATTCCAAGTAAAGTTCCCTCGGTCTAAAGACGAGGTCACTCACCCCGATCCGGAGGGCGAGTTGAATGAAGACGGTACTCTGCCTACTTGTGCCTCAACCATCCGAGCTGATGAAGTGGATGAGCTCCGGAGAAGATATGAGATCCCGGAGTGTGTGGAGATTCTCATCCCAGACGAATCTCATGCTTTTTATAATCCGCCTCCGGGCTACATGTCTGTCTATGAGATAAGTCTCCATTGCGGGTGGCGGCTACCCGTATCGTCCGAGTTTCTGGAGATTTTGAACAACATGGGTTTGAGTCCGCACCAGATCATCCCCAACTCCCTCGGAAATCTGATGTGCTTCGGAGTCTTATGTAAATATAAAGGCATTCCGCTCACCTTCGATAATTTCCGCAAATTATTTAACATAAGTGTAAGTAGTAGGAACACATGGTTCTATACGTTCGTATGTTGCCAGGCGTACACGTTTTTTGTTGATCCCTTGTCCTCGTTGGGAATCCAATGGTTCAAGAGGTACATTTTTGTCCGTCCGGCTCTGAAGCCCGGGCAATCCGAAGCGGAGAGGCCCACGTGGCATTTCGAGAAAAAGTTCTTCCGAGGCAAGCTGCCAGATTGGAAGCCACCGGCACGGAACATCCCTTTGTGGATGCAAGCGTTCCATCGGAGTCAAGAGCCGGAAAAGTACTTCTTCCGAGGGCTGATAAGTCAGCCTCTGCCTTTCTTGGCCGGTTTGTCCGAGCCCAGTTTTTGTGACAATATGGAGGATTTGAGTAAGTGGTTTCTCTCTACCTCTGGTTGGTTGTCCGAGTCGGTTGTCTGTTTGTCGACTATATGATTACCATTTGTAGATTCTTTTGTATCTTGTAACTCATTGTGATTCGGATGTGCAGCGTTTTGGTTCGAGTATACGATGTCGACCATGCGGGAGTTGAAGCGTCAGCAAAACACTGCGCAGCGGAAGGAGTTGGCAGAGGGTTCCCGGACCCAGATTATCAAGTCTTCCACCGTTCTCCCGATGAACGAGCCAAGAAATGCTGCTGTGTTCCGGGTGGAGGAGACTTGGAGAGCTTCTGCGGGCGAAGAGGCCCAAACTATCCCTACTCCGGACAAGGGTAAGGTGGTCGGATCTAAGGGCTCGAAGAAGCCTCCAAGATCCGTGTCCCGAGATCCTCCCGCAAGCGGATCGAGCGCTGCGGCTGCAAAAAAGCGCCCCTCCGAAGGTCAGAATCCTCCCGCCAAAAAGGGCAAGGGGAAGATGAGCGAGGCGCCCGAGCCGGATTCGGATGCTGAAGTTGCTCGGCTGGTTGCTGCCCCGGAGGTGGAGCGGATTTCCGAGTTGGTCGCCGCTCAACGCAAGGTTAGCAAGTGTTTTGGTTATTTTGTCATCTTCCTGCGATTCGAAGATATCTAAATGTTTGTGATATCTGGCATTTTTAGCTTGCTGCTGCCGTGGAAGCATGCTCCTTGGTGGCTGCTCGGAGGGCTACCCTAGAGGAGGATTTGGCCAAGGCTGAGGTTGCCCGGTCGATTGAAGCGTCTCGGTTGAACAGCACTTCGGAGCGCCTAAAGAAGGCCATAGCTGCTAAACAGGAGGCCGAGTCGGAGACGACCAAGATGAAAAGTGTCATTCGATCTTTGGAGACTGACTTGAAAGTGCACCAAGATAGTTTGGACGAGTTCGTGGGTGTCTCTCGGACTTTCAAAGATAAAATGCTGAAGGAGCTTAAGGGGGTCCGGACAAGGGCTGTCCAAAATTTCCTTGATTCGGACTCCTGCAAGTTTCTGTTCGAGTCGAAGTATGACGAGGCCCGCCAAGATGGGTTTGATGCAGCTGTGGACCAGTGTCGGAGGAAGGGTTGGATACCGGATGACTGCAACTTGGAGGCTGAGGGAGTGTCCGCCTTTAAGAATGGAGATGGCTCGGACTTTGCTCCGGAGGGTGTCTTGGACGAAGACCTGCTTAAGTGTGAATTTGTGGAGCTGATGCGGCGAAGAAGGCAAGAAGTACAACCATGGCGGTCCGTATCTCCCATCCTTCGTCCCTCGGTGCTTATGTCCGATGTTTCGTTCCTTTGGAGGATCACTTGGAACACAACGAGGCTGGTGACTACTGCTGGCATCCATGGTTTTGCTCGCGACCTAGACTTGATGGAGGAGTGTCCGGCCTTCCTGAAAGAGGTTGAGGCTCGGAGAGAACGGAGGTTAGCCCAAGCAGCCCAACAGCAAGGTCAAGCGCCTCCGGAGAAGGATACTGGGGGCCCCTCTCGGTCTCAACCTAGTTCGTCCGAGCGGCGAAGACAGTGAAGACGGGGTATGCCCCGGGTTTTTTGTAGTAGGGTGCCTCCGGGCCTAAAAACAATGTTGTCTTTTTTGCTCATCATCTTTTTGTAAAACCATATATCCGACTCGATGAATGTTGTTGGTCCGGGCCCATTGGTGGCTCGGAACTATTCTTGTCGTTGAAATGCTAAACGTTTCTGTTTACATTCTTGCGCGATGAATCCCATATATCTGTTTAATAGCCCATTAACTCTCATAAACTCGGATAATGGGTTCAGACCCTTGAGATTCAAACTGCCAGAACATTAATTTGCCTGATGCAAATTCGCCTGTGCGGGCCTTGGGGGATGCTCTACCATTGTGCCCATCCGAATCGGAACCTTTAATAGAGAATAACCGGACCACGAACGGTTCGGAGCCACGTCTTAGAGTAACAAGGCTTGCGACAAAGAGAATTTCCTTGTATCGTGATAAGTTGTGGCGATTCGGATGTTGACTTGGTGTGTCTTCCCGAGTCATGCAAACTTGTGAAAGAGTGAGAAGATGATCAGCATCAAGTACAGGGTGACTCTATACGAATCACAGTTGCTTCGGATGTTGTCATGTCAGCCCCAAGCTTGACACGTCCAAGTGAGTAACTTAGTCGATTTGCCCGACCTTATGGATGGATTATTGGGTTGGGCCAATGGAAATTGAAGGGGCAGGCCCATGTTCGTCCCAAGCCCATTTCCGGCAAATATGGGACACGTGTCCGCTTCTGATTGGTCCTCTCTTTCTATATATACCCCTGCTTTGTACGGCTTTTCATTAGGACATTTCTTCCTTTTATAGTAACCACAGGTCCGGAGCTCGAGTCCGAGCGGCTGGTGAGCTTGTTTATACCATCACTCTTGCACGTGATCTTATCCCAAGGGTTTCTCCGATGCTTCGGATGTCTACCCGGGCTGGTTCTCGGCGAGAGTTTTGGAAATTAAGTTGCTCGGAAAGCCAGCCTCGGATCTTCGAGGATACGGTCCGTGCCGAGTGAGACTTGAAATCTTTGCCAGTCAATTCCTCTGATCGCCAGGCTAATCTTCTTTCTCCGGGGCTGTGGTCTATATCCACGACTTTTAGCCCCGGAGAGGTAGATTAGCTGGATGGTTCGGGGATCTTCAAATAGTTGTTTCTGAACCTCAATGTATCCGAGGCATGCTGCTCTGGGAGGCGACAAGTTGGCATAATTGGTTTGGTAGAATCCCTTCCAGTATTTCGTGGTTCGGTCGTAAAAAACCGCCCGAGATGTTGGAAGGCTTTCTACCAATCCTGTTGTGTCTAGTTGTCCGTTTCTCGGATTGAGGGTGCTCCGGATGTATCCTTTTTAGTAGATCTTCCAGCTCGTTCCTGAAGATACGTATCCGAAGCGATTCGGTTACATTGGTGACTTTGTTTCCGATTGAAGGCTCGAGGAGCCGCTGCAATCGGAAAGGAGTCCCAAAAGGTCTTGAGCTTGTTTGGAGTCGGATCATTGGGGACTTCCGGAAGTAACCTTTTCTGGTAACTCGTTTGTCTTACACCTAAGGTCTTTCGTCCGAGCAGCTCGGTTTTGTTGGTGGCTACGTTCCAGAATTGAAGGCTCGAGGGAGCGACTTACAATTCTGGAACGGAGTCCCTGACAATGCCGGTCTTGTTGGGACTCGGACCAACGGGAGCCTCCGGAGTGACCTTGGTTAATCCGACTATCCGGGTTGGTCGCCTTCCAAATACTCTGAATCTGGGATGTATTTATAGTATTTGGCAAGGGGCGATCCGGATTGTTATAGTGCTTCTTGCTTGCTTCGGAGCTCTCTGTCGTTCAGAAGGGATGAAGTATCCTTTCTGGAAGCATCGAATGGTCTCAGTTATCTCGTCCGACTGCTGTTAGTTTTTAGATCATCCGAAGGGGGCTTCGAGATCTGTCAGTAAGCAATCAAAGTTGGGATGGTGGAATTCATTCTTCCTTCGGAGCGCTCACAGATGCAGCTAATAGTGCTCGGGCGGGGTTTGGTTCGGTAGGCCAGGGTTAATTAGGAAGCTTCGTTGTAGAAGTAGAAAAGAGATAGAGTAGGAGCTTGTTTTTGTAAGCTTGATTAGGGCTCTTCGGACCCTGACTTTGTAATTCTGTACTTCTGTTTCAATAAAAGCGTTTTTGCCTTTGTCAAGGTCGGACACTGTTTGACTGTGTTTACCCGATTCGGATCAGTGTATGATCTTGGTTCGGATTAAGTAGTTAAATACCTTCATGGCTCGTTCGAATCATGAGATTCGGATGTCATGATTATCAACAATGATTATGAAATCACAGTTGTATTGATTTGACGGAAATCGGATTACAACTTGAGGGCTTCGAGGCCTTTTTCAAAAAACAAACACAAAAAACAGGTCGACAAGATAGAGGAAGGTGACAGTCGTTGCCATACTTCTCTAAGTGTAAAACTTTTGGAGATTCTTGGCATTCCAAGTTCTCTTCGAGGCCCGCCCTTGTTCATCTTCTAGTTCAAAGCTTCCATTAACTCTTGCCCCAGTGACCTTGTACGGTCCTTCCCACTTGGGCTTAAGTTTCCCCACATGACTTAGTATATCGGCTCTTCTGAGGACTAAGTCTCCAACTTGTATGTCCTTGGGAAAGACACGTTTATTGTAGGCTCGAGCGGTCATGGCTTGGTACCGAAGGATGTTGGCCAATGCCTTATCGCGCTTGTCTTCAAGGAGCTCAAGGTCATAGATTCTTGCGAGCTTATTATCAACTGGGTTGTATTGCTGGATTCTCTGGGTTGCCACCACTGTCTCCGAAGGGATGACTGCCTCGGATCCATAGACCAGGGAGAAAGGTGTTTCTTGTGTGGCAGTTCGGGCTGTCGTTCGATGAGCCCAAAGGACCGCGTCGAGATCATCCGCCCAACTGTCTTGAGAGGTTCTCAACCTTTTCTCCAAAATTTTGACTATGGTCTTGTTGGTGGCTTCCACCTGACCATTGGCTTGGGGGTGGCCAACGGAAGTAAAGCGTTGTTCTATTTTGAAGGACTGAAGCCACTCCTTCAGTCTTGACCCATAAAATTGTGTTCCATTGTCTGAAACTAGCACTCGTGGGAGTCCAAACCTGCAGATGATGTTCTTCCAGATGAATGTCCTAACCCTGCTTTCTGTGATGGTTGACACTGCTTCAGCTTCGACCCACTTAGTGAAGTACTCCACTGCCACTATCAAGAACTTCTTTTGATGTGTTCCTCGCGGAAAGGGACCAACTATGTCTATGCCCCATTGATCAAATGGGCATGCTATGATTGACGGAATCATAGGGTTGGTCGGGCGGTGTGGTATGTTGGCATAGTATTGGCAGTCTTCACAGGCGCGGGCGATGTTGGCAGCATCCATGTCAATAGTTGGCCAATAGTATCCTTGCCTTATGATCTTTTGCGCCAAAGTTCTTCCTCCAGAATGACTTCCACAACTTCCGGCGTGGATTTCTTTCATCACAGTTTTCACCTCCTGAGGATCTAGGCACCTCAGGTGAGTTCCGCTGTAGGATCTTTTGTAGAGATCTTCTTCCAGAATAAAGTATCTGTTAGCTCGACATTGAATCTTCCTTGTCTCTCTAGGATCCATAGGTAAAGTGCCATCCTTGAGGTAACGGAATATATCAGTCATCCAATTCCTTTCTGTGCTCAAAAGAAGCACCTGTCCGTTGGGGTTTGCCAGGGAGGATTCCACGCGGGTCATTAGGATGACACTTCTTGTGTCCAAAGCTCCTAAGGCTTAAGCGTACTTGGAGAGGGCGTCGGCTTTTTCATTCCATTCTCTGTGAAATTGGTCAAGAGTAAATTCTTCAAAGTGCTCAACCTCTTTCTTGAGGAGCTCCAAGTATTTGATCATGTTAGGTCCTTTGGTGGTAAAGGACCCGGAGAACTGGGATTGTACGAGCTGTGAGTCTGTGTAGGCTTTGATCCTTTTTACCTGAAGGGCCTTCGCCATTCTTAGGCCGGTGATAAGTGCTTCATATTCGGCCTCGTTGTTCGTCACCTTAAAATTGAGGGTGATGGCGTACTCTAGCTTGGCTCCTTCAGGACTTTCAAGGAAAATTCCCATTCCTCCCAACCGTCCGGTTGATGATCCGTCCACTTGTAATGTCCAACATTCTGTGTTTCTTTCCTTACTTCCCGAAGTGGGAGTGAGTGCTTTCTCAACCTCCTGCTTCTTGTCGGAAGATGCAGTTGTCGAGGTATTGAGTTCTTCATCCAAGAGAAACATGTGCCTTACTCTCAGTGAATCATCCATAGGTTGGTGATACTTAGTCACAAGATGGATGCTTCCTCTTCGTGTCTCTTCTGCCTCTTTCTCTCCACTTGATTCCTTGATCTGGGCTATCACCACATGACTAGCCTTTTCCTGGGAATTTTCGTTCTCTTCTTCTGCTTTCTCTGGATAGTCTACCAGGAAGTCGGCCAGAACTTGCGCTTTCTTGGCAGATGGGGCTTGATACCCAATATCATATTCACTTAGCTCAATAGCCCATTTGGACAGGCGTCCTGACTGATCTGGTTTGTCCAAGACATGTTTGAGTGGCTCATTTGTAAGGACTACAATCCGATGCGACTTGAAGTAAGGCTTCAGTCGCCGTGCAGTGTAAACCAGTGCAAAGGCGAGCTTCTCAACCTTGACATATCTGGCCTCAGAGCCTACAAGAGCTTTGCTCAAATAGTAAATTGGTAAATGCTCGTTGTCTTGTATCCGTACCAGTACAGAACTCATTGCTTCATCAGTGGTGGCCAAATAGAGGTAAAGAGTTTCATTCTCCATGGGTTTAGACAGAAGGGGCGGCGAGAGGAGATACTTTTTCAAGTTTTCCAGGGCCTCTTCGCACTCCTTTGTCCACTCGAACTTATTTCCTTTTCGTAAGATCTTAAAGAAGGGAAGGTTCTTCTCGGCGGATCTTGAGATAAAACGGCTCAACGCCATCACCTTTCCTAGAAGCTTCTGGACTTCATTGACAGTCTTGGGCTGTGGTAGATCTATGATTGCCTTTATTTTCTCTGGGTTAGCACTGATGCCTCTTTCTGTGACCATGTAGCCAAGGAATTTTCCTCCTTTCACCCCGAAAGTGCACTTTTCAGGGTTCAGCTTCATTCCGTATTTCCGGAGAATAGAAAAACAATTGTTGAGGTGTTCGATGTGTTCTTCTTCAGTCTTGCTTTTCACAAGCATGTCATCCACATAGACTTCCATGGTTTTTCCCAATTCTTCCTTGAACATCTTATTTACCAGCCGTTGGTAAGTAGCTCCTGCATTTTTTAGGCCAAAGGGCATGACCTTGAAGCAATAGACTCCTCCGGCCGCAAAGAATGCCGTTTTCTTGATGTCTTCTTGAGCCATCCTAATTTGGTAGAAGCCTTGGTATGCATCCATGAAGCTCAGAAGTGCACATCCTGCAGTGGAATCAACCAGCTGGTCTATGCGTGGCAATGGATAGGGATCCTTTGGACAAAATTTGTTGAGTCTAGTGAAGTCATTGCACATTCTCCACTTTCCTGGAGCTTTTTCGACGAGGACCACGTTGCAGACCCAATCGGAGTATCTGACTTCTTCGATATGACCTGCTTTCATCAACTTATCAACCTCCCCTGCTATGATAGCATCCTCAACTGGTCCAAAGTCTTTCCTCTTTTGCCGGATGTGCTTGACCGTAGGATCCATGTTCAGACAGTGAACTGCAATCCTTGGGTCTATCCCCTTGAGATCATCTGTGCCCCAAGCAAAGATGTCGCGATTGTCCCGAAGACAGTCGATGAGCTTCCGCTCTACTTCCGTACTCATCTCCGTTCCAATCCGAGTTGTTCTTTCCGAATTTCCTTCGACCAGTTGGACCTCTTTCAAGGCCTCATGGGATTTTATTCTAGCTGTCTTGGGGAACTTTTCTCTGAGCGATCCAATACCGATCTCTTCCTTTGGTGGCGTTAGAGTGATGGAAGAATGGCTAAGAGGGCCCTTAGTGACCGAAAGGACAGGTTCTGTGGCCCCTCTGGTTGACATGATGTAGCACTCCCAGGCTTCTCTAACGTTGTCCATTTCTTCCCCTACGCCGTTCGGGGTTGGAAACTTCACCCTGTTGTGTAGGGGAGAAGCAATTGCTCTGAATTGGTTAAGTCCCGGGCGGCCCAAGATCACGTTATAGTCAAAGGTGCTATCTACTACCACAAAGAGGATAGTCTGGGTCACTCTTGTCGGAAAAGTGCCCATGGAGACTTGTAGTGGTATACTTCCAATGGGGCGTACTACAGACCCTCCAAAACCTACCAACGAAGTGTATACTCGTCCATATTGTATTTGCCCCAGGTGCATTTGCTCCACGGTCCTTTTGGATATGACATTGGAGGAGCTTCCTTTGTCGATTAGTACCTTGTTGACCTTGTAAGTGGCAATCACTAGAGAAACAACCAAAGGGACATCGGGGTCCTTGAGATCTCCTCCGCCAGACGTTGGTGGGTGGATCTCGCTATCGTCAAAGGTAACTGCATTTGTGCCTTTCAGGGCTGGTGGACCGTAAGATCTGTCGTTGTTTCTCAAGTGTTGCGCGGTCCTTTCCCTTGCATTTCTGCTATCTCCCCCTGTGGGTCCTCCTGCAATGGCGTTGATAATTCCACTGTAAGGGAGGTTCTCCATTTCTGTATCTTCGTGGTACCCTTGATATCTTTGGGCGTGCCGAGGTGGGATTTCCGCTGGAGGTGGTGGTAAAGATCCTGTCGGAGGTTCAGAACCACGCTCCTCTCTTCTTTGCTCATTCCTTCTATGCCTGGAGGGGTCTTCTTCGCCTGTTGGTTCTTTCAATTTCCCACTTCTCACTAGTCTTTCAATTTCTGTCTTCAACTGGATGCAATCCTCAGTCGGATGACCTTTCTGCTTGTGAAACCTACAGTAATCTTTAGAGAATTTACTCTTCTTGCTGCTCTTGACAGGTTTAGGCCATTGTATATCTAAGTCCTTCTCAACAATAGAAGCCAAGATGTCGGATCTTGATGCTGATTGAGTATACTCGGCGTATCTCCTAGGTGGAGTTCTTTCTCTATGGAATTCTTTTACTCCACGAGATCTCTTTTTTGCTCGAACTTCCCTTGGGGAGGAAGTTCTGTCGTACTTGTTCCTTCCCTTCTTTATCCACCTTATATCGGGACATTTCTTCGGTAATCTTCTCCATACAAGACTCCTTCGCAGATATCTTCCAGATACTTTTCAGTGGTGATTTCTTCGTTGGAAAGCTTCCTTCTAAGCTCATTATTATAAGTGTTAGCATATAGGTGTCGGACCCGCTCTTTGATGCTATGAGGCTCTACCTGTCGTACTTCAGTGTTGAAGCGGTCAAGGAAGGTTCTAAGGTCCTCATGCTCTTTCTGGATTATGCCTGCCAGGTGCTCAACTGACCTCTTCCTTCTTTTTTGCTTTCTCAAACCTTTTCAAGAAAAGGGAGGCGACGTCCGCATAATATTTGATGGAACCATTAGGTAGTGAGGTCCACCAATCCATTGCTTCTCCAAAGAGTGTGGTGGAAAAGTTGAGAGCTTTCATGTTGTCGTTGAGTCCATTGCTTTCCATCTTACTTTCGTATCTAGTAAGATGCCCTACAGGGCAAGTATCTCCATAGTAATGCTCAAGGTTTGGGATAACACAGTCGGGGCGCTTTCTTTCTCTTCTGATCTCGTCGCACAGAGGGTTGGGAGTTTTAACTACCACCTTCTCATGTGCTTTGACCATCTTGCTCAAGGTGGCAATTTGTGTTTCCAGGGCCTTCTGTTGGAGGTAGATCTGCTCCGCTGCCAGTCTTTCACCAGTTCTGGGGTTGATAGCTACATCTGGAGGAAGATCACCAACTGGAACAATCGGGGTGCTTTCCGCCATTTGATATCTAGGCACTGGTTGTTGAGCTCCTCGCCGACTGGTTCCCACTTCGTCTACTCGTGGCACCTCTGGACTTCTCCCTCGTTGTTCATGAGAAGCAGCGGCTCTTCTATTGAGAAGATGTCTCAAGTCTTCTGGTTGAACTTGTTCCCCCAGCCTTTGTTGGATAGGACGGTGCTCATTTCTTGATTGAGCGGGTTCAGCTTGCCTTGGGATTGGTGTAGGCGGGGTGGGCTGAGGAGGCTGGAGGTTGTTTGATCCAAAGCATCCTTGAATATTGGTGAGTAAGAGGCCAAACTGATTCTCATTAATCCCGAACTCACTAGGACGAATGATCTGTCCATTCGGGAGGGTAAAGTTTCTTCCTGGGGGAGGACCATGTGTTCCTGACGGAGGAACCTGTCCTTCGTCCCCAAGTGTCTGGATCCTTACTGGTGGATTAATGGCTCTTTCCTCGCCAGAAGAAAGACTAGCGGTATGGCCATCACTTGGATCATCTATTACTTCTCTTGTTGAAACTCTTGCTACCCACCTCTTCTAGTGGGAGGTCTTCCCCTTTGTCTTGGAGAAGGCGTACCAATGGCAGTGGCGTTGGTTCTTGTGGACCTTCTTGTTCTTGCCATTACTGGAGAGAACGGGACTTTTTGTAAAGATTCCCACAGACGGCGCCAAAATGTTGAGGGTGTAACTCCCCAACTACTTAGATTTTATTTCAACTCCACTAATGGTTGCCAAGGTAAGAGGTTCCTTGCTAGGTGAGGACCAAGGCGTAAGAACCAGCGACCAACTACTTCGGTAAGGACCTGCACACTTGAGTGGGGGGGGGGGGGGGTTAGTGCCCGGTTTGCTAAGTGTCAAACCGGGATGAGACTTTACTCGAGAGTGATTGAAGATCAACTCTGTATAATACTCGGGCTTGGGGTTGTGATGTGACTAGCAAGATGACTTGAAGAAGTGACTTACTTGTTGGGATGTGTGCCTTATTTATAGGCTATCATCAAAATGGAAGGCCTTGCTAGGATTGCGCCATGTGTACGGCCAGGATTGAGCCACCAATGCTAATATGAGGCCCATAGCCCAATAATGAAGCTTTAGCCCATGCCATCTTGGGCTTTAGGGGTAGTTTGGTCATTATTGGGAGAGTTCTTGAGGATGTGATTAGTTCTGCCGAGTTCCCAGGTTCGGAGAGATGGGTCCGGACGATTGGTCCGGACCATATTTGGTTGTCAGCTGAGGAGGTTCTCCTGCCTGTCCAACTCTTCCGATTCGGAGCTCCTGGGTTCGGATACCTCACTCTTTGGTGCCCATTTGCTTGGTTACTTTATGAGATGGTCATGCTGGATCCGAGTTGACATCCGTATCGGAGTCCTTGGGTCGGAGAGGGTACTGACTTAGCACTATGCTCCTTTCCCAGAGAGACTCGGGCCAAGGTGGGTCGGACCTACGGTTCCGGGTCGGGCCTTGTAGGTCCAAATCCTTTGTTCCTTACTTTTAGGGTGGGTCGGACCATGGATGGTCTGCCCGGATCGGACCATTGGCTCGGACTACAGTGTCTCGGATCCATTGGATGACTTAGGGCGCCTTAGGATCCGTTCCTAGGTCCTTTATGACGGATTGGACATATTTCCGTATCAACAAAGTCATTTACGTACGATGGGTCATGCAATACGAGTTTAACCAGGAGGTGCGAATTCCTCTAGTGAATTTTGAGTGTTTGTATTCGATTGCTAAGCCTCATGAAAACCGTAAATGAATCAGTTGAGATTAAACAATCAAGCCATATGCATTCATACAAAAAGCATAAACCCTAGCTGCAATTCCTAAATTCTTACCACCGATCTATTGAATGACTAGCTACACACTCCACTCATGTTCGACACATCCAACATGCAATACGCGTATACACAAATCCAAAGAATAATGCAAATCTACCTATTATCAAAGGAGTTAAGCAAATTACAAAGTTTTCACGGATTTGGTTCCATGGATGAAAAGCTTCGATTGAATTCGCGTAGAAATCAAGATTCAAACCCTCCGTTGGTTCTCCAATGTGATTCAATAATCATCCAAACGGTTATTACAATTGTTGATGTAATTTTAGGGTTCTTGGAAGAGAGAAAAGTAAAAGGTGAATTTCAAATGTGGAGTTTTACAATCTGGAATGAATTATTAAAATAAAACGCAAGCCATGAGATATATAAGAAAAATGCCAAATCTGGCATTACAAATGGGGCAGACGATCGCCTGCCATAGCGGGCGATCGCCCGCTCCTAATTATGTGCACAGTGGTCTTCGCCCCACTGCCTTTTGGGCTCGAAACTCGACTTTTTGTCCATCCTTGACCCGTTTGGTATCCAGAGCACTCTCGTGGAACCTATTTGAAGCCTTGGAGCTTGTGTCCTCCGAAAACATGCATTTATTTGATTCCATTTCTTCACGAAAACAGCTAAAACCTTGATACAAGGTGGAAACACACAAAACACAAGAAACAACACAAAATATATGCAAAACACAACTAGACAACTAATAAAAAGAGGGTAAAAAGGGTTAAATGAGATGTTAAAAGCCGCCTTATCAGTCCCCCAAAAAAATTTAAAAAAAGAATTTTATATTAGCGTTTTTCGATTTTCTGGGACCTGATTCTCTCCAACAGCCCATGGTTACATTTACTCCAGCCTAGGTTTCAAGCCCAATATGATTTTCTCCAGCAGCGATGATTCTCTCCAGCCCATGTTTTTTATATGATCCACTTAAACAATTCCTCTCAATAATTAGAAAAATCAATTGAAAAGAAAAATAAGAGAAAGGAAAAAAGGAACAGGTGAACAAGAACATCTCCATCATCGCTCGCTCGTGCTCCGGTGCTCGTCATCTCCGACTCCCACTCTCCAGACTCCAGCTCGAACAGGAACAACTCCATCCTTCTCCTTTTCAGATTGTATCTTATTTAGGTGAAGTTTATTCATTTGATTTTAGTAAGCTAAAGCCAGTTTGGCCCTAATTTTTTTTTGAATGTTTATTATTCTTTTCTACAACTGATTTCTTAGTTCTTACCTTCTTGAATTGATGAATATGATGCCTGTCGCCTGCCTTGTATTCACTGGGTAAGATATCCACTCTACTTAATCAATAATAGTATGTGTATATATATATTAGTATTAGCTTAATTTCTGATCATGTAATTTGTATTGCTTGAGTAACTTGAAGACTGTGTTCTTTTTTCTCTTGCATTGTAAAAGGATGAAGAAAAAACTAGCAGGATAGAAGAAACTCCAAGCAAGTGGCAGTGCATCAATTAAATCTTTCTCTTAATCAAGTGATGTACCGTCGACTAGTAAGGAGCCTGAGCCTTTACCAACTAAAGTCAACACTTCAAACTCGACGAAGACCTCATTACCTATGATTGACGACTCAAATGCGAAGCGTCATGTCTCCTCCAATGATGACGATTTAATCGATGATAATCAACATCCATCGAAACATCATAGAGTTGAAATTGATCTTGGTCACCTAGAACGGGATCCATCTTTGTGCACTCCAATTTGGAAGTATCATGATAGCCAACGGGATGAAGTGAGGCAGGCTTATATCAAGATGGGTCCATTCCAACCAATCTTGAAATACCCAGGTTCAATAGTAGAAGGGGAGACACAAAAACGTTATTTCAACAAGACATGGTTTAAAGAATATAAGCGGTTAGAGTACTCTCCTACAAATAATGTAGCTTTTTGCTTACCATGTTGGTTCTTTCAAAAAGAGGATCACCGTTATTCTGTATTTACAGTTAATGGATTTAAAAGTTGGAAACGAGCAAGGGATGGAGTGAGAGGAGCTTTCTTTATACATGGGGGAGAGTGTCCTACTTCAATACACAACAATGCAGTGGACTCTGTTGGTACTTTGATGCATGTAGTCGGGCATATCGACAAAGTATGTGAATGTGCAAAGTTCCCTAGTAAAGAAAAGGAACCGTTTAACTACGATAAAAAGTGTTTGATGGCTTACTTTGCAAGCATGTACATTAAGGGGGCATAAGGAATCCAAGTCTTCAAAAAATCGAGGAAATCTTCTAGCAATGATAGAACTACTTCGAACAATGAGTGATGACATCAATAATGTAGTTATAGAAAAAGCTCCAGAAAATGCACAATATACTTCGCCAAAAGTCCAAAAAGATATCTTGCATATTCTCGGTAATGGGGTGAGAAAAAAAGTTCGTGAAGAAGTTGTGAAAGCTAAATTTTGTATTCTAGTTGATGAATCTAAATACACTGCTAACAAGGAGCAAATGGCCCTTGTGCTTAGGTATGTGGATGTAAGTGGTTGTGTGCAAAAACCTTTTTTTTTTTTTTTTTTATCGTACATGTTCCTGGTACTATAGCTGCAACATTTAAGAAGGAAATATGCAAAGTCCTTAATTGTCATAAGTGAAATGTGGAGGACTTACGAGGTCAAGGATACGATGGTGCAAGCAATATGTGACGTGCATGGAATGGGTTACAAGCTTTATTTCTGAAAGATTCTCCACGTGCATATTATATACATTGTTTTGCACAGAAGCCACAAGTAGCCTTGGTGGCTGCTGTTGAGAGTGAGCCTTCAATTTGGCTATTCTTTTAAAAAATGCATCTTCTGGTCAATTTGGTTAAGGTCTCTCCCAAATGGCATGCCGACTTACAATCTACTCAAGCTATTGAAGTCGCAGAAATGGTAGCCACTGGTGAACGTGATACTGGTAAATGGCCTAACCAACTTGGTACTCTATAGAGAGCCGGTAAGACTCGTTGGAGTTCTCATTTTTATTCGACTTGTAGTTTGATAGACAAAACAGTGATTACTGTTCTTGAACATATGATGACTGAGGCAAGCACTAATGCTATTTGAGGGGAAGCTGCAGGTTCTTTGTAGAGTATGAAATCATTTGATTTTGTTTTCATCTTGCACTTGTTGAACAAAATAATGCGTATTGCAATTTATTTTGCAAAGCCTTGCAACAAAAATCCTTGGATATTTTAAATGCAATGAGATTTGTCACGAGCACAATGGGTTTCCTTAATTCCTTGAGATCAGATGGTTTTGACATTCTTCTAGAGCATGTCCGGTCTGTTTATGTCAAATATAAAATCGAGATACCTGATATGGCATCTACTTTTAGGGGTGCCACCCATCGTCCATCTCTGTATTCCATTGAGCACCACTATCGATTTGATATATTGAATGATGCCATTGATTATCAAGTGCAAGAGATCAGTAATAGATTCAATGAAGGGGCAGTAGAGCTTCCCAAACTAAGCACTGCCTTGGAACCCAATGATTATTATGCGCTTTTTGAGGTTTGTATATTAATCTCATTCTTTTCTCTATTTCATTTTGCAAAAGTTGTATTATCATTTTCACATTTTAACAAGGTTTGTATTTCAGGTAGATAATATTTGTACTCTTACTGAGAAATTTGATCCAGAGGAATTTAGCGTGCAAGATCTGCATTACCTGAGATGCCAGTTGGAGCATTACCAGATTTATATTCTATCTGATGATAGGTTCCAAGACATGTCCTCAATTTCAGAGTTGTGTTAGAGATTAGTTGAGACTAAAAAGGCACAACATTACAACTTGATTAATAGATTGATAAGTCTTGTTTTAACTCTTCCAGTTTATACTACTCCAGCAGAGAGGTCCTTTTCAGCTATGAAACTTGTTAAATCTCTTCTTCGGAGTAAGATGGGAGGAAGGTTACTTGGGAGATTCGATGATTGTCTACATTGAGAGAGAGTTTTGCTAAACGTATCGACGAAGATTCAATCATTGATGAGTTCTATACAATGAACAATCGTAGAGCACAATTCAAGCAGTATCATTCATTTGCTTGTAACTTTTTGCTGATGCTTGATTGTGTAATCAAGATTAGATCATGTGTTTTGTTGACAATTAGTGATGTATATTTTATGACTTGCTATTGAAACTTAATTATGTAGTTAATATTTTTGGCATGACTTCTTGTTGGTAGTGAACGATCTTCCGTTTGTATATTAGAACTAATCACACTTACTTCCAAATGAATCTTAATGTGAAAGGTGGAGCTATACTCATTATGTATTATATTTTGTAGTTCGTGGAAGCACTTAAGGAAGCATAGAAACAAGCCTTTGAATGTGAGTTGGAGCTTCCCTCTCAAGCCCAATTCACATGTTGGAGCACTTGAGACAACATATATTAACGAGGTTGGTACTTTTGCGTTAAAATTGATATACATGGTATTCGGATCCTGATTCTTTTTTTTTTTCTTTTCTTCTCGATATTATGTTGAACTTATGCCTCATTTTTTGTTGTGTTAAAATTGCCTAAACATCTTACCTTTGTTAAAGTTGTGTTAAAAATTTACTCTCGTTAATTTTTTTTGCCAACTGTCAGTCTTTTTCCTGGGTCCGCCCCTACTATCCCCCACTCTAGCAGAAACAATTCAAATATTACCTCTCTTCAACAAATAAGCTTGAATCCAGAAGTGCCAAATAGTAGGTTTATGTTAAAATGACAAGAAACAAACCCCACACACACACACACACACATATATATATATAACAAACACCATTCCATTTAATTTTACATTTTATTCTCAGTTTTGGTGCATATTAAAAAAACTTTACTTTCAGTCCCTTTGATGGTACTAATTTACTTTTAAACCCCTGGGGGTACTTTTGGAAATTCAAATTCGGAATATGACGTCAAATATTTTTTCATAGTTGACTTTGACTTTTAATGGTTTGACTAACTTTTGACGAAAATAATTAACGGCAGGGGGTCTATATGTTATACAGTGATTTGAACTGGGTTTATGTGTAATTTTACCATTATACAGAGGGTGTGTGCGTAAATAACCCAAAAAATATAAGACCGAATAGCAGCTTTATTCCGGGGGCAAGAACTTCCTTTATGCCCAGCCCTCCATTCAATTTTTTGCTGACATACATGTTTCCAATAGCTAGCTAGTTTTGTTATCACGATCGTGTACAAATTGCAAGTTTCCCATTACATGAGTTTCTGTACGTACAATCAGTTATATCAACTATTTACTTTTGTAAATGTGTTCCATCTTGTGTTGCCAGGTTTATGAATATATATAAACATAGCAGGCTTTTGTTAACGACTAATTCTATGTTATTTTCAACTGAAAACTCGTTCAGTTCAATTCAACTCGTCTTCAGTTCAGCTCTCTTCAGTTTAGCTCTCTTAAGTTCATTAAATTATTATTATTATTATTATTATTATTATTATTATTATTATTAATATTTTATCATTTATTTACACAACCCAGAGGAAAATAAGAAAATTTATCCAATTGAGATATTTTCAACCTTTTTCTTTCTTTCTTTTTAACACGACTTTTAGTAGATCAATGAAATAAAAAGTATAGTTACGATTCGAATTACCCTTCTTTTCTACCGTAAAAGTTGAGTTAAGATAAGAAACTACGAGGAGCACGAGAGTACCATTCAAACTGGTTCACATACTTTGTACGTACATCTCTAACAAAAAATCGACATGTTCTTTTATTGGAAGATATTAGAACAATAGAAGTAAACTCAGAATCATACGTTGAGTTTTTTCTCAAACTTAATAAATAAAACACAAGTTATACCAAACTAAAGTCAAACCAAACTCTACAAATTACGCACAAAAAAGTATAAAACAAAGTTATGTTAGTCAAATATACTTAATTTATTTTTATAATATAATTTTATTATATTCTTTTGTCGTGTAATTTGCGATTAATTACAATCAACGTCCAGAAAAAAGTATCCTTACGAATTTATTAATGGACCGGATGTAGTATTCATTATTATTAAAAAATGGGACAAATGTAATTTCTTGATTCGTTTGATTTGATTTATTCGTTTGATTTGATTCGATTCGATTCCCATTCGATTCGATTTAAATTTGAAAATAACAGAGCGTAAAAGTTTTAAAAAGGTAGGTGTCACCAAAACTTGAGATTGTTACAGTACTTTTACTCTAAATGTCATATGTACATTTAACCTCAATGAATGTAAAGAATAATACTACTACGGTACTACCACTATTAGTACAAAAGAATGAAAAGATCGATGCATGAACCATGGTTGTGAAATACAAGTGAATAATTTAGATAAGAAGAAGACATGATGGATGAAAATTGAACGCGTTTACAGCAAGCAATTGTTTGTTTGGAATCATGAAACATACATTGTCTTTGTAATTAAAGTTGTCAGCTATTGAAAACCGACTTACGTTCCTAACACAACGTACATACTGCGGTATGAAAGCGTTCTTCACGAACATTGTTCATATGTGCTTGCTAGCTAGCTTATATATATACTATATATATATAAATTATGCTTGCTATATAGTACTGTCTCCGTCCCAGTTTCATTTACTCGTATTCCGTTTTGATCCGTTTCAAATTCAATTACCTATTGTTTTAATAAAAAATCTATCTTCTGCTTTATTCACTATCTCATACTTTATTCACTATTTTTCATATTTTATTCAATCTATTTCCTACTTTATTACCATATCTCCTATTTTATTCATTTTTTCCTTAAAACATGTGTCCGGCCCCGCTGGTAATTGAAACCGGGACGGAGGGAGTATTAATTAATAACAAATTTAGAAATAACATATAGTATCATCATCATATACATCATTGCAGCGAATATTGACACAAATTCAACCATCCACGTTAATTCTGATCTGCCTGTCCGTCAATTATAGTATTATTATATATATAGTAGTAAAATTGTGCACGTGAAAATTCACGTACTAAATAAATGGATGTCTCATATGAAAATTAAATATGCATGAACATTATAATATATATTGATAGTTATACTCAGTTAATTATAAATTCAATCATATAATATATGTTATATGAGTTATTAATAAAAATATAAATTTTGGTGATTATAATAGGTGGGAGTAGTGAGAAATAATGTGCAACTCCCTTCCTTTTCCATTTTAACTTTATTTTTATAGGTGAAATTTGAAGTCAAAATTAATTCAATTAGTCAAAATTAAATTTATTGGTGTAACAACTACCTTTAGGATGTTCTCTTTTTAGAATAGTAAAGATAAAGATTTTATATATAATCAATGTGTATCATCTATATATCTATCTATTAATAGTAATGCCGCTCCATTAATATAGTATATCGGTAAGATTCTAAAATGTCACGTTAGCTAGCCTAGCTGGTTTAATTTGATGTATGTATGAATATATATGTTTCAAAAGTTTCTTTTTGGAACCGTCCGAAAAATTGTGCGGGCCAAAACTATATATATATATATGTGTGCGCGCGCATTTAAATTTGTTGTGTTTAATTGATTTGAATTATTGTGAATGCAGGTACATGTATTAGATTGACACGGAGATGGTCTGCATTAAAGTTTGAGATGTCGAATTTAATTCGTAAAAGTCAGCTCAGGTCTTTTTCCTTCAAGAACTACTAACATTTATTTGTACCACACCAAAACATTTTTCAACATTAATTTTCACATTCATAAAAAAAATAGAGTAGCTACGTACGTGGTCCCTTTTAATTGCATGTATATATATATCGAACACTTGTCCATGTATTATCTCGATCGGTATAGAATGAGGTATATACGTTAATTGTTGTTCAATCTATCCAGATATAATAGATGACTAGGCTTAATTATGATATCTTTCATAATTTCGGAAAAATTATTACGTTTCGATTCTGCGATCATTTGTTTTCGCGTTTGTTGATTCTTTCTTAACGATATTAATAAATAAATTATTAAAATTATATAATGAAAATTTAGTAATTAAATTTTTATTATATGATTTTATTAAATTATTTACTATTATCGTTATGAGTAATTTAATCAGCTCAAGACGATTAACCGATCAATCAAATGTAACACTTTTTCTGAAATGGATGGAGTATATATATGTAGTGCAATACTTTTGACTAAGCAAATTAACTAACCAAAAGTGTACTGGTACCTAAGATAATAAACTACTCCAACAAGCTCGTGGATAAAGTTTTTTATATCGATCAACAAAAATATATAAAGTTTTATTATAGCTAACAATTCAGTAAAATGATTTTATAACATACAATTAATCATTTGAGCGCACTTGTTTGTCACCCACCCACACTCACTTCACTACTCTTTTACTACTATACTATATATCTTCACTATTGTTTAATGCCGGTACTACTTGCCTTTTAAAACGAACCATTGGTAGTGATAACGAAACAAACCAAGTGTCTCTTAACATTTGAACGCTATGGGTAGCAGTAGTAGTTAATAAGTTAGTAGACTTGCTTAGTATTTTTAGTTCAGTTTTTATTGCAAACGTGTACGTATTGAAATTTAGAATTAACTTTTAAAAGTGTGAAGTTTGAATCGATCGGGTAGTAAATGAAAAGAAGGAAGAATAATGGAATAAAGCAAAAGAGAGTGACATAAGTATATTGTTTGTATAGGGATTGGAGCCATACATGCTTTCAGATCAAGAAAAGGATCAACGAAACATTATTTTATTATAATAATAAAAGAAATATAAATTGTCCATAGATCGGGCTTTTAGTTCACTTTTGAAGCCTTTTCTTTTCAATGGATAGACATTTCTACGGATCAAATTCATTTGTCCTCATTTCTAATCAAAAGTAGACTGCATGCTATCATGGATCGATGTTTACACAAATTCATGTCGCTCCCTCGTGTAATATTAATTTAATTTCATTTAATTCATTTGTAATTCTTTAGGTTTGGATTCGTCATCTTCTTCGAGACAATCTGTGATAATCTCACATATGTTAAACGCAACACAATTTTCGTTAAATGCAACACAAAATATTTTTAAATTGACCAAAATGCCCCTAACTCAAAAAAATCTTATAAACTTAACGAAAAATAAAAAACGCAAACACAAAAACATTAACATGCAGGATCGAATACAAAATATCAACACTAAACATAAATCGGAAAAATTAAATAAAAAAATAAATTTCGGAAAATATCTCGTTTACGCAAACACAAAAACATTAACGTGCACGATCGAACACAAAATAACAACACTAAACATAAATCGGAAAACTTGTGTTCGATCGTGCATGTTAATGTTTTTTTGTATAAACGAAATATTTTTCGGAAAAAAATTTTATTCATTTTTTTCCGATTTATGTTTTAGTGTTGTTATGTTTGACGCGTGTAATGTTTCAGACATAATGTTATTTCGATTTTTCGTTAAGTTTGTAAGATTGTTTTTAAGTTGGGGGCATTTTGGTAAAGTTACAAATATTTTGTGTTGCGTTTAGCCGAAAACGTGTTGCATTTAATAGCGCCCGATAATCTCAGTGCTACACAGACTTACGTTGAATCCGATCATGCATTCGTTTAGGCTGGGGCTGGTCTTAACAACGGCACAAGACAGGGGGTGGGGCTGTAAAATCATTTTGGTGATCTTGTTTCACACTTTGGGATTTGTCTAATCTATGGTTTTCCGATTGAATTCATAGAAATTCCCGCTTCTTCTCATTGCTTGTAATTCTAAAACCGGAGTTCTCTTTCTTTAATTGGACTTTCCTCCATAGGCTCTATTTAGCACAAGCTTATCAGTTAGTTTATCATCTCGATTAGCTCATTTCGTAATAAATCTGTTACGTGAACGTCTGGCTGGTAATTAATAAGCTAGTTGATCTGATAAGCTTGTATAGAAAGCTTATCAAAAAATAAGCTAACTCATTTAATTTTATATAACATATTTAGCAAATCAACTAGCTTATCAAATGATTGATTTACTAAAATATTTTTTTAAAACTCAATTAACTTATCAACTACCAACTAACTTATCAGTTAGTTTTGCTAAACTGAGACTTCATATCCTCAAACTCTTTACTGCTAATTCATATAAAAAGTTTAAGGGTTGCCTTTCCTTTGTCATAATCCTGCACACCGTATGGAGACTTTTCGCGCGGACCTATAGACCAAAGCACTAGGCCCGATACACTCTCATAAAGAAGATAAATTCAGAGCTGTTGGGCTGGGCTGCTATATTTTGGGCTAACTTTAAAGCTGGCTGAAAACCTGTTTTTTCCAAAATTTTTAGTTTTTATTTAATTTGTTATTAATTATTTCTATAATTAAAAGTAATATAATAACCAAACTTAAGGCGCGTGGAGGACTTCAAAATTTGAACTCAATTTCACCTACTTTCAGTACAATTCTTTAAAAAACACACGAGACTCCCAGCCTCACCAACCGAACGCGTGGGCGCGTGTCACACCAAATCGCAGCTTGGATAGGACATTTTCACTTGCACACCCATTCATGCTCAATTCGTTCCCCCCTAGCTTTTATTACCCTCCAAATATCATCGTGAATCAAACAAACAAAGATCTGTGCAAATCAGTTTCAGCGAGAAGGAATGAGAGTGAAAGGAAAAACGGAGAGTAATTTTCCAATCAATTTCGGTATTGGGTTTTAATGTTGAGCCAACCCAGCCTCTGTACCTGCAAGATAAGTGTTTGATGAAATCGACTTCTATCACAGTTTGGGTCAGAAGGATGGAGATTGGGACACTGGGTCGTTGTTGTCTCAAGTATTTCAACGAGAATTCTGAATCAAATTCTCATTGTCTGAATCGTCATCTTTCTGAGGTCGAGTGAGAGAGAAGAAAGAGGAAGGTGATCTCCATGAGTCGGTCCAGGGAAAAAGAAGAAACAGAGAAAGCTATGGAAAGACGAGTTGCTTTCCAAATGAAGTCGACTTTGGATTGAGCAAATGCATTGTGAGATTTACGGAATGATAGATGGTAATGAGATGAAGAAGAAGAAGAAGACGAAAAAGGGATACGAAACGATAGATGGTAGTATGCTCTAGATAGTAATGAGATGAAGAAGAAGAAAAAGGGATATGGTTTGGTTTTGAGAAAGTGGACGTGCATGGCATGAATTGAATAAAAATGCAGTCAATGTTTAAGTGAGTATAACACTGAGATATTGATCTGCCCTCCGACTAACTTTTCATTATACTCTCTCCCTCGGTTTCTTTAGGAGTTTAACATTTTAACTTTTTTCAGTTAACCGTTTTGACCCACAAATTACTTGTGAACTATATTATTAAACAAATTTAAAATTTTTATAATGAAAATTTAAGAAGTAAAATTTCGTAATATAATTCTATGAAGTATCAAACAATTATATTTTAAAAGTAATTTGTGGTCAAAGTTGAGTAAAAAAGTCAAACTAATAAACTTGTAAAAGAACAGAGGGAGTAGTATTTTCTTACATTTTTTGGTGAGCTGAAGGAGCGATTACATAACAGGCACATGTGTATTGTAAATTTTAGCAAAACATACGTACCGTGTATATCTAGAATACACTCCACACGTATAGCGTGTGTCGTTATTCTAGTAATAAATGAGTAAAAAATTCATATTCAATTGAGAATTGAAATTTCAGATTAAATGAAGGTGTAGTGTATTTATAGGAAAATAAGTACGTATAGTTCTTTTAGGAAAATGAGTCAAAACTCATGTTTGAATGAAACTTGAAATTGCAGATTAAATGAAGATTGTAATTGAATTTTCAGAATGAGGTCCAAATTATATGAATCATGGAAGCATGTCAGGTATCCAACGGTATATCTTCCCAAGAACTAGACAAAAAATCTCACAATGTCAGGATTGATATCTTCCAATTTCACAAACCTAGAATTTGATTTTTTTTTTTATTCGATTTCAATAAATTCAAAAAATATATATTTTGAAGTGCTATAATTTCATTAATTTCAACTTCTAAACACTCTTAAAATGTTAAATATGTTTTAAAAAAATTGGTGACCAACGACCCATTGGACGGGATTTTTCGGAGTCTGATCTATATTTCCGTCACTGCACTTTTGGCACCGCAACCGCGATCCATTGGAAATGGTCTGACTCTTACGTTTCAAGATAATTTTCAATTTGACAAAGCACATTTAGCGTACAATATAAGTTCCAATATAAATCTTACTACATTTTAATGATCTCTAATTTTACTCATACAATCATATATAAGTTCCAATATAAATCTTACTACATTTTAATGATCTCTAATTTTACTCATACAATCATATATATATAAGTCATCATCGATCTTGTTGTTGCCATGCATATCATGCTCAAAATTCTGTTGGAGAGAAGTCTTCGACTCCACGACAGTTAATAATCCCCGCTAGGGCCTTTACCACCTGTATGAGACGATAACAACTACAACAATAATAATAGTCCAATGAATCTAGTAACAACTTCGAACTTTTAAATGAAAATATATGTATGTGCAACATACCTTGCTCATTGAGTATCTAGTCTTGGGATCCCAGCTAATACATTTATCCGCTATGCGAACTAACCAATATAATTGGTGTAGATCAACACTGTCTTGTATAGCAGGGTCTATCAAATCCATATATTTCTTCTGTCTCAGCAGTGGCCTTGCCTACATACAAGAATAATCAAATAACATGTTAGTATGAAAAGGATAAAAGAAGTTGCAATGTTCTTATTATAAAAACTTTCTTGAAATATAAACTTTCCTTTTCAAGCATGTTGGTTAGCTAGTCAATATATATAGAGCATTTGAAGATTGACTTCAGATAAAATTACCCATCTCAACAAGCTTTGCCCATTTGTATCTTGTATGGTTTTCCTGCCAGTGATCAACTCCAGGAGAACAACCCCGAACGAGTAGACGTCTGCCTTGTTCATGTCTGTCCCGGTTTCTTCATACTCCGGTGATAAGTATTCAAATGTCTTGAGCACCGTTGTCGTGGAAGAGTACTGGCCTAATGCCTCGTATTGATTAGTCGCTAGCCCGTAGAAAGATATCTGATTCAGGTCATTTGGAACCATATATATGAGTCATCAATCAAACTTTGAGTACTGAAGTAGTATTAGACATGTACTAGTATTTATTAGTCTTACAAAGGGATGATAATCATGAGTGATGAGGATATTGCCTGGCCTCATGCTTCCATATATACATACTCTGTGCAAACTTTCTAGACCTTTAGCAGCCCCAAATGCAATCTTGATCCTCTTTTCCCATGTCAATCTCTTGCTTTCCTCTTCAAAACCCGCAATGTGTACATCAAGTAACATTCATATGGATGACGGAACAAAGCGTCTCAAGAAATATCATTATCAAGGAAGCATAGAGTTACCTGATAGATGCATGTTCAGTGAACTGTTACAGATGTATTCGTAAACGAGAAACTTATGCGGCCCTTCCGAACAAGATCCTAAGAGCAATGCCACATTTTCATGTCTAACTCTCTCAAGAACTAAAACTTCTCTCCAGAACTCTTCCTCTTTAATTGTTCCTGAAGGGTGCTGCCTGATCAGAGTTCTCCGCTTATCATTCATTAGCCCAAGATAAATATTCTTTCCATGTTCTGGCACCAGATTTACTTTGGAGAACCCGTTTGTCGCTAGTTGTAGTTCAGCGTAAGTGAATTTCCTCGTATAACCTCCACATGGCCTCTTGTTCCTGCACACGGAGCATGTCGAATGCTTGACTTTATCCTTCCCCCAGTCCCCTGTACATGCTTCCAATATTTCAAATAATACAATTGAAGACAAGTATAACACACTGTCGAGTTTGTTGACTTACCATAACCTGAACTCGAGGCATCTTTGTTTACTATGCTGTATTCCTCCGCCTGAGGTGGCCTTATGACCTTAAAACTGTTGTCAGCTCTCATCCTTGATATTGCACACGAAAGATTCTGCGTGAAGTACTTCGTTTCTTTCTTCAGTTGCCTGTCAAATTTCAGCCAGGAACAATCAACTATAGTTCATCTAATAAAAATTGATTGAAGCCATAAACCAGGCCTATTATCAATGTTGCAGTTACCTATGAAGAATCGCATGTGTAGCTTGGAAACTCTTGGCATATGCTGCAGCAACTTCTTTGAGGCCTGCTTCCACTACTATCTCAAATTCGACCTATGTATGCATCAAACAGCTTCATTGTCCATCCATGTACTACTTGTATTGAAAAGTTAAAATGCATTGCAAGTAAACAAGCCTGTTACTGACCTGTAATGGTTCGAGGATCTGCATTATCTGCTTAAACTCTGCACAACCTTTGTATCGACCCAACGCCTTATGTCTTTCTTCTTCTATATCTTCCTTGTGCTTGTTGATTGTCGCACTTGAATGAAGTTTGGTCTTTTGTGCTGCATAAATGCAGTTCAAAGAAGAAAACATCCTCAATTACCAACACTTGTATCATATGATCCGAGAAAAGAAACGCAAATTAGTCTTACTTTGCAAACACCATCCTGTAAGTTCAGTAAAAGCCTGAACGATTCCAAGAATCCTGAGTTTGTCTCCAGTCGTGAGCGATAATTCAACCAGAACGCGTCTGACAAAGATGCTGCTTAGCGCGCTCGAAGCATCTTGGATTATTATCACCCTCTTAATGTTCATTGACATGATATAGTTTTCGGTATAAGATACAACTGCAAAAGACCAAAACATTCATGATTGACCAGGATTACCCATGAAACACTTGAACAAAATAACTTGAATTAGTGGCGAATCCAGAAGCATATTTTAGAGGGTCGAGTTTAACTCATGATAATTTTTCCCAACTTAATAACCTTATCATTTACTAATCTATAGTAGAATGAGCAAAGAATTTATAGTTATCGTTATTTTATCACTTGACTCACATATTTTTTGTACACTAGTAATCTTTAAAAATTATCATTATTTTATGTACTTGTAATATTGTTATCATATTTTAGGTAAGTACAAGTAAATGTTATTTGATATGTTGAGAAAATTATTATTTTTGGATAATAGAGATTAAAGAAAAGCCACTAAACAAAGTGATATTAAAGGAGAGTCAAAACTAAAGCTATAAAGAAGAGAAAATGAATGTATTTTTAGTTCTTGAGAATAGAGGAAAGCAGGATAAATCAAAACACCAAAATACATCAAAGGAGATGCAAAACAGCAAAAAAAAATCAAAACTTCAAAATATCAAATGAGATGTAAAACATCAAAAAAGCAAAACAAGAAATATCAAAGGAAATGCAAAACAGGAAACACACTGGGTGTTGAACCCACGACCTTTAGGTTTAGAGTGTTGTACTTAGCCACTCAGCTACAACATAAATAAACTCAAAGGGGAGTAAAGAATTTATATACCAAATGTATTATATTAAATTTTTACAACACTACTAACTTAGAGGCGGGGCAAGTCGAGCCGAGCCGAGTGACCCCTCGACCCGGCCTGGATCCGCCACTGACTTGAATGATGCTCGAAGAGAAGTGAGAATTATCAAACACATCAACAAATTAGAACATTGGCTCATTTACCTTGGAATTTAAGGTAAAGAATAGAAGAACAGCGTATTACTTCCTCCCTAACCTGAACAAAATAAGCTATGATCTCCACTGGTTAAAATCAATATATGGTGTAATTAAGCAGTTTCTTCCAGTTTCAAGTACTGTTTAAAATAATTTTGTTTGGGGTATATATAGTATACTCATATAAGAAGCCAACATACATACACTAGTTGATTAGTTCTCATGTAACATTAATTTAGGATTATATGTCACGTACAATGAGACATAAAAACAACATTGTAGTGGTGAAATAACCAAGGACAACAATATTATTCCTTACAAGTGAAACTATAATTGGTCGTATTATATGAGTTTGGCCTGTGTTATCGATGTGTTAGTTTCTTAGTTTTAAACAAAGTATTTAAAATCAAAATAGATTGCAATTATCTGTCAATATATTCTTTGTTCGTGTCTATGGGTAAAGTTTGCTCTCTTACTTGATTAACTTGTTCGATGATGTCCGATATAGTGTTGGGTTTATCTTTGTCCGATTTAGTGTTGGGTTTATCTTTGTCCGATTTAGTGTTGGCTTTATCTTTGTCCGATTTAGTGTTGGGTTTTCTCTTTTTTGTTATTAAGTTTAGAATCTTTGTGGAAAGTATATGATTGTATATTATCAAGAAGACCATATGATATCACTTAGAACAAAGATAATGTTAGTAATGGAGCTAATTATATCACAAGCGAACAAAAACTTTTACACGGTAGCTGCCTAGCTAACAAAATGTTAAAATTTGCGTAAGTTTTAAATTTCCAAAAGCAACGAGCTAGTCAGCTAGAACAAGAAGATTATTCATTTACATGGTCTTTTTCTTTGTTTTTTTTTTTTCATTACTACAACTTACGTGTCATAGATAGAAATGAACCCTTTCAGAATTCGGAAGAAATCCAAAAAGTTTTAATTAACGAAGCTTTTAGTACTAATCGCTATTAAGAATTGTCAACCATAAGTCAAAAGCAGGTTTTGTTAATTAAACATGCTACCCAGCCACATCTTAATTAATACTCATCACTTAGACCAATTGTTAGAAATTAGAACATCCCACATAGTATATGTAAACAATATATAAGGTGAATAAACTTCTCCCCTTAATAAGACTTTTTAATGGGATGATGGCTCATCTTAAACATATAATGTCGATAAACTTCTCCCCTTAATAAGGTCTTTTAATGGGATGATGACCCATCTTAATATAGGTTAAAATGGACCCACGAGTAAGGCCTTTTAATGGGACAATGACCCATGTTAATATAGGTTGAAATGAGCCCACGAGTGAAGGGGGTGTTAGATATATTATTAATATGAGTGGATTAGTTCCACACCCCTTTATAAGTTCGAGCTTTTAGATGAGATGGAATTATATCACTAATATTTTATTCTTTTAGAGCATACTGTACCAGTTGTTACACCCTAACATTTAAAAAAGTATATTTTCATTTTAATATCATATATGCTCCGTTTATTAAACTATGACCCATTAAAGAATTCTTTCTCTTAATTAAAAGTTCTATATAAATATTGTTGGAGAATTGGTTTGTTAAAGCCATTTCTTAAATTGATGTTGTTAAGAGGAGAATTAGGCAATAATTTAAATAGGTTACACCGCACGGTTTGTCATGTTCTTAGCTCGTTGCGAAGTGGGTTGCGCAAGCTTCGTAATGGTGGAAGACATGCGAGCAAACCAATTCTTGGTGTGAAAGTTAAATTGGCTCAATGTGGTGTGGTTGATAAATTATCACACATGGGAAAAAATGAAGGAAACTTCAGTTCATTGATTGTTGGCCTTCAATTTTACTCCATTACTAAGAGTTCATTACTAAAGCGTTAATAAAGTGACTTGTAACTCTTCACTAATGGTAGTAGTAATGTAACTCTCCACTAATGCTATGTGTTAATAATTATAATGAAGATACTTATTTATTGCAACCCTTGAGCTACTCTTGTGAGGCTATAAAAGGATGTCTATTCCCCATATGAAAGACACATCTTGAAAACATATCATCTCTTCTCTTCTACACTAAATTTTCTACATTATAGATAATTCGAGAGTTTCTTCACTACTAAAGTTCGACGGAGCTTCTACTGTAGAGCTTCCAGTAGTTACTGAGATTGGGCGTTGTACCTTGGGAGCTGATTGTCCGAGGAAGGCCTGAAGCTTACTAAGGCGGGCAAATTCAGCTTAAGGGGAAGTGGTCACACTGCTGTCTCGTCCAGGATTTAATCCGAATAATTTTCTTTAATCTCTAAACTTGTAACCAGTTGTAGTAAGTGTAATCATCTTTCCTCTTGTAATTCCATTACATATATTGTACTGACCTTTCTTGCAGCTTACAAAGTGCTAACCGGAACTAACAAATATATAATTACAGGATTTTTCAGAAGAATTTGGTATTTTCTTGAATGAGAGAGAAGTTAGCGATCACCTGAAAATGAAACAGATCACTTGAACCAGATGGAATGTTTTGACACGATCGACATCTGCCTTATACTAGTAGTGCAATTTTCTATAGGAGTATTTGTTTTGGCACGATCGACATGTGCTAAGATGAGCTGCATTGCATTGTCGTAGGAAGTCTTGGCCGGCGTCACGCTTCTCCGCCACATAGTGACGGGAGAGTTTGTGGTGTCCTCTTCATTTTTTTTTAAAAATTTCCGTTTAAATTTCAAACGGTTATAACTTTTAAAATAAAAATGCAAAAAATAAATAAAAATCACCAACGGCTTTATTTTTTCAAGATCTATAAAATGAGATCAGTCTTGTCTATATTTGGATCATCCCATCTCCAACTCCTCTTTCTCTCTTAAATAAACTTAAAACACTCTCTTCATTCCAAAACACCAACCATCTCCACTTCAATTTTCCGGCGACATGGACGGAAACTTGTTCACTCCGGAAACTCTGAGGTGGATGCAAGAAAACACACCCGAAGCCTACGAAGCGTGCATGAAAAAGCTTAACAAAAACACCTCTCCACAACCCCTACCGAGCTTTGTTCGCCCTTTGTTCGAAAGCTCGTACGAAGACCCCTACACTCAAAATTACCATTCTCCAATCTCACAAACACCAATGTTTTCGCAAGCACCACCGGAAGTTGTTCCTGAGACGCAGCCTGAAATTCAACCGATCCGGAGGCGTGGGAAAGGGAAAGCCAAAGACACGGAAGGAGGGACGATCAATAAAGGCGAAGGACGTGGCTCACCCTACAACACGAATGAGGACTTGGTTCTCATCTCTTGTTACATGGCCGTTAGCGCAAATCCGATCATTGGCACGAATCAGAGGTATGCAAGTTTGTTCAAGAAAGTCGAGGAGAAGTTCGAGGACGTGCGAAGAGATGGGAGGATGTCCGGTTTGGAAAAAAAAGCGGAGTCATGATTCACTTCGTCTCAGATTTAAGCGGATGAGAGATGACATTAATTGGTGGGTGATTTGTGTGGATCGTGCTACTAGGGTTGTCGGCGATCGGAGTGGCTACAATGAAGCCAATGTAACTGAAACAGCCCAGGAATTCTACAAAGAGAAGTCCGGTTGTAACGCCGGATTCAACCTATTCAAGCAGTGGGATGCCATGAAACAGTACCCAGAGTGGGAAACGAGGATGAACTTGGAGGAAACATACAAGAAGGCCGCAACAACTCCGAGGATTGATGTTCTAGTTGATGATGACCAACCAATGGCATCAGCAGGTGCTAGTAGTGGGAGCAAGCCCGGTGAGGCGATGTCGATGTCACGCCTAGCAAACGTCCTATGGGTCGTGACAAGGCAAAGAAGATGGCTAGAGGTGGTAGTTCCGGCAACTCCTCAATGGATGTAATGAGCGAGGGATGGGTTAACTTTAATGAAAGTTATCCCCAATACCTTGAGTTGGAAAGACAGAAGCTGGAGTTTGCCCGGCAAAAGGAAGAACGTAGGATGAAGGAGAAGAAGATGGACATGTGGATGACACTTATGGGGAACTATGCTAACTTGACGCAGACATAAGGGAGTTTGTGATGCACCGTATGAAATTGTTTCCGTCCGAGTAATGGTTGAAGTTGAGAGCTTGTTTTAGTTTGCTTGTTTCGGTTTGCTTGTTTTAGTTTGCTTGTTTCGGTTTGCTTGTTTTAGTTTGCTTGTTTGTTTTTACTTCCCGAAGTGTGGCTTGTTTGTGTTTTACTCTTCCAAGTGTCCGTTGTAATAAAATCAGTCATACATCTCAGACATCTTATCTTTGCTTTGTCAGAAATGAGTCATACATCTCAGACATCTTATCTTCAATTAATGAGAAATCCAATGCATTATGACTCAGCTATGACTAAGAAATGAGTCATACATCTCAGACATCTTTATCTTCAATTAATGAGAAATCCAATGCATTATGACTCAGCTATGACTAAGAAATGAGTCACACATCTCAGACAACCTGTCTATATAATGCAACCATAGAACACATTTTTATACACAACAAACTACTTGCATTCATCCCTTCTTCCATTTTCTTAACTACACAGAAAACACTCTATCTACTTCAATTTTTCAAAGATAATCATGTCCAATTCATCATCTGATGATGAAAGCTTGCTTGGTTCTTCTTCATCCAATCATTTCGCACAAATCCAAACCATGATAATGCAAAATGTACCAAATATGATCCAACAATTCCAGCAACATCAACAACCGGACGAGCCACGACGGCCTAAGAAGAAGCGTGCTTACATTGACAGAAGTCGAGAAGAGCGTGGCAAACAATTGGAGGAAGACTACTTCGGGGTTAACCCACCATATGCAGATAAATTTCGACGGAGATTCAGAATGGAGAGGTCGTTGTTCGAACGGGTGATTGCTGGTGTAGTGCGTCAAGATGATTACTTTGTGTGCAAGCCAAATGGTCTTGGCCGACCGGGGTTAACCGCACTACAAAAATGTACCGCAGCCATTCGTATGCTAGCTTATGGGCTTCACGACTTTGTGATTAGTATTGCCGACTTGGTGAAAGCACGGCCCTCAAGTGTCTTTCGCATTTTTGTGATGCTGTGGTGGCTGAGTTTGGTCCAACATATATGCGGAGGGCCAACGAGGTCGATGCTCGAAGGATTCTGGCAATCAACGCTGCAAGAGGATTTGTGGGCATGCTTGGGAGTATCGATTGTATGCACTGGACATGGAAGAACTGTCCCAAGGCGTGGCACGGTCAATTTCAAGGCAGAAGCAAAAAGCCTACCCTTGTTTTAGAAGCAGTAGCTCCCAAGATACTTGGATATGACATTCATTCTTCGGGATTTCCGAAAAATACAATGACTTGTCGATCGTGCAACGTTCACCGGTGTTCGACGATCTCCTGAACGGCACGACACCTCAGATTAACTTTGAGGTCAATGGCCATCAGTACAACATGCCTTACTACCTAACCGATGGCATCTACCCAGCTTGGGCTACATTTGTTCCTGCCATCCCGAATCCGGTAACGCACAAAGAAGCCAAATTCTCTGAGCGTCAGGAGTCTTGCCGGAAAGATGTGGAACGTGCTTTCGGAGTACTGCAAGCACGATTTGCAATTGTACGAAATCCCGTCCTTGCACACAACAGGGAGACACTCAAAAAGATTATGGATTGCTGCATCACACTCCACAACATGATAGTTGAGGATGAGCGCCACAAATACCTAAATTATGACAAGGAAATCGAAGAGTTCGAACAAGATACCCGTGAGAATGTACCCCATGTGATTGACGGAGTTCGTATCCGATGAGCACAATCAACAATAAACTCTATCCCGGAATACTTGAACTTTTCACGGCAAATGCACAGTAGGTGCACGCATGAACACTACAAAAAAACAGGGGTTTAGCGACGGAATTATCCGTCGCTAAACCCCTGCCGATCCGTCGCTAAGGCCTTAGCGACGGATAGACGCCCGTCTTAATGACGGGCGTCTCTAAGGCGAATTAGCGACGGATTTGTATCCGTCGCTAATAGCCACGGAATTGGCGACGGATAGGGCGTTGACCCTCCGTCGCCATTAGAGACGGATAATTATCCGTCTCTGATCGAATTAGGGCGTGCTAGTTAATTAGAGTTTAGACGGATAATTATCCGTCGCTAAACTCGCTTTTTTAAAAAAAAATTTTAATTATTTTATAATTTTCACCTGTGTTTTTCAACAAATATAATAGTGATATGTCACAAAGGAGAAATTGCATTAATTAACCACAACGATTCGTCCAAAAAACAAATTATCCAAAATAAAGTCTACATATCCGAATATAAATCCAAATATCCAACAAAGTAAAAAAGTAGCATAGTATCCAAAATATCACAACATCACTAAGACGAGGGGTAGGTATTACGGCTCATATACAAGCTGAGCTCTTCCATCCTCCGATTCATACGAGCTCGCTCATCCACGAGATTTCCAATCTCACCGAGAGGAGTCACCGCTTCATTCACCATCCGCTCGACACCTCGTGTATAAACACCACCATGTCCCCGAGATTGTTCTTTGGGACACGGAGAAGCTTCTGCGTCGGTGTCTCGCCATAACTACCAAGACCATAAACCCGACCCTTGTTGTCCGGGTGGGTTGAATAGAAAGATCCGGTCTTGTTCTTCCACGGACAACTCCTCACCTCGAATTTCTCCGCAATGATCCGCTCCACCTCACTCTGTAATAGTCAAGTGTATACGAAATGAGCTACAATTTCATATTTAATTTATAATACACATGCATATACAACTGTAACACTTAGTAAATACACATACCGCAATAAGCTCGGACTTCTGGTCCACCCAAACGCCGTTCTTGAATTTCCCCATCTTCATTTGCTCTAGGCAAGTCTTGGGTTGGTTCAGGTTCAGCTAAAGAACATTATATATTGCAACAAGTAGTTAATAAGTTGGTAGGAATGAAAACAAGTGGTAAATTGGTATAAATGAAAGCAATACACATGTGTACAAATCATGTTGTAATCAGAACACACATATATATACTTACCGACATCTGGCGATCAGTGACAACAGCTCGTGACCCGAAGTGATGCCTGGCAGAGCCCTTACCATCTCGCTCGATCATGGTTGCTCATTCTTGTAGGACTGATCCTCAACGTGATTAAGTCTCCAATACTCATGCCACATAGCCCACTCTTCGTCCCCAATATGCCTATACTGTGGCGGCTTTCCTTTGTCTCGGTATTTTTTCCTTTCCCCATTTCTTGCATGTTATAAAGTTTTTGTCTCTTACCAAAATTCCCATTACAAATAAAGCATTCCAACCCTTTAATGCGAATTTATAAATTATAAATTACATGCATTTTACGAATGTAATCACCAAATTATATCAACACACTTCATTAATTAAATTCTCATAATTTATAATCTAGTACATGTATAAATTTATCAAATGAAACAATTGCAAATCTTAATTAACATACTTAACATACTTAAATCAAAACTACGACATACTTAACATTATACTAATTAACAATTCAAATAATTTCACATCTCAAAGTTAATTAAACATACAATTACAATTGCTTAAATTAGTCTAAATTAACTAAATTTTCCAAATATGTCAAAAAGTTAGGGTTTCAAAATGAGGTACTAAATCTTCATAATTTTACTAAATATACACCAATATCAAATTAATTAAAAGTCCAACATACTTACAAACATACTATACTAAAAATTCAAATTCACAATCAATATATATCAATTGCACATCTCAAAGGTAAAACATTACCTAATTACATCTAAACTAAGTACTATATACTCTCCATTTACATTCAATTGCTCAAATTAGTCCAAAGTAACAAAATTCCCAAATATAAAAAATTAGGGTTTACCTTCGAATTCGGAGAAATGAGCGGATGGAATTTGAAATTGACGGCACAATTGACCTCCTTGAATCACGAGCTTCGAATGTACACGAAGAATGGACAAAATGGTTGAGATTTGGACCGGAATGGCTTTGTGCGAAATAAGGAGAAGAAAGGAAGAAGAATGAGGAAGAAGAGAAAATGGGGAAGGAAGCATTCTGCTTCCCGTAAAAAACTGGAACTCTAGCGACGGATAGGCTATCCGTCGCTAATAACGACGGATAAGCCTATCCGTCGCTAGAGTTCCAGTTTTTTTTTAAAAAAAATTATTTTCCCTTTTTTTTTTTTCTTGGTCAAAGAATCTAGCGACGGATAGATTATCCGTCGCTAGGTTTAACGACGGATAGTCGTATCCGTCGTTAACTAAAGACGGATAAGCCTATCCGTCGTTATGTTTAACGACGGATAGGCTTATCCGTCGTTAAACCTAGCGACGGATTTTATCCGTAGCTAGAGCTAGCGATTCGTCGCTAGCTAGCGACGGATAGATTCCGTCGCTATTCTTCCGTGGCTATTAACAGGCTTTCTTGTAGTGGAAGAACTCCAAAGGGACTTGATGGAACATATTTGGAGAATGCGTTGACCGTGGAGATTGAGCTTCACCAATCGTGTAGTGTATGTTTGTTTGTTTAATGCATTCGTGTGTTGTGTGTTTGTTGCATTTTCATTTAGTTTTTAAATTTTCAGCGGTTTGTTGTAATATATTCCTGCCTCTTGCCCAATAAATTATAAAACGAGTTTAAAAAATGCAATTTTACTAATTTCAACTTCTAAACACTCTTACAATATGTTAAATATGTAAAAAAAAATTCAAAATTCCGTGACGGCTCCGTGACGCGTCACCCAATGCAGCAAAATCTCGTCACGGATCTCGTCACAGGCCGGTGACGCATCACCGAGCCGTCACCCAATGCGGGTAGTCTAACAGACTCATGCATCTTTATGTAGCTTAGAGAATTAATTATGGAGTTTAGAGTGAGAATCTCGAGAGAAACGTAGAGACCCCCTAGGTTCCGGCCACCAAGCCACCATATCGTCAGCCCTATAGCCAAAAGCCTTCCCCTTCTTTCCGACCCTTAGAACATCGTAGGTACCCTGATAGCACTGGTTCAGCTTGGATCATGGCGAAATCCGGAAGGATTGGAACAGTAGGCCAAATGCGGTGGGTTAGAGAGGTGACCAGAAACTCATCTTCTATTTACGTGTCAAACTTCCCGGAGGAATGGAGTAACAGCCATCTGAAAGAATGCATGAAGAAGATAGGAATTGTTAAGGATGTCTTCATTCCGTTCAAAAGAAACAAGTTGGGAAAAAGGTTTGCATTTGTTAGGTTTGGAGAAAACGGGAATATTGAGGATACTCTGAAACTGATTCAAGGACTAAGCATTGGAAGTGATCAGGTCATTGCAAATATTGCAAGGTTTGATAGAAGTGCAGGAGGAAAGGATCGAGGTGTAAGTAAGGAGAAATATGATATAACTGCGCAACAAAAAAGGGTGGAAGGGAAGAGTTATCTACAAGCAGCAGTAAATAAGATGTCGTCAGAGGTGGAAGGAAATAGTACTCGGGACAAGGAAGATTTTCCGGGCAGAAGCAAAGGGTTAAACTCGTACCAGCAGAATGGGAAAGTAGCAACGTTTACACCGGATAAAAATTGCGTAGCTTGGGCGAAGAATTGCTTGATCGGAATTACGACGAAGGAACTTACAAGTGAGGAGGTGCAGGAATTTTTAGTAGCCAGGGGATATGGTCAGATCAAGGTTATGAAACTAGCAAAGGACGCATGGGTACTGGATCCGGGATCAAAGGATGAACGGACCAAACTCTTGAATGAAGATCGAGGGTGGATAGAACTCTGTTTCTGTAGTATTCGAAGATGGAATGAATTAGATGTTAATGGTAGAAGGAAAACATGGCTATCCATTTATGGGGTACCATTGCACGCCTGGAGTGATCAATTGTTCCGTAAAGTGAGTAATTCTTTCGGGAAGATTGTAATGATCGATCAAGCAACGACGCAGAGGAAGAACCTCCAATTCGGTCGTGTTCTTATTGAAACTCCCATAATGGAAACAGTATGCAAAACCGTAGCGGTACAAATTTGGGACAAAATTTACGACATTAAACTGTTGGAGGATTCCTCAGGGCAAGAACAAGGCAGTCAAGATTTTCTTCAAGAATCTGATTCTTCGTCGGAGATGGAAGATTCAGAAACAGAGGACGAGGTGTCTGACGAAGAAGTCGAAGAGTCGCTACAGTCGAAAGAGGAAAGGTTGGATGACGAGAATTTCATTAATGATAACATCAATAAAGCTGGTTGGGAAAAGGAAAAGGAGGGCTTGGAGAACCATAACACATTGGAGACTGCACCAGAATTAAGAAATACTAGAATTGAGGAGTTTGAGAAGCAGAATGTTGGACAAGATGAAGGAATTAAAGAGATGACTGACTCGTTAATTACAAAAAGGCTGCTGGACTGTTTTGGAATGGATAATGGGCCTGAGGACAAACAATTGGATAACAGCGAAGATTGGGCCGGGAAAAATGATTTGGATAGTGGGGAGATTAATGGTATTGGGCTGAATCTGCAAATGGATCCGATAAGTAATAAATCAGGAGAAATTGAGAACGATGGCCCAAAAGATACAGGCGAATCCCAGATGCACAGGAGAGACGATTTAGAGGCTACGAATTTGCAGTCTCAGGTGGAGTCAGAGGATCCATTTAACCTCTACCCAATTATTCATCGTCAAAACGATCAAATCAAAAAGAAAAACCAAAGAAAAAAGATGGATATCAATAAAATCCTACAAAGCAGAAGAAGATTGTTGAAATCGATCCCTAAGGTGATTGCGGATCGGTTATGACGGAGTGGGATTAATGAGGAGTTCACGAATCCGAGAAGAGGAAGGAAATCAAGAAAGCCCGACTCGCAGTTCGAAGATCAAGAGAGATGGAAAAGGAGATGGAGCCGACCGACAGTGATATTGAAGCTTGTAATAGAGTAATCTTGCTAAAAAAAGCAGAAGAAGAGGCAATTATCCTTTGGGAATTGGGAAATAATATGGGGTTATTGGAAAGTGAAGATAGAGAGAATATTGTGGCTCAATTTATCGATTGGGAGCTGAGGGAGAAGGGTGAGGTTGGGGTTTAGAGTCTTTGGAAAGGAGATGTTTGAGGCTGGGGTCTCGAATTTGGGTGCAGTGAAGGAGTGGAATAAGGTTGGGGTCTCGATTCTGGGTACTGGAAAGGAGTTGATTGAGGTTGTAAATGAGGATTGTTAGCTTTAATGTGAGGGGTTTGGGTGGAAGAATTAAGCGAAGCTCGGTTAGAGATTTGGTAACAAAAGAGAGGGTAGATCTGATCTGTTTACAGGAGACTAAACTGGATGGTGTAGACGCTAGGCTAGCTTCGATTCTCTGGGGTAATAAGGAGTGTGACTGGATTTTTAGTAGATCAGAAGGAATGTCAGGAGGCTTATGTCAGATTCAGGATAAGACGGTATTCACAAAAACTGAGCTGTGGGGAGAACAGGGGTTATTGGGAGTGACAGGTTTCTGGAATGGAACCATTGTGAATATAGTAAATGTTTATGCGCCGTGCAACATTGAAGGACGTAATAAATTATGGAGAGTACTGGGAGAAAGGATGAAGGATAAGGAGGAGGAACGGTGGTGCTTCTGTGGTGACTTTAATGTGGTAAGAACTGAGGAGGAAAGAAGGGGTAGTGGAAGAATGGATAGAACAAAGGAGATGAGAGAGTTTAACGAATTTATTGAGAAATGGGGATTAATTGATCTGCCTTTGGTGCGGCGGAAGTTCACATGGTATCGTAGTCATGGGAGCTGTTGTAGTAGACTGGATAGATTCCTACTGTCAGGAAAGTGGATAGAGAGCTGGCCGAATTTAGTTCAGTATGGTTTGAAAAGAAAGGTGTCGGATCACACGGCAATTTTGTTGAAAGAAGTTGCGGAGGATTGGGGCCCGAAACCCTTCAAGTTTATGAACTTCTGGACAAAAGAAAAAGGTTTTCGTGAATTAGTGGAAAAGGAGTGGAAGGAGAATAAAGTTAGAGGTTGGAGTGGATACGTGCTAAAGGAAAAACTAAAGGCGTTGAAAGAAAAAATCAAGAAGTGGCACGGAGATCAGTTTGGAAGCTTGGAAAAACAAATTGAGGCAAAAATGGATAAAGTCAGTGGTCTGGACAGGAAATTGGAAAAAGCGCAATTGAGTGAAGAGGAAAGTAGAGAGCATAAAGTGGTGTGGGACGATCTTAATAAGCTACTGGAAATTAAAGATGGTTTGCGTTTTCAATAAGCAAGGAATAAGTGGCTGAAGAATGGTGATACGAACTCAAAATTCTTCCATATGAGCGTGGCGAAAAAGGGTCGTCAGAAATTATTAAGAGGTCTTAGAATCAAAGGGAAATGGAGAGAAGGCGTGGTGGAACTGAAAGAAGGGATAAAGGAGTATTTCCAGAATTTATTTAGCAAGGGAAGAAATCATGGGACGAGCTGGAAATCTGGGCTACAGGGTAAAAAAATCAGTAGTGAAAGTTCTGAAATCCTGGAAAGACTGTTTGATGAGGAGGAAATAAGGAGGGCAGTATGGGATTGCGGGGTGGATAAATGCCCAGGCCCAGACGGGTTTAATTTTCATTTCTTTCGGGAGTTTTGGGACCTGTTAAAAGATGATTTGGTGGCAATGTTTCAAGACTTTTTCAGGAATGCAAAGCTAGTCAGAGGGCTGAATAGTTCTTTCATAACCTTAATCCCGAAAACCAAAAATCCTACTGCTATTGAAGAATTTAGACCCATCTCGCTAATCGGTAGTATTTACAAAGTGGTGTCTAAAGTTCTTGCAAACCGATTGTCAAAGGTCTTGGAGGAGGTGATCTCTAAAAGTCAGTCTGCCTTCATAGGTGAGCGAAACATTCTTGACGGGGTTGTGGTGGCCAATGAGGTGGTGGATGAGGCAAAGAAGAGAAAAAAGAGCCTTTTCTTGTTCAAGGCCGATTTTGAAAAAGCCTATGATTCAGTCAGTTGGGAGTTTCTGATAGGAATGATGGAAAATATGGGCTTCGGTAAAAAGTGGTGTAAATGGATAAATGAATGCATCTCGACGGCGGAGGCTGCAGTGATTATTAATGGGAGCCCGACAAGTAATTTTCAGATGAAACGGGGTTTACGACAAGGCGATCCGCTATCACTGTTTTTATTCCTCATTGTGGCAGAAGGGTTAAGCCGAATGATGCAGAAAGCTCGCAATAATAAGTTGTTTAAACCTTGTTTGGTGGGCAGAGCGAAAGTGGAGATCTCACACCTACAGTTTGCTGACGACTCTTTATTCTTTGGAGAGGCGGTGGAGTCTAATCTGAGGACTTTGAAAAGTGTCTTGCGTTATTTCGAATGGTACTCTGGACTAAAGATCAACTTTCATAAAAGTTGTCTGATCGCAATCGGTGTGGAGAGAGTCTGTGTATCTAGGTGGGCTGAAATTCTAAATTGTAAGTGTGCGGAGCTGCCTTTTCCATATCTGGAGTCCGGTGGGTGAAATCTGGTGAAAAAAGGTTTGGCAAAAGTTGAAGACAAATTGAAAAATCAATGGCGACTTGGGAAAGTTACCTACCTCTCTTTGAGGGCGTCTGGTTCTTACGAATTAGGTCTCTTCTCTTCCGACATATTTTCTTTCCTTTTATAAACTACCAATCAACGTCTGAACTGTTTGACTAGCCTTGGAGGAACTTTCGGGGGGGAATCTGGAAGATAAGCGGAAAATTGCGTGGGTTAATTGGGAAGTTGTGTGTCGGTCTAAGAGTGAAGGCGGGTTGGGGGTCAAAGATTTGAAATGTTTCAATTTGTCGATGTTGGGTAAATGGGTGTGGAATCTGTTATCTGGGGGTGGGGAGTGTCTGTGGTTACAGGTGTTGGAATCAAAGTATGGTAGTTTCAGTCTTTGTGTTGATGAAATGGTTAATGGTAAATCTAGAGATAAGTTGTGTGCGTCTTGGTGGCGGATCTTGTCGGTCTAGTAGGTAGAGAGGTGGTTTAGGGAAGGTCCGTGAGAAAAGTTGGGGACGGTTTGGGGACTAGGTTTTGGAAAGATGAATGGGTGAGTCTTGGCTTGAGACTTTTGGATGTTTTCCGCGTCAGTATAGTTTGGAATTAGAGAAAATTGTTGGGTAGATTGTCTAAGGAAAATGAGAACAACTTTTAAGGGGTCTTGGAGAAGGTCTCTCTTTGTGTGGGAGGAACAGTTGGTTGAAAACTTAAAATGTTTAATTCTTAAACCAAATTGTCTTTCACAGGTACCGGATAAATGGATGTGGAAGTCGTATGTGGATCAACGATTTCGTGAAATCTGGGTATAATAACTTGCGGTTGCTCAATCAAGAAAGACAAGAAGAGCAGCCTGAGTGGACGTCGACTGTCTGGAATAATTTCGTACCTTTGAAGATCAATGCCTTTTGCTGGAGAATTATGCTGGATCGTGTACCAACCTTGGTTAATTTGCGAAAAAGGAATGTAATCTGGCAAGATGAGGATGCTTGGTGTCGTCTATGTAATGAAGAATTGTCAGAAACAGTAGCACACTTGTTTGGTGAATGTAAGGTGAGCTGGGAAGTGTGTAGAAATCTGGGTAATTGGCTGGGAATAAATATCAATATGGGTGGGAGTCTTGAAGACAATTTGCGTTCATTTGAGTTGTTAGTTCCTGTAAAATGGCGGAAAATCTGGCAGATATTTTGGAATGCAACTATTTGGTTTATTTGGATTATGCGCAACGAGGTGTATTTTAAAGGCACAAAGTTCGAACCTATGGAGGTAGTGGAAAAGATCAAGCGCAATTCATGGGCCTGCCTGAAGAACCATAATCAGGTGTGTGCTAGCTACTCTTTCACCGATTGGGAAATCTGCCCGAAAGGAGTGCTTAATTTACTGAAGGCATAGGCGTGTTCGGTTCGAAGTGATGAATCTGGATTGATGTCTCCTTCTTTGGCCAAACCGAGGCCGATTCTTTTCCGTAGCCGAGGCCGCTTCGGTTGAGGTCACTGCTTGGTTCTGGTTGAGGTTAGTACAGTAATTTTCCATTACAGTTTAGTGGATCCACCCCGCTATTTTTGCTGTTCCGATTCACTTGGATGGACATCATCACCCTTTTCTTCCTTCCTTGCTTGGGTGGTATTCCTCCATCTGGGTTTACATTTTTACCTCCTAATTCTTGGCGTGGTAGCTCGTTACCGCGACATGCTAGATGATGGAGGTTTGGTGTTTTTTGTCGGAATGGGTAAAATAGGGGTTCCGGTTGGGTTTGGCCGAAATGGTGGGTGTTCTTGTACTTCTGTCTTCATTTTGCTTTTATCGGTTGGAGTTTTGTTTTCTATGCTATTATCCTGTTCTTGATATCCTGTGTTTTGATGAGGTTTGTATTTGGAACAAGAATTGTACTCTATGTAATTTTCAGAACATTCCTGATGTTCGTGATAAGTGATATAAATTTTTACTTCTTCAAAAAAAAAATCTTAGAGAATTAATTACAATGACTCAGTGAGTTGCCTAACCTTTTTTTTTTTTTTATATGGATTGAGATATATGACCACGATTTTTTAGTAAATTAAAAACTCCAACATTTCTAGCTATTTATTTACCATTTTGCCCGTCTATCTAGCTATTTATAAAACAGTTTGAGAGAGAATTACGTACTCTTTGTTCGTTTCAGGCTGGGGAGCTGCAGGGAGCCTACAAATTATCCGGCAGTTAGACATACGATTAAAATCTTGAGTTGAGAAAAAAAAATATTTTTTAATTAATCAGGGTTTTTTTTTTTTTTTTTCTTTCAGTAACATGTCAAACTATTGTATTTGTAGGTTATCCAAGATAAATTAAAGTTGATTCGATAGAAGATGTTGATTTTTGCTGGAATTTGGATATAGTGTATTTTAGTGGTAGCTAGGTCTCCAGGTGAACTTGGATTGGATATTTGGATGGATCAACCAAATTAAAGAGCAACTTTGACAAGACAAAACTATTAGCCGCCCAATTTTCATATTAAAAGGTCAAATGTAACATACCCTACTAAGTATTAAATATTAATCCCTCCGTTTATGTAAGAGTGTAACAATTTTTCATTTTAAACGTTTCACTAAAAATGTACATTTACTTTTATGGAAATTACTTTCATAATACAATTCATTTTTAACCATACATTTTTTGGCCCACGTGTACTTTTCCATTCAATTAATATTTCAAACTCATTTTTAACCACATACTTTTTGGTGGACTACACTTTTTTTTTTAAACTAGTATACGTGTGCACGTTACACGTGCAAAAATTAAATCAATATATGAAAACAAAATAAGTTAATCATATTTTGTTAAATCTATCTGCGTGTATAGAGTGAAAAGTGAAAGTTACAAATAAGAAACAACACAGAGAAGATGGATTACCATAATTTATCGATAAATCCTTTTTATTTTCTTTTTGAGTAAGTATTTTAATAGACTGTTTATATATACTTATCTAGAGACGGACTTATATTGTCACGAAAATTATTGATGTTATTAATCAAAATATTTATGCTGTGAACATTGATGTTTTTTTTCATATACAAAAAATATATTTTGTCAACAGCATAAACATTTTGATTGAAAATATCGATGATTTCATTGATAATATAGATCGGTCTTTAGATAATTATTTAAAGACTATTGTGTTTTTTCTTTTTATTGTAGGTCAAAATTAATTGAATTGGTCACATACCCAATTAATTTGATTTGATGTGTAGTATTCTGGTTAGATAGTAAAAGATTATTATGAAATTGTAAGAAAATTAACATCACTTCAAAAACATATTTCTCAGTCTATATTTGAGATAAGAGAAACGCGACTATATGCATTACATGTGTAAAAATTTATTTATGATATATTTTGGTTGATTATTTTATTTAAGAAGAAAAGTCCTCCACTCTTTCTAACCGTCTCTGATGAGTCAAAATTAGAAGGGTAAAAATGGAAAGAATTTTTGGTGTAAAAACTGCTTTCACATAGTTGGCTTTTATATATTAAAAGATTGTGCAAATCAAAATTGTTTCACTCTTACAGAAACGGAGGGAGTATTACACTTCATAAATGAATAGAAATTTTTAATAATGGTATAAGGATAGTAATCCTTATGAATTTTCCTTTACGCTAGGTCATTTGGATAAATACATAAATTGTGTAAAAAGGTAGTAGGATGTACCTTAAACTTATCACACGACGTTTATAATCTGAAACTTTTTAATTGTCACAAAAACAGTTTTATATTGCTAGCTAGCTAGATATCTTAAAATAATATAATTAATAATGATTCTTAATAATGTTGATCAAAATACTAAAGATCGATGGGTTAGTCATGATCTTCCCACCCACAGACAAACATGTGTTCTTATGATTATACATTTCACAAACACTATATATTAAGTCATCATTGCACCATATTTATAACAACATAGTATCAAAGTTGCTAACTTAGTTCGGACTACTTGAAACATATAATATGTGGATGATCCTATATCCGATGATTACACAAATACTTGAACCGAATAGCTAATGAGGAATTGGGACGTTTTCAGCTAACGAGACAAGAGGTTATGAACAAATGTATTAGTCTTAATTCCACTAGCGTCTACCACGATACTGGTGTATTGAGAATCGAGTATGGGAGATAAGTTGATTTAACACCATATGAGATCTAACATTACCTTAGATATACTGAAAATATAATAAAAAATACAAAGAGGAGATTTTATTCGATTAGAACTAGATTTTTTCTTGAGATATTTGATTCGATTTAGTAATTCTTTTTTTTTCCTTTTCTCTTTGGTAAAACACTAAAAATCGTATGCGTCTGGTGGACTATCATCGAAGAAAAGATCACCGTTTCGGGGATGACAACCTTGTTTTTAGACTTTCAAAATAAGTCGATACATTAGCAAGTAGCACGACACGTAAAACAAAGTCAATTGGTCTTTTCCATCACTTTGACATCGGTCAAAATAATAACAAACACGCATGAGGAAAAACTCTTTTAACCATAATATAGGAATATTAGATACAATTCCTTGGTGGATGTTTTAAAATTTAAATTTAATCCAATTGCATTTCTCATCCTATTCTACTCTTCTTCCCTACGACGTTGGTCTATCTTTGAAAAATAATTTATTGTCACATTGGGTGATCGACTTCTCTATTGGAATTAATCGCCTTTCTCAGTTGTTCCAATCATCTTTCCCTCGTGCAATTTTATCATATTGACAAAAATGATAATCCCTCGACATGCAGAATTTCATACATTTTCATTTTTAACCGTCTCACAAAATTCATACATTACTAAAAAGTGAAGGTAAACCATATCCAATAATTATGAAACAATCTTAACACGCAGATTACATATTTTGTCCTTAAAATACACTTTTCTCACATTTTAAATATTTTATCATTAATTTAAATTTTCATATAAAACTACGCATTAACTCTAATAGGTACTGAAAATGGCGTATGGAATTTTTATCGTTGAGGTCTCTCGGATTTGTTTTGAGAAGAAAGCCCATATTATGAGCCATGTGCTGCCCAATCGTTGATCCCAGTTTCCTATGAGATGAGAAGGATTGAAGAATAGTAAACACATTTACAGATTATAGTACAACAAACTGACAGGTAATAATGACAGGCAACAACAGCAGCAGCACTCACTCTCTCACAAAACTGCCATCAGTCTTGTTTTGTTTTTCACTAAAAAAGACACTGTCTCGTGTTATTACTACCATTACATTTAAAGCCTCCTGCACACTAATCCTTTTCTACATACAATTCTCCTATCTCAATACATTACTCACTCATTCATTTCATCTTTCTTTCTTCCTTTTTTTCCTTTCTTTCTATACAAACACACACATTTCCCTTTTTCCTTGTATATGTTAGATGTAAATTCTCCATCTGGGATTTCTCTTATTTCACTTTCTTCTCATTCTATCCACTGCCCGGATCAAAAGGTATCAACTTTTCATCTTATCTCTTTGCATTTCCTGTTTCTGCTTTTTATTTCCTGTACATGGAATTACATTTCTTGGTTTTTTATGCAACTTGTCTGCCTGAATTAGTTCTTGTGTTGGTAAAAATGCATTCTTGATCGATCTTTTGAGTCTCTGTTAATACTCAAGAGCAGAGAACGATATTATTATTGACTGTGATTTGATGGAGATTGTACCGAGTTCTTGTGCATTTTGGGGCAATAACCTTTCCCTTTTTGTATTGAGCTTTGATTTTCATGGAGTTTGTATTGGGCTTTTGTGCAATTGAGTTTGTATTACTTACTCGAATTACTGTCTCTTGTCGGTGCACAAGTGATGTTCAAGTAAAATACGCTTCTTTTATGGAGAATTGTTTGGTAGAATGTACTACAAATTAGCTAGCACCTATTAGTACTGAATTGTCACTATTTAGTCTACTTAGCAAACACTGATTTATTGATAATACTACTGGTATCTAGAGTAAATGAGCATTGATCTTTTGGCCTCAAAGACGAGCTGCTAGTTTGATGAGTTTTTCATGCTGTCGAAACGATAATATGAATACATTTTTCGCCTTTTCTTCGTCTTCAATGTGAAGTGGATTAATATGCATGTATTTTGCCAAGTTATATGAATTAGCTCTAGGTGTTGCTTTGAATCATTTGCAGCTATGAATTCCTTGACTCATCTGTACATTCTTAAAAACTCGCCTTCATTTGTGCAAAAGTTGGTATGTAGCAGCTCAAACACTTGGAGATTTATTATATTATTGATACTTGAACGTTTATGATTGGAAATTTTTTCGTTGGGTAGACTTTGACTTGGCTGTAAGTGGGTAAATAGGCAGCTGGACTAACAAGTAACAAGTACTGTGAATTGAGCATCTGATGTTGTATTGATTCAAATTTAGCATCTTCTATAAGCTCCATTTATTTCGCGTTTAAGTTTTATGTTAACAAACTGGTTTAACTCTTTACATGCCTTTATATACTTACTATTCATGATTGGAATTTTTGCTTTAAAATAACCTTGTTTTGGTATTAAGTAGATATGTTAAAGGAAAACTAAGTTATGAATATTAAGGCTTTGATTCGAATTCAGTTACTTGCTTTATTAATTCAATGCTCTTAACACGTTCTTTTGTTCTATTTTTTAGGTGTCGAGCAGCTTGAAATCCATGAACACTGTTATTCTGGTGTAAACAGCGGAGCTAGAAGGAGCTGAGATGTCAAGCGAGAGATGTACTCACTGGTGTTATACTTGTAGGGAACCCGTAATACTTCAGAGACAAAACCCCGTATGCCCCAACTGTCGAGGAGGTTTTGTTCAAGAACTCGAAGATGCAATCAGCCCAGTCACCGAAGAGCAGAATCAAAGGCCGAGGTTCATGGAAGCCGTCTCAAATTTCCTTAGACAGCATGTCGCTGCTAGAAATAATATGTCCGATGCCCGAGGCAATTCATGGAACTCCTTCCTCGTCTTTAGTGGAGACATGCCGGTTAGGATGCCAGGTAATGGTGGAATGTTGGAGTTTCTTAATGAAACTCTTGGGTTTAGACGAGAAAATGGAGGTGATTACTTTGTAGGGCCAGGAGTTGAAGAATTTTTCGAACATGTTACACAAAATGACCAGCGTGCACCTCCCCCAGCCGCAAAGTCCTCGATTGATGCCATACCAACCATCAAGATTTCAAAAAAGCACATTCGCACTGAGTCAACGTGCGCAGTCTGTAAAGAGAAGTTTGAATTGGGTTCTCAAGTGAGGCAACTCCCATGCAAACATTTGTATCACTCGGAATGCATTGTCCCGTGGTTAGAACAACGTAGTTCGTGTCCCGTTTGTCGTAAAGAGTTAACTAGTCGAGGATCAGCCAACGAGGGCAATAGTCAGAACTCGAGGATACAAACTAGGAGCAGGAGCATGAGGGAGGGTAGAACAGAGAATTCAGGCAGGCGAAGGCGGTGGTCTTTCTTGTGGCCTTTCGGTTCTTCTCGTCCGAGCTCTAGTCGTAATGAGACAGTCGAACCCAGTCCAGTCGCTTACCATCAAGAGAATCACTACACAGAGTACAGCCATTGGCCTTTTGAGTATTGATGTCTGTAGTTGGTTTCATCGATAATCTGCTTTGATGCTGGATTCTTTTGATGATAATGTTTGACCATCCAAGTTAATTAATAAAAACTTGCTTTTCGTTGACATTATCAGAGATCTCATTCTTGGATTCTATTCTGAGTGCTTCATGTAATCTTGTGGTGTTAATTTACCATTCATTCAGCGTAGAAAAGTAGAATGATGATGATTTCAAGATAATGAATGGCAAATTTGACAGATGGTTAACCATCTTTATTTTTAGGTAAAAAGCAATTGAGAATTTCTGGACAAATGATTCCACTCTTTGCTAATGAATGATTAAACAGTCAATTTTTTGTTAGTTTAACTTCAACCAGAGTTCTCGTCTAAAAGAATGTAGACAGTATGTTGTTTATATCTGGAGTAACAGTAATCCTTACCACACTAAGTAATGTTTTTGCTATTACAAGTTAGTTCATTTTAAAGATGGTTCAAGGAGACTTACTCTTACATTTTTATGTGTATATATTACACTTATGTTTGTAGTAAAAAACTTCATGTTTTTTTGTTATGACCATAATGTTTCTTGATCCCCTTTAGACTATCGGTAAAGACTGTCACAATGCTACTTGCTATATAATCACAAAGCATTGGAAGATATCTCACGAATGACAGATTATAACCATAATATTTATCGGTCTCTTTTAGTCCATCTATAAATACAGTCCCCAGAAGGTGTAATCTTTATACAATTACTTGGCTATTGTCAATTTAATTTTTCTTTTTACTTCAATTTCTTATCCGTGTCATTTTATTATAATTTTTATATTAGTTCTAATAATTATAGTGAATTTTTAAGATTTTTAAACCTAAAAAAAGTAAACCTACTTGTATATATGGAGATTATAACACACCATTATTTTGAACGATTACAAATGTTTCGACTTTTAGACAACACGAGTTACATGTGTGCAATTTAAAAAACATCAAGTACCGTATAGAATCTGGGCACTTACTAGGCATTCGGCTTTGGACACAACAGACATAACAAATATACAGAATGCTAATGGTGGTTGAGAGTTGATATCATGATCGATTTAATTAACAAACATCCAAACCATAATCCATCAAAACAGAACTCACCAAGCATCCAGTAAAATACTACTACTTCTATGTATATTCAAACACAACAAACTCCACAGAGATTTTAGGTTGTTCCTTCATCTGTTGTAACTGCGCTGGCCTCCAAATATCCAAGATTAACCGGCCTAATAGGGGCCAGGACAGCCTAGCTTTGAGGTACTGTTTCTAAGTCTTAAGACGGCCTGCATTGCAGGCCGTCACCACCAGCTGACGCGCCGCTGACGCGTCAGCGGAGCTGCATTGCAGCTCTGCTGACGCGTCCTCAACATGGCTGCTGCCATGTGTCATTATTATTTTTTTTTTTTTAAAATCCGTTTAAATTTCAAACGGTTATAACTTTCAAAATAAAAATGCAAAAAATAAATAAAAATCACCAACGGCTTTATTTTTTCGAGATCTATAAAATGAGATCAGTCTTGACTATATTTGGATCATCCCATCTCCAACTCCTCTTTCTCTCTTAATTAAACTCAAAACACTCTCTTCACTCCAAAACACCAACCATCTCCACTTCAATTTTCCGGCGACATGGACGGAAACTTGTTCACTCCGGAAACTCTGAGGTGGATGCAAGAAAACACACCCGAAGCCTACGAAGCGTGCATGAAAAAGCTTAACAAAAACACCTCTCCACAACCCCAACCGAGCTTTGTTCGCCCTTTGTTCGAAAGCTCGTACGAAGACCCCTACACTCAAAATTACCATTCTCCAATCTCACAAACACCAATGTTTTCGCAAGTACCACCAGAAGTTGTTCCTGAGACGTAGCCTGAAATTCAACCGATGCGGAGGCGTGGGAAAGGGAAATCCAAAGACACGGAAGGAGGGACGACCAATAAAGGCGAAGGACGTCACTACAAAAAATCTGGCCTGTAGCGACGGATAGATCCGTCGCTACAGGCCATCTATCCGTCGCCCCAGCTCTAGCGACGGATCGGGCGACGGATAGAAAATCCGTCGCCCCCCTGGAGCTGTGGCGACGGATAACAATCCGTCGTCCAATTCGCGACGGATTGGACGACGGATTGACCAATTTTTTTTTTTTTAAATTGATAATGGGGCGACGGATAGAACTATCTGTCGCCCCATTTCTATTTTTTTAAAAAAAAATAAAATCCGTATTCGAATTTTTATATTCGTATACGGATTAATTAAATATCAATTTGTATTCATTATCTGAGATATTGATTTGTATTAAATGCAGTGCGGTGGTGGTGGGAGGAGAAAGGTGGTGCGGTGGTGGCAGTGGTGGTGCGGTGGTGGCAGTGGTGGTGGCAGGGTGGTGGTGGTGCGGTGGTGGTGGGAGGAGGAATGGTGGTGGTGGTGGCAGGGTGGTGGTGGTGGTGGAGGAGATGGTGGTGGTGGCAGGGTGGTGGTGCGGTGGTGGTGGAAGGAGAGAGGTGGTGGTGGTGGTGGTGGTGGTGTGGTGGTGGTGGTGGAGGTGGTGGTGGAGATGGTGGTGGTGCGGTGGTGGTGCGGTGGTGGTGGAAGGAGAGAGGTGGTGGTGGTGGTGGTGGAGATGGTGGTGGTGCGGTGGTGGTGGTGGAGGTGGTGGTGGAGATGGTGGTGGTGCGGTGGTGGTGGGAGGAGAGAGGTGGTGGTGGTGGTGGTGGAGATGGTGGTGGAGGAGGTGGTGGTGGAGGATGGTGGTGGTGGAAGGAGAAAGGTGGTGGTGGGAGGAGGAGGAGGAGAGGAGAAATGGAGGAGAAGTGGTGGAGGAAAGGAGGTGGTGGAGGAGATATATGTTTTTTTTTTTTTGCTTTTAGCGACGGATAGATCTAGATCTATCCGTCGATTTTTTTTTTTTGCTTTTGTATTTTTTGAATGAAGATTAAGATGAAAATGGGTTTTCAATCTGTAACCACAATTCATAGATTTGAAAGAAATTAAGAATTTTATGGAATAGATGTATCTAGGGAGAATTCGCTTTGAAGCGACTATTCCCTAGATACGCGCGTTGTATTATTTCACAATTGAAATCAAATTAAAAAAGACCTAAAGTTAGGGATTTATCAATCGGCAATGTTGCACCAATACCTAACCAAAGAGCAACTGCGGTACCAATCAAAAAAACGGTTGTCGCTACTGGACGACGAAATGGATTTTGGAATTTATTAACATTTTCTAAAAAGGGTACCGTTAATAATTTTTTTTTTTTTTTTTTAAAATCTTGGTCAACGCTCTGTAGCGACGGATAAACTTATCCGTCGCTACGACAGATAAATTTTATCCGTGCATGAAGCGACGGATAGAATCCGTCGCCCCGTTTGGCGATCCGTCGCTACAGGGGCGACGGATAAAATCCGTCGCCCCTTTCCGTCCCGTTACAGCAGAATTCTTGTAGTGCGTGGCTCACCCTACAACACGAATGAGGACTTGGTTCTCATCTCTTGTTACATGGCCGTTAGCGCAAATCCGATCATTGGCACGAATCAGAGGTATGCAAGTTTGTTCAAGAAAGTCGAGGAGAAGTTCGAGGACGTGCGGAGAGATGGGAGGATGTCCGGTTTGGAAAAAAAGCGGAGTCATGATTCACTTCGTCTCAGATTTAAGCGGATGAGAGATGACATTAATTGGTGGGTGATTTGTGTGGATCGTGCTACTAGGGTTGTCGGCGATCGGAGTGGCTACAATGAAGCCAATGTAACTGAAACAGCCCAGGAATTCTACAAAGAGAAGTCCGGTTGTAACGCCGGATTCAACCTATTCAAGCAGTGGGATGCCATGAAACAGTTCCCAGAGTGGGAAACGAGGATGAACTTGGAGGAAACATACAAGAAGGCCGCAACAACTCCGAGGGTTGATGTTCTAGTTGATGATGACCAACCAATGGCATCAGCAGGTGCTAGTAGTGGGAGCAAGCGCCCCAGTGAGGACAGTGTCAGTGTCACGCCTAGCAAACGTCCTATGGGTCGTGACAAGGCAAAGAAGATGGCTAGAGGTGGTAGTTCCGGCAACTCCTCAATGGATGCAATGAGCGAGGGATGGGTTAACTTTAATGAAAGTTATCCCCAATACCTTGAGTTGGAAAGAAGGTTTGAGTTGCCCGCAAAGGAAGAACGTAAGATGAAGGAGAAGAAGATGGACATGTGGATGACACTCATGGGGAACTATGCAAACTTGACCGCATGACACATAAGGGAGTTTGTGATGCCTATGAAGGAATTGTTTCCGTCCGAGTAATGGTGAAGTTGAGAGCTTGTTTTAGTTTGCTTGTTTGTTTGCTTGTTTTAGTTTGCTTGTTTGTTTTTACTTCGAAGTGTGGCTTGTTTGTGTTTTACTCTTCCAAGTGTCCGTTGTAATAAAATCGTGTGCTTTTGATGTGAAAATGAAGTGTCGATTTGATGAAAGCTTAGTGTTTTCCATGCGAAATGGTGTTACGAGTAAAAGTCATCGCTTTGCCATGATGTACGATGGATTTCGCCAACGGAGATCGTTTGGAGGGTTAAAATCGCATTTTTATAAGTTTTGGGCACTTTTTGTAATTTTTAATAGTTGTTAGAATTCGTTTTGTATTAGGTTTCCTTTCCAGCAAGTTAGGTTTTCAGTATTTAAACATTCTTAGATATATTTGTGAATTTGAATATGAATTTGAGTTTGAATTATTTGAGTTACGGAAAGTAAGTCTTGTGATTTATCCTTACTCATCGGGCATCTTATCTTTGCTTTGTCGAAATGAGTCATACATCTCGGACATCTTATCTTCAATTAATGAGAAATCCAATGCGATCATTTCGACTATGACTAAGAAATGAGTCATACATCTCGGACATCTTATATTCAATTAATGAGAAATCAATGCGATCGACTCATTTATGACTAAGAAATGAGTCACACATCTCGATAACTGTCTATATAATGCAACCATAGAACACATTTTATACACAACAAACTACTTGCATTCATCCCTTCTTCCATTTTCTTAACTACACGAAAACACTCTATCTACTTCAATTTTCCAAAGATAATCATGTCCAATTCATCATCGATGATGAAAGCTTGCTCAGTTCTTCTTCATCCAATCCTTTCGCACAAATCAAACCATGATAATGCAAAATGTACCAAATATGATCCAACAATTCCAAAGAACATCAACAACCGGACGAGCCACAACGGCCTAAGAAGAAGCGTGCTTACATTGGTAAGTCGAGAAGATCGTGGCAAACAATTGGAGGAAGACTACTTGGGTTAACCCACCATATGCGAGATAAATTTCGGGAGATTCGAATGGAGAGGTCGTTGTTGAACGGGTGATTCTGGTGTAGTCGTCAAGATGATTACTTTGTGTGCAAGCCGGATGGTCTTGGCCGAGGGTTAACCACACTACAAAATGTACATGACCATTCGTATGCTAGCTTATGAACCTGGCGACTTCGGTTGTGAGTATTGCCGACTTGGTGAAAGCACGGCCCTCAAGTGTCTTTCGCGTTTTTGTGATGCTGTGGTGGCTGAGTTTGGTCCAACATATATGCGGAGGGCCAACGAGGCCGATGCTCGAAGGATTCTGGCAATCAACGCTGCAAGAGGATTTGTGGGCATGCTTGGGAGTATCGATTGTATGCACTGGACATGGAAGAACTGTCCCAGTGTACGGTCAATTTCAAGGCAGAAGCAAAAAGCCTACCCTTGTTTTAGAAGCAGTAGCATCCCAAGATACTTGGATATGGCATTCATTCTTCGGGATTTCCGGAAAATACAATGACTTGTCGATCGTGCAACGTTCACCGGTGTTCGACGATCTCCTGAACGACACGGGACCTCAGATTAACTTTGAGGTCAATGGCCATCAGTACAACATGCCTTACTACCTAACCGATGGCATCTACCCAGCTTGGGCTACATTTGTTCCTGCCATCCCGAATCCGGTAACGCACAAAGAAGCCAAATTCTCTGAGCGTCAGGTGTCTTGCCGGAAAGATGTGGAACGTGCTTTCGGAAAACTGCAAGCACGGTTTGCAATTGTACGAAATCCCGCCCTTGCACACAACAGGGAGACACTCAAAAAGATTATGGATTGCTGCATCACACTCCACAACATGATAGTTGAGGATGAGCGCCACAAATACCTAAATTATGACAAGGAAATCGAAGAGTTCGAACAAGATACCCGTGAGAATGTACCCCATGTGATTGACGGAGTTCGTATCCGACGAGCACAATCAACAATAAACTCTATCCCGGAATACATGAACTTTTCACGGCAAATGCATGAGGTGCATGAAGAACTCCAAAGGGACTTGATGGAACATATTTGGAGAATGCGTTGACCGTGGAGATTGAGCGTCACCAATCGTGTAGTGTATGTTTGTTTGTTTAATGCATTCGTGTGTTGTGTGTTTGTTGCATTTCCATTTAGTTTTTAAATTTTCAGCGGTTTGTTGTAATATATTCCTGCCTCTTGCCCAATAAATTATAAAACGAGTTTAAAAAATGCAATTTTACTAATTTCAACTTCTAAACACTCTTCCAATATGTTAAATATGTGAGAAAAAAAAAATTCGAAATTCCGTGACGACTCTGTGACGCGTCACCCAATGCAGCAAAATCTCATCACGGATCTCGTCACAGGCCGTTGACGCGTCACCGAGCCGTCACCCAATGCGGGTTGTCTAAACACGGAGACCTGAAACTTTTCTAGAGCACTGCTAAAAATAAGAGAAAACCTTAACCTAAGCAGTTCCTAATCAAAATTATACTAAGATGAATGAACAAGCAGGACACCAGTGTTAATTCATTCAGGAAAACGAAAAGGAGATCCGCATACAGGATTCCTTGCCTTCCCTCAACAGAACAAGCTTAAACAAGAGATGCATATTAAAACACATATCGGAAAGAAATATGTTGAAGATAATATCTCACATTAAATGTCAGGATGCATCAACAGAACCAATTTATATAAACCACTGAACTCAAGAGTTTACCATTAAACAGTAGTGGCAAGACAAGCTAAATTAACCTTCATCATCCTCTAACATAACCAGAGTTAAGTTACAAACAAGCCCCATAAGTTCATTTCTGTTGCCATCCTAATACCAAACCTAATACCATCAGAGTTACTTGTACCCACATAAATTCCGAGAACCAACTTGAATTGAAGAAGTGATGCCACCTAGCTACCCCAACCACCACCGCCGCCTTTGGGACTTTTACTTCCCTCACCTCCCCAACCACCACTGCTTTTTGGACTTTTATTGCCACCACTTCCTCCCCAACCTCCGCCCTTGGGACTCTTATTTCCCTCATTTCCAGCGCCTCCCCAAGCTCTGCCCCTCGGACTCTTATTTCCCTCATTTCCACCGCCACCCCAATTGCCACCTTTGGGACTTCTATTTACATCAGTCCCACTGCCTCCCCAACCACCAGCCTTGGGACTTTTACTGCCTCCCCAACCTACAGCTTTTGGACTTCCATCACTTCCACCACCTCTAGGACTTTTACTGCCCCCATTTCCACTGGCACCCCAACCTCCACCTTTAGGACTTTTACTACCACTTTCACCACCTCCCCAACCACCACGTTTGGGACTTTTGCTACCACTTTCACTGCCTCCCCAACCACCACGTTTGGGACTTTTGCTACCACTTTCACTGCCTCCCCAACCACCACGTTTGGGACTTTTGCTACCACTAGCACTGTCTCCCCAACCTCCCCCTTTGGGACTTTTACTTCCCTCATTTATGCCACCTCCCCAACCACCACCTTTTGGACTTTTACTTCCATCACTTCCACCGCCACCCCAACCACCACCACCACCACCTCTGGGACTCTTACTACCACTGCTCCCGCCGCCACCCCAACCACCAACAGCGTCACTACCTCCGCCTCCCCAGCTACCACCAAATTTAGCATCCCGAACTGGTGACTTTTGAGATCCATAATCAGAATCTTGCCTGTCACCCCACCCCCCACCATAAGAGCCTCTGCCACGCCCTCTCCCTCGACCCCGCCCACGCCCACTGCCTCCACCATCATTTCCAAAGTCACGGCGGCCACCACCCCATCCACCATCATTTCCACTCTTGCTGCCATTTCCACCAGCAGACCAGCCACCATCTTCAGCACTTTTACTGCCACCAGCTCCCCAACCACCACCGCTATTTCCACTCTTATTGTCATTTCCACTACTCCAGCCACCACCACCATCTGCACCTTTACTAGCACCAATAGCCCAACTACCGCCGCTGCCGCCACCATCATGAGCACCCTTACTGCCACCACTTCCCCAACCATCACCACCGCCATCAGCACCTTTACTGACAGTGCTTCCCCAGCCGCCACCACTGCCATCAGAACCTTTATTGCCAGTGCTTCCCCAGCCACCATCACCAGCTCCTTTGCCAACACTTCCCCAACCACCACTGTTGCCATCACCGGCACCTTTATTGCCAGTGCTTCCCCCACCACCATCAGCACCTTTACTGCCAGTGCTTCCCCATCCACCACCGCCATCATTAGCTCCTTTACCAACACTTCCCCAACCACCACCACCGCCGCCATCATCAGCACCTTTATCACCAGTGCTTCCCCAACCACCACCACCGCCATCAGCACCTTTACTGCTAGTGCTTCCCCATCCACCGCCGCCGCCATCATCAGCTCCTTTACTAGCACTTCCCCAACCACCGCCGCCGCCATCATCAGCACCATTATTGCCACTTCCCCAACCTCCATTCCCACCACCGCTGCCATTACCCCAACCACCACCACCACCACCATCTCCACCTCCCCAGCTACTTGGAGAAGTATCCCTTGGTGAACTAGGGCCAGAATTTTGTCTATCGTCTCTTCCACCACCTCTTCCACGCCCACGCCCACGCCCACGACCACGCCCACGTCCTCGTCCACCACCATCATTTCCGTATTCCCCTCTTCCTGTAACCAAAGCCAATAGCAAACCAATATATTCAATTAAATTATTTATCATGGAAATCATTCTGTCAATAATTGAAGAATAAAACACCTCTCGAGTGACCATCATTACCTGAACCACCAAATCCACCTCGGGGATCATCAATGTGTGTTTGAAAATATGCAACCAAGCGTTCAACATCCTCAAGTATTTGTTTGCGAAACCTAAATCCCCTCGGGTGCAGACCTATGTACTCATGATGTGGATTCAAACTTCTAATATAAGTCAGAATGAATGTTCCAGGATGCTCATGAGATATTCCAAATCCATAGACAATTCTTGTTGGATTCTCAGACTTCTTTATTCTAAGAAGCTCGTCAACATCAGTTCTAGTGCCCGTTAGAAACTTACGGTGGTTTAGCATTTCTCTCAAATGAGTAACCAATGGATCAACATAACGATCAATTACCTGAATGAAGAACAACCACCAGAAAAATCACACTGGTGTATCGTTTAGCAGGCTTGCATCTTCAAACCAAATTCAACAGAGAGCACGGGCATTTAAAATTATTACAGAAAAACAAGTTACCTATTAACTTGGGCCATGATAATTATCACAAACCACAGATAAAGTATCCTACAGTGAGACTTCAGAGTATAGAATGAAATTCTCATGCTTTGCCAATCAACTTAATCAAGAAAAAAGGAAACGGAAATTAACATTTAGGTACAGAAGATGAAACATCACGGAGAGTTCACCAAGCAAAAGTTCTCTTTATTTCCATGATCCTAATGTTAAGAACTAAAATTGATTGTAAAGTAGATTGCTAGTTTCATATACACAATTACAAATGCTACCATGCTAGTAGTATCATATAAAATTTAGTTGATCAATGATCAGCATTACAAATGTACCTCATCAAGACTTTCAAATGTATCCTCTCCAATTTTGAGTGTTTTTCCTATTTGAAGCAAGCTTGTTATGTCCTTGTGATCTTTTCCTCCTTCAGCAATGTCCTTGTGAGCATATACCCCTTCATAAATTTTCAAGGTCAACGTTAAGAATGAGGGCCCCCGAGGACTGGGGCGTATAATGCTTTCACCAGGATCCTTCATCAAGAGCAACTGTAAAGGCATCAGACAGGAAATGTACATGAATAAATCAATTAATAACATATAGAACTCTTACGTGAAAAAAGAAAACTTCATTGCACCTATATGATTAGTTAAAAATATAAGAGAAGGAAAGAAGAAACAATTGACCGTAAATAACTTCACCAAGTCAATATCATTGAATGCGAAAGAAAAACCTAGGATAAGCCTGCCAACAATTATATTTCCGAGCTCCAATCATCCATAAATGCGAGATATTATCACATCTAAAACTAGAGCAAAACAAACTATCTATTCATATGCAAAGTACATGCAAATGCAAAAGAAGATCCACAAGTGAAATTGTGATACATACCTCTACTGCTTCATCAGCTGCAAGATTTTGGAAGCGAGGGTGAACGATCATCCTGGGCTGGAAGAGCTTCTTTGCAAGCTCCTCTTTGCGAGCTTTTTCCTGTCCACATTGCATGGTACTTCGTTCCTCACGATAATAAGGATCCATATTCTGAGGACTTTGGAACCGCTTGCTCCTCATTTGACTCTCTTTACAAGTTAAATAAACCTGATTCCGGTCCTTCTGAAGTGACTTGATTCTACAAGTCATAGTATCACCTTCATGCACCTTATCAGTTAATTCTTCAATATTTCTCCAGTCATCTGTATAATCTTCCTTGCAAAGCACACCTGTCAATCCAGAATCAAGATTACAAATTGCTCTCTCTGGTTGAACCCTGCGTACTGTCACTTGCACGATTCTTCCTTCACAGAGTGATTCTTCAGTCTCTCCTGAAATCATGTAAAATTCATCATCCTGACTGGGCTCCTCAAATGGCCTACGAGGATCCTGAAAGCCTTCAATCAACTCTAATCTTATATCATTAAGAGTTTCTATTTTATTGAGATGGTCCTTTTGTTGAGCATATTCATTAATATTCAAATCCCTTAACAAATGAGGCTTCTCTCTGAGATACCGAATAGCCATTTCCAACAAGTCATCATCATCATCATTCATGTTATCATTGCCCGCCTCACGGTAAACATCCCTAGCCAATTCTTGTGCAAGACCGTATGATTCTGGGTGAATTCTTGTGCCATCAAACAAATCGAAAAACTGACTACTATTGGAAGTTAATCCGCTGCGTCTTACTCGTAAGAAGCCGACAACATTGATGAAAATATTTTTTCCAAGACCATGGGAAGTCAACAGGTCTTTCCTAGTGAAAGTGGCACCTGCTCTGACTAGGGACCTCTGTAAAGAAGCTGCTTTTTTAGGCCCGAGCCCAGAAATGAACTGAAGAGGGGCAAATAACCAGTCATGGGTGGAAGCCAAATTAATATCAAGACCAACTTGGTTTGTCACATCCACCATAACTTGTTCAACAATTTCATATTTTTCATCAGCGGTTAGAAGGTTATCCAAAGGATGAAGTTTCCAAGACAATATCTCCCTGTCTGATCCACATAAAGTTGCAACCATTGCTAGTGGATTCTGAAGATAGCGTCCCAGAGCCACAGCACGCCTAACAATACCTAACAGTAGAGAAATGGGCTCAAAAATTAATGACTATGGTTGAGACAAAATTATGTAAACACAACCACCACCAGAGAGCAACTAATAGTATAAAGGCATAAAATAAAAGAGAGCAAAAGTTTCCCCAACTCCATAAACTGCCTAAATAAATAGACTAATACCTTCTTGTGAAGGAAGCTGATCAACAGATGCCCGGGAATTTTCATATAAATGAGGAAGACATTCATCAGCATATACAGTATTTGGATTGTCCATTTCATAACTATCATCACCTGGATTAATTTCAACTGCCTTCAAGATGATCTGATAGAGGAGAAAAAATATCAACTAACATCAGAAATATATAAACTGAAAAAGATTCATGCGTCAGGAGCGCAACACTTTCAAACAGGACCATGATAAGACAAAACCCTTTGTCCATGAATTACCTCGTTGATGTCCTCCTTCAGCCGTGTGCAAGACATATTAGCTGCTCCTAGAACAACAACCTCTGGTTTGTGGTCCTTCATGAATTTTTTCACTCGCTGCTGGTCATTTTTCTTACGTTGCTGGTCATTAACACTTTGACCACGAAGATTTAAAGATCCTGCATGCAGCACATCCAAAAGTTGCCCAGATGAATCCAGCATCACAAAAGTAGTCGGCGGCCTTCCCGGCCCCCAACAGCAAGCTACAACCCGGGGTGCAGCTCCTTCATCTGGATTCGCATTTGCTTTCCGTTGGTATGGTGCCACAGATACCTTATCCCACAGTATATTTCCGTACTCATGAAGCAACCATGTTTTTGCTTTACTAGTCAATAGCAATCTTGCTTCATTTTCCATCAGAGGTAGAAGAAAACTATGGAATGCATCATGAAGTATCAATTTCCTCTGTTCATTCCATAACTGGGCGGATTCACTAACACCCTCACTCAGGTAATAATTGTTTGAGTCACTAATTAGCTTATTAAGGAATGTTTCTGGAAGCGTGATAGTAACTTTCAACAGCTTCTCCTCTTCGGCTTTTTGAATCAGAAGATATTGTGCATCATCAAATTTCGTAAGTGGTTTGTCACGTAACCACTTCACTCCAGCATATTGATGGAAAGAATCAATAACAGCATTTCCATCAGAGGTAGGACTAGTTGACAGCACAGCATTGTCCATAAAGATGCCACGGATATGTTTCCTTATACAGGGTTCAGAGCTTATCTCAACAGCCGCCTGAGTTACACCATTCAAAGGTTAGAAAATGGAGTCGAAGGATATTTGGAAATATAAACAACAGGAACAATGAAAATGAAAACTGAAGCATACCATGTGCCGTGCACCTTTTAGAACGGCTTCAGGAGTCTCAAACACTGCAGATGTGTAACTGGAAGCCATTTCCTCAGGTGTTTCCCTTGGATCTTCCAACCCATCCATCATCTGTGAAAAATGCGACCCAATCAATACGCAGCAGAAAACAAGAATATTAATAAAACAACTGAACCTACCATGTCCACCAGAGAAATCCTTGAACCGAATTGCTCAGAGCTATAACCAAACTTGCTTGCGACCTTCCATAAGCCAGCTGCAGTACAGATACAATAATGGGATTTCCTCTTTGGCCTCTTATACTTCCCTTCATCAAGAATTTCTCCAGGGGGGAAATGCAAATTAAATTTGGAATCAACATCATCCATCTCTCTTTCTGAATCGGCAACTTTAAGTGAGCTAGTGACTGATTCCAGAATATTTTGATTACGGTCGAGGAGTTTTTTATCATATACTCTGTGTGTCTCTTCTTCAAACCGTTTATTGTAGTATGACTGAAGTGCATTCTTTCTTTTCTGGAGAAGGAGCCACTTTCGATCCAAGTCCTGGATAGTCCAAAGAATCTGCAACAAACCACATCTAAAATCTCAGACTATACTACTAGGTGGCAATTAATCATGGACATAAAGATGTAGTTTCAATTAAAATGTACAGTCTTTACAGCCAGCATCTGTCGTTTGGAATTTTAGAGGAAACCTAGCAGTTTAATTATTACTGTACATTCTAACCCAAAACTAACACAAAATATAAACCAATATTTGACTGTTAAATTTTTGTGGTTCAACGGCAGATAAAAACGCTAGAAGAAGACGTTTGCACATAATTCATTGACATTTAGCACCTTGTGACGCTGGAGCATAGGCTTCTGGCTATGATTATTTTCATAGTTATCCTGAGGCTCAGATGGGTCCTTCAATAGTTTAGAGATGTCCTCCTTCCGATACATAGCAATGAACGGTACCTATGATACAAAACAATTTAATTGAGAATGGGAGAGAATATACTGCTAATGCCATGGAATTTTATACCAGTTCATTGATTAGATAATGCATACATCTAACTTCTCTACATGCATTAGCTCCAGAAATCTTGAAATTTGTCCCTTGAGTTCATCCACTTTGTCACTTGTGGCATCACTCATGTTAAACAAAGGTGCCATACCACTGACCAGCTGCTTATACAGCCACTCCTTCTCCGAGTTAATACTATCCGCATCAGATGGAGGATGACCAGTACTTTCCTCATTGATCTACAAATGAGAATAGAAAATTAATCCACATTGGTATGCACAGCCTGGAAAAAGAAGGATGAAAATGATCCTCAAACCTGCATTCTTTCTGGGGCATCAATTTCTCGAATTCGGCCATCTTTCCCAGTCATGTACTTCTCAGAAAGTACACTGGGATCGAACTGATCCTGCAAGCTGTTTCCACCATGATTATCACTTGCTTCCAATTTGCGTGACTCTAAGATGCCGTCAACACCACCAAATACTTCATGTGTTTCATGGACTACAGATGATGAAGGTCCAGATTGTTTTCCCTTGTTGGGGTACTTCCTGTACAAAAACATGTGTCAGCATATGCTGACCAGAAATCATAAGTACTTCTTGTTTAAAACTTACCTCGGCGGCGAGGGTTCCTCAATTTCTTCATCATCAATAAAATCAGCCATGTCATCCTCTTCAGCAATGTTTGCATCTTCTTCTCCCTCAGATATATCTACATGCATTTGTTCCACATTGTTTGAGAACTCCGGATATAGTCATTAAAAAAAAACACTTGCAAATATACGAGGCAGAATACAATTAATTGAGTTTTACCTTCGTCATCACCAAACAAGCTTTGTTTCAGCTTCTGCTTCTCTTCAGCTGTACGCCATCCTTTGCCCTGTCCACCAAGCCCAGATGATCCAACTTCTGGATCCTTCTGAGGCCTTCTCAGACGTTTAAAGCTCTTGCTATCCTAAAGTTTATAAACCATGCCAAAAAAAAGAACATATGTTCAATACACTTTTAGCACAAAAGTAAGTCAATATGTGACAGCCAACTGATATTGAAGAGGTTACATCTTTCAAATGAGAAACTGAGTTTTTGTTTTCCATGAGGAGTTCATAATCATCCTTGTCAAGCTCATAGTTTTTCTCTGAAACCCTGTAATACAAAAACCAATCATTGTCAAACATTAAAATTTGACTGGCGAAGGCTAAAACAGAAAGTCAAAAACAAGTAGAGAAATAATGAGCAATGAAATAAGCAAATAACCTTTTCTTTCTTTTCTTCTTATCTCCCCTCCGCTTCCGTCCAGCTTCATCATCTTCCTCAAGATCATCCACTATAAATCCATCTTTTTCAAACCAATCTAGTCCTGCAAAAAATGACCACACTAATCACTACAACCTATGTGTTAAATCTGAGAAAGTATATCCCACAACGCCTTTCAAGAAAAAATCATTTCCCAGTTCCCACTAATCCAGTCACACAAGAATCAAACAACAGCATCATGCAACCTCTCAAAGATAACCTTCCACCTATAGATCGGTGATTAAAAGCAATATCACATAGTAAAAAGAATTACTAGCTGTATCAAGAGCCTAGTCTTCATGAATCAACATCACAGAGAAGGAAAACCAGAGCTAAAAGGCAAAACAAAGCACAATAACAAAGAGTAGTGCACTGCATGTGCTAGAATCCTACAAAACGAGCTTCAAACCGAGTTTTCAACCTAAACATAAAGTCAAAAATCCAACCCCTAATCTAAATCATATACCAGAACCTTTTCCACAAATAAACACGAGTAAAATCGAAAGAAACTGATAAACATTTTTCACAAATGCTTCAAACATAAAGGGGGAAACGCCGTACCATCATCATCTTCGTCCTCGTCGCCGTCTTGGTAAAGGTTTTGGTTATCGTCTGCGTTCATAATAGCAGAAAAGAAGCAACATTATCACCAGTTTAACAAAGTTTTACAGTTAGAAAATGGTAGAATGGTGTTCGAAATACCTTCGTCATCGGAAATGACAACGGTATTTGCCACCATTGTGTCGAAATGCCCAAAAGTTCACCTCTCTGTAAAACCCTAGAGTGGAATTTGGGTTTAGAAATTGAAACTGAAATTGAAATTGAAATTGAAATTGGAAATGAGAACTGAGAATGTGAGAAGTGTGAGAAAGAGCTGAACTGAAAAGCCTACTAGTCTACACTTTAGCGTACTGTACGATTTTGCAGACAAAATACCCCAAAATTTCTATTTACTACCAGTAGTATTCAAGTTAGGGATGTGCAAACAATCACTACACACAAATCGTCCGCATCTCACCCACACCCGTCGATTAATTTTAAAAAAAAAAATTAAACGGGTTAAATTTTTTACAACCCGCCAATTGATAGGTGGGTGGTGGGTTGGTTGAGTGCAAACCGCAACCCACCCGTCATATTGTTTACATAACAAAAAATGTATATATGTGAAATAAATTAATTGTTATTTAAATGAATAGATAGAAATATATAATAGATTAATAGTAGTAAAACTATGGTTATCTCATATATAAACTAAAAAACTACCTATATGAAAATGATACTTCTTTATTTTGTTTGCTTTCAAAATGTTTTGTTAATTTGATCGATTAGAATATATCTTAGTTGACGACTTGATGTAGTAACTCACCCGCCAATCCGCCCGCCAACCCACCCGCCATTGTTATCACCCGAACTGCCACGGGTTGGAAAATTATTATACCTGTCGCGGGTTGGACAAATAATCACCCGCCATAGGCGGGTTGGTTTGATTTTTTGTAAATACCCGCCAATACCCGCCCGCGCTCACCCGTAATTGAATTGAATCACTATAGCCGGATGGTTATTATTTATTATAACTAGTAAAATTGTGCACGTGAAAATTCACGTGCCAAATAAATGAGTCTCATATTAAAATTTAAATATGCATGACATAAATATCATAATATATATTTAAACTTATACTTAGTTAATTAAAAATTCAATCATAATATATGTTAATTATATGAGTAATTAATAAAAATATAAATTTTGGTGATTATAATGGTGGAAGTAGTGGGAGATGATCTGCAACTCCCTTTTTTTTCTTTTTGCTTTTTAGCTTTATTTTATAGGTGAAATTTAAAGTCAAAATTAATCAATTGGTCAAAATTAAATTAATTGGTGTAAGAACTACCTTTGGGTAGTTCTCTTCTAGAATAGTAAAGATAATAATGAACGACGTGCGTGAGATATTTGTTCAATCTGTGACGGGTTGTGATATAGGCAGAAACTTATGAGAGTTGTTAAACGATTAATTTACGATTATTTAGTCTTAAAATGCCCCTAACTTAAAAAAATCGTATAACATTAACGTAAAATCGTAATAACTAGTTTACGCGAACACAATAGCATTAACATGCACGATTCATCCCGAATTACAACAATTAAAAACATCGAAATTTTTTAACAAACTTTGCTTATTGGAACAAAATTAAATACCTAAATATTTGAACACTATATACATATTTAGAAAAAAAAAGAAAAAAAAAATTCGGACCGGGCCTGCAGCCCAGATTGTGAACTGGCCGGGTGTGATTACTCATATAATTAACATATATTATTTAAATGGCCGGGTGTCTTTGGCGGGTATCTACCGCCGAGTTCACAATCTGACCAGATCCAGTCCCGATTTTTTTTTTAATTTTTCTTTAATTATGTATATAGTGTTTAAATATTTAGGTATTTTATAATTTTGTTCCAATAAGCAAAGTTTGTTAAAAAATTTAGTCAAGGCTTAACATTTATGAAACTTATTGGGAATGAAATAGTTCTCTTTGAGAATATTAAAACCAAGGAACACGGCAGCAATGATGAGGAATAGTGAATTACAGGTTCTCAATGTGAATTTGTACGTTGTCATATGCTATTTATGTTCAATAGTAGAAATCATGGGTTTAATCAATCCATTTTAGAGTATTTTGGACTAGCTTGATCTTTCACTTGTCAGACGAATAACTTAACCAAACGATTAGGAAATCTCATATTAGCAGGTCATGTTACTTGTTAATTATGAAGCTTTAGAACTAATTGAACGCGTACGAATTTATCACTAGTCATGAACCATAATTCGCCAAAACATGCATTACCAAGCTATTCCACTAGAGATTTAGATATCAATCTACATAGTAATCATATTGAATATGGTAATCATACACGAATAAGACAAAGAGCAGATATCGCAAGACAATTAAGCATAGATTGCATACATTTCAACGGTTAAGCCTTGAAATCATAAAATGTACCTCGCCTAAACAAATTATGTAATACATCAATGCAGTCCAAGTGCGTTTATTACTTTCGGTTGTGCCATTACCGATGGAGGTTGTTGCAATTGAGTGTATGACTAGCATATTTGCAACGAAGGTCAACGACATATTGTCACGGTTAACCTTCCCTGGCTGATGAGTCAGAGGCAAATGCAGCCAGTTTCTTATCTCCTACCAATACGTGTAGCAAGGTTCCACATTAAACATAAAAAGTGTCGATTATGTAAATGTACAAATGAAATTGTTCAGTAACTTTTGTATACTACTACTATTTACAATTTAGTGTAATATAAATTTAGTTGTAAACATCTCATTCACACATTTCAGACAACACAAGTTACACTTCAAAGAAATTGCAAGTTTGCAACTTAAATTGGTTATTGGTGCTTATTAAGGTGGTCCAAAGAACTCACAAGTACTTTATGAAAACACAAGTGAAGAATTATACTTAACTGAATTAATTTGCCACTCGATACCCAACAAATATAGGGCTTGCAAATTCAGATTATCAGCAATACCAGATTATTCTACTCCCAACAGTATTCTAGGTCTATTAATACAAAAGTAGTTTACGGTAAAAAAACAAAAATGAAGAATTATAAAGCTAACCGAATTAATTTCTAGGAGACACTAAATCTGTTTAACTTGGGATCTACCATCTCCTTTCACACATGAAAATCTCTCTATGTTGTTCCTGGGCAGAAGCAAATCAAGATGAAAATAAATAGGGCCATAAACATGGCACTCTGCCGCTTTTGCACGCAAAGGGTAATCCAGAAATTGCAGAATAGACTCTAACTTCCTGTAAAAAGACCACAGTTCAAAAGTAATAAGTTCAACGGAAACTCCACATGGCTGTAAAACGTCAACAATCAAATACATGCTGGTGAGATGATCTATTGTGAGTAACAAATGAAATTGCAAAAGATGATATAATTTGCAGAAACTATTATACTGGAGATGCTTACACTACGCAATGAGATGGTTGAATGGAAGAAAGCAATTGAAGAAATATGTACACGAACACTGACATTTCTACAACAGAAATTAACTACTAAATGAGATCTAGCACATTTCACTTGATTTACTTATCAAGAGTTTCATATACTTCCCTAAAGATGATGAAACTCTGAGTAACATACAGAAAAGTGAAACTAAGTGTACAAATTTTCTATAATTGAACTTTTTCTAAGAGTCAGGTAGTTTCAACTTGGTCATCTCACTCTCACATGTGTTAGCTTGAAATGGTATACATGTACAAACATTACAAAAAGGAACACTGCTTTTGTCTGGATAGAATATGACAAGAACAAATAAAAAATATCAATGCACAATTCATTCCATCATATAATATCACATCATAAGAACAACAAAATGCAGAACATAAACATCTCAAGATGATCATAATTCAAACAGACCAAGGTTTTGATTTATTTTAAATGTTCCCGAAAATACAGCTGTGTATTGTGTTTTCTAATGCCAAATAGTGTCATAACAAACTTCATAAAATCAATATAAAGTTGCGTATAATATTGTGACCAATCTTTAAAATAGCTATGCACACTGAGAGGAATGGAAGAGCATGTTTTGCAGCACTACCAAAATGTCTTTACTCGGGGGTCATGACCTTGGGCATCACCAAACGGTTTCAAGAACTCAGACAACCAAAACAGCTCGAGATTATATCAAAGAAAGTAGAATATGCTGGACTGCTGGTTACAGAAACTCAATTCATCCCTAAAGATTGGGTAATGATAAAGAGGAGGAAAATTCAGTCAAGAAAAAATAAGACATGGGTTATCAGGATCCCATCAAATCAAAGCAGCACAACAGTGTTATTTTCAGGGTTCACACAAGAAAAAAGAAAGACTACCTTTTAGATTTAGTACCTATTCACAGTACATGTAATGACCCGAAATTTAACAGAAATAAAATAAACTTATTTGGAAAAAAGTCTAGAAAAGATGTCAAAACTCCAAGACGAGTCTAAAAGACACAAAAGGCAACCACTGCAACGTAAAGTAAGAGTTCAAAATAAACGAAAACGCATTTTAGTCTAATCCCAAATAAAATGAAACTAACCACAATTTATTTTAATCAATAGCAACTAACCACAATCAAACAACTAAGTACATGCGTAAAGGCTGAGTCTAGCATAATCCACTAACATACAACAGAAAGTACAGATGCTCTACTTTTCCTTATACAACAAGGACTTCAAATATATCTAGGAGCTATTTAATTTAGTTATTAATAAAAATTAACCTTCTTTCCGGTTTAATCTATGCTACAACATGAATGTACTCGTATGAATGTATAAAAGAAGTTACTGCCGCCCTTTAAAACAATTTATGATTAATCACACAACCCTTAAGATTGACAAACATTGTTAACACAGATATGTTATGAATGGAATTATGGAAGTATCTGGTAGTCTGGTACTGATTGTTCACAACTTTTGAAACCCAAATTCAATTTCCTTTGCAAAATAATACTACATGTATTGCTCAGTTTGCAATGTGCTTAATTACTAAAACAACAGATAGAACTTATCAATACGAAAGACCAAAAGTTAGATTCCAGAATCTTCAGAGTTATAAGAACGGAACAGCAGGACTGATAAACAGGAATATAGCCACAAAGTTTAGAAGCACATGCAACAAGTTGACCTATTTTAAAAATCAGACAGCTCAAGAAACTAGATACAAGCTTTAAAGTAACCAAAACCAAAATCAAAATCAAAACCCATTTAGAATTCTAATACCTAAGATAACCACACTTTTAGTCTAACAATCACTACATTAATCATTACCACACAACATATGATAACAGTCCAGTAATTGGAGGAACGACTCTATGCTCCGAAAGTGCAGAATCCTAACGCTAGTATAGTGAGACTGGGCAGCAGTGTTCCAAGGCAAAAACATGCAAGGTTTATGACACTGAAAGAGTTAAAGAAGACCTATAAACAAGAAAATAGCTACAGATTTCTACTCTAGAAACATAGTTTAGCAATATGTTAGAACAAGTACAGAACATGAAACTTAAATGAAATAGTTTTGAGTCACTTAGCATACCTATCGGAGTACACCAACAGGCAACAAGACCTAATGTCAACCAGATCTGGACCGCTGCATTTTCCTTGGCTTCCTTACAAAACTTAACCTGAGCTTTCCAAGTCTTCTTCTCTTTCTCGCCTTCTTCTCAGACAACGTCTCCCTTTTCTTCTTCTTCTTCACCACAGTAGCCTTCTTTAGAAACCACGGATCTATCTTATATTCTTTTGGCTCAACAGGTATTCCACTGTCCTGGGCTTCCTTGAAAAGCGCATTTGCGTTGTCTATGCGTCCATGAGCACACATTTTTCGCATCAGCAAGTCATAAGTTTCTACACCAGGTCCACACCCATCCGCCTTCATCTTCGCAAAGACACTCATAGCATGATCAACTCTTTCAATCCCACACAAGGCTTTCAGAAATGCATAATAAGCCTTCTTATCTAATGCATTCCCGAACCCAGCAGATTTCATTCTATCTATCATCTCATCACCTTCACCAACCCGTGCAGCCATATATAAACTCTTGATTAGCACAAGGAAGGTAACCTCATTAGGGTAACATCCCCACTCCTCCATCTTATGAAACAGACTCATTGCATAAGAAGTCTTCCTTATCTTACAATAATTAGTAATCAGCACATTAAATGTCTCCACATTGCGAGGAACCCCTTTCCTTTCCATCTCAACCAACATAATTTCTGATTCCCTTTGGAGCCTATACGGATCTTTCTCTCTACACAGCTTACACACACAATCCAGCATCGCATTGTACGCACTCACTCCAATCTGAAATCCTCCCCTAGACATCTCCTCAGCCAATCTCCCCGCTTCGTCATATTTCCCAGCTACCGACCAGCCTTTAATCAACATATCACAAATTTCCTGATCCGGGAAAAACTCAGTAGCCAATCCCTTAACCATTTTCTCAGCATAATTCCCGTATCCCAGCTCACAAAGCTTTGAAATAATCAACTTCAAAGAAGCCATATCCCTCGAAAACCCGTAATCCTCCCCCATTCTGTCGAACAACTTAACAACCTGCGTTGGCCTATCTGCCCTGACCAACCTATCAACTAAGGCCTCTAAACATTTCTCCCCTATCACCCCCCGCCCATCTACAAGAAGGTCATGTGTAGACTTGAAATCTCTCCTTCTCCCAAAATAATGAACAAAATACGAATACACCTCGTCCGTCGACTGGAAACCGGGCCTGGTCTGGACCCATTTGAGGAAATGAAGAGCCGTATGGCCCGCATCAGGGGAAGTATCGAGTACAATTCGGATGAGATCGTCGGTGATTTTGATGTGGGAAAAGGAAAGGTCGAGTCTTTGAGGTAGAGGAAGAGACTCCGCATCTGGGATTTTCAAAAGCTCGGTGGAAAGCAATCCTGCAGCGTCATACTCGTCTTCTTTATTGGTTAATTCATCATCGGTAGTGAATCCAGTGGAGTAGGAGAAGAGGCGGAGAGAGAATGGTTGTGGAGGGATGAAATTGAAATTGGAGGAAGGAGAACGAAATGGGGGCGGCGATTGGAGGAGAAGATAGTTGGGTTGGGTGGAGATTGTGCGGCGCAAGAGATTCCGAAGTAGGAGGGACGAGATTAATGAGGTCTTATGCATTTTTCAATCAAGAGCTGATTGATGATGAGACTCAGAGAAGAGGGTTTAAGGGTTTCCAGATTTTACACCAGGAAGAAGAAGAAGATCAAGGAGTAATTCGAACGAACTCAAAGACTGTAAGAATAAAGGTGTAATTCGTTGCTTTTACTTCCCCGATTCATATCGCGACTTAGGGCTCATGGTCAATGTTGTATGTCAATACTCATTCCGTCCCGCAAAACTCCATACATTTGACATTTTTAGCTGTTCCACAGAATTTCATACATTACTAAAAAAGGAAGCTATCACACACCAACAAAATAATAAGCAATCCCAACTTTACACTCAAGTTACACCTTTTGTCATTAAAGTACACATTTTCCCACATTTTCCTATATTCTATAATTACTTTAGATTATCGCATAAAACTGCACGCTAACCCTAATGTATGAAGTCTCCGGGAAGGGGGAGTACCTTCTTACAAAAAAAATATTCTATAGGTCAGATATATTAAAATTAGACCTTATTGTTGAAAATAGACCACGTGATCTTAAGAATTTTATATCTAGATCACCTGGAGCGTGAGCGTGAGCGCAAGCGAGAGCGTAATTAAAAAGCGTCAAAACTTACAATAATATGAAGACGCGAGCGCCTTAAAGCGTGTTGCAATAATTACATAAAACATATTTTATCCATACTAAATACTTACGTTTCAAATATATATTTAAATTAAAAATAATGTGTAACTATAAATCTTGCATGCATATAAGATGAAATTATAAAAGTATACCAATTTGTAACTATTTAGAAATGTAAATTATTGCTCTGCGGCTTCGAAAAAATATAAAAATAAACTAAATAATTTAAAAGCGGCATAAAGCGAACTAAAAGCGTCAAGCGATATAAAATGCGAGCGATAACACTTTAGAAGCTTTAAGTTGATCTAGTTTTATATTCAAGTAAATTAATTTCTTTGCTCATTCTCAATTTTGTAGTGATGGGAAATCAAGGGATTGAGAAAAGGAGGAAGATTTTGAGAGTGGTGAAGTATTTGGCGGACGTTGTAGATTTTGTTTAACGGGTTTCGATACTGAGCTTCTCTGCTAATCATGCCCGAAGGGTTGGTCGTTCCCCAGTATAGCTTGAGAAAAGCTAAATGATCCAAAACATGATAAATGGGTTGTATTGTAGGCAAATCCATATTCATCTGATTGAGGTACATATTTCATTTTGTTGAGTATAGGTCCTGACTATTCGTATCTTACAATATCTTCCATTTGTCTGATCTTGTCCCCATAATGCCACGTGTACGCCTCACAAATTGCATGGATATGATCCACCAAAATTTTCTCCCTCGGGAGATATCCTATTGATTTTTTCCATTCGCCAAATCTTTTCACTGTTTGAGATCGATATGCATCTAATCCGAAAGATCACATAATCTTCCCTGGATTTTCAAGCTTGATTTGAATTTTGAATTACTCCCTTTCTATTGTAACGTTTCGTCGGTGTAGAACCATACATTTCGTTGCTTCTGATAATGTCTTCAAGCAATGATGAAGTCCGGCCAAATCAGCTCCAGCGGCGACGACGTGGGTCGGTCGTTGCCGGTAAAGCAGGTAACTACATGTTCATTTTCATTATCAATTGGAAGATGCCCTTCCAATGGCCACTAGACACGGAACCGTTGTGTAATTGGTCTGTACTCATTCTCCCACTTATGATGAGTAATTTTATTATAGGAGTTTCTGTGAATGGAAGCTCTAAAGTGGTTGAGTCGAGCTCGTCTTCTGATAGCTCTTCTGAAGGTTATAGTGCTTTTAATATTTAGTGAACTGTTTTTTGTACGATTTGATCAGGCACACTAAAGATGTGTGCCATTTGTAGATGGTAACGGTGACGGCTCAAATGGTATATTCATGTGTTTTACCGGTGCCCCCTGTTCTGAGATCTGTCTTCATGATTCGTATTTAAGTTTTTAATTTTATAGATGATGTAACCCCAAATTTTATTTGTTGGCCAGAAAATCGTGGAAAGCATTTGAAGAAATCTAATAAGAGTTCTTTAGAAGCCGTAGATGCAGAATTGGGTATTGTCGTATACTGCAATTTAGCTTACAGTTGTTTGTCAAACTTTGCATCATGAGTAAAGCATTGTGTAATGTACTATCAAACTTACAGGTATTGCTCCGAAACTGAACAAGAAGAAATGTCGTAGGTGAAGCAACTCATCCAGCTCTTGGTCAAGTATAAGTCTGTTTATGTCATGTTTAGAATTGATAGATAAGTTGTTGAACTAACTGCTACCTGTAATTAACTTGCGTGAGAAAGCAACATAAATTTCAGCCGAGCAGATTACACTGGTTGGACGGGTTATACCTGTACCCGAACTCTACCCGTTACTAATTAATGGTCCGGGTACGGGTAGAGAACCCGATAGAAAAATGTCGGGTCTCTACCCATCGGGTTCGAATCGGGTAGAACCCAACCCAAAAGCTTAGTGCCAGGTGATCCAACATAGTACTACGATTCCCACATAAAAAAAAAAAAAACATAGTACTACGATTATACATGCCACTAACGAGATAGTTCATAGTTTCTTAACAAACGCATACATTGTCTAGGACTATTACAACCTAATCTAAAGCATTACCGCATGTTATCCAATCATGATATCCAAAGTCCCCACATCGATGACAAACGTATTGCTTCTGCTTACTCTCGTCTCTTGAACGGAAGCGTTTCTTTTTCGGTCTCCCTGGCACGCACCTGCTAATTAGCGGATTAATCTTTGCAGGCGCGTTGAGGTCAAAATACTCGTGTTTCTCGGTCCCTGCAATTGGGAAGATGTCTTCCTAGTAAATCTGTTTGTAAGTGGATGTGAAGAAACAAGAGTCCCCCACGTCACTGAGCTTCCACCTTGCTCTCTTGATGACTGCAATGCCATGGAAGCATGGGAACCCCTGTATTTGCCAAGTATAACATGTGCATGACCTTTTGCTCAAATCCACCTGCATGTTTAGCACCAACACAATTAATCAGTTGACAGTTCGATTATATTGGGGACTGTGGGAATAGTTTCTAACAATTTACAATAAAAGTACTTCTTACAATAGTTGATGTTCCTGCGAGCACTTCGAATACAGCATTATTGTTGGTTGGAATGATGATCCAACTATCACCAACAGACTGTTCGAGGTTCCACATCTCTTCCATCCTTTCAGTCAGCGCTCCAGTCTATTTCTCAGCGTATTTTTGTCGCTGTGAAAACCAGCCCATGAGTTGGGTCCTGATGCAATCGATCATGAAAGTAATTGGTAGGCCACGCGCATCCATGATCCAGCTGTTGAAGGATTCAGACACGTTACTAGTCAACTCGCCATACCGGCGAACCCCAGGAGCAAAAGCCACTGCCCATTTTTCTAGAGGGAGATCCTGAAGGAATGAAACTGCAGTAGACCCTCCTTTGTGTAAGAACTTTTGTTATTCTGCTTCATAGTGGCCAACCGTTGGGGCATACGCCATGTCCCTAAGTATCTTGCACATTTTATTCTTGAATCAATGTGTATACCTTCGGCCTTTATACATTGAATTTAAATTTTTCATGATGTGGAACAAGCAGTAAAAGTGTTTGGGTGATTCATAGACCTCGTCAAATGCATGCAACAATCCTCCAGCCCGGTCCGAAACATATACCACTTCTTCCGGGTGTGATATGTTTTCCTTAAGCATTGATAAGAACCAAGTCCAATTTTCAGTGTTCTGAGCATCCACAATTGCGATGGCCACAGGGAATAGGCCTGTTAACAAAACATATAATTCAGTCACGCATGAGGCTGGGTTCAAATCCATAAAACAACTAGGCTAAATTTTTTGGGGTACCAATGCTAAGATTAGTCTATAAATATAAGTTGCAACAGTATGAGCAGCATTAATGGATTGGGCCTAATACTAAGGTAATTGGTACCCCAAATCAGGGCCCATATCTTGCGTACCTGGAAATAAATGCACCTTATGTTGGCCCAAAAAATGTTGGGCCTTATAGTAACACATTATGTACAATAGTACGGGAGTATAGGGCCACAAAAAGGTCGGGCCGTATAGTAATATAATAAGTTGGGCCTTTTAATATGAACAACATCCAGTGTGATTTCTATATAAGTGGTTTTCCCCATCGTGTTGAAATCTGGATTTCAATATATTGAGGCTTGGTTCTTTAGCAAAAAAATTATGGGACCCAAAACGTTTATAATATGGGCTTTGCCGAATAGACTATTAAATTCATGGACTGAGCTATATGGACCTGGATGAGTACTAATGGGGACACAAAGTGATGAGACGATTATTTAGAGTCTCATTTAGTCCTTTTTAGCGTTCTTTGTTAGTCTCTGTTTATAGTTTTTTAGTGTTTTTTGTGCATTTTTACGTTTGGTGTTTTGTTCGTGTTTTGTAGGTTTTTTGTTCTTTAGGTACGATTTGGAAGAAAGACGACTTTATGAGATGTTATTCAAGTAAAGGGATCGCATTCCGAAGTGTACTTGAAGAGAGGCCTTTTTGTGTGAGCAAGTCGAAGAAAAATCCATTTCCGGGCAATGTCAGAATAAGAGAGTCACAAGGAAGAGATATTCTCGCCACGGCGAGAAGACACAAGAACAGCACTGAGACACTCTGGAATTCTCGCCGCGGCGAGACGATATTTCAACGTTTTGTTTCTCCTTATTAGTTTAGACTTAGGAATTTGGAGAACAACTTCTTCTATTCGAATTTTACCTGGAAAAAGCTCCTAGACCTAGATTTGACATTGATTGATCTTGGAGCTTGGTTCTTCTCCTGTAACGAATTATTGACATCGAATTCTTAGTAAGTTTGATAATCATCTATTGCTTCCATACAATTCTTGTGCTTGATTGATTTGTCAAATTGTATGTTCTTGCTTGCGATTATCTTTATGTTTATGCTTTGCGTATACAAGATTATGAATTCATTCGTCTTTGCTTCAAGTATGAGTAGCTAAACCTCTCCAGAACTCGGTAGTTATGTGATAGTTATGCAGATTCGAATCTAGGGTTTACATTCGTTCATATAGGTTCGTCTAGTTTGAGATTTTCGTATAAACCTTCAATCCAATACGCTAGTTTGAAATATTCTAAATTGTTTTGTTTAAGAATCGTCGGCCTAACAAACCTGACGATTTCTCTAGTCTGAAATCTTCGAAAAACAGCTTGGTTGAATTAGATTGATTACTTTTCTGTACACCGACCGCGTGACAAATATGAACGATTACTTTAGTATCGAGTTAGCATAACCGGATCATCACTACTGTGTTCCCTTCTATCATTGATCAAAACCGTTTATTTGCTTTAGTATTAATTCGTGTTTTAGAAGTAAAATCACTCAAAATCAACTTATTACTTGCAAACAAACGTTCTGCTCTATTTCGTTGTGGTAGCTTAATTAATTCCCTAGAGAACGATACCGAGTTAGGCATAGTCTACAACTACAGCTTATTCTCTTAAATTTTATAGAGTATAATTTGAGCTTATCACAAAGCTGGGCTATGCATGGAATTCAATTTGCAAAAACTGAAGGCGTTAAACATGGGATGGTGTGTTCATTCAATACTTGACAACTAAATAAATGACCAAGAAAGCTAACCGTTGTCACCGTCCTTGGCAGTCGCAGCCAAGAGTGTGCCCTTGTAATGTGATTTCATGAATGTACCATCTACAAAAAGGAGAGGCATGCACTTCTTGAACCCTTCGCGGCTTGCATTAAATGCAAGGAAGAAACGTTCAAAATGACTCTCGACCGGCTCGGTCTCTAGTGTGACAAGGCTGCCCGGGTTGGTTTTGTTGACAGCATGAACGTACCACCGGAGTTCATCGAACGAATCCTCGTAGTTGCCGAACAAGTTCAACCAGGAAACCTCAACACCCCGCCACACTTTCTCGTACGGGATGTCGAATCCGTAGTACCTATGTATCTCTTCCTTCAAAATCGTGGCTGTGGTGGAAGGTTTAGCCCTGACTGCATCAAGAATTAGATTTCCCAATATTTGTCTGCCTAACCTCTTTGGCTCATTACCCATCATGGATAGTGCACATTTATGTACCAAATTAGCCTCCTTGACCACGAAATCTTCGGTGACGGAGTCAACGACGCCCTCGATTTCTTCAAGGATCCTTTGACATTTCGCCTTGACATATACACGGTCGTTCCTTGTGTATTCAAACCTGAACCCTATTTTCGCTGAGTACTTAACAAGCTTTGAATGAAACTCAATTACACCACCACGGAATCTCTGTCCAACACCAGAAAGGAAGTTGACCCAGTGATCTGACCTCAACACCACTACATCCGATGGTTGAGATATATTGAATCTTGGCATGTCTGAACTGGCACCAGGGAAGAGTTCACCCCTATCTCTGACTTCCTTGCGCTTACGCCTATCAGCTACCGGATGGGTTTGGATCGTTTGTTCTCTTCCATGGCCCTCATCGGAGCTACCGCCTAAGGGAATTGCAAAGTCATCTACGAGAGTGTCGATGGCCCTGCTGGGGTTGTTTTGTTAGCATTTCCAAATTGGCTTGCAGTGGGTCTTGAAATTGCAGGCTCATGTGTGGGGGAGGGCGGATCAATGTTGTGTGTGTTGTTCTTAACACGCACGTTAATGACTTTGGTGTTCATCACATTACACAGCAGTTTCATCTTTGTGAAATCTGCCTCAGATGTGAGATCACATAGCTAATCCTTGCTAATTTCGAACACGAAGATGCCATCACTCCTATCCATCCAAGGCAGCTTATCTGCAGAAGATCCAATATATATTATCAGACCACACCGGATTTAGCCTTCAATGGTGCTAATCAATGCTTATTTCACACATATAATTATCAAAGTACACGTTTTCAGGTGGAAAAAAGCATTAAACAGTACTAAACTAGGGGTCGAAATCCCACATGGTTTTTTATTACAGTTTAATCAAACAACAACTACAAAAAGGGTTTTTGCACTCAATACTATCTGGAACAACATTATCGTACACAATTATCTTCGTATTAGAGAATGGGGCTATGCATCCTCACCTGAAACACGTCGTGCAAAGGTACTGAAATATGGTGTTTCACTGCTGCGAAGCAGGACCGACACCCCCCCCCCCCCCCCAATAGAGACAATGATCATCAACTCTGCCTGTGAACCGTCCATGGTGCTGCTTTCTTTCGTCGGTGACTAGGGAATTGGCCAGATCGGATCCCGGTTTGATTTGGTATTTGAAATGTGGTGTTGAGATATGCGTGTATAATGTCTGATGGGCACTATGTAATATCTACAATATGTAGTTTGAAATTCAAATTTCAAAATTCGGATCTAATCTAAATCAACCCCAACAGTGTGCAAAGATTTATCCAGGATTATGATAATGAACCACATAGTAAGGCCCGAAGTTATGTAGATAAGTGGCGCGTGAAACCCACTGTCGTAGAGTAGGTGAGCCTACGGCAGACAACGAAAATTTATGTATCCCATTACATGTCTGTATGGCAAAGGAGTAAAAATGAATGGGGATGGCATCAGAAAATTTTCACAGTCCTGGAATAGCTCATATGGCTCATTCTGGACTGGAACATAATAAACCCCCGGAAGATCTAGACTAATAATTTATGTCCGACTCACATCAATTTGAATGTGAATGACAGTTCCTTATTATTCTTTTTATTTCATTCGGGCTATAGTATTAGTATACCTAGCTGAAGTTGGAGCAGTATTGATTTAGAAGCAATGACTACCATGTCGGTGACATATTAGTGACCATACTCGGGACATCATATAATGAAAATGTATTTAATGTAATTTCATAATATAATTTCAAATGAAAATGCATTTAATGTAATTTCATAATATAATTTTGAATAAGTATTTTAGGGCCATCATTACATATGGACTAAATTAAACATATAAATATTATTAATTATATAATCAGAAACATTATATATTTACATAAGCATTAAAAAAAATGTATATACAAATTTCACTCATAAAACATTATCCGTATTATTTAGAACATTTTACTTACAGCTAAAATATTAGCCGGTCCCACAAACCCGACGGACGTACCATTGTCCATTTATAACTTTGTGTATAAGTTTTATTAAAAGTTTGTTTGTATGAAATCAAATGGTATAATATCCAAAAGGCGTTACAAGAGGCAAGTACCAGTAATCAAATGGTGCGAACAAGAGTGGCGTTACCCCAGTCCAGACGCGCACCTAGATCTTGGTTTGGTTGAGCATTCTTATACCTTCATTGTACATTTATTTAGTTTCATTAGTAGCTGCTTCCAATATATATATATATATAGTAGTTTGTAAACATTATTAGTATATCTCTTCAAACATCTTGTGAACACTAAACATCACCAACATAAATTTTGTATTGGTCACCATCATATATATATTAGAATTTTAATTTGCAGGAACCTATAAATTAAAGGATGCAAAAGGAAAATCCATGGAATTATACATTATGTCCATGGCCTCCACAATCAGCCTTGGTTGAAACCACCTTAAAGGGATATTTTGCTTCCGAAGCGTAAGTGAAGGTGAAGGAAGCATCACTTTCGTAGATCGGCTTGCCATCGTTGATGGTGCAGATATCGTCATGTTTCAACACAAGTGAAGGTTTAATCTGATTGATTGACGTAAAACCTTTGCATTCTAATTTTACATCATAGTGCATGCAGATGCAATTGTTGGTCACGGTCACATTCCATTCGGTTTTGGAACCTACCTTCTTGCCCGTCGGGGTTTGGTCGAGCACTAAATCTCTGACGGTGTATGTACATGGTGGGTCTATCATAGCCATACCTGCATCAAGCACAAAAAAATAATGGTATATGATAGTATTATTCATGGGTTTCTCAATGTACAATTTATAAACAACTATATGGTATACACATATATAAATTTCTTATCTCAATTATATATATATATTTACCTTGGTGGATGATTGAGAGTGAGAAAATCATCAAGTAAAAGTTGATGATGGCTGCCATTTGTAAATGAAGTTTAACAGTACCTCTGTTGTATCATGTCTGTGATTTTACTAGATCTCTAGTTAGCAAGCACATCAAGTTCCTTGTGTATTTATACTAGTGAGAAAAAGTAAATCTTATCTTAAGAAAAAAAAATCACATAACATTGTTTATTATGATAATAATTATAATAATAATAAATATATATTGTGGTCCTAAAAAAGAAGTAAGAGATTACAAATTATTTGAATTTTTGTTTCTTCTATTTCATATTTCACAAAAGTATTTTAGACACAAATATTTAATATAGACGAGTATGATAAAAATGAATTTCATTTATGGAAAACACAAATAATATCTATGTCTCAACACCCTAAATAATCAATAGTAACTTTAATGTATGCTTGTCTTTTTTAAAAATATTATTAAAAATATTTGTTGACCATCTCCCAAATACTTACTCCTTTTATATTAGAAAATTATGACTTCACTAGGCTTGAGGGGAAATGGGGAAAAAGAAAAGGAAAAGAAAATTTATTCGCTTGTTTTGGCTACAAATTTGAATTCAATTTCTGAAAAAAAATAAAAATTCTTTATCATATTTACCTCTCCATAAAATAAGGAAAGTTAATTTTCCTTAAAATATTTCCTGCAAAGTCCTATTTCCCATATTATCGTATTAGGAAAAATATTAATTAAGCATTTGTTTAACTTTGACTAGAAAATGCAATTCTTGAATTATATTCAAACTTCAAACTTAACGGTAGTAGTGATGATTGATTGAACAAGAAGTAACAAATTAGCAATGACTTCAGGTAATAAGTAACGCTTGTTTGCTCGTAAGGTATGTTTAGTAAAACTAGCTGGAAAGCTAGTTGGTCTGGAAAATGGCTGGTTAAATTTGAAAAATTATTTGCTTTAAAATAGGTGTTTAAATTAAATTTAAAAATTTTGGTGTAAAATGACATAAAAGTACATTACTCTTATTTTTCTTGTCTTTAACCTTTCTTATCTTATTATTAGTCTATAGTTTTTTAAATAATAATATATCATATTTTGTCCAACAATTATAATATATATTTAATGTACTTTACATCGCCACTTTAATAACATCATCAAAATTATCAGAAGTTGAAAGAAATAATCGTTGAGCATTTTAACTTAGTAATGAAAAAAATCAGTATTTGATGTGTACTACATGTATGCATTTTAAAGAGGTGCGGATACATTAATCCTTATGCCGATGGCTTCTTCTGACAGCGATGGTTTCTTATTTTCTTTATTCTAATTTAGGTTAATGTATGTTAGAGATATTTTCGGAATGAAAATGATAAGAAGCTCCTTCTTTAAAAAAAAGCTACATTGACTAGCTTCTTTTTCCAGCTAGCTGGTTAAAGAAGTTGCGCGTTCACGTAACGAGCTTTTTATTAGTCAATGGTAAAAAAAAGCTCATGGAGCTGAAAAGCTAGTGGTAAACAGAGCCTTAGTTGGCTAGACCCAACCAACATTGATATCTTAGTCAGTTTCCTACATGCTTTAAGGGTTGTATCATGGTTGTACCATATGCATTAAATATTGTACTGTACAATACATTAAAACACCAGAGGTAGTGCAACATTTAGGGTGGAAAAAATCCTTTTTAATCGATCCTTGCATTATTATATTGCTATTTTCCTTCGTACCAATGTTTACTCTTAGTAAGCAATATTTTAGACACTAAATTGTAATTCTCCTTTCATTTTCTATAGCGTGGTGTTATAATTTGTAAATATCTTTTGTTAGCGGGATTATTTGTTTACATCATTAACTATTTATGGTTTTCTTAACTTTGGTGCATAACTTCAATGTTTGGGGTCGATATTGTTATCTTACTCTTGGCCGCCTCTTGTTATGGTGTTTGTATTGTTTGTCCAAGTTCATTCAACCATAAATTCAATATATATCAATAATATATGTCACGACCTAAAACCAAAACTTAGCGCGACTGGCCGTCTATTGTGAGATGAGCTCACGTCAAGACGAAGTCTCACTTCAATCCTCAAAACACATCAATATCTCATAATGGTACAACAGAGCGTCTAAAATCCCATAAAGTAATACAACAATTACAAATCCTCAATCTCAACAATACTCCACTACTACAATCAATCCTATACAATACAAATCCATCATCCGTCTACCGTCTCAACTCCAAAGTATTTTCGTCCAATCACTTACTAAGTATCTGAAAGGGGTGGGTAAGGGTGAGCCTCATTGACACTTCTACCGGATCAAGCAGAGTATTTCAAACATACATATATATAAATACGTTTACATATCCAAAATAATTTGCATGGAACACTTTTCAAAACAATAACAATTCATATATTTAGCTCAATCAGACAATACACTACGACCACACAAACCGTGGTGGCACACATGTCGACTTTTACATAAAAATAACAATGCCCTACCAAAGGGATAACATAACAATCGGAGATCTCCAAAATCACGACATTCCCCCGAAAGGGCCAAACAATTCATAGGCATATCGATGAGCATAAAATATATTTTCAATCCATGCTTTTGAACAAAACACTTTTCACAAATCACAATCACGATAAAACATTTATGGGTACACATACTTGATCATTTTCAAATAAACTATTATATCACGTCCCATAACTTGATATAATAACCATAATTTATTTGTCAAAACATAAAACATTACATATATATAATAACAATAAAATAGAATTAAAAGTGTCAAAGAAACCCCTTTGCTTTCGAATCCTTATTCGCTACCAACCATGATCACCCGTTCGCGGTTTGTACTACAATTTTGTCCTCAAATGTTCATCCAACGTCAACAATAACCGATCATTTGACAAGAAAAATATAAGTTCCTTCAACACTAGCATCGATCAGGTAGAGATTAATGGTACAAAGTAATTAATCAAGATATACTCACAATCATTCCTCGGACCGACTTTGAGAGGATGAGGATTAATTATCCTTAATCAAGATGTAATCCATGTCCTCACGTATGTACTGAATAGTACTCACCTAAAGATCCTTAACACGTGAGCAATCCATTGAGAACTTGTTGATTCAATGCTATGACCAATCTATTTCTTTTGTCTTGCGGTGAGTATAATTATCTTGTGGCAGCCATTACATAGAGTTATCTATATATATAAATTCTGAAAAGTCCTAATCAACAATAACTCTTTAGTACACTGTTTTGGACTTTCAATTCGGTCCAAATCCAATCCAATAAAATTACTAAAGTCCGTCTCAAATTATCGATCCGTAAAATAATAACTAATAAAATCGCGTAAATCAACTCAAGTCTACATAATTTCTCATATTCGGATTAAATCCAAATAGACGGTCCAAAAATAATTTCCGGGATTTTACAATATATCTGGGTCGGGATATTATTATTTTAGAGAGATCATAATCGATAAATTAATAATGTATTAATTCAGATAGGTTTGATCAAAAAATACATAAGACTTGAAAGATTAAGGTCCAATAAGCTAATTACAATGTACATTAGTTACTATTGAACATAAATTTTAACATAAGTTATGATTATTATTCTATATATACATATTTACATATAATTTGATTTGAAAGTGTGAATGATACAAAGCAAATTGAATCAAGTATTTTTTTTTTTAAGAAAGAGAAGGTTTTATTAAACCAATCAAAAAGAGCTTGAGCTCAATATATAAGATGATCAAACCGAGAGAAAACTAGACCAATAAACAGGGGCGGATCCAGGATTTGAATCTCGGAGAAGAAATTATATATATGATGTTTTTTCGGTTGGGGGGATATCCTAAATTTTCAAAAATATGACATATAAAATTTTAGGGGGGCGAACGCCCCCTACCCCCTAGGTCCGCCCCCATCCGATAAAGTTCAAGTACCAAGTTATACAATTTCAGTATAGTCAAAGGGAAAACTAAAAAAATCAAAAGTATCTTCTGCAAAGTGATGACAAAGCCGGTGCCCTAGGTTGTTGGACTACATGTCCTTCAGGCTTTAGGGATTTTATGTTTCGAATTACCTGTAAGGAGTCACCTTCTAGCATAATCGAATTGAATCCCATGTCCTTATAGCTAAATTCACCGCTAAACGGGATGCGTACAATTTTGTAATTTCAACATCAATCTCGGCATGAAGTTTTTTCCGAGTCCAAGCTAGAATAAGTTCCGTGAGAATCTCTTGTAACAACTGTAATTCCTCCAGGACCACCATGTTTCATGACAGTAGCACCGAAGTTCAGTTTAGTTCACCCGAGATGGCGGTACAACGGTGCAACTGTGTATCCTAGGGACTTTGTGATGTTTCTAAGTCGCTTAATGTCCTTCCCACATGCTTAACACATATTTGATTTTAAGAAGTTAGAATGATGTATCACAAAATGGAAGGTATCTAGCGGAGAGAACTGTTTCTTGTCATGGGCAAGCTTATTCCCGCTGTACCAAATGCTCCAGCAGGAAAGTACGAACATCCCAAAGTCTTGTGCGTCCAGACGAATGTGAACACTGTTGATCCATTCCCACATATCATTCCTATCCAGATTGTCGCAGTGGGAAAGTTGGCCATGCCCAGTACAGTCTTGCGAAATGGCAATCACGGAGTAAATGGAGGCTTGTTTCACCTTGCTAGCTGCAAACTTCACATAAATGATCATCGGTCGTATGCATGCAGTGTAAATCACTGTTGCATAACCAAGCTATATTAGATTAGTTATCCAAACGTCTCAATAAGTCCCAAGTTTGTTTACGTTTTCCTACATCCGGCTCACTAGAAACCGGTGAATCTCCAGATCTCTTCACCAATCGAAAGTTGGACATGCGCATTATTGTGATATTTCGAGAAACTTGAATATTCTTAGACCATAATAACACCAACCCTCCCAATCTCCTTTGAGAAGTTATCGATAAATCAAATAAATAAAGTTTTTCCTTCAACTTATCAACCTCACGGACCTCTCGAGTTTCCATTAGGAAGATAAGGTGGGGGGGACTCCCTCATCAAGTCTCCCGTTCTTGAACTACCGAAAGCCCCCTCCCCAAAAAAAAAAAACACCTTGACAGTTTCAAGCAATGCAAGTCATTGAGATATGCGGGGCCGTGATGCAACTGCTGCCTCTGGTACCAAATCATTAATGACAATTCCCTTATTCGATCTCTTAACCGGTCTCTCTTCCGACCCATCGCCTTCAAGACCAACTTTGTTCATGTTCATAAACGAGACTATTGTCTTACCTTTATCCAAGGCAGGGGGCGACCTCGGGTTTGGAATGGTTTGGCTTCAGTGTTTTTGAATACAAGTAAAATACATGGTTCATGGTATTTACCAACATACATTAAACACGGTTAAAAAAATTGATCACTATATATTGACCATTGAAATTTTTTAAAATCACACCAACTGTGGCTTCTCATCTAAAAGGTGTTCAACAAAAAACAAGTGATTGTACATTCATTTTTTACAAACTTTTGCGAGAGACCGTCACTCGGAAAGACCAATTCAACATCACATATTTACGTACAAACATCATATGTGTAACTTCAAACATCGTATGTATAATAAACAAGCATTATATGCATCTATTAACATGTGATGTTTGTAGCTAAACATGCGATGTTTGTGACAATATACGTGATGTTTGATTTGATATCTTCGAGTGATGGTCTCTCGCAAAAGTTACCCTTCATCTTTTACTAAACAATATTAGAATTTTCAAGTGGATAACACAAATATAGGAAATTTTTTAGTAATTATTAATTTATAGTTTCGTTGGGACCAATATATATACACTAGGATTTGAAAAATATTATTATCTTATTATTTTATTGATTGAGGTCCAAATTTGTACTGGTCCCAAGTTGGGACCGGGCAAATTATTAGTTTTATCGAGATTATTAATTTATCGAATATCAATTTACGGAGGTTTTAATGTATATGATTGTTTTTCTCGTTGGGGGGGGGGGGGGGGGATATCCTAAATTTTCAAAAATATGACATATAAAATTTTAGGGAGGGCGAACGCCCCCCTCCCCCTAGGTCCGTCCCCATCCGATAAAGTTCAAGTACCAGGTTATACAATTTCAGTATAGTCAAAGGGAAAACTAAAAAAAACCAAAAGTATCTTCTGCAAAGTGATGACAAAGCTGGTGTGCTAGGTTGTTGGACCACAGGTCCTTCGGGCTTTGGGGATTTTATGTTTCGAATTACATGTAAGGAGTCGACTTCTAGCATAATCGAACTGAATCCCATGTCCTTAGCTAAATTCACCGCTAAACGGGATGCGTACAATTTTGCAATTTCAACATCAATCCCGGCATGAAGTTTTTTCCGAGTCCAAGCTAGAATAAGTTCCGTGTGAATCTCTTGTAACAACTACAATTCCTCCAGGACCACCATGTTGCAGGACAGCAGCACCGAAGTTCAGTTTAGTTCACCCGAGATGGCGGTGCAACGGTGCAACCGTGTATCCTAGGGACCTTGTGATGTTTCTAAGTCGCTTACTGCCCTCCCACATGCTTAACACATATGTGATTTCAAGAGTTAGAATGATGTATCACATAATGGAAGGTATCTAGCGGAGAGAACTGTTTATTGTCATGGACAAGCTTATTCCGGCTATACCAAATGCTCTAGCAGGAAAGTACGAACATCCCAAAGTCTTGTGCGTCCAGTCGAATGCGAACACCGTTGATCCATTCCCACATATCATTCCTATCCATATAGATTGTCGCAGTGGGAAAGTTGGCCATGCCTAGTATAGTCTTGCGAAATGGCAATCACGGAGTAAATGGAGGCTTGTTTCACCTTCCTGCTGCAAACTTCACATAAATGATCATCGGTCGTATGCATGCAGTGTAATTCACTGTTGCATAACCAAGCTCTATTAGATTAGTTACCTAAACGTCTCAATAAGTCCCAAGTTTGTTTACGTTTCCCTACATCCGGCTCACTAGAAACCGGTGAATCTCCAGATCTCTTCACCAATCAAAAGTTGGACATGCGCATTATTGTGATATTTCGAGAAACTTGAATAATTAGACCATAATAACGCCAACCCTCCCAATCTCCTTTGAGAAGCTACCGATAAACCAAATAAATGAAATTTTTCCTTCAACTTATCAACCTCACAGACCTCAGTCGAATTTCCATTAGGAAGATAAGGTGGGGACTCCTTCCTCAAGTCTCCAGTTCTTGAACTATCGAAGCACTTCAAACCTTCGATGCTTCAAGCAATGCAACTCATTGAGATATGCGGGGCCGTGTTGCAACCGCTTCCTCTGGTACCAAATTATTAATGACAATTCCTTTATTCGATCTCTTAACCAGTCTCTCTTCTCTCCCATCGCCTTCAAGACCAACTTTGTTTATGTTCATAATCGAGACTATTCTCTTACCTTTATCCAAGGCAGGGGCGACCTCGGGTTTGGGATGGTTTGGGTTCGGTTGAATATCTGAATCGGAAGGGGAGTGAGGTGGACGTCTAGTCCATTGGTTTCTCGGGAGTAGGTCTTTGCATTGTTGGTGAAGCGCGGACTTGGGGCCGGATGACGGGATAAATGTTGTGGATTATGTTCGAGGACATGAGAAGTGTTTTTTGGTTGAGCTGTGGGTGAAGGTATATATGTCCTAAAGACAATCATATTGGGGACAAAATACTTATTCACATTCAGTATTTGCATATAATTGTTATATGTAATTATAATGTATAGATGGAGATATACATATATTGGCATTACTACAGTGTTTAAATGTTTATTGTCTGCATTCATTTATACATGTGTTCCCATGAGTTTAATGTTGTCACTAAGAATGTGAGATATTGAGTGATATAGCATAAGCTCTTAAATGGCCCCAATCAATGATCATCGAGAATGGGATATCATGATGCATAATGTCCTTGGGATATTGAAGATTGACATGTGATCTGCATCATATCCTTAGAGGGATGTAGTGGTTTTCACAACTACGAATAACTCGGTTATTCATGATGGACACATGGACACTTTAGAGAGTGTTGGTATACCCTACCGAGAAATCATTTGATGTATTCTATTTAAGTGTCTATGGGAGTATCGGCTTGTAGGGTGATGTAATAGTCCTTCGACTTGAGGCCAATACGACTTCATGTGTGAAGTGATGTACTTTGGTCACGACCAACGCTTGCACTCCTGAGGGGGTAGATACGGCGTGCGCTGGGTACATCATGGAGCATATGGAAGTCGTAGTTGAGCCAAGATAGAATTCATTCCTCGTAATAGAATTTGAGAGAATACCCTACTTCTCATATTTAGTTGATCATTAGTCACTGGCCTGTGCATTGGACATGTGTTCGAAATAGTGTTTGAATACATCAAGGATCAACTAATACGATTGAGATATATTGATTAAGTTATTGTAACAGACACAATATCAAGTTCTAGACTTAATCGAGTATTCGTGAATGAAGGGACCGTATCATCATTAGCTCTACATTTCAGGGAGTTTGTATAAGTCCTCACAAACGTCCTTATGTATTAAGAATGTCCAGTGAATCGTCTAGGAGTTCGTTATGACCTTAATTGATTAGTGCTTGCTATACATTAAGCTCTAAGGGTCACACATATAGTAGTTGTTGCACCAATCGTATGTTGAAATGAATTAAATGTTAATTGGATTGAACATTTAATTTAATTGAATATCTAATTTGATTACGGATATTTAATTTATATTATGAAGGATTTCTATTTGATAGAAAACAATTAAATGTTATTGGATTAAACATTTAATTGAATTAAATATATTATTGGAGAATTTTCTATTTGATAGAAAATATTTAATTGAGTCAAATTGGATTTGCTTGGACTCAATTAATTATTTATAAGATAGTGCACTTGGACGGATTTGGAATTGAAATCCAAGACCCAAAATAAAGAAGAAAGAAGGAAAGGGGATGTTGGGCCGAACGACCCAACAGCTGGTGCCCTGGCTTGTGCACGCGCCAGATAGAATAAAAAGGGGGCGCATGTTGGACACGCGCCCCGGCCTTCTGGAAGGATCTTGTTCTTTTCTTGCTCACTAATTCTTTCCTTTCTCCATTACTTCTTTGTTTTGGTATTCTTTCCTTTAGATGGCCCATTGGCATCTTATAAATAGACCAATCCCCTTCATAATCAATACACAATAATTCATTCGATGAATTCATAGTAGAGAATTCACAAGAGAATTCATTAAATGAATTCTCTCAAGATTTCCAATAATTCTTATAAATAGTTTATGCAAAAATTTTCTTTTAGAAGAATATCCTAGCAATTCTTCGAAAGAGAATCCAACAATACGCGAGATTGTGCTCAAGTACTTTTGGTGCTCAATTGCTGTGGATCAACTAAGGTCGACCGCTTATACAAACAACCGGATATGGGGTTTCGTTGTTCAATGCATCAGTATCCAAGAAACTTAATATGCCGCCATAGCAAGTAAGCTTTCAATTTATATGTACAACTTATCAGTTATTCATTGTTGGTGAAAAGTTTAACTTTCCGCTGCGTTACCTTAAAGGTTATTTTCCCGAAAACCTCAAATGTGGGTACATGACTAGTTGGGTAAATTGAGCATGCTATTGAAGTTGAGATGGATTTTGGTTTATTGGTTGCAATAGTTGGCTTGACAGATTTGGTTGTTGGGTTGAGATGGATTTAAAGAATTTTGGGCCTGGTTTGAATTTTGGGTTAAGAGAGGTAAGTTGGTCCAATTGGATTAATGGGGCTTGAGAGTGGTGGTATGGTAAGGAACGCATCATTTGGTGGGAGCTGCTAAAATTTAGATGTGGCATCACCAACCAAAATTGGTCACCATCATAATTAATCACATACTAACAATAATTCAAAGTAGTAAACCCGCTTCGTTCGGTGGCTTAGTTGGTTAAAAGGTAAAAGAATATTCTTTTGATAAAAATAAATAAAATTAAAGTAGTATAAATTCACAAAGTCTAATTAAGTTTATAATTCAATTTAAATCTTATTCGTCCATCCTACTTATTCAATTTGAATATGCATGGTGCGTACATGCGTCATTATTTTAAATATAAAGTCCAAAGTTCGAAACGCATTAACATAAGTTTTCCTTTTTATTTATTAAGTAAAAGGTTTAGAATTCAAATACATAAGTTTATCCCTTTTATTTATTATGTTATAATGTTCTCATTTTTCTCATAAATTCATTTATTATATAAAATGCAGTAGCACATACACATTATATAAAATTCTAATTAGCAGGAACATATAAAGGATGCAAATAGATAATCCATGGAATTAGCCTGAATGTCCACAATCACACTTGGATGAAACCACCTTGAAGGGATATAGTACATCCGCTGCGTAAGTGAAGGTGAAGGAAGCATCACTTTCATAGATCCGGTTACCATTGTTGATGGTGCATAGATCATTATTTTTCGACACAAGTGAAGGTTTAATCTGCTCCATGAACGTAAAACCCTTGCACTCTAGTTTTACATCCAAGTGGCTGCAGATGCAATTGTTGGTCACGGTCACATTCCACTCGGTTTTTGAGCCTATCATCTTGCCGGTCGGGATTTGGTCGAGCACTAAATCTTTGATGGTGTATGTACATGGTACCGGTTGATCACCCATACCTGAGGGCACAAATGATAATGGTATATATTGGTATACTATAATACTATAATTCATGGGATTTCCAATGTATACAATTACAATTTATCACAAAGTCTCATGAGAGACGATATTTAGATAACTTATGTAGAGACGACGTATGTTTTTAGAAAAATGATATATATTATTAATCAAAATGTCTATGCTGGTAACGAAATCCATTTATTTTGTAATATGAAAAACACCAATGTTGATAACATAGACGTTTTGATTTATAACATTGATGATTTTGTTGATAACACATGTCCATCTCTAGATAAATTATCTAGAGACGGTATCTCGGAGACTTGATCACAATTTATACCTAGAAGCTTAAATTTTTCAAAATCTCGATTACATGTATTTACCTTGGTGGACGACTGAGAGTGAGAAAATCAACAAGTAAAAGTTGATGAGGGCTGCCATTGGAAATGAAGTTTTAACAGTTCTTGTTGTATCCTCTATGTGATTTTACTAAATCTCTAGTTAAACAAGAACATCAACTTCCTTGTGCATTTATAGCAAACACTAGTGAGTAAAATAAAATCTTATCTAAAAAGGAAAAAGAATATCACATTACATTGCTTGTTATGATAAATATTACTTTCCTCTATTCTAAAGATTTCTTTCCATTTTGACTTTGACTGGTCAACTGTCTTCGACTTTGACCACAAATTACTCTTAAACTATAATAGTAAATAATTTAATAAAATCATATATTCAAAATTTAATTCTTAAATTTTCATTATATGATTTTATTAAATCTTTAACTATTACAGTTTAAGAGTAAGGCTCTGTTCTCTTCAACTGTAATTTTCTGAACTGAACTGAACTGTAGTATAAAATATAACTAAGCAGAGCAGGCTCGAATGAGTTTTAAGTTGAAGAAATATGCATTTAATTTGTGGTCACAAACGACAACATTGAATAAAGTTAAAATGGAAATAAATATTTGGAATGGTGGGAGTATATATAGATTGTGGTCCTAAAAAAGGAGTAAAAGATTACGAATTATTTGAAGTTTCTATTTCTCCTCCTCCCTTCATATCAGGAAACAAACTAATGGGATTAGGAAAATCATTAATTAACGATTTGTTGAATTTAGAAAATGCAATTCTTGCTACTTATGTTCTTTGGGTTTTTAATTTTATTTTATATAATGGTTTTGTAATTTGTAAATAATCTTTAGTTGGCGGGAATAGTAATTGACATTATCAATTGTTAAGGTTTTCCAAACTAATTTGGTGCATAACTTCAATGTTTGGGGTCGATAATATTGTTGTTTTACACTTGGCCTCTTGCTGAGTTCATTCTACCTAATTAGAACCGGTTTGAATTGTGACAGAGAGTCCATTCTCTACATTTAGGAAACAATTTATTTGTGCATGTGCGTTATACCTCCAAAAACCAAATCAGTGCTTTTAAAAATGAACTCAATAATTGTGTCATACTCCCTTCATTTCATAAAAAGTGTTACATTTTGATTTTAACCGGTCAACAGTCTTCGAGTTTGATCACAAATTACTCATAAACGATAATAGTAAATAATTTAATAAAATCATATAATAAAAATTTAATTACTAAATTTTCATTATATAATTTTAATAATTTATTTATTAATATCGTTTAAGAGTAAATTGTGGTCAAACGCGGAGATAAATGACCGAAAAATAGTAAAATGTAACAATTTTTTCTGAAATAGAGGGAGTATTAAATTAATATAGTTGAAGTCGTACTCTAGCACATCTTTTGGCAACAGACTTTGATGCTGACTGTTTTGGTACTTTTGATTTACCATGTTATAACCCTGAGACTACCCGCATTGGGTGACGGCTCGGTGACGCGTCACCGGCCTGTGACGAGATCCGTGACGAGATTTTGCTGCATTGGATGACGCGTCACGGAGCCGTCACGGAATTTCAATTTTTTTTTTTTTTTACATATTTAACATATTGTAAGAGTGTTTAAAAGTTGAAATTAGTAAAATTGCATTTTTTAAACTCGTTTTATAATTTATTGGGCAAGAGGCAGGAATATATTACAACAAACCGCTGAAAATTTAAAAACTAAATGGAAATGCAACAAACACACAACACACGAATGCATTAAACAAACAAACATACACTACACGATTGGTGAAGCTCAATCTCCACGGTCAACGCATTCTCCAAATATGTTCCATCAAGTCCCTTTGGAGTTCTTCATGCGTGCACCTCGTGCATTTTAGTGAAAAGTTCATGTATTCGGGATAGAGTTTATTGTTGATTGTGCTCGTCGGATCTGAACTCCGCCAATCACATGGTACATTCTCACGGGTATCTTGTTGAACTCTTGATTTCCTTGTCATAATTTAGGTATTTGTGGCGCTCATCCTCAACTATCATGTTGTGGAGTGTGATGACAATCCATAATCTTTTGAGTGTCTCCTGTTGTGTGCAAGGCGATTTGTCTGATTGCAAATCGTGCTTGCAGATACTCAAAGCACGTTCCACATCTTTCCGCAGACTCGACGCCGAGAATTTGGCTTCTTTATGCGTTACGGATTCGGGATGGCGAGAACAAATGTAGCCAGTGGGTAGATGCCATCGGTTAGGTAGTAAGGCATGTTGTCTCGATGGCCATTGACCTCAAAGTTAATGTCGGTGTGCCGTTCAGGAGATCGTCGAACACCGGTGAACGTTGCACGATCGACAAGTCATTGTATTTTCCGAAAATCCCGAAGAATGAATGCCATATCCAAGTATCTTGGGATGCTACTGCTTCTAAAACAAGGGTAGGCTTTTTGATTCTGCCTTGAAATTGACCGTGCCACGCCTTGGGACAGTTCTTCCATGTCCAGTGCATACAATCGATACTCCCAAGCATGCCCACAAATCCTCTTGCAGCGTTGATTGCCAGAATCCTTCGAGCATTGACCTCGTTGGCCCTCCGCATATATGTTGGACCAAACTCAGCCACCACAGCATCACAAAAACGTGAAAGACACTTGAGGGCCGTGCTTTCACCAAGTCGGCAATACTCGTCAACCGAGTCAGCAGAAGCCCCATAAGCTAGCATACGAATGGCTGTGGTACATTTTTGTAGTGTGGTTAACCCCGGTCGGCCAAGACCATCTAGCTTGCACACAAAGTAATCATCTTGGCCTTCTACACCAAAGAATCACCCGTTCGAACAACGACCTCTCCATTCTGAATCTCCGTCGAAATTTATCTGCATATGGTGGGTTAACCCCGAAGTAGTCTTCCTCCAATTGTTTGCCACGCTCTTCTCGACTTCTGTCAATGTAAGCACGCTTCTTCTTAGGCCGTGGCTCGTCCGGTTGTTGATGTTCTTTGGAATTGTTGGATCATATTTGGTACATTTTGCATTATCATGGTTTGGATTTGTGCGAAAGGATTGGATGAAGAAGAACCAAGCAAGCTTTCATCATCAGATGATGAATTGGACATGATTATCTTTGAAAAATTGAAGTAGATAGAGTGTTTTCTGTGTAGTTAAGAAAATGGAAGAAGGGATGAATGCAAGTAGTTTGTTGTGTATAAAAATGTGTTCTATGGTTGCATTATATAGACAGGTTGTCTGAGATGTGTAACTCATTTCTTAGTCATAGCTGAGTCATAATGCATTGGATTTCTCATTAATTGAAGATAAGATGTCTGAGATGTATGACTCATTTCTTAGTCATAGCTGAGTCATAATGCATTGGATTTCTCATTAATTGAAGATAAGATGTCTGAGATGTATGACTCATTTCTGACAAAGCAAAGATAAGATGTCTGAGATGTATGACTGATTTTATTACAACGGACACTTGGAAGAGTAAAACACAAACAAGCCACACTTCGGGAAGTAAAAAAACAAACAAGCAAACTAAAACAAGCAAACCGAAACAAGCAAACTAAAACAAGCAAACCGAAACAAGCAAACTAAAACAAGCTCTCAACTTCAGCCATTACTCGGACGGAAACAATTCCTTCTGCAGTGCATCACAAACTCCCTTATGTGCTGCGGTCAAGTTAGCATAGTTCCCCATAAGTGTCATCCACATGTCCATCTCCTTCTCCTTCATCCTACGTTCTTCCTTTTGCCGGGCAAACTCCAGCTTGTCTTTCCAACTCAAGGTATTGGGGATAACTTTCATTAAAGTTAACCCATCCCTCGCTCATTGCATCCATTGAGGAGTTGCCGGAACTACCACCTCTAGCCATCTTCTTTGCCTTGTCACGACCCATAGGACGTTTGCTAGGCGTGACACTGACACTGTCCTCACTGGGGCGCTTGCTCCCACTACTAGCACCTGCTGATTCCATTGGTTGGTCATCATCAACTAGAACCTCAACCCTCGGAGTTGTTGCGGCCTTCTTGTATGTTTCCTCCAAGTTCATCCTCGTTTCCCACTCTGGGTACTGTTTCATGGCATCCCACTGCTTGAATAGGTTGAATCCGGCGTTACAACCGGACTTCTCTTTGTATAATTCTGAAATTTTGATTACATTGGCTTCATTGTAGCCACTCCGATCGCCGACAACCCTAGTAGCACGATCCACACAAATTACCCACCAATTAATGTCATCTCTCATCCGCTTAAATCTGAGACGAAGTGAATCATGACTCCGCTTTTTTTCCAAACCGGACATCCTCCCATCTCTCCGCACGTCCTCGAACTTCTCCTCGACTTTCTTGAACAAACTTGCATACCTCTGATTCGTGCCAATGATCGGATTTGCGCTAACGGCCATGTAACAAGAGATGAGAACCAAGTCCTCATTCGTGTTGTAGGGTGAGCCACGTCCTTCGCCTTTATTGGTCGTCCCTCCTTCCGTGTCTTTGGCTTTCCCTTTCCCACGCCTCCGGATCGGTTGAATTTCAGGCTGCGTTTCAGGAACAACTTCCGGTGGTGCTTGCGAAAACATTGGTGTTTGTGAGATTGGAGAATGGTAATTTTGAGTGTAGGGGTCTTCGTACGAGCTTTCGAACAAAGGGCGAACAAAGCTCGGTTGGGGTTGTGGAGAGGTGTTTTTGTTAAGCTTTTTCATGCACGCTTCGTAGGCTTCGGGTGTGTTTTCTTGCATCCACCTCAGAGTTTCCGGAGTAAACAAGTTTCCGTCCATGTCGCCGGAAAATTGAAGTGGAGATGGTTGGTGTTTTGGAGTGAAGAGAGTGTTTTAAGTTTAATTAAGAGAGAAAGAGGAGTTGGAGATGGGATGATCCAAATATAGTCAAGACTGATCTCATTTTATAGATCTCGAAAAAATAAAGCCGTTGGTGATTTTTATTTATTTTTTGCATTTTTATTTTGAAAGTTATAACCGTTTGAAATTTAAACGGAATTTTCAAAAAAAAAAAAAAAAGGACGGGACACATGGCAGCAGCCTATTGGCTGCTGCCAATTTGAACTCACCCGTCACATAGTGACGGGTGAGCAAGCTGACGCGTCAGCAGAGCTGCAATGCAGCTCGTCTGATGTACTGTGATCATTATCATTGAGTTATATGAAAGCTGAAGTTCTAAAAAAAAAAGTGGTACTGGAAGTTAGAAAATAATAAATGATCGTGGATGGAAGATGGAGTGAGACGATTAATGTTTACATTTTTTTATGATCAACATCAATTGAATTAGTTAAAGTCCAATTAAAGTAGTGTAGCAACGGACTTCTATTATTTATTACTTTTTTTTTTTTGAAGAAGTTAAAATTGTATTTCATTCAATAAGCTTTACAGAACATCAGTAATGTTCCATGGATTACAACTATTCACCATAAGCGGAAGCATCCAAACCAGCTTACCAGAACAAAATGAAAAATCATCCTCACACAAGATATCAAGTCCAACACCAAACAATCACTAAAACACAACTGCAAAATCAAAACCAAGGTCTACCCTCGATCTTCCTAAACCAACCTGACCCGATGGAAAATGGCCACCCCGTCGTCTAGTATGTCTCAACACCTAAGCGTCAAGCTGAGAGTGAGGGGTTGCAACCAAAACCATATTGGCGGAATACCAACCTCGAGGAGGAAGAAAGAAAGGTTGGTGATGTTCCAATATGGCATCGGGCATAGCGAGATCAGAAAAATAGAAGGTAGACTAACCTGGCCAGAAAATCCAGCGCATCTTAGTCAGAAAAGAAAATTCTGCAAAGCATTGTAGCTCCAAACCAGAGGTTACAGTAGATTCAACACGCCCAAGGGACACAACTCCCAGTCCGCAAAAGTGTAACCCACTGTAACCAAGTTTTTATTCTTTACCCACGACCAAACGTTGAATTTAATCTGCTCCACAATTTCAGCTTTTGATTTTAATGTGCCTTTGAAGATTGCCTCGTTCCTAGCCTTCCACAAGTACCAAATCGTGCCATGCCAGAAAATGATCCAAACCTCTTTAAATTTGCATTCCATAGCTCGTAAGAAAACATCCAAGTTGTTGTTGAAGCCTTCCCACTGGAAGTTCTGTACATTCAGCCACTTGCAGAGTTCTTCCCATACCTGCTCCGCCGATTTGCATCCATTCAACCACTTGCAGAGTTCTATTATTTATTACTATTATAGTAAAAAGGATATTGGTTGATTATGCCCGACAAAAATTATTAAAACTTTGATCACATTAATTATTTTCATACTCAAATCCATATATCCACAAACTTTTATAGAGTTTTAATGGATTGGAACCTTACGCTTAAAAAAGTACACATATCTATTCGAATACTCATATAGTTTCAGAGGTATGCGTGCTTGCTCTGTATTAATCTTTTATGGCGACTCATTGTGAAATTACTCGTTGTGCATATCAGTGAAGACAAAAGTGCACATTAGTATGTGGGGCTGACATATCATCTGGAAAGTTTCCTTTGAATAATCATGTCGTCTCATAAGGTCGGGTATCGACCTACAAGGAAACGAGGAGTTACAAATGATATCGGAGTCGAACCGATCCAAAACCACAATGGAGAATGATTGGTCTAGGCAAAACAAAGCACACAACACGGGCGTCATGCAATTTAAGAGGTGTTGAATGTAAATATCCCAAAGTTTCAGAGAATTCAAATGGATTGGCAACGCTATTTTTAACAACAAGCTGCACCTTTCATTTTTGAATTTCATATATAAGAAATTTAAAGTTAAACTTGCTTGCTCTGTAAACATTTTTGCACGAATGAACTACTTGAAAGTTTTCTAATGTTCATACGTACGAATGAGGACGCAGTGTACGGAAAATGATATGTGGGGTTATCATATTACCGAATAGCAGTTTAGAAATGATCGAGTGCAACTAAAAGATTGAGAGCTTCAACTGATTAGTGGTCGGACAATTAGACAATCTTTCCTACCTGTCACCTTTAGTTGTTACAATTCTTTGCAGGTGTTATTAATTTTTTTTCCATTTGAAATGGCAAGTTTTATCCCTTTTAAAGTAGTCTCATTTTATAATATAAAAAACAACTGTAAGCAGAACAGAACAGAACAAAACTGAAATTAATGAGTTTTCAGATAAAAAGAAGTATGTGAAACACGAATTTGAATCTATTCCACCCTACCAATATTAATTTAGACTCAAATGTTCCCCCCTAACGTAAGAGGAAACCAGAAATAGTAAAACTGTTTGGCGAGAACAAAGGAGACGAATGTGTGCTGTAGCAGGTTTGTCTGAGAAAAAAAAGGACAAGTTGGAAGAGACAAGTAATTGGAAACAAAATAAGGAAACAGGTGAAGGCTGTTTCAAAAAAAAAAAAAAAAAAAAAAAAAAAGCTTGGAATAAAAAGGAAAAAAGGCACCTTCATTCCTGTTTCTCATAACGGAGTTTTTTCGGTGACGGAAAATTTCGCTCTAGCGCTCTCCCGTTGCCGTTTAGCCTCCCTGAATGCCTCACCAGTTTTCAGAGGGTACCTATCATCAAACACTTCCTTTCTCAGTTTATTTTGTTTACGATGTATCCGGTTTCGCTTTCTTCCCCTTCATGTTACCAGTAGCCGCGTGATATCCTTTTTAATCTCGAGTTTTGAATTTTTGCAAGGAAAATAGTTCGTGCACACGTGAATTCCTGTTGTACAATTATCAGCCCGACTATAGCAATTTGTCTTGAATTTATGTGTGATAACTAATCTGATAGAGTTTTCTATTTTGATGTTGCTTCTAGTTTTGGTAGTAATAACTAATCTGATAGAGTTTGGTTAGAAGACATTATAGATTATATGGATATTGTAGATGTGCATTTCTACATTAATGGCAAGTTGTTATTTTTGCAATTTTGTAAATCATCTAGTTTATTGAATTGTATTGAATTGAATGATTTTTTTCTCATAGATAGGCAGATTTGAATTGTAGAATTTGATCTATATTTGCAATTGGCGTTATTATTTTTGGGAATTAATCAGTTTTTGGGTTTTCAATTTAGTGAATTTATCGCAGAATGTCTCTTGATTGATTTACTTTGAGTTGAAATATGGACTACTACATCTTGTTAAGAATCTATGTATTATGTTTCATATTTCAATTGCTGAATCGTTTTGGATGATTTCGTGTATTGACACATAGAGGTGTTCGTAGACAATGAAACATCTTGGATTATCGAAATTGCAATGCATCGAATTTTCTCTGGTTTTACATCAATGTATGTTTCTGTTAGCTAACTTTTTAAGGAATTTGCAACATGTTTTTGATTGAAGTTATGTATGTGTTGTTTAATTGTAACTAATGGCAGATCATGTCCTGTTGCCTTTTGCAGTCAAATTTTTTTGGTGATTTTTTTAAGCAAAGGAGCGAGGGACTTATTGGATGGTAGGTGCTACGGGACTCATAATCTGTGCTTGAAGTGTTTCATTACGTTCTCGGACCATGTATTGAATGCTGGTTTGTGGTCTAAAAGTTTGAAGGTATACGGAGATTAGCACCATGGATCGAGTTGTGAACTTTTGTAGTGCTTCTTCATCTGCAACTTTCAAGTAAGATGTTTCTTGGTTTATGTAAGCACATTGCCTTAAATCGAGACCTTCATGTTGGTCTAATTGTTGAGTTTCTTAGTAGCTGTTTGAAGCATCTCACAGTTCCTGATGCTTGAGAATAGCCATGTTCCTGTTAAACTAATCAACCTCTTTAGGTCCAATTATAAGAACACGTAAATCATTGATATGTTAGATATCTATTTCATGCTGGTACTGATTGAATGAGTCCTGTTTTGGTTGCAGTGATGTGATGTCTAATCTCCCTGTGAAGAACCCTCTAGAAATATTCTAAGCGCAATCCTTAGCATGTATTATAGCCCCTTTCGCCAACACGAGACTCTTCAAGATGGCAGTAGCCGTTGATCGAGGTCATGGATTTAAGCCATTTGCAAGACCCCCACGATGCAAACTCCAGTCTTTCACTCAACTTGATTACAATATGCTCGACTTCACCGATTCTGAATTCAGAAAGCCTCAGCAACATACCTCTGCTTTCACCACCATCCACAGGAGCTTCTCCACACCTTGCTTATCTCTTTCGTCTAGACTAGAAGATACATCCGATAACAAACCAAGAATCGAAATCATTGCAGGCCATGCCAAACCGAGAGTACGTGCTCTGGTTGTTGAAGTTGCGATAGCTATGGCCTCTGGTATCAGTCCTGAGCCTACATCAAGTGGGATGGGTGGGGCTTACTTTTTACGTTCTCGTAGTGGTTACACTATAGCTGTCGCGAAGCCCATAGACGAGGAGCCCCTAGCATTCAACAATCCTAAGGGCATGTCTGGGCGAATGTTGGGCCAACCGGGCATGAAGAGCTCCATAAGGATCGGTGAGACTGGCCTTCGTGAATCAGCTGCTTATCTCCTGGATCATAATGGTTTTGCCGGCGTCCCTCCGACGGCATTGGTTAAATTTTCGCGCGTCAAGTTTAATTTAAACAGCCCGGTATTAGATTCAGCAAATTATAAGATTGCTTCACTGCAGCGTTTTGTCGATCATGATTCTGATGCGGGAGATATAGGCCCTTTGAGTTTTGCAGTTGCTTCTGTGCACCACATAGGTATATTAGATGTAAGATTGATGAATCTTGATAGACACGCAGGAAATATTCTGGTGAAGCTAGGAAAGGAGAGTTACAATGGAGGAAAATCGGAGCTAGTGCCTATAGATCATGGATTTTGCTTACCTGAGGAACTAGACGATCCGTATTTTGAGTGGCTTCATTGGCCACAGGCTTCACTACCTTTTTCGGAGTTTGAAGTTGAATACATATCGAATCTTGACCCATACAGAGATGCAGATTTGCTGAGAACTGAGCTCCCATCACTAAGGGAGTCTTCCATTCGAGTTCTTGTGCTATGCACGATCTTTTTGAAGCAAGCAACCACGTATGGTCTGTGTCTTGCTGATATAGGTGAAATGATGACCAGAGAATTTCAAGCAGGAGAAGAAAACTGGAGTTCGTTAGAGAAAGTTTGCTTAAATGTCAAAGCTAGCATGCAAACTGAGTCAGGTGATGATGATGATAACGATAAGGATGATGACAGTGTTGAAAGTGATCAGGATCAAGAAGACGACACAATGTTCCAATATGACGATGACCTCGACCAAGTGACTAATGTCCCTCACATTCTTCCGAAAACTCCCAAAAATGGTAAACCATCGAAAATTCCAAAGGTGTCACCAATGAATATGATGTATCCTTTTGATAAGAACAATACCTATTCAGTAGATGATGATCCTGATTTGGATACAATCTTGGATAAATGTGCAAACGAAGAGGATAACGGGGATGATTATCCAAAAATGAGCGGCTTGTTCAAAAGTCTGAGTTTCCCTGCCCCGAACTATAGCCATGATGCAGGCATTTCTTTCGGAGAGATGAGTGATGAAGAATGGGAATTATTTCTGGAAAACTTTGAAAAACTATTGCCAGAGGCCTTCGAGGAAAGGAAATCCCTTGGCCTGTCGAAGCAAAGATTGGGATCTTCATGTGAATTTTGAAGGAACGGGTGCAACAATTACCGACTGTAAGTATAGCATCAGATAACCGTGTATAATAAGTACTAACAACTGATGACTTGCACGCATATAGGATGGAGATAGATGTTCTAGTATGTTAAGGAAAAGTGATAAGGCAGTCTGTTTGCCATCCTTTCCTTAGTATGCTTGTAGTTGGCCTTTTACCCTATTTTAGTTCCCGCTTTATTTTTTTCTTTCGGATATAAACTACATTGTGCTTTGTCGTGATTGTGAAACTGCGAAATCTAATAGCATTCTACTGTATAGAGATTGTAAGCCGTTTAGGATGATCATTTGTGGTTCTGGATTGATTGTGATTGTTTCTTGAATGTGATTTCTGTATTTTGCTGACCATTTTCAGTAGAAGCTTTACATGGTATCTGCTAGCTAGTTTAACCATGTTCTTAGTTCAATCATATCTATATTGTGCTGAAAATATCAGCTTTGGCAAGGCAATGTGCCTACCTAATCTGTGATGTACAGGAATGAAAATTTTAAAACTCTGCTTCAGAGTGAGTGTAGCAATTATATCGAGAGGTTCCTGAAACTGCGATCGCTCCACACAGTCAGGGACGGTATCATGAATATCCCAACCAAATCAAATTTATCAATTTGGGAATTCAAGAGCCGCATGAGTTCCTAGAAAAAACGTTAAAACAATCTAGTACGATTGACCAATTGGAGGCACCGCGAGATCCTTCTAAACAGATGAATCTATATGCTAGAGGGGCATAAGCGAAAACACAGGGAGATAAAATGTGTATTATTGATGCTAATTAAGGTCATAAACAAGCAAACAACAAAGCAGCAGAAGCACTATAATGCATACTTCTGCTGCATTATTGTTGCTTTTCTGTATCTTGAAACAATCTACTTTTGAGTTGTGATATATCAGGTCTCTCCATGGTGACAAAGTATCTTGATGGGATGAATGAAGTGACACAAACATATGCTGAGCACTCAATAACTAGCAGATCATATCCCATTCATAGTTGAGGATTGGCATAGAAAGTTCACAAGGTTTGTGCCTTAGATAATGTTAGAGTTACTGTGTCTGCATCTGTTTCTGTTATGATCATCTGATAACACTTAGAAAGGAATACAGATCCTGCAATGTTGATCATCTGTTGTATAAATTAACCTACAAGGCTACAACTTAGTTTATTTGGAATAGGAGCTACCGCGTACCCATTTGCTTTAATTAGCAAAATTAGCCGATAAATTAGTCGAAGATTATAAGCTAGTTGATTTTTAATTAAAGAGTTATTTAGTAATTTAAATTAGCTTAAATTTAATAGTTTATTTGTTAAATACTACTTCATCCGTCCTGAAATAACTTTCCACTTTGACTTTTTGCAGTTAAACTTTTACAATTTTGATTACGAATTAATAGTAAACCATAATTTTAAGAAATAAATCAGCTATCTTTTTTTAATAACCAATCTAAACAAGTTAAGTAGATTATTAAGCTAGTAAGCTAAGCTAGACGTTCATATAATTAATTTATTAAAAAATAAAACCTATCGACCTTGTAAAACTTATGCTTAACGATGTTCACTTTGAGATAAGAAACTTGACAACACCTAATTTAAAAGAAGTTGAATAGTGGAGTTATAATTTGTTAATCTCAATCAATCGATAATTCAACAATCAAACAAACTCGAAATAATCGAACAAAGAAACACTCGATCAAACACAAACAATCAAAGTAATCGACAATGACACAGTATTTTACGTGGTTCGGCAAATGCCTATATCCACGGGAGCAATCAAGGATTCTTTATTGATCAACAGAGAGTGTTTACAAACAAGCTTCAATCTCTGATTTACAAAAGAAACTGAACAGAAGAAAGAACAGAGCAAAACGAAGAAGAAGAAGTTTGTTATTTCTGTTACAAAGATAAAAAACGTAACTGCTATAGTAGAAGCGTTCTTCTACTTATACTCCAACACACACGCCTCCTTACGTCATAATAGCCGAAGAGAACCAATCAGATGAAGCCACATCACTCGCATAAGTAGAAATGCGACTCTTCACGCTTATTACGTTTTATGCTTCCTGCTTCAAACAAGAACAAAACCAGAACAGATCCTCTTCTTCTTTTCTTCTGATCTTTCACACTTACAATTCAATCTAATCTACAAATCTCCACCTAGATTGAATTCCCCCTTGATTGACTCCATCCCACTTCTTAAGGTAGGAGCAACCCTTCATGTATTCCCATCAATGATGAACATAGCTTGAACTTGGCTACAGGTACCGCCTTTGTCAAGCTATCAGACATATTCACAGAAGTGTGATTCTTCTCAACTTTTATCACCCCTTCTGCAATAACATCCCTGATGTAATAAAGCCTAACATCAATATGCTTGGTTCTTTCATAATAAACCTGATGCTTTGCTAGCTGGATTGCACTTTGATTGTCACAGAAGATAGTTACACACTCTTGATTATATCCCATCTCCTTTAACAATCCTTTAAGCCAAATTGCTTCTTTGATTGCCTCAGAATGAGCAATAAACTCTGCCTCAGTTGTGGACAATGCCACCACAGACTGTTGTGAGCTCTTCCAACTAATAGTTGTTCCATAAAGAGTAAACACATAGCCAGTATTTGACTTCCTTGTGTCTGAATTTGAAGCAAAATCTGCATCCACATAGCCTACTAGTGGTTGATCAACATTGTCTGCAGCTTTGAAATATAAGCCATGACCTGTTGTACCCTTGATAAATCTCAATACACCCTTCACAACTTCCAAGTGATCATACCCTGGATTACTCATATACCTGCTTATGACACTCATGGCAAATGCCAAGTCAGGCCTACAGCAAACCATGGTGTACATAATGCTTCCAATTGCACTAGCATATGGAATTGATTCCATTCTCTGTATCTCTTCATCACTGGTTGGACACTGAGTTATTGAAATTTTTACACTTTGACTGATTGGTACTGAAGTTGGCTTACACTCATGCATATTGAATTTATGCAGCACCTTTGACAGATAACTCAACTGTGTGAGTGTAGTAACTCTCTGATCAGAATTCCTGCATATGTCCATGCCTAGGATTCTCTTTGCATATCCAAGATCCTTCATCTCAAATTCCTTATTGAGATCCTTCTTGACATCTTCAATCATAAGTTTACACTTCTCTGCAATCAATATGTCATCAACATAAAGCAGTAATTCATTACCTTTCTGATAGATGCAACTGTCATAACAACTCCTTATAAATCCCACTGAAGTTACAAATTCATCAAATCTCTTGTACCACTGTCTTGGTGACAGTTTAAGACCATAAAGAGATTTCTTTAATAAGCATGCCGTAGTAATGGCATTGTTCACTTTAACTCCATCAGGTATTCTCATATATATATATTTTCTTCAAGATTCCCATGAAGAAAAGCTGTTTTGACATCCATTTGCTGTAGAAATAACCCATACTGAGTGACAATAGACAGTAAGACCCTGATAGAAGTATGCTTAACCACTGGAGAGAATATTTCAATATAATCAATGCCTTCTCTCTGAGTGAACCATTTAGCTACTAATCTAGCTTTAAATCTCACAGTTCCACCAATAGCAGACTCATATTTCTTCTTGAAGATCCATTTGCATCCTACTAGCTTTGCTGTTGGTCCAGATAACGGCAAAGTAAAAGACTAGAGGGGGGGGGGGTGAATAGTCTTTTAAAACTTTTGTCGATAAGCACAGTTTCTCAGATACCTGTGAAGATATATGATACTTAATTTCAGGAGCGGAAGACTTCTGAGATAAGTGCACGTGTTCAGCAAGATAAGTGTAAGTACTTTGAAATATAAGTAAAACAAGTAATAAACTGCAGAAAGTAAATAACACAAGTCTTTTTATAGTGGTATCTGAAGGTGGCGTAATCCTTCAACTAATCCACTTCGGTCTTTCTCAGGCCTAGAATCCACTAAGATAAATGAGGTAACCTTACAGATATCTTTTCTTGATTCCTAAATACACTAGGTTCCCAACCAAGTGTTCCCCCTGAGTTATTCCCTGGCTTTCACAGCCAAGTACTTCATACTTTCGAAACCTTTTGAGCTGTTCCTTAGCTTCCCAAGCTAAGTACTTCCTGTGCTCAGCAACCTTGGAGTTATTCCTTAGTTTCCCAAACTAAGTACTTCCTGTACTCCACGCCGTATATGGTGTTGGTTTTAGGTTTGTTTGTTAGGTGAGCTTCTTTAATAACTTGTTCAGTTATTCATATAGCTCTGTGAATCAAGTATACTTAATACACTTTGCAATGTATGGTATCTTGTTCTCTACTGACCCAAGTCTATGGTAAGTGTTCAAGAGAATGAAACTTAGATGTGAAATCTTAGTTCAACTCTTTCACAGATAACAATGTTCGTTAAGGATCAGGACACTTAAAACTTTTGTGCTACTTAGAATCAAGAGCTTTGGTCGCAACAGAAAGCTAGAAGGTAAGTAGTTTGCTTGAGAGCGCTTGTGTGAGTATTCAGTGTGTTCTAAGGTGTGTACTCAAGCAGTCTAAGTGTTGATATTTATAGATGAATTTGAGTGTCGTTTGAATAGTATCCGTTAGGCTTAAATCAAATTCAAACTATTGATATCTGAATATAATCTTTATGTGAGTTTGTCTTCTTCTTCTTGAAGCTACCGTTTTGTTCGAGACATTTCATCTGCATTTAATGCACTGTACTATATTTTGTCCTGTAATGCCAACGGAACTATGCATGGTATCAGAGATCTTTATACAATCAGAGTTTTCCGAAACTTTGCATGTTCTTTTCCAGAGATCATCATAGCTCCAGATACCATTTGTTTAAACAACTTGTTATAATATGTTTCTTTTTCAGAAGCATATTTTATGTCCAAGGTATCTGAGTGTAGATATCTGTGGGCACTTTCCTCGTCTCAGAAACCTTTTATTTTCAGATATCTTTTGCAACTCGTGTGTTTCAAAACACTTGTTTCTCAAAGATATCTGGACATATGTATCTGAAAAACCCTTATCTTCAGCAATCTTGTGCAGTCTTCAAATCTTCAAATCTGTTGAACTTTTCCTGCTGGATGCCTTCTTCTTGGTCTTCTTCAGAAAATAAAAATTACATTTCGAGACCTAACATCCTATACAAGATTTGCTAGACTATCATACTTAGTGAGTTTCCTCTTTTACAGTGTTCAAGTGAACTAAGAGTACTAATCACCTTTCTGAGCTAAGATAAGTCATTAGGTTGCTGATCAAAATCTAAACAGATATTCCTAACAAATTTCCCCCATTTTGATCAGTCAACGATGACTATCTGACCTATTACAAATCTGAATGAGGAAACAATCCACCACTTAATCATTTCTTATGATCTTTTAATTCATATAATTAAGTGCAGAAAGTAAACATCAACCAAATCACAAGGTGTGATCTTTGCTGACAAGTTATCTTTTATATAAAAATGATATCTGAGAGTAAGTTCATCAGATATGATACAGAGAAAGCTTATAGATAACTTTTTCAAGATTTAACAGAAAAGATCAATCAACAAAATCACAGAAACTACTTAGTCAAATAGAACAACAGGAGTTACCAAGCTCCAAGTGAACATTCTAAATGACAAGTCTTCAAGTCTTCAATAATCTTCAAGTCTTCAAAACATTTCCATGGAGCAGTCTGCAAATTTTCTATCACCAAACCTTTTGATGTCATCAGAGTAGTCATAGAGAAGAGTTCTGATAATCATCTCTGTGTCTCTGGCAAATCTATAGACTTCCTTGTAGGTTTTGGTGGGATTTATCTTGACAAAATGCTTGACCCACATATACTTTCCCCACTTCCAGGCATGCTCGATTCTGATATCTGATAGCTTGAAGTATTCATAAATGATCTTCAGATATCTGATGTCGCCCTTGCATTGATCTTCAGTTAAGTAGAAGGACTCATAGGGTTCCACAACAAGTCTTGCTCTTGTGCCTGTTCCAGTAAGGTTGGGAATTCTGTGCACATCATCTGGCTTTCCATAAGGACATTCATCAGAGAGGTCCTTCTTCATGGCTTCAGTTCTCTTGATTACTTCAAAATCCAACCATGCTTAGATGTGGTTGGTGTTAATCAAGATTGGCTTATCTTTTCTCCATGCCATGAGCTGTTTATGGATTGGTTCTGGAAATCTTGAATTTACCAGTAAGTGCTTGAGTTCCAGAATCCAGTAGCCATTCTTCTGATTAATGCACTGTGACGGAAGGAATTGTCATTCTTCACATACTCAATTTTGGCTTCTTCTGGCCTGAGTGGAAGTTGACTTTGTCTTTGTTCAGCTCTCAGCCTGTTCCTCCTTTGTCTAGAATTCTCCTTTGGGGGTTTGCTTGAAGAACCACCCTGGATTGACTTGGTATTTCCAGAGGGTGTAATAGCTGCTAAAGGCTTTGTAGCTGTGGGCTCAGTTAGGCTATCAATTTTCCTTTTTCTGTGAACAGGAGCTTCATCTCCATCCTCATCTTCATCATCATCAAGATTAACTCTTGTGAGACTTTTGCAGCCTTCTTCATTGCCCAGAGATTTGATTTGGCCTTCTTCTTCTTCTTCAGAAGATTCATCAATCCCTCTTACTTGTCTTCTTCTTGGAGCCTTGGTACTCCTTGGAGGTCTTTTTGCCATGGTCCTTGTTACCATTGTAGTTTCTCCAGTTGGCTGCTGGGAAGTAGCTGCTATTTGCAAAGCAGCTTGATTTGATGAGGGATCATATATTCTGAGTGGTGGCTGGGAAGTTTTCTTGTTTCCTCTTCCTTTCTGAGCGGCACCAACTCTAGATTTCTTCTTTCCTCTCCCCTGATCAGATCCAAATTCTTCCCCCTTAGTCATTGTTGACTGACTAAGTACCACAAAAGAATCTGAGAGAGACTCAAAATTCTTTTGCAAGTAGTTGTAGGCAGTGACCAACTTCTGAAGTTCAGCCTTGAGCTCCTGATTTTGTTTGATAAGTCCATTTTCCTTATCAGTGAGCTCTGCAAATGGGCCTAGTATGGCATCTGCTTTTCCAGCAGTGTAACTTGCATCGTGAAAAGCTTTTTCAGCTAATGATGCATCATCGTCCCTTACCATTCCCAGATCCTTCTGAGCAATGATCATACTGGTTGTTCTCTGAGTGATGAGCTCAGTGAATTTCTGCATATCTGAGGGGACGGAGGCAATTACCTCTTTGTTTTGTGAAGACATCTCCCTTTTAAGATGTGCCAAAACTTGATATCTATTCATATATTCATGGGAGTGGACATTTGGCAGTTTGTTGAAAACTTCTGGAGCAATTAGCTTCCTTTTAAGATGAGAAACCGTCAAGTGTTCATTGCGGTGTTCTGCCAAAGTCTTGTCTTCTTCATCATCTGAGTCATCAACCCAGTGATCTTCATCCTCTTGGACATTTTCAAGATTTTCCAGTCCAGCAACCATCTCAGAGATGGGCTTCTTTCCTTTCTGAGAGGAGGATGGTATGTCTTTTGCTGATGATGCAGCCTTAGCATCATGCTTTTCTTTAGATACTTCTTCAGTATCTAATTCCTTAGCAATAGCATTTATAGCATCATGGAGCTCTTTAACCTCAGAGTAAGCTACTGTCTCTTGTAAGTATTGATCTTGTAGTTGATTGAGCTTATCTCTGGATTTAACTAGCTCTTCTTCAAGTTGAAGATGGAGTTGTTGTTCTTCTTCCAACAATTGTTTGAGTTGAGCAGTTCTGGTTTGAGTATTTAATATCTTCTGAGTTGTTTCCTCAGAGTGCTCAACTACTTGTTCAGTAGTGTCTTTTTGTTGTTGGGATTGCTGTGAAGGATGGGTGGATTTCTGAGGAGATGGAGGAGGGGATTGCTGTGATGTCCTCTCAGTGTGCTTTTCAGCAGCTGAGGCATTGTTTCCTTGTGGAATTCCTCCTGTCCCTGGTGCAGGGGCATCATCATCATCCTTTTTATCATCCTCATACTTGTGATGGTCAGAAGGAAAATCTTCATAGTCATTTTCGTCAGTTTCCTTCTCTTCTTCATCTTCAGAGACCAGATTGATCACTTCTGGAATAGTGATCATCTGCCCATTAACCTCTTCTTGTTCAGAAGGAATAAATTGTAGTGTCTGGGGCAGGACTGGCTTGAATGCCATCTGCAATCTGGTCTGACCATCTGCCTGTTTGAAGGCTTGCACCGATTTGTGTGCCACTTCCTTGGAAAAATCCTTACGCATTAAGGTCGCAACTTGGTATTGTTCAGTAGGGAACATTGCGTGGATATAGTTTTCCAGGTCAAGAGCTCGTGCTCGTCTTGTTGGTTGATCTGTGATTCTCAGTATTTCAGAGAGATCAGAGAACCTTAACCTTTGCCATTTCTTGAAGCATTGAATATGCTTTGGCAAGGTATGAGTCTTGAAGAAGGGAGGAAGGTTTTCATAGTCATCATTTGACTCCTTCTTGGCACTACTTTGAACCTGAAAGAGAGAGTTTTGAATTAGTTTCAAAACTTGTGTAGATATCTGAGTTTTAGAGTAGTCAAGTATCTGTGTTACCTGTGCAACAGCAACAGGTGCCTCAGATATCTGAATATGAGGAGGAGACTGGGAAGTCTGATCCTCAGTGATCTTTCTCTCTTCTTGAACCTGAGATTAGAAACATAACACTTAGGAAATTTTAGCAAGAAAAAGTTCTAATTTCAGAATCAGATATCTGAGAGGTCAATTACCTCCACTATTGGAGGCTCAGATACTTGTTGCTCAGAGACTTGTGCAGTCTCTGGAAATTTTTCTTGTGATGAAGGTTTTGATGCCTCATCAATTTCCATTTGTTGTGGGGATTGAGCGGGCAATTCCCCAGCAACTTCTACTTCTTTTTGAACTTGTTTAAGTAGAAAGTGTTAGTTTGAGAAAAATGATCAGAGATTTATCTTTGAGGATTATAGATATCTGAATGAAATACCTTCTCTGCAGAAGGTTCAGATACTTGTTCCTCAGAGACCTTGGAAGTCTCTGGATTCTTTTCTGAAGAGATAGACTTTTCAGTCTCTTCATTTTTCTTCTCAGTTGGAGCCTATTAGAAACAAACACTTAATAGTATTAGTCAAGTGTATAAAACACATATCTGAGATGTTATATCTTAAGGAACTGTTTTCTACCTGTGAGACAGGCTCCTTTTCCTTAAGTGGTGAGGCTATGGAAGCCTCCTTCTCAGATTCTGAGGCAAGCTTTGCAGCTTCCTCTTGTTCTTTTGTTTCTAATTCAGCCTGTAACAAAGAATTTTTATTAGTTAACAAGACAGAAAACACAAAGAAATTCACAAGTACAAACCATTCAGCTACCTGAGCAATGTCAGGCTGAGTGGTCTCTGGAACTTATGACCCTTCCATGAGTTGGTCTCGTTGTTCCAGTGTTGCTTCTTTGTTGGAAGTTTGAGGTACTTCAACCTTTTCCTGAGTGGCTAACTCAGTTGCCTCCCCTGGTTGATCATTCTGAGTAGGTGTCTCAGTTTGATCCCTCTCTTGGAGTTGGGGAACCTGCTCATTTGCAGGATTTTCTTCAGCATGTTGCATTGCTGGCATGTCGAAATGGAGTTCATTTACCATTTCATCAACCACTTGTGGCTGTTGTGGTTGTCTGGAAGCAGAAGTTTGAGCAGTTGAGAGCTCTTCCAGATTTTTAAGTGTGGTGTTGACATCAGCGTCTACCAACACTAGGTCACCACTCATCAGGGCTTCTTGAAGTTGTTTATATGTGACTTTCCCTGATCGTGTGTTGGCACCAACAACCTTTGTTATAGGTGCTTGCTCAGCATCCTTTGAGCTAGTTGCTTTCTCAGCAACCTTGGGCCTTTTGTTCTTCCCCTTTGCCTTGGTTACTTTTTCAGCAACCTTGGGGGATGGGATCTTCTCCTCGTCCGATTCGTCATCGAAGTCTGGAACAGAGTTATCAACAATCCCCGCCTGCGCAGAAGAGTTAGAAGTTTTTCAGCATTTATGAGTTCATCAGCAAGGCTTTCTGTAATAGTCTTCACATTTCTGAAAGCACTTTCTCTTGCTGAGTCTACTTGTTCAGTAGCTGATGCCTCTTTTGCAGCATTGATGAGTTCATCTTCATGAGTTCATCTGCAACGGCGTCAGGTATCTAGGAATCGACAACCTCAATGGGTGTGCCTTCTGATTTGCCAGCAGACTTCTTCCGTGAAGTTATGGGCTTCTTGGTCGCAACTTTTTCCTCAGATACCTCTTCAGTCTTTCGCTTCTTGGAACCTTTCTGAGATCTAGTAACCTTTTTCATCAAGTTTGTATACTCATATTTGTAGAGTAGGTTACTGTTGGCAATATCTGCCGTCTCTCTGAGCTCAATGCCAAGGCATTCCAGTAAGTAGCAAATTTTCAGTCCATAGCTTACTGTGGCTTTTGGCTCAGCAAGGCCCTTAACGATTTTAGGCTCAAAGCCTTGTATCTTCTTCACAAATTTCATGAAGGTGTACTTCCCCCAATTAAAAGGGTTTTCCAGCCTTTTGTCTTGTTGGCTCAACAAGAACATCATCATCCAGCGTTCTTGGCTTATCTGGTCAGCACCTCCTTGTAGACCATCAAAGCATCTATGAAGGATACATGCCAACACATCCCAGTGGACCAAAAGATGTCTGGTCCTTATGTCAGCAAACTTAAAGTCAATGGGTGTGTCTGGTTTGTCAAGATCACACACATTACTGTACAGTTGCTTGAAACATTCAAGGAGATCTTCATCCTTGGTGTCAATTTCAAAATCCTTTCCAAGATTTTGAAGTTCAAACAGCTCACAGAAAGCTGTTTCGTCCAACAAGATTTCTTGTCCTTGGACTTTGGTCTTGATAGACACTATCTCAGTGCCTTCAGAGACTCTGGAAATAATTGTGGAGTTGTTGTAAAACTCCAGAACATCCAGTGAAGAAACTCCAATGGGAAGAGCAGATAGAAAACCCTTGATTTTTGCATTTTCAAGCATATCATGTACCAACTTCCTGTCAGTCTGGTTTTCTATTGCGGCTATCAGGTATTCCTCAATCATGGAACCACCCCAAATCATCCTGTGATTTGAAGTCCAGTGATCAGGGTCGAATTCTCCGATCAACTGATTGTTTGTTATGACTAGCACTGGTGCTTGCTTTTCAGCAGTACCAAAAGTAGTAGCTTGGGATTTCTAAGTAGAAGCACGTTTGGGAGCCATCTCTTTAAATAGTGAAGTTTTTGAAAAACGAGAAAGAGATTTGGGTGAGAGATTAGTGATTCTTTGCAGAGAAACTAACAGAGATTTGCAGGGTTGAAGAAGAGTTTTTGCTATTCTTGTGCAAGTCTGTATGTTGGATTAGGCGAAAGTAATTTCTTTTGCCAAAATCCCATATATATAGCAATGTAATCTCCACAAACATATACATACAAATTAATTTTGTGTGTAAGTATCTGTGAATTGCAGGCAGGCGTGAGTAAAAGCTTGTTCGGCATTAAATGCATAGTGGGCCCTGTCGGAATTTTAACAGTCCACTATTTACTGAGAGTTAATCTCTGCCGTAAAGATCAATCGCCCAATTCATCAAGGGTCACCATTGCTTCTTCAGCAATGATCACAATCAACAAATGTAATTGTGCCCATTTAATGAATTTTGGCTATTAGCTTTCTGAATCACGTTTCTGTATGACCAAGAACACTGTTTGCATCTGAATTTATCTCACACTTAGTATTTGTCCAAGTTTTACACAGAGATAGAAATAATACAAATTTCAAGAGAGTAGTTGACTGCAGACAGTTGTACTATTCTCTTTTGTGTTCCCCCTCACTGAGTGATCCAGATATCTGAGTACCCGTCTCAGAAATCTTTGAACAGCCGTTTTACCCTTTAGCCTTTAGTTTCTGGATACCCGTTCCAGATTCCTCTTCTCTGGATACCCGTTCCAGATACCTCTTTTCTGGATACCCGTTCCAGATACCTTTTCTCTCTCCTTTGATATCTTTTTCAGATATCTCTTCTCTGAACTTTTTCAGTTCTTTGGTAGCTCCATTAGTCCAAGACTGTGTCTTAAGGCTAAGAATCTACTTTCTTGTAGTGGCTTAGTGAAGATATCTGCAAGTTGGTCTTCAGTGCCAATCTTGAGTATCTCTACATTGCCTTTTTCAACATGGTCTCTGATGAAGAGGTGTCTAACATCAATGTGCTTTGTTCTTGCATGAAACTTAGGATTCTGAGTTATGGCAGTGGCACGTGTGTTGTCACAGAAAATGGGAGTTTTCTCTTCATTGAGTCCATAGTCTTTGAGTTGTTGTTGTATCCACAATATCTGTGAAGCACAACACCCAGCAGCAATATATTCAGCCTCTGTGGTAGATGTGGCAATTGAATTTTGTTTCTTGCTGAACCATGATATTAATCTAGCACCAAGAAATTGACAAGTTCCTGAGGTGCTTTTTCTATCAAGCAATGATCCGGCATAGTCGGCATCTGAATAGCCAACCAAACTCAATCCACTCTCTTTTGGATACCACAATCCAACTTCTACAGTACCTTTTACATACCTTAATATTTTCATAGCAATGTTGTAGTGTGTCTGCATTGGATTTGTCTGAAATCTAGCACACTCAAGCATATTGAATATCAGGTCTACTTGCAGTGATGTATAGTAGAGACCCAATCAATTTCCTATACTTGTGTTCTTCAACACTCTTGTCAGATTCAATATAGGTCATTTTGGTTCCAATGCTCATTGGTATCTTAGCATTCTTTTCAGAAGGCTTTAGATTGAACTTTTTGAGCATATCCTTTGCATACTTTGTTCGACTAATGAATATTCCATCATTGAGTTGCTTGACTTGCAGCCCTAGGAAGTAATTCAATTCTCCCATCATGCTCATCTCAAATTTAAATTTCATGAGTTCAGCAAAATCTTCACAAAGTTGCTTGTCTTTAGATCCAAATATAATGTCATCAACATATACTTGAACTAAAAGCAGTTTCCCGTCATGGTTCAGTGTGAAGAGTGTTTTGTCAACATCTCCTTTCTTGAAGCCACTTTCTAGTAGGTATCTGGCCAGTGTATCATACCATGCTCTTGGAGCTTGTTTCAGCCCATATAGAGCTTTCTGAAGCTTATAGACCATCCTACTTTCTGAGGAAACTTCAAAACCTGGTGGTAGCTCAACATACACTTCCTCAGCCAGTTCACCATTTAGAAATGCACTCTTGAAATCCATCTGATAAACTGTAAAGTCATTATGAGCTGCAAAGGCTAGAAAGAGTCTTATTGCATCCAATCTTGCAACTGGTGCATAAGATTTAATCAAAATCTAGTCCTTCAGTCTGGGTAAATCCCTTGGCAACCAACCTAGCTTTGTTTCTGGTTATTTCACCAGGCTCATTCATTTTGTTTCTGAAAACCCACTTGGTTCCTATTACAGATATTCCGTCAGCAAATGGAACCAGTTTCCAGACTTTGTTTCTCTCAGATTGATGCAACTCTTCTTGCATTGCAGAGATCCAATCTTGATCTTTTAATGCTTCTTCTATAGTCTTTGGTTCAATTTTTGAGATGAAACATCCATAGAGACAACTTGCATTTTCAGCGATTGCTCTTCTAGTTCTAACTCCTTGGTCTATGGGACCAATCACATCTTTTGAATGATGATTTCTTATCCATTTCATAATGGGTTTTGCACTAGTAGGATCAAATATCAATTTGATTTGAATGTGAATCAATATGATCTTGATGAGATACTTGTGCAGTATCTGGGATATCTGACACATGGGTAATGTCATGGATATCTGACACTTTTTCAGTGTTAGAGATATCTGGATCTTGCACTTCAGCAATCTCATTTTCAGATACCTTTTCATGATGAAGGTTCTCAGTAGCCTGTTCCATTTCTGGAATTCTCATAGGAAATTCTTCATTATGTCTTAGAGTCATCTCGTTGTTACTAAGCATAGGTTGCTTTTCATCGTCAGACTCATCCTCTATTTGAATGATAGAATTGTTTCCTTCTGAGGATCTTTTTTCAGAATCTTTAATCATTAGTTCTTTGAACCTATCTGAGAGATCATCATTCAAGAGTACTTTCTTGTTTCCTTCATAGAATACTACATGAATAGATTCTTCGATCTTTTGCGTTCTTTTGTTGTAGATTCTGTAGGCTTTGCTATTCAGAGAATAACCAAGAAATACCCCTTCATCTGCCTTTGGTTGAAATGTTCTCAAGTATTCTTTTCCATTGTTAAGAACGAAACATCTGCAACCAAACACCCTTAGATGTTTGATACTAGGGGGTCTACCAATGAAAATCTCGTACGGAGTTTTGTCATGGTGTTTGTTAATCAGACATCTATTTTGAGTGTAGCATGCTATGTTTACAGCTTCAACCCAATAGATTTCACTTATTTCAGTGTCAGCAAGCATTGTTCTTGCTGCTTCTTTCAGGGTCCTATTCTTTCTTTCAGCAACACCATTTTGTTGTGGTGTCCTAACAGAAGATAGTTGATGTTGTATACCTTTGCAAGTACAAAACTCTTTGATGTACTGGTTCACAAACTCAGTACCATGGTCTGTTCTGATTACAGATACCTTGTCATTTTTCATGACTCCGAGCTTATTCAGCAAGTTAGGTATCTCAGCCCTTGCATCAGATTTGTGTTTGAGAAAGACAACCTAAGTGAATCTTGAGTAATCATCAACAACAACCGGACCATACTTCTTCCCTGCATAACTAGTTACTGAGGATTCAAACAGATCCATATGTAACATTTGCCTTTGGCCTTTGGAATGTCTAGTTTTAGACTTGAAAGATGTTTTGGATTGTTTTCCCATTTGGCGTGAGCATACACCTTCTTTTCTATATGCCATTTTGGGTAAACCAACCACCAACTCTTTCTTGGCTAGTTTATTCAGAGTTTTGAAATTCAAGTGACTCATTCTTTTATGCCATAGCCAATTTTCTTCAGTGTGGCCAGATTGACTCACCATGAGACATTCTTCGGTTGTGGTGGATGCCCAATCAGCGACATAAAGATTTCCTTTACGCCTTGCAACCAAGACTGTCTGCTTTGACTCATTGTCAATCACTTTACATAGTTTTGACTTGATCTTGACAGTGTACCCTTTGTCTACTAGTTGACTCATGCTTAGGAGATTATATTTCAATCCCTTTACATGAAGTACTTCAGAGATTGTGAGGCGCGAACTTCAAATTGCCAAAACCTATGGTTGGATTTTCATCTCCTCCAGCAAACCTGATAATTGGTCCATCATTGCATTTTTTGTAGTTAATCAGATTTGCTTTGTCTCCTGTCATGTGCTTCCCACATCCACTATCAAAATGCCACTTTGAGTTAGTCTTTAGAGTGTTCTGCACAAAACAGGAAACAGGAGATTAGGTTCTCATACCAACAATGGAACCATCTGGATTAAAGAAACTTCCAGTAGGAATCCATTTTTGAATGAATTTCTTAGGAACATTCTTTTGTCTAACAGGAACATAAGGAGGAATCTTAGTTAAATGATTACTATCATTGTTGTTAAGAACTATTTTCTTCCTTGGTGTGTTCCTAGGTGCTCCATTTGGTGCTTTCAGATACCTGTCAGATTTCTGAGTCTGCTTTTCACCAAACTTAGCTTTCCTAGCCAGATTTCTCCTAGCCCTGGCATTCAGATTTTCAGTGGCTTGATTTATCTTCCACTTCTGATAATTGCTGTGAGCAATTCTAGCCTTTAACCATCGTTCTTGCTCTTGTTTGTATTCGCGAGCAAGTTGTTTCCCGATGGGTTTATAGCCAATACCATTCCGAGCACCTGATGCTGTCTGAAATCTCTTCTCAGCAGCTTTGCTAGTCTTTGGATGATCAATTTTCTTTCCAGAAAACGTGACATAAGAAAATTTGCCAGCTCCTGCAATTTTTCCTTTTTGAGAGACATAGCACTGTGGGTGATTGCACTTCTCAGTGTTATGTTTCTTTTCAGAGACATTTCCCACAGTTTTCTTTTGGACTTGTTTTTCCCACAAAGGCTTGGTCGCAACTGTCTTTCCTTTGTCAACAATATTAGCTTTCTGACCGATACTGTAGATTGTTTGGGAATCACCTTGCTGAGCACTGACGAATGTTAGTCCATTACTCTTATTCAGAGTGGTGGAACTATCTGTGTGTGTGTCCAGGCCAAGTCCTCTCTTTTCTAGAAGGATCTCTTAAATAAGATTGTACTTCAGTAAGAGTGTCCCTAGCTTTGGCATAAGATTGAAAGGATAGTTCTTTCTTTTTGAGTTCCTTATTCTCAGAAAGAAGACCTTCACATTTCTTTTGAAGATTTGCCATTGCTTCTTTATGTGACTTTTCGGTCTCAGATATCTGAGCCTTGAGAAATGCATTTTCAAAGATCCTTTTCTCAGATATCTTGATTAATTTAGAATTTTCCTTTGCAAGAGAATTCTTTTCTTCTTCGAAATTTTCGGCTCTAGCTCGGAACATTAGAAATTCTCTTTTGTAAAGATCAATTTCTTTTCTGAGATTTTCCAGTTCTTTGATTCCTTCGTCATCACTTTCATAAGTATAATAGGAAGTATGTGTTACCTCATCAGCCATTAGACAAGGTTCAATGTTGGAGATATCTGGGAAGATTTCTTCAGCCATTCCACACACTTCTTTCTTCTTTTGACCAAAGTCAATTACTTCATGAGAAACACCGCATATTTCTGGGGAAGGCAGTGTGGAATCATCTGAATCCTCATCCTCAGAATCGGACTCAATATCTAGAGCATCCAGTTGGAGTTGAATCTTTTTCCTTTCTTCAGTGAGCATAGCTCTTTGACTTCTTTTGAAGATTCTTCTATCTTTCTTGTCACCTGTCTTAAGTTTGTTGAAGGCAGGACAATCCTTCTTGAAATGACCAGGTTTCTGACAATAGAAACAGATATCATTTCCGATTTCTGCTTCCTCAGTACTTGATGCTTTCTGAGTACTTTGTTCAAATGAGCTTTGCATATTTTTGTACTGGTGATAGTTTGAGCCTAGATACTTTTTCAGCTTCTCTTTGGCTTTTCTTCTCTCAATTTCTCGACTGACATATTTTCCCATTTGCTTTACAGCCAGAGCATCCTCAGTCACATCCTTGCCTTTCTTCTTTTCAGAAGTTCCTTGAGCAACTAGAGCAACACTCTGGAACTTCTCAGTTGTTTGTTCCCTTTGAGTTGTCTCATAATCAACAGTGGCAAGGTGAGAGAAAAGTTCCACAGGAGTGATATCTGGCATTCCTTGGTTAAAGTAGAAAAACTTTGTGTGTTCCCAGTTATGATTTAGACTTCTCACAATTGTTTTAATCTTTTATGACTGAGTATATCTATTACTTTCACCAAGTGCAGCCATGTCACTCATAAGTGTTGTAAACCGGAAATCTAGTTCTTCAAGAGTCTCTGTGGGACCTTGTTTAAAGTTTTGGAATTTTAGCTTGAAAACTTCGAACTTATTTTCCTTTGTTTTTTCAGTGCCAACACAGATTTCTTCAATCAGTTGCCAGGCCACTTTCGCCGTTTTTGCACCCCACAATTTACACTGTATGTGCTCTGGAGTAGAACGTATGATGATATTACGAGCCTGTCCATCCAATCTATTTCTCTTGGCATCTTCCGATGTCCAGAGTTCTCTGGGCTTTGGTTCGTAAATAACTTGACTGGCAGGTCTCCCACTGGTTGATGCATCTGTCTGTGAAGACCCATCACTTTGTTCTCTGCCTCTACCATTAAAAACCTCTATGACTTGCTTGAGTTGTTGAATGACTATTGGGCCATTCTTTATTACTTCGATCATTTCGTTACTGATGGCTTCTAGGTGGAGCATCATGTTGTTCTTCCATTTCTCATAATTCTCTGGTTTGAGAATTGGGGCGTCACTAAAAGACATCCTGCAGCAAACATACTAAACAAACGAATCAAGTGTAGGTGAAAAGCAGTTAGTGGGCACTTATCTGGGATCTAGGTTCAGTGCAGAAGGCTTGGGAACCTCCTGCTCTGATACCACTTGTTGGTCCAGATAACGGCAAAGTAAAAGACTGGGGGGGGGGGGGGGTGAATAGTCTTTTAAAACTTTTGTCGATAAGCACAGTTTCTCAGATACCTGTGAAGATATCTGATACTTAATTTCAGAGAGCGGAAGACTTCTGAGATAAGTGCACGTGTTCAGCAAGATAAGTGTAAGTACTTTGCAATATAAGTAAAACAAGTAATAAACTGCAGAAAGTAAATAACACAAGTCTTTTTATAGTGGTATCTGACGGTGGCGTAATCCTTCAACTAATCCACTTTGGTCTTTCTCAGACCTAGAATCCACCAAGATAAATGAGGTAACCTTACAAATATCTTTTCTTGATTCCTAAATACACTAGGTTCCCAACAAAGTGTTCCCCCTGAGTTATTCCCCGGCTTTCACAGCCAAGTACTTCCTGTACTCAGAAACCTTTTGAGCTGTTCCTTAGCTTCCCAAGCTAAGTACTTCCTGTGCTCAGCAACCTTGGAGTTATTCCTTAGTTTCCCAAACTAAGTACTTCCTGTACTCCACGCCGTATATGGTGTTGGTTTTAGGTTTGTTTGTCAGGTGAGCTTCTTTAATAACTTGTTCAGTTATTCATATGGCTCTGTGAATCAAGTATACTTAATACACTTTGCAATGTATGGTATCTTGTTCTCTACTGACCCAAGTCTATGGTAAGTGTTCAAGAAAATGAAACTTAGATGTGAAATCTTAGTTCAACTCTTTCACAGATAACAATGCTCGTTAAGGATCAGGACACTTAGAACTTTTGTGCTACTTAGAATCAAGAGCTTTGGTCGCAACAGAAAGCTAGAAGGTAAGTAGTTTGCTTGAGAGCGCTTGTGTGAGTATTCAGTGTGTTCTAAGGTGTGTACTCAAGCAGTCTAAGTGTTGATATTTATAGATGAATTTGAGTGCCGTTTGAATAGTATCCGTTAGGCTTAAATCAAATTCAAACTATTGATATCTGAATATAGTACTGTAGCAGGTTTGTCTTCTTCTTCAGAAGCTACCATTTTTGTTCAGACATTTCTGTCTGCGCATTTAATGTACTGTACTATATTTTGTCTTGTAGTGCCAACAAAACTATGCATGGTATCAGAGATCTTTATACAATCAGAGTTTTCTGAAACTTTGCATGTTCTTTTCCAGAGATCATCATAGCTCCAGATACCATTTGTTTAAACTACTTGCTATAATATGTTTCTTTTTCAGAAGAATATTTTATGTCCAAGGTATCTGAGTGTAGATATCTGTGGGCACTTTCCTCGTCTCAGAAACCTTTTATTTTCAGATATCTTTTGCAACTCGTGTGTTTCAAAACACTTGTTTCTCCAAGATATCTGGACATAGGTATCTGAAAAACCCTTGTCTTCAGCAATCTTGTGCAGTCTTTAAATCTTCAAATCTGTTGAACTTTTCCTGCTGGATGCCTTCTTCTTGGTCTTCTTCAGAAAATAAAAATTACATTTCGAGACCTAACATCCTATACAAGATTAGCTAGACTATCATACTTAGTGAGTTTCCTCTTTTACAGTGTTCAAGTGAACTAAGAGTACTAATCACCTTTCCGAGCTAAGATAAGTCATTAGATTGCTGATCAAAATCTAAACAGATATTCCTAACATTTGCTTCTTTGGTACCATAACAATAGACCATGTATTGTTCTTGTACAATGATTCCAGTTCCTCTTTAATTGCTTTAAGCCAGTGATGTTTCTCTTTGCCAGTGACTACTTCTGTGTAACTGTTTGGTTCAGGATAGCATAAATCTTCTGCTATGCTCTCATGTAGTATTTAGCAACTCTACCATATCCCAACATATTAGGTGCTTGTCTGACTCTCCTTGATCTTTCATTGTTCTGCTCATTTATGTGTCATGTTTCTTCAACAACTACATCATTATCAGGTGTGACTATATCATCAGTTACTTGCTCATCATCTGTATCATCTGCAGGCTCCACCTCAACATCAGTATTACTATGAGTTTCAATTGATATTATTCCATCATTTGACTCATCAGTAACAGGCACCTGTGACTCACTAGCAACTTTAGCTTTTAGTGGCATAATTTCTTCATTGAAGATAACATTTCTGCTGAATATGCATTTTCTCTGATCTATGCTCCATAATTTGTATCCTTTAACACCTTTAGGATATCCCAGAAAAATGCATTTAAGAGCCCTAGTTTCAAGCTTGTCCTGTTTGATATGCACCAGTCCTAGACAACCAAACACTTTTAAGTAATCATACTTGGGTGCATGATTAGATCATATCTTCTCAGGTGTTTTGAACTTCAGAACAGATGTAGGACTTCTATATATGAGATAACATGCTGTATTAGCTGCTTCTCCCCAAAACTTCTTACTCAACCCTGAACTGATCAACATAGTTCTATTATACCTTTCAGCAACTCCATTTTGCTGTGGAGTACCAGGTACTATCATGTGCCTTATAATGCCTTTGGACTTGCAGTAATCATTGAACTCAGTTGACAAGTACTCCAAACCATTGTCAGTTCTGAGGTATTTTAGATTTCTCCCAGTATGATTCTCAACTTCACTTAACCATTCCCTAAACTTAGTGAATGCCTCATCCTTGGATTTCAATATTATAATCCAGGCTTTCCTTGAGAAATCATCTATGATTGACATGTAATATCTGCCACCATTCATTGTTTCCACTATAGCAGGACCCCATAGGTCTGAGTGCACATAATCAAGTATGGCCTCAGTGGTGTGTTTTCCTGTACCATAGCTAGATTTTTTTGTGTGATTTTCCTAACACACAATCTTCACAGAAATCAATCCTTGATATCTTATCTCCACACAGTAAGTTCTGTTTAGATAACTCCTTGAGACCTTTCTCACTTATGTGTGCCAATCTTCTATGCCATAGTTTAGTTTTGTCTTTAACTGACACAGTGGATACTACACCTGATGCTTCACTGATCACTTCACCTTGAATTTAATACAGACCATTCATCAAATCTGCTTTAATAACAGTATTTTCACCTTTGTATACTGACATAACACCATTGATTCCACCATACTGATATCCCATTTTGTCTAAAGTACCAAGTGATATGAGATTTCTCTTTAACTCCGGTATATATCTAACACCAGTTAGAATTCTAGTAACTCCATCATGCATTTTAATCCTGATATTGCCAATACCCTTAATAGCACATGCATGATCATCTCCTAGTAACACATGTCCACTGTGATTACTATTAAACATCTCAAACCACTCCCTTATATGACACATATGGAATGAGCATCCTGAGTCTAAAATTCAATTTAAACCAGATGTAGAATTGGTGATAGAAAGTACCTCAGCTTCATCATAAGTATGAGAAGCTTCTGCAATATCTACAACAGGTGCTCCACCTTGACCTTGAGAGTCTGTATTCTTCTTGTCTTTCTTTAGAAGATAGCAGTTTTTCTTTAGATGTCCAGGCTTCTTACAGTGATAGCACTTTCTCCTCTCAATGAATTCACCAGTGAAGTTACTAGATTCCTTCTGTGGCTTGAGCTTCTTGTTCCTTGATGCCTGATTCTTGTTCCAAGCATTCTTGATAGCTGTGCTTTCAAAGAATCGGTCGATCGACATCGGTCACCTTCTGATCAAGCTTGTTCCTCAGTGCCTTCTCAACATCTGCAGCTTTCAAATCATCAGGTTTTGACATCACAATTGCATCCATAAAGTGCTCATAGCTCTTTGGTAAAGAGCTCAATAGGATAAATGTTTTATCCTCATCTGCCACAGTAATATCTAATGCTTCAAGCTCCACACACAGTATTGATTGAACTCATCCAATTGTTCAATCACTGATTTGTCAGACTTCATCCTGTAAGCAAAGAATTTTTGTTTCATTCTTATCTTGCTTGCAGACGTCTTGACATGATACAATTCTTCCAGTTTATCCCACAGTTCTTTAGCTGTCTTTAACTTCATAACTTCTCTCATTGCAATATCACCAAGGGAGAGAACCACAGTGCTCCGAGCCTTTCCATTGATGCGCTTCTTCTCAGCTTCATCACATTCCTTTGGAAATCCGGCATCTCCAAGCAGAGCTTGATTCAATCCTTGTTGCTCTAACAAGCATTCCATCTTGTGTTTCCACAGAGTGAAATCCACCTTATCAATGAGCTTTTCAATTGTAAAACTTGTTGTTGTCGTCATTGTAGCAGTTATCGATCCAGCCTTTCCCACAGACGGCGCCAATTGTTAAGCTCAATCAATCGATAATTCCACACTTCTTTAGCTGTCTTTAACTTCATAGCTTCTCTCATTGCAATATCACCAAGGGAGAGAACCACAGTGCTCCGAGCCTTTCCAATGATGCGCTTCTTCTCAGCTTCATCACATTCCTTTGGAAATCCGGCATCTCCAAGCAGAGCTTGATTCAATCCTTGTTGCTCTAACAAGCATTCCATCTTGTGTTTCCACAAAGTGAAATCCACCTTATCAGTGAGCTTTTCAATTGTAAAACTTGTTGTTGTCGTCATTGTAGCAGTTATCGATCCAGCCTTTCCCATATACGGCGCCAATTGTTAAGCTCAATCAATCGATAATTCAACAATCAAACAAACTCGAAACAATCGAACAAAGAAACACTCGATCAAACACAAACAATCAAAGTAATCGACAATGACACAGTGTTTTACGTGGTTCGGCAAATGCCTACATCCACGGGAGAAATCAAGGATTCTTTATTGATCAACAAAGAGTGTTTACAACAAGCTTCAATCTCTGATTTACAGAAGAAACTGAACCGAGCAAAACGAAGAAGAAGAAGTTTGTTATTTCTGTTACAAAGATCAAAAACGTAACCGCTATAGTAGAAGCGTTCTTCTACTTATACTCCAACACACACGCCTCCTTACGTCATAATAGCCGAAGAGAACCAATCAGATGAAGCCACATCACTCGCATAAGTAGAAATGCGACTCTTCACGCTTATTACGTTTTATGCTTCCTTCTTCAAACAAGAACAAAACCAGAACATATCCTCTTCTTCTTTTCTTCTGATCTTTCACACTTACAATTCAATCTAATCTACATAATTTATATCACTATGCGAAGATGAGATAGGCGTGCGCTACCACAAATTAAAATTTTCATTTTTTTTTACTGTAGGCATATTTTAAAAATATTATATATTCCGCCACCCCTAATTTTTTTAATTAGTACATTTAGTCAGTCTGCTTTATAATTAAATAAGTTGGGAATATTATGAATGTTGATAAATTTAACGTAAGCTCCTGAGAGACGTTCTTATGGAGATACTAAAATAGACGGACAAACATTACAGTTATATCAAAAAACATTAGAGGTTTTACTAAAAACATCGGTGATATACATATACATAAAATGATATAAAATGTATACATACTCTTAAAACATTATATATATACTTAAGAACATCAATCCGTCTTCCAAGACATTGTGTTAAGAGATATTTACTAATTAATTAATTTAAGAGGGTTATACGAGCGGTTTTTATACTTTTGGAACAACTTCTAAGCGTGCATTTTCAGTCATGAAAATTGCATAGATAAGACTGCGGAGTTCGATGGAGGATGTCTTCTTGTCTAGCAATTTGATAATGCATATTGAAAAAGGAATTGTCGAGGGTTTTGACATTGATTCAATCACTGATGATTTTGAAAAGATGAAGAGACGTAGAATACGATTTTCATAGAAGTGGGTCGTTTATTCATCTTTTGTTTGCTTTTATCATGATGTGGTTCTTCCTTTCATTTTACTTGAATATTTTTAAATATGTATGATGAATTTGGTGTAAAAAATATTGACCCGACCCGGCCCAGCCCATTCTAACCCGACCTAACTAAACTACATATTGTATCCGTGTTATAATACTCCGCCACCCTCACTTTCAAATCCTGGCTCCGTCCCTGTTCACGCCACAAGTTACCCACTAGCCAACGCCCAAAGTTACCTCAGTTCTCGGTGCTATTGTGTCCGGCCAGCTTTGTTGCACGAGGAACGGAAACTGCCCTGGTTCACCCCTTTCTAATATCACAGTCGAACTGGTCTGCCCAAAAGACGGCGCTAATGTCACCATAGCAGTAGCCACCACCAATGCAAATGGGATCTTCAACATCAATGTCACTCTAGCCTTAGCGCGTGCAACAGGTCTTCTCAGCGGAGGCTCTACTCAATGCACCGTAGTTGTTCAACGACCAGTACGGTCCCTTATCTGCCAGATTTTTGACGGTATAACGGGTATTCTTAAAGCCATAACTACTCCGGGGTGGGTTCTACTATCTCTACTTCCGTTCGTATATGGACTGTAGTCTTCTTTAATATTAATATTTAGTATAATCGACCAGTGGTTGATTATAAATGTTGTTCTAAACATGAGATAAAGCCGTACTAGAACTAATAATATACAAAGTATATATAACATCTAAACTCATCAAATAATTAATGTTGACATGATGATCAATTATAATATACTTTCTTGGAGTTTTTCATTCTCGATTATACCGGTTTATAATTACGTAGATATCGTTAGATAATCGCACGCAAGACTTAACTGAATCTCAACCATCAATTTTGGTTTGAAGTCATTCTATCTATAATTCTAAGTACGACAAGTTATAAAATAATTTTATAATACTCACAAAATATAAATTGACTATATTGCCCTTATAAAAAAATTATATTTTGAAAGAAAAAATATATAATAAATTATATCAATATTGTAAAATAATACATATAACCTTAATTAACAAACACAATAGTTGATACAAATCCCTGTTTCGTCAAAATGTTAAACCTAATCACATCTATCGCCTTCTTCGAGAATTTCTTTTCCTTTCTTACAGACATGGAAGACTATCATGTCAAATCCAAGGAAACTTCTGTGTCTATAGTATTTTAGTCCCAATCTTGATTCCGTAACATTATTGAAAGTGTGATTAATTACTAGTAATAACTACTCAATTAATTAATCTATTATTTTGTGTTGATAATTCAACTCTCTTGAACACGATTTGAACGGACGGCGGAGGGAGAATTGCCGTTCTGGTTGACGGAAGGACGGACAATTGCCGTTCTGGGTTCTGATTGAAGACGATGATGAGCATTATTGATTCTTTTTATGTTAATGTAAAGGTAGGGTTATGATTGTATATAATAAAATTTATTTATTAAATTTAATTAATATTGACTAAGGGTATAATAGTACATCTATTTTTAGCTATTAAAATATAATTAGTATTATATAATTTGCAAGATCGTACCTGACGATCATCTAACGAAGACCTATATTCAGGTCTGTACGAATTCGACCTGAAAATAGAAAATCCCTACTTTCTTTGAGTTTTATAAGTTATTGTTCATCGCTTCGTTCAATACCAGTTTGTGTAATCTATACGGACACAAGTGTAATCTGTCATTAGTGTTTGCGAATTAATGAAGAAAAATTCAATCCGAAGTCAAATCCGATGGGTAACGGTTGGACTACGAATTGATCTACATGGATGGATAAATCTTTATCCATCCGTGATCCGCTAACTTTGTTTTAAAAATGTGGCTTTGCTAAAAAACTTACATGTTTAAAAGCTATATGAATTTAGTCAAGGATAACTTATACTTGCTTTAAGTAGCCTAAACACGGGTTCATCTCATGCATGAACCCTCTCAAATTTTATTACAATTAGAGACCCTCTGAGTTATAACATTATATAAACACATGACTCACTGAGTTACATCATTATATTAATATAGAATTCTCTGAATTACAACACTGTATTAACTCATGTCGGGTCTTTTTTTTTTTTTTTTTTTTTTTAATACTTAGTGCCAAAGGGCTTTTGGTTAGAATTTTCCCCCTAAACACAAACTAGTTTTAATCTTCAAGCGTGTGTAAATAAAAAGTAAAAAAAAAAGCAATCTATTTTGAATCTTTGCAAAATTTTCTAATACTCCCTCCGTTTTTTTACAGGGTTTACTTTTTAGTTTTGTGTAAATTTTAAGAAAATAGAATAAAATATTAAGTAAGTGGTAAAAAGTAAGATGGAGAATAGGAAAAGTAAGTGAGAGAATAGATAAAGTATGAAAAACAGTGTTTAAAAAATTAATAAGTAGAGATAGTGGGTTTCCATAAAAGGAAATGTTAAATTGTAAAAAAAACTCCTGAAATGGCAAAAAGTAAACCTTTAAAAAAAACGGAGGGATAAGTGTGATCCGTGAAATCTTTAAAAAATGGTTCACACATATCTACAAATAAGATTGATCCGATCCGCTAATAATGGATGAGTGTGATCCGTGAGCCTATGGATCAGATCTCACTGGTTTGTAAATGCGGATTAATGCAAATCTGGATCAGTTGAGTAGTCTTGCCTTCGTTGTTAGTAGCACCATTAGTTCCCCAGACTCCCTTTTTATATCATAATTTTCTTGATAACGGGGAAAAATAAAAACAAAATCCTTTCTATTTTCCTTAATTGGTCAATATATTCCTTTTTTGTGTAAATATTTACAAAAATTATTTATGCAATGAAAACTAGTTTATGGCTAGACATGTTTCGATGGGAATGAGAACAATATATGCAACGCCTTCAATTTTAATAGACAAATGGAATTAAGAAAATATAATGTAAAGTGTAACTCAATACCTTGGGCGTTAATAGACATAGGCATAAAAACTTGAATTATAGTTCATGAACTAGTTAATTTATGTAGTGGAATTTTAAATTGTAATTTATTAAGTACGTTGCGTCATTAGAAAGTTTCAAGAGAATGAACTAAACAATCATAAAGGTATCCAAGGTGTAAACTAAACGTACGTTCGTGAAAATTTCATGAAAAATTTCAGTCCACGCTCAGTTCGAGTTTGACCTATCCGGACAGTTCGAACAAATTATATTTATAATAAATATTTATTTTATTTTAAATAAGTAGTACTAGTAAGTATAATACAAATTTTTGTTTTCACACATCAATCAGCATAACATAGCCCTAATTCCCAAAGTCCCAATTCACTTCTCATTATTTTGCCTTACAAAATGGTTTTTAGAGACCTTTCCTTCTATATTTGTAATATTTTTGTTTATTTTTGGGGTTTCCTTCTATTTTCGAACACGACAAACGAACTGAACTGTTCGCGAACACAATCTTATCGAACTCTAACGAACAAACATGAACATCTCAAAATCTTAACGAACTGAATATGAACAAGTGGATGAGATGTTCGGCGAACACGAACATGGAAATCCTTAATAAATAAACGTTCATTAAGCTTAATGTTCAGTTCGTTTGGTTTGAAATACACCCCTTATCCTGATAGCGACGACTGCTCCAATTATGGGTTAATTGGTGCTAAAGACCCTTTGACTCCATATATTACAAAAAAGACCCAACATACGTTAATATAATGTTATTACTCAGCGAGAATACTGAATTAATATAATGTTATAACTCAACGAGTCATGAGATAATATAATGTTGCAACTCAGAGGGTCTCTGTTTGAATTAAAATTTTGAGAGGGTACCGGCTTTTATGAACCCCCATTATGCCCACCACTCCATATAGCTCTGCTTTATACCCAAACCATGTTATTTTAGCAAGTGGTTGAACCATTGACTACACAAGTTCAATGCAAGTATCATGATTATAAATTTCCATCTTGATGTCTTTTTACACAAGTTCAATGCAAGTGTTGGTTTGTCACAAAACATCATCATCATCATCATCATCATCATAATAATAATAATAATAATAATAATAATAACAAAAATAAAAATAGATTTTAAAACTAAAACATAATTCTTGGAAGGACTTGAAAGGAATAACTGATGTTTTTTATTTTAAGTATAATGTTATGGCTAATGATAATACCAGAACAATTTTCCTTGTATAAATTGAACAGACTGTCAAAAAGGAATTATAAGATCATGAATAGTTGAAATTGTTCTGACATTATTATCATCCTAATGTATCGACCAATGTTGTTTTTATGGATGAACATTTTATGTGTATATAACACTAATATTATTAGCAAAACCCCGTAATATTTGTCGCTATAACCACAATGTTTATCGGTCCCTTTAGCAAGGATGGAACCCCAAAAGACTCACTTGATAATGAGTCTCCTAGAGGACCGTCTTTATCGAGGGACCGAGAAACATTATGTTCATATCCAACCGTTGCGAACCGGCGGTTAAGTGGTTTGATAAGTAAACCGCCAACCGGTTGAGAACCGATGGTGGGAATTGAACTTGAATCTAAAATATAGTAACTTAGTTACTTACCACTTGGACACAAGTTAATTGTAGCAAATTCTCTTTTTATACTAGTAATAACCCAAATTTAGATATATTTTAACATTTTTCAAGGATATCAATCCTCTACTAAGTAAAAGAACAATCATTTGATATTTTTAACATTCATTTGTCATTTTACAAGTTACAACTTTACATATTTGAAATTCTAACATTTGAACCATCACGAATTAATATGGTATATCTTGTTTTTTTAGAATTTTTTCTTTTTATATTTCAATACAAGTTTGGATTATTACAATTCAATATAACTTCATATTAGACAATTTATTTATTAGTTGTAGTTTGATTATATATAGTCTAATCTTTTTACTATTTGTTGTGATTATTCAATATGTTAAATATTAATTACAGACTCCATATTAATTATATTTATTAACAAACACATGTATAAGATGTCATACCGAGTCAACAAGTGGTTTGACTGGTCGAACCGATTGAACCAGTATTTTATAGCATATCCGGTTCTACACTCGGTTAGGCTTTTCGTACACTGGGCATTTTGTTGTGGGTAGATGTACACATGATATTTCAAGTTATTTGGGGTCTAAAACTATTTTATTGGTTTTTGGCAAATAATTAATTTGTCTACTAAAATGCGAGAACACGCTACGCATGTTATTTGTGAAACCTAGTTACAAAGAATGCAAGAAGTATATGAAATTAATTAATATCATTGTCTTTATATTGAATTGAATATTTTTTATTTGAATTAGCGTTTGAATTAGTTTAAAGTGATCTGTTTTAATTTAATTGGAGAAGAAAAGATTGATTATCGTTGTTTTTATTGATGAATTGATTTTGTTGGAGTTGAATTATGACTTGGAATTTAATTAGAGAAGACATATTGATTTTTTTTATGACGAACTGATTTTGTTAGAGTAGAATTAGGGCTTAAAATTATATTAGAGAAGACATATTATTTTTTGTAATTAAAGTCTAATTTACATATATATTACAAATGAGTTCAATTTAACTTAAATTAAATACTCAATTGTACAATTTTGATAGTTGTCCACATATATTGTAATACTTATGTATCCAAGGAGGGGTATTGTAAAATACTTGAATTTCCTTAAAAAATATGAAAATCATATCCCCCCCCCATGTTTACACTCTCCTTCTTTATACTAGTTGTGATATGATTTTTCTAATTTCCAGTAAAATCTTGAAATTTACAAGAATTTGACCTAATGTAATAGCATCGTATTTGTGATATGGAAAAATTATTTAGCGGGTATTAGAGCAGGATAAAATAATTGAATATATAGTGAAAAAAACTATATGTTGGAACTTGAAGGTAGCTTGAATTTGAGCGGAAAAAAGATGAATCAGTCATAGAAAAAAAAGTTGAAATTAGAAAGTAGTACAACCTTGGGGGAAAGAATTGATTAAGAGACAACACACTTTTTTGTTGTTGATCCTAGTACAACATTGTTAAATGTGTGGTTAGGATTGATTATTGGCAATTATGAAGAGACAATCTGTTAGATATTTTGTTAGAATATCTGTTTAGATTTTGTTCAGCAACATGATGACTTATCTTAGTCTCAGAAAGGTGATTAGTACTCTTGGTTCACTTGAACATTGTAAAAGAGGAAACCCACTAAGTATGATAGTCTAGCTAATCTTGTATAGGATGTTAGGTCTCAAAATGTAATTTTTATTTTATGAAGAAAAGACCAAGAAGAAGACATCCAAGCAGAAAGCTCAACAACTTTTGAAGATTTGAAGAAAATTGCAAAAGATTACTGAATCTGTTATTCAGATATCTTAGCCAGATATCTTGTAGACGCGAACAGTTTCAAACAAACTGTGTCACAAGAGATATCTGAGAAATGAGATGCATATCTGAAAACAAGGAAAGTGTCCACAGATATCTATTCTCAGATACCTTGAGCATTAACCACGTTTCTGAAAGAGAAACATATATTGCAAACAAAGTCGTTTCAATCAATACAAGTGGTATCTGAAGAATGAAGATAAGGATGTGCTAAGAATCAGACAAAAAGTCTAGTCTCTGATACAAAGCATAGTTCCGTTGACACTACAAGACAAAAAGTATAGTACAATGCATTTAATGCACGGACAGAGATGTCTGAGTAAAAGCAACGGCAACTTCTGAGAAGAAGACAAAACCTGCTACAGTACTATACACACAGATATCGATAGTTTGAATTTGAGCCTAACGGATACTATTCAAACGGCACTCAAATCCATCTATAAATATCAACACTTAGACAGCTTGAGAGACACACAACTCAGAACACGACACTCATTGCATACGCTGAAACATAGAACTCTGAACATTCTACTCTCTCATTGCAACTTACTTATTATCAAAGCTTTCTGTTGCGACTAAAGCTTGTGATCTTGAGTAAACACTGAAGTTCTAAGTGTCCTGATCCTAAACAAGCAAATCTATCTGTGAAGGAGTTGAATCAAAAGATCAACTATCTGAGATTCATTCTCTTGAATCGATATCATAAGACTTGGGTCAGTAAAATCGAACTAGATACCATACGCTGTAAAGTGTATTAAGTAACTTAGTTCACAGAGCTATCTGAATAATGAAAAGTTATTAATACGCTATCTCGACAACTCAAACCAAACCAAGTGGAGTACATGAAGTACTTAGTTTGAAAAATCAGGGAATAACTCCAAGGTTACCGGAGTATAGGAAGTACTTGATTTGGGAAACTAAGGAATAACTCCAAAGTTTTTGAGTATAGGAAGTACTTAGCTTGGGAAGCTAGGGAACAACTCAAAGGTTTCTGAGTATAGGAAGTACTTGGCTGAAGAAGCTAGGGAACAACTCAGGGGGAACTTTTGGTTGGGAACCAATTGTTCAGAATCTTAGAATAGGATTTTTGTAAGGTTATCTCAATTATACATTCTAGTGAATTCTAGGTCTCTGATAGACCGAAGTGGATTAGTTGGAGGATTACGCCACCTCCAGATACCACTATACTTGCTGTGTCATTTACATTTCTGTATTTATACTTCAGCAACACACACACACTTATTAACTGTTTCTACACTTATCTTTATTAAGTCTTCCGCACTCTGATTCTAAGTATCAGATATCCATTCAGATATCTGAGAAATATTTGTTATCGACAAAAGTTTTAAAAGACTATTCACCCCCCTTTAGTTTTTTACTTTGCCGTTATCTGGACCAACAAGTGGTATCAGAGCAGGAGGTTCACCAGCCTTCTGCACTGAACCTAGATCCCCAGATAGGTGAAGGAACTTTGTCCATTTTGTTGAGGACTATTTAATTTGTGTGTTAAGTGTGCAGGTATGTCTCTGAGTGATGCACCCGTTCTCAAACCAGAGAACTACGAGAAATGGAAAAATAACATGATGCTCCACCTTGAAGCCATAAGTGACGAGATGATCGAAGTAATAAAGAATGGTCCAATCATTCAACAACTTAAGCAAGTCATGGAGGTTTCAAGTGGAAGAGCGAGATCAAAGCGAAGGATCTTCACAAACAGATCGTCAACTAGTGGAAGATCTCTGGTCACGTTATTTACGACCAAAGCCAGAGAACTCTGGACATCGGAAGATGCCAAGAGGAATCGTCTGGATGGTCAAGCTCGTAACATCATCATCGGATCGACACGGAGCACATCTGATGTAAAGCGTGGGGTGCTAAAGCTAAAGTTGCGCAACCGATTGAAGAAATTTGTCTTGGGCCGAGAAAACCAAGGAAAACAAGTTCGAGTTCTAAAGTTGAAATTTCAAAATTTCAAACAAGGTCCCCGAAACTCTGGAAGAACTTGATTTGGATTTACCACTCTTATGAGTGATATGGCGACTTTGGGGAAAGCAATAGATACTCTCGGTCGAGAAGATTAAGACTATTGTCAAGTCTTAACCACTGGGGAGCATACTAAATTCTTTTATTTCAACCAAGGTATGCCAAATATCACTCGATGGAACTTTCTCTCATCTTGCTCTTTGACTATGAGACAACTCGGAGAGAACAAACAAGCGAAAAGTTGCGAGAATGTTGCTCTAGTTAATCAAGGAACTTCGAAAGAAGAAAAGCAAGGAGGAGACGAGGATGCTCTTCTTGCAAAGCAAATGAGTAAATTTGTCGGTCGAGAAATTGAGAGAAGAAAAGCCAAGAAGTGAAAAAGCATCTAGCTCAAACTATCACCAAGACAAAATATGCAGAGCTTCATTGAACAAGCCATTTCGAAAGCATCATGTACTAAGGAAGCGAAATTGGAAGCGATATACATTTCTATTGTCGAAAACAGCCACTTCAAAAGGATTGTCACGCCTCAACAAACTAAGGACAGCGACAAGAAAGATAGAAGAATCTTGAAGAAGCCGTAAAGCTTTGTTAATCAAGAAATAAAGAAAATCAAATTCAATGGATGCTCTAGACATTGAAAGATTCGAAGATGACAATTCAGATGATTCAACCTACCATCACCGAACTATGTGGAGTTACTCATGATATAATCGACTTGACCTCAAGAAGAATGAAATGTGTGGAGTTCTTTGAAATTGTGGACGGACATCTCCAACATAGAAAAGCATCTTATGGCTGATGAGGTAACACATACTTCTTGCTACACTTATGAAAGTGATGAAGAGGAAATAAAAAATCTAGAAAATCTCAGGAAAGAACTTGACATCTATGAAAGAGAATTTCTAATGATTCGAGCTAGAGCCGAAAACCTTGAAGAAGAAAAGAATTCTCTTGAAAAGGAAAATTCTCGATTAGTTAAAGATTACGAGAGAAAGGATCTCAAAACGCATTTCTCAAAGCTCAGATATCTGAGGCTAAAAAGTCACATGAAGAAGCAATGGCTGAGTTACGAAAGAATTATGAAAATCTTCTTTCTGAAAACAAGGAACTCAAGAAGAAAGAACTATCTTTTCAATCTTATGCCAAAGCTAGTGACACTCTTACTGAAGTACAATCTTACTTAAGAGATCCTTCAGAAAAGAAAGGACTTGGGCTGAATACTCAGACAGATTGTTCTATTACTACGAATAAGAGTAAGGAGAAGAGAACATTTGTAAGTACTCAAAAGACGGTTCCCATGCAATCTATAGTATCGGTGAAAAGACAAAGATTGTTGACAAAGGAAAGGCGATTGACTAAACCTTTGTGGGAAAAACAAGTCAAAACAAAAGCTGGTAGATGCGTCTACGAAAAGAAACACAACACCGAAAAGTGTAAACACCCACGATGCTATGTCTCTCAAAAGGTAGAATTGCGAGGCGGCAAATTCTCCCATGTCACTTTTACGGAAGAAATTGGATCAACCAGAGACTAGCAAAGTCACGAGAAAAGATCTCAGATAGCTTCAAGTGCTCGAAACGGTATTGGCTACAAAGGCATCGGAAAACAACTTGCTCATGAGTACAAGCAGGAGCAAGAACGATGGCTGAAGGCTAGAATTGCTCAAAGCAATTATCAGAAGTGGAAGTTAAATCAAGCCACTGAAAATCTGAATGCCAGGGCTAGAAGAAATCTGGCAAGGAAGGCTAAGTTTGCTGAAAAGCAAACTCAGAAACCTGACAGGTATCTGAAAGCATCATATGGAGCACCTAGGGACACGCCAAGGAAGAAAATAATTCTTACTAATGATAACCTTCATTCAAAAAGAATTCCTCCTTATGTTCCTGTCAGACAAAAGCATGTTTCAAAGAAATTCATTCAAAAATGGATTCCTACTGGAAGAACTTTTGATTCTGACGGTTCCATCAAAGATATGAGAACCTAATCTCCTATTTCCTGTTGTGTGCAGAATGCTTCCTGGACTAAAGCACAATGGCTATTTGATAGTGGATGCGGAAAGCACATGACAGGAGACAAAGCAAATCTGGTTGACTACAAAGCTTGCAACACAGGACCAGATATCAGATTTGCTGGAGGAGAATTAAATCCCTCTCTGGGATTTGGCAACGTGAAATTGGGAACTTTAACAATCACTGACGTACTACATGTTAAGGATTTAAAATACAATCTATTTAGCATGAGCCAGTTTGCAGACAAGGGTTTTACTATAAAATTCAAAGCTAAATACTGCAAACTAATTGACAATGAGTCAAAAGCAGTCTTAGTTGGTCGGCGGAAAGCGATCTTTATGTTTCCAATTGGGCATCTGCCACAACTGAAGAATGTCTCATGGTGAGTCAATCTGGTCACACAGAAGAGCACTGGTTATGGCACAAAAGAATGAGTCACTTGAATTTCAAAACTCTGAATAGACTTGCCAAGAAAGAGTTAGTGGTTGGTCTTCCCAAAACATCTTTCAGAAAGGATAGTATCATTACGCTTTGTCGGATGGGAAACAATCTAAGATCTCTTTCAAGTCCAAAATCGGACACTCTAGTGTTAGACCAACGCAACTTTTACATATGGATCTTTTGAATCATCGTAACTAGTTATGCAGAAAGAAATATGGTGCAGTTGTTGCAGATGACTTCTCAAGATTCACTTGGGTTGTCTTTCTGAAACACAAATCTGATGCCAGGGTGGAGATACCAAACTTGCTGAAAAAGCTTGAAATCATGAAAAATGAAAAGGTATCTGCAATCAGAACATATCATGGTACTGAGTTTGTCAATCAGTACATAAAGGAGTTTTGTACCTGCAAAGGTATACAACACCAACTTTCCTCTGTAAGAACACCTCAGCAAAATGGTGTTGCAGAAAGGAAAAACAGAACCCTCAAAGAAGCTGCAAGGACAATGCTAGCTGACACTGAGATAAGTGAAATATATTGGGTTGAAGCTGTAAACACAACCTGCTACACTCAGAACAGATGCTTGATAAACAAACACCATGACAGGACCCCCTATGAAATTATGGTTGGAAGACCTCCTAATATCAAACATCTTAGAGTATTTGGTTGTAGCTGTTTTGTTCTAAACAATGGGAAAGATTATCTGAGAACATTTCAACCAAAGGCAGATGAAGGTGTTTTTCTTGGCTATTCCACAAACAGCAAAGCTTACAGAGTTTACAACAAAAGAACAAAGAAAATTGAAGAATCAGTTCATGTTGTATTCTATGAAGGAAGTAAGAAAACACCTCCTACTGATGAACTCTCAGAAAAGTTCAAAGAACTATTACTGAGGGATACTAAAGAAGAACCCTCAGAAAGGAAAAACATCGTTATGGAAAGTGAGGATGACTCTGACGTAGAAAAGCTTGAAAAGCCTAGTAACAACAAGATGACTCACAAACATGATGAGGAATTTCCTATGAGTTTTCGAAATGGAGCAGTTCTTGAGAACCTTCATCATGAAGAGGTATCGAAAATAAGAATCTTTGAAATGCATGTCTCGGATATCTCTAACATCGAAAAAAGTGTCGATATCCATGACATTTTCCATATGTCGATATCTCGAATCTTGAAAAAGTATCAAATCAAAATCTTAGTTATTCACATTCAGATCACTTGGATATTGATCCTACTAGCACTAAACCTTTGATGAAATGGATCAAAGATCATCCTACAAAGGATATAATTGGACCAATTAATCAGGGTGTTAGGACTAGGAGAGCAATAGATAAAAATGCTGATTCTCTCTTTGGATGTTTCATCTCGAATATCGAACCTAAAAGTATAGAAGAAGCATTAGGAGACCAAGACTGGATCTCTGCAATGCAAGAAGAGTTGGATCAATTTGAGAGAAACAAAGTCTGGAAACTAGTTCCATTTATAGAAGGAATATCTGTGATTGGAACTAAGTGGGTTTTCAGAAACAAAATGAATGAAACTGGTGAAATAACCAGAAACAAAGCAAGATTGGTTGCCAAGGGATTCACTCAGACTGAAGGCTTAGATTTTGATGAGTCATATGCACTAGTTGCCAGATTGGATGCAATAAGACTGTTTCTAGCCTTTGCAGCTCATAAAAATTTCAAAGTTTATCAGATGGATGTCAAAAGCGCATTCCTAAACGGTGAACTTGCAGAAGAAATTTATGTTGAGCAACCACCTGGCTTTGAAGTTTCCTCAGAAAGTAGAATGGTTTATAAACTACAGAAAGCTCTGTATGGACTGAAACAGGCTCCAAGAGCATGGTATGACACTTTGGCCAAATACCTTCTGGAAAGTGGTTTCAAGAAAGGTGAAGTTGATAAAACTTTATTTACCTTGAATCATGATGGGAAACTACTCTTAGTTCAAGTATATGTTGATGACATTATATTTGGATCTAAGGACAAGCAACTTTGTAATGACTTTGCAAATCTCATGAAAAGCAAGTTTGAGATGAGCATGATGGGAGAAATGAATTATTTCCTAGGATTGCAAGTCAAGCAACTCAATGATGGAATATTCATTAGTCAAACAAAGTATGCAAAATATATGCTCACAAAATTCAATCTTAAGCCTTCTGAAAAGAAAACTAAGATACCTATGAGCATTGGAACCAAAATGACCTATACTGAATCAGATAAGAGTGTTGAAGAACATAAGTATAGGAAATTGATAGGTTCACTACTTTACCTCACTGCAAGTAGACCTGATATTCAATATGCTGTTGGAGTATGTGCTAGATTTCAGACAAATCCAATGCAAACACACTACAACATTGCTATGAAAATATTAAGGTATGTGAAGGGTACGATAGATGTAGGATCGTGGTATCCTAGAAAGTGAATTGAGTTTAAATGGGTACTCGGATCTCGATTATCTTTGGATCATTGCTTGATAGGAAAAGCACCTCGGGAACTTGGGTTTGGGCACTAGACTTATCTCATGGTTTAGCAAGAAGCAAAACTCAATTGCAACTTCTACCACAGAGGTGAATATATTCTTCTTTGGTTGTTGTGCAACACAAATTACGTGGATACAACAACAACTTAAAGACTATGGACTCGATGAAAGAAAACTCCCATTTTACGTGACAACACAAGTGCTATTGCGATTACACGTAATCCTAAATTTCATGCGAGAACAAAGCACATTGATGTTAGACATCACTTCATCGAGACCATGTTGAAAAAGGATATAGAGATACTCAAGATTGGGATGAAGACCAACTTGCGATATCTTCACTAAGCCACTACAAGAAAGCAGATTCTTAGCCTTAAGACATAGTCTTGGACTAATGGAACTACCAATGAACTGAAAAAGTTCAGGTATCTGGAACGGGCATCCAGAGAAGAGGTATCTGGAAAGGGTATCCAGACAAGAGAGAAGAGGTATCTGGACCGGGTATCCAGAAAAGAGAGACGAGGTATCTGGAACGTGTATCCAGAAAAGAGAGAAGAGGTATGGAGCAGGAACCCGTAAGTCAAAAGGCTAAAGAGCAAAAAGATAGCTCAAGATCTACGAGGCGGAACTCAGATATCCGAATCATTCGTGAGCAGGGAACACAAAGAGAATAGTATAACTTCTGCGATCACTACTCTCTTGAATCTCGCACTATTTCTATCTTGATGAAAACTTGGGAAACTCCTAAGTATAAGATGATTGAGATCTGAGCAGTGTCCTTGCTCAAAGTAATTGTGATTCAGATAGCTAATAGCCAAAATTCATTAAATGGGCACAATTACATTTGTTGATTGTGATCATTCTTTGGAGAAGCAATGGTAACCCTTGATGAATTCAAGCGCTTGATCTGAGCAATGAAATTAATTCACGATAAATAGTGGATTGAAATTCGGACATGGCCCACTAAGCATTTAATGCGAAACTACTTTTGATCATGCCGCTTGCAAATCACGAATCATACACAAAATCAATTTGTATATATTTGGTTGAGATTCACTTGCTATATATAGGATTTTGACAAATGAAATCACTTTTGCCTAATCCGAAATTTCAACTTGCATCAAAACAAGAAAACCTTCTCCTAATCCTCTGCAACTTCTCTAAAATCTCGCATTCCTTGATTAAGTTTTTACGAAAAGAATCACTCAATCGAATCTCTTTCAAACACAAGCTTCAAATCCTTACTATATAAAGAGATGGCCTCAAGAACACTTCTACACGAAATCCCAATCCTCCATCGATGCTTTGAAAAGCAAGCACCAGAGTTGGTTATTAACAATCGACTGGTAGGAGCTTTCAATCGACCATTGGACTTCAAGTCACGAATGATTTGGGGTGGTGCCATGGTTGAGGAATACCTCACCGCAATAGAGAACCAATGACGTAAAGCTAATTCTTGACATGCTTGAAAAGGCACAAATCAAGGGCTTTGTATCGCCGCCCTAGTGGAATTTCATCACTTGATGTGTTGGAATTTTACAACAACTCAGGATTATTTCTGTGTATCTGAAAACCTTTGAAATAGTGTCTATCAAAACCTCGATCAAGGAAAGGAAACCTTACGGACTTAACAACTTTCGTAAGTTGTTTGAGGTTCAAAATCTTGGAAAGGATTTTGAAATAAACACCAAGGATGAGGAACTCCTTGAAGGTGTTAAAGAACTTTCGATGATGTGTGTGATCTTGAAATCGATACACCCACCGAGTTTAAACTTGTCGACATCCGAACCGGACATCTTTGGTTCCTTTGGGATATCTTGGCTTGCATTCTTCACAGATGCTTTGATGGTCTACAAGGAGGTGTTGACGGATAAGCCAAGAACGATGGATCATGTTGTTCTTCTTGAATCAACAAGACAAAAATTTGAAAACCCTTTCAACCGGGAAAATACGCCTTCATGAAATTTGTGAAGAAGATTCAAGGCTTGAGCCTAAGATTGTCAAAGGACTAGCTAAGCCAAAGGCCACGATGGGATATGGTGCGAAGATATGCTACTTCTTTGGAAAAGCTTGGCATTGAGCTCGGAGAGGCATTTGAAATAGCCAATGAACTTACTACAAGTATGAGTATACAAATCGATGAAAAAGGTTCTGGGTCTCGGAAAGGTCCTAAGAAGAGAAAATCAAAAGATATCGAAGAAAAGGTTGCGACCAAGAAGCTGAACTTCAAGAAAGAAGTCTGGCAAATCAAGACACACCAAAGAGGTTGTCAATTCTACAAACATGGCGGATGAACTCATTAATCTTGCAAAGAGTTATCACCTCTTGAACAAGTAGACTCGGAAGAGAAAGTGCTTTCGAAATGTTGCGACTAATGCGAGAAAGCCTTGTTGATGAACTCGTGAATCTCGCCAAAAGTGGTGAAAACACGAAGCCCATCTGCAGAAACTGCAGGAATAATGGACCAATCAGTTCCCAATGCTGATGAGAGCTCTGACGATGAAGATGATGAACTAGTCATCTCTCAAGTCCTAGAAAAATCAAAGAGGGCTAAGGTTACTGAACAAGTAACTGGTGATAAGGTATCTGAAGAAGAACTTACACCACAGGTTGCTGAACCTATAGCAAAGGTTATTGGTGCAAACACATCATCAGCGAATGACTCTCTTGCACAACTTCACAAAGCCCTGATGAGTGGTATCTTAGTATTGGCAGATGCTGATGGAAATGCCACATCTAAGAATCTGGAAGAACATTCTACTGATCAATCTTCTGCTTCCAGACAACCACAACAACCACAAACACAACAACCACAACAGCCACAAGTGGTTGATAAAATGGTAAATGAACTCCATTTTGAAATACCGGTGAAGATATCTTTGAAGAAAATCCAGTAATTGAGCGGGTTCCCACTCAATGAGAGGATCAAATTGAGACATCTACTCGAATGATCAACAGGAGGCAACCGAGTTGCATACTCGAGGAAGGTGTGAAGTACCAGAAACTTCAAACAAAGAAACTGAACTGGGACAAGACGACCAATGTATAGAAAGGTCACAAGTTCGAGACCAATCACTGGCTTGGGTAAATGGTGGTTTAACTCTTACCTTGTGAAAAATTTTATACTTATAAATCTTGTTACCTTATAAGAATCTCTTTGTTACAAGTTTGAGTTAGAAGCGGAAAAACAAGAGGAAGCTAAAAGCTTACCTCGAGATCTTTGAAAAGAGGTTCCTTCAACCTCAACTCTTGAGAAATCGAGCACATGCCACGGTAAATGATTCTTAAAGAGAACTAACTTTTCAGTAAAAATGTTTGTATGATCATTAATGATAAATGTTTCTTGAGGCTCCAACTGAGATGGAAGAAGATAAGGCAGAAATGCCAGAGACAAACCCAGAAACCAACAAGGTTTCTGAAGCACACATCATTGAGCTTTCAAACTTGAAGGTATATGAAAATCAGTGATAAGTACTTTTCAGCCTGGGTTATCTTAAAACTTCTTCTAAATTATTCAATACTATCTACTTACAGGCTCGTAAGTAGAAGTGCAAGGGGACAAAGTTGCGACATCCCCTGCACCTATGAAAATTGATGAGGCATCAAGGGCTTCATCACAAGAAAAGATTCCAGAGACTGCACAAGTCTCTAAGAGACAAGTATCTGAGCCTCCCATGGAGGTAATTGACCTCTCAGATATCTGACTTGTCACTTAAATTTCTTCTTGATAAAAATTCCTAAGTATTGTGATAATGTTAATTCTCAGGTTCAAGAAAGAAAGGTTGATGAGGACCAGACTTCCAAGTCTCCACCTCACCACAAGATATCTGGGACACCAATTGTCCCAGTAGAACAAGTATCTGAGCCTGATGTTCATACTCAGGTAACTCAGAAACTAAACTACACTTCTACTCAGATATCTACCAAAGTTTTGAAACTCACTCAAAACTCTTTCTTTCAGGCTCAAACAGATGCAAAGCAGGTTCCCATTGAAGAAACAAGGGACCTACTTCACTTCTTCAAAGCTCACACTTTGCCAAAGCACATTCAATGCTTCAAGAAATGGCAGAAGTTAAGGTGCTCTGATCTCTCTGAAATATTGAGAATAACTGATCAACCAACCAGACGGGCACGAGCTCTTGACCTGGAAACATATGTCCAAGCAATGTTCGCTACAGAACAACATACATTTGCGACTCTACTACACAAGGACTTTTCCAGAGAAGTGGCGCATAGTTTGATATATGCCTTTGAACAGGCAGATGATCAGACAAGATTACAGATGGCATTCAAGCCAGTTCTGCCCCAGACTCTGCAATTCATACCTTCTGAACAAGAAGAAGTTAATGGGCAGAAGATCACTATCCCGGAAGTGATCAATCTTGTATCTGAAGATGATGAGGAGGAAGAAATGAATGAAAATTTCTTTGATGAACCTCCCACTGATCATCACCAAAAGGATGATAATGACAAAAAGGATGATGATGATGCTCCTGCACCAGGGACCGGAGGAATTTCATAGAGAAACAATGCCTCAGCTGCTGAAAAGCAAACTGAGAAGACTTCACAGAAATCTCCGTCTTCATCACCTCAGAAATCTACTCATCCATCTTCTCACCAACACGCAGTTACTACTGAACAAGTAGTTGAGCTTTCTGAAGAAACCAATCAGAAAATATTAAACACTCAGACCAGAAGTGCTCAACTCAGACAACTGTTGGAAGAAGAACAACAGCTCCATCTTCAACTGGAAGAACAAATAGCTAAATCCAGAGAAAGGCTTGATCAACTAGAAGATCAATACCTCAAAGAAATGAATGCTTACTCTGCGGTTAGCGAGCTACGGGATGCTGTTCAAGAGATCGCCAAAGAACTCGATACTGAAGAAGTATCTGAAGACAAGCACGATGCTAAGGCTGCATCATCTTCGAAAGAAGTACCATCCCCCTCCCAGAAAGGAAAGAAACCAATCTCTGAGATGGTTGCTGGACTTGATACAATTGATGAAACTGTCCAAGAGGATGAAGATCACTGGGCTAATCCCTCAGATGATGAAGAAGACAAGACTTTGGCAGGACACCGCCATGAACATCTAGCGGTTTCTCACTTAAAAAGAAAGTTGATTGCTCCTACAATTTTCAACAAACTGCCAAACGTCCACTCTCAAGAGTACATGAGCAGGTACCAAGTACTAGCTACTCTGAATAAGGAGATGTCTTCACAAAACAAGGAAGTAATTGCCTCAGTCCCCTACGAATGAGAAAGTTCCTTGAGCTCATCACTCGAGAGAACAACTAGCATGATCATTGCTCGAAAGATGCAGGAATGACAAGGACGATGATGTGTCTTTAGCTGAAAAAGCTTTTCAAGAGGCAAGTTACCTTCTTTGGAAAGAAGATGCCATCCTAGGCCCATTGGCGAGCTCACCGATAAGGACAATGGACTTATCAAACAAAATCGAGCTCAAAGCGAACTTGAAGTTGGTCACTGCTTACAACTATTTACAAGGGCATTTTGACTCTCTCTCAGATTCCTTTATGAGACTGAGTCAGCCAACAATGACTAAGGGGGAAAGAAAGTACAAATCTGGACCTCAAAGTCAGGGGGAATGGGAAGAAGGAGATGAAAACAAGAAGAAATTTGGAGCTGGTGCTGCTCAGAAAGGAAGAAGAAAAACTTCCCAGCCACCACTCAGAATCTATGAATCCTTCTCAAGCCAAGCTGCTTCCCAGAGACCTACTGAAGGAACCAAAATGGTAACAAGGGCCATGGCACAGAAACCTCCAAGGAGTACCAAGGCTCCAAGGAGAAGACAAGTTAGAGGGATTGATGAATCTTCTGAAGAAGAAGAAGAAGGTCAAATCAAATCCCAGGGCAATGAAGAAGGCTGCAAAGATCTCACAAGAATTGATCTTGATGAAGATGATGAAGAGATGAAGATGAAGCTCCTCTTCACGTAAAAAGGAAACTTGAAAGCTAGCGGGCAGCCATTTGCAAAGCCCTAGCGCCTAAAACACCCTCTGGAAATACCAAGTCTATCCAAGGTGGTAGTTCTTCAAGCAACAACCCCAAAGAGAATTCAAGACAGAAAAGGAACAGACTGAGAGCTGAACAAAGACAAAGTCAACTTCCACTCAGGCCAGAAGAAGCCAAAATTGAGTATGTGAAGTATGACAATGATTCCTCTGTCTACAGGTGCATCAATCAGAAAAATGGCTATTGGATTCTGGAACTTAAGCATCTATTGGTAAATTCAAGATTTCCAGAACCAATCCTCAAACAGCTTATGGCATGAAGAAAGAATAAACTTACCTTGATCAACACCAATCACATCAAAGCATGGTTGGATTTTGAAGTTGTCAAGAGAACTGAAGCCATGAAGAAGGACCTCTCTGATGATTGTCCATATGGAAAGCCAGATGATGTGCACAAAATTCTGAATATCACAGGAACAGGCACAAGACCAAGACTTGCTGTGGAACCCTATGAGTCGTTCTATCTGACAGAAGATCAATACAAGGGTGACATCAGATATCTGAAGATTATCTATGAATACTTCAAGCTTTCAGATATCAGAATAGAGCATGCTTGGAAGTGGGGAAAGTACCTATGGGTCAAGCATTTTGCCAAGAAAAATCCTACCAAAACCTACAAAGAAGTCTGTGGATTTGCCAGAGACACAGAGATGCTTGTCAGAACTCCTCTCTATGATTATTCTGATGACATCAAAAGGTTTGGAGATAGGAAATTTGCAGACTGATCCATAGAAATTTTGTTGAAGACTTGAAGATTGAAGACTTGAAGACTAGTTCTTTAGGATGTTTACTTGGAGCTTGGTTACTCCTGTTGTCCTAATTTACTATGTATTTTTTGCTGTATCTTGCTGACTGAGCTTAAATGTGTTATGTATTAAAGTTATCTGTAATTCTTAGTTGCGACTTATCTGAAGAACTTACTCTCAGATAGTATTTTATAAAAGATAACTTGTCAGCAAAGATCACACCTTGTGATTTGGTTGATGTCTACTTTCTGCACTTAATTATATGATTTGAAAGATCTCAAGAAATGATTAAGTGGTGGATTGTTTCCTCATCCAGATTTGTAATAGGGAAGATAGTCATCGTTGACTGATCAAAATGGGGGAAATTTGTTAGATATTTTGTTAGAATATCTGTTTAGATTTTGTTCAGCAACATGATGACTTATCTTAGTCTCAGAAAGGTGATTAGTACTCTTGGTTCACTTGAACATTGTAAAAGAGGAAACCCACTAAGTATGATAGTCTAGCTAATCTTGTATAGGATGTTAGGTCTCAAAATGTAATTTTTATTTTATGAAGAAAAGACCAAGAAGAAGACATCCAAGCAGAAAGCTCAACAACTTTTGAAGATTTGAAGAAAACTGCACAAGATTACTGAATCTGTTATTCAGATATCTTAGCCAGATATCTTGTAGACGCGAACAGTTTCAAACAAACTGTGTCACAAGAGATATCTGAGAAATGAGATGCATATCTGAAAACAAGGAAAGTGTCCACAGATATCTATTCTCAGATACCTTGAGCATTAACCACGTTTCTGAAAGAGAAACATATATTGCAAACAAAGTCGTTTCAATCAATACAAGTGGTATCTGAAGAATGAAGATAAGGATGTGCTAAGAATCAGACAAAAAGTCTAGTCTCTGATACAAATCATAGTTCCGTTGACACTACAAGACAAAAAGTATAGTACAATGCATTTAATGCACGGACAGAGATGTCTGAGTAAAAGCAACGGCAACTTCTGAGAAGAAGACAAAACCTGCTACAGTACTATACACACAGATATCGATAGCTTGAATTTGAGCCTAACGGATACTATTCAAACGGCACTCAAATCCATCTATAAATATCAACACTTAGACAGCTTGAGAGACACACAACTCAGAACACGACACTCATTGCATACGCTGAAACATAGAACTCTGAACATTCTACTCTCTCGTTGCAACTTACTTATTATCAAAGCTTTCTGTTGCGACTAAAGCTTGTGATCTTGAGTAAACACTGAAGTTCTAAGTGTCCTGATCCTAAACAAGCAAATCTATCTGTGAAGGAGTTGAATCAAAAGATCAACTATCTGAGATTCATTCTCTTGAACAGATATCATAAGACTTGGGTCAGTAAAATCGAACTAGATACCATACGCTGTAAAGTGTATTAAGTAACTTAGTTCACAGAGCTATCTGAATAACTGAAAAGTTATTAATACGCTCATCTGACAACTCAAACCGAAACCGGCGTGGAGTACATGAAGTACTTAGTTTGAAAAATCAGGGAATAACTCCAAGGTTACCGGAGTATAGGAAGTACTTGATTTGGGAAACTAAGGAATAACTCCAAAGTTTTTGAGTATAGGAAGTACTTAGCTTGGGAAGCTAGGGAACAACTCAAAGGTTTCTGAGTATAGGAAGTACTTGGTCAAGAAGCTAGGGAACAACTCAGGGGGAACTTTTGGTTGGGAACCAATTGTTCAGAATCTTAGAATAGGATTTTTGTAAGGTTATCTCAATTATCTGTTCTAGTGAATTCTAGGTCTCTGATAGACCGAAGTGGATTAGTTGGAGGATTACGCCACCTCCAGATACCACTATACTTGTTGTGTCATTTACATTTCTGTATTTATACTTCAGCAATACACACACACTTATTAACTGTTTCTACACTTATCTTTATTAAGTCTTCCACACTCTGATTCTAAGTATCAGATATCCATTCAGATATCTGAGAAATATTTGTTATCGACAAAAGTTTTAAAAGACTATTCACCCCCCCCCCCCCCCCCCCTCTAGTCTTTTACTTTGCCGTTATCTGGACCAACACAATCATACCCTTATCCCATATAAGTTACGAAATTCATTATGAAGGCATTAATTAAGTTGGAGTAAATGTAAAATGTAACTGTAGACACATATCAATATTTTTTCATACATATGTCAGTGTCAATACATACATATATATCCATAGCATTAATGGACATGTGTTCAGAATCCGAGACTTGTAGACACATATCAATACCATTTAAGATATATGTTAATGGCGATATTGACATATATCTGTGGTATGTGGACATGTTCAGAATCTCCACTTGTAGACTTGTTTATCAATAGATTAAACATGAAGTGTGAAGTTTTGTATTCACTAAACATTCTGGACAATGAGCAAAGTTCTAGGAAATGCTGAATATATTAATTGATGTTTTAATTAAGATGATTTTGGTAAGTTTGCATTGCAAAATTTAGGATCAAGGGCATAGATGGAAAGTCAATTATGAGTTTGTACTAGAATCAATAAATTTTAGTGGGAAATTATGTTTTGTACCCCTTAAATTTGAGCCAATTATTACAGATACATCCCTTCTATTCAAACAATTACAGATACATCCAAAATCTGATTTTTGAGTTGACTAGAAATTAAATAAATGGAAAACAAAATTAGTTCGACTTGGTTGCAATTTACAATCTTCAATTTAATACACATTTGACTCTATTGTTTTATAAATTGGAACAATGACTCAATATTATTGTAAATTAGATCCCAATAAAATTTATTTTCCAAATTATACCCAATAATTTTCCTTCTTCTTCGTTAAAACTCCGACCAACCGCTCCGGCACATCTCCTCCAATCAAAATAGCTCCGACTGACAACTCCACTAGGAGCTTCGAAACAACTCCGATCGGAGCTTTTACAGCTCCGATCTGGAGTCATGTTTCAGCTCCGGTGGAGCTGTAACCGAAGCTCCGATCGAAGCGGGAAAATAGCACCGACCGGAGCTTTTTTTTTGGAGGAGAAGAAGGTTTTTTCTTGAAGAAGATGAAGGAGGGAGGAAGAAGGAGGAGGTTGGAGGTGGTGGAAATGGTGGTTAGAGGTGGTGGAAGAAGGTGGTTGGAGGTGGTGGAAGGTGGTTAGAGATGGTGGGTAGTTATTTTGAAGAATAAAAAATATTGGGCTTTATTTGTAAGTGTTAAAAATATTTTGGGGTTTATTTTACAATAAGAGAGAATTAATTAATTTTTGAATTATAAAGAAAAGATAAAATGGGTGAAAAAGTTGACTTTTGGGCCTATCTGTAATTATATTTTTTTTCGTGTGTAAAAAATGGGTTCATCTGTAATTGTTTGAATAGAAGGGACCTCATTGACAAGAGGCTATATTGCAGGGGTGGTATATGTAATTTTCCCTAAATTTTATTTGGGTAGTCCACAATCAATAAAAAGTCATAAAGTTGTACTTCCTACAACATTCCCCCTAAAAAATGTGTTCTCTTAGAGAATGGCTTCCTGTTGAAGACGATCACAATGTTCAAATGACAGTGTGTAGCAAATAGAGTTGCACAAATGATAATTTTATTGATTTGATGAATTTGGAGTACAATTTCTATCATAAATCCTCTGATTCTAGTCTTCGTAAGTAGCGAACTTGAATCTTCAAAGTCTTCGTTCTAGGACTTTGACTTCAAAGTCGAGGAAAATATCGATTCGAGGGCTTCTTGGCTTGATCTCAGATCGAATCGTGAACTTGGGAGTGTTTTGAGGCGAACGATGACGAACTTCTTGGGCATTGGATGAACTCCACGAAGAACGCTTCTAAGTCGTTGCGGAATTTGGCCATTGATCTTCTTTAGAGGAAGTTTGATCTCCGGGAAACGTTTCTTCAAGGGCTTTTCAGCTTGATCTTGAATCAAACGGTGCTTTTTGGCGAAGAACTTCAAGAACGTTGATCGGGCTTCGTCAGGGCTTTTGGATTTGATCTTACTTTGGCCGCGATTGATCTTCCAATAACGTTTCTCCAAGTGCGCAGGGGCTTCTTCTTGGATTAAACGGTGACTTCTCTTCGATTTCCGGATGAACTTCTTAAATGCTTGCTCGAACTTCAAGGGGAATCTTGAGAGGATGAGAGGATTCTGGGCTCTTGCTCTTGCTCTGCAGCTTCTGGTGTCTTCGTGTGTGGAAATGAATGATAGTGCTCCTCTATTTATAATTGTTAGAAGAGAATCATTTTCATATATGAAGAAGTCCCATTCACATATAGCCAAATCCATTCACATAGAGCCCAATTTACATGATTTACTTCCATGTTGGCCCATGTGACATAATTTAATTTAAATATATATATATTAGAAAATAATCTAGCAATTTTATTTTAGAATTTAATTTAGTAAAATTTCAAAATGCTAGAAAATTGTATTTTGTCTTCTAATACATATTTTTAAATGTCACTTTAGAGTAGACGAATTTCGGCTTTTTTATCCATCGCTAAGTACGTCGCTAAGGACTTAGCGACGGATCGCTACTGTTCCGTCGCTAAAATAGTAGATTTTTGTAGTGTGAGGCTATGGAGACTATTGAACATGTGTTATAATGAAAGTCGGTTGATTTGTTTCCAGGTAAAATGCACAAATGTACCCTATATTTTTCGAAATATGCGCGGATTTTTCCATTTTCTTGAAATTGCACGAATGTACCTCATGTTCTTTAAAAATATACACACTTGCTCCAATAATGGTGTGTGCATTACACTCTCCATTTGTCCAAGTGGACTTTTTTTTTTTTTTTTTTGAATAAAAATCTTAATAATTCACTAACTAAGAACAATAAATTGATTTTTCTTACTAAATTTTTTATAACAAATAGTATTATGGTAGTTTCAAAAAAAATATTAAGGATTATTTAAATTTTTTTTATTAAAGGTACAAATTTAATATGAAAAATCTAATATATTTTCTTTATAATTATTTTTTAAAATTAGTATAAATGTATTAATATAAGGATCAATTAAATTTCTACAAGAGTTAGACAGTTTCACTTAAATATTTTCAGAATAACAATAATTCATAATATACACTATATGTTCAGACGACTTTTGCCTTCAATAATTTTAATAATTTTTTGTAGTGCTATTATAAATTTTGATAATATCACTACTATAAGTTTTTATAACATTTTTATTTATATAATTATTCTTCAATTTAGTAAAGTTATTATTTATATTTCTTTTAATTTTCACATATTTATTTTTTAGTAGTTTAAATAATTTTAAATTAATCTTATTGCTCTTAGTTCCAAAAATGAAAAATTATTGTTAATTTTTAATACTTGTATGCTTAAAAAAGAAAGTGAATTCACTTGCACATGGAGAGTGTAATACATACACCATTATTAGGTAAGTGTGCATACTTTTAAAGAACATGAGGTACATTCGTGCAATTTCAAGAACATGAGGTACATCCCAGCATTTTGCCAAGAACATAAGGTACATTTATGCATTTTACCCATTTGTTTCCTCACCCATTTCTTTAGCATGTTAAGGTAGACATATGTTGATAAATCAAAAGGGGGGAAATTTGTTAATCTATGTTTAGTTTTTTATTAGCAAGCTTTATTAGCAAGCACATCACACCTTTAGACTCAGTAGTTAAGTAGAATTCTTAGTCCTTAGAATGTTTTTAGCATGAACATTATAAAATATGAACCTTACCGACTGATAGTTTAGTAACTTGTATACGTGTTACGTTTCAAGGGCATGTAATTTTAATTTTTCAAAAACATGCTGCAGACCTTCACTGAAGATCAACTGTTGAAGAGTTGCGACGAAAAAGACTACAAGTTGTTGAAGACTCAGACATTTTCTCAACAACTGGAAATGTCTCAGTGAAACAGCTAAGTGAAAATATATATGACATAGTAGGTTAATCAAGTCACTCACTGAAAATACTACCCACTGAAGGATACAACTGCTGTAAAACAATGAAAATATTCGTTGTGAGAAAAAAGATACCAAGTCAGTACATTTTGCTAGAAAACATACTAACTTCCAAAAAGCAAGACTGTTGGGGGAAAACAAGATAATGATCCTTGTACTCCAATATCAAAGTTTCAAAATGTTATCAAACGGATACATTTTCAAACGAAACTATTTTTCTCTATAAATAGGAACACTTAGAGCTTGAGAAAGACACGGAATGTCACTGAACTCTAGCTATTACTATACAAAACTCTCAAGGTTTCTAAGTTCGTATGTTCCTAACAAGACTTGAGTTTTTTTAAGCTACTTGTGAAGAAGTAGAACCTACTTTTATGTTGCAACATGTAAGTGTTCACTTTTTTTCTGAACAAAAACAAGTCTTGTTCTCCAGAAACAAAATACGAAGTCTTTCAAACACAAGAACTTTGGCTGAGTTTCTTGATCACTTAAACTAACTGAAACATTGTTATCATTAAGTGATCACTGTCTTGTTAAAACCACACACGCGCTTCCTCTTACATTCTTCTGCACTTTAGAAATTCGAGAGTTTCTTCACCATTGAAATTCGACAGAGCGTCTACTACGAAGCTTCCAGTAGTTGTTGAGATTGAGCGTTGTACCTTGGGAGCTGATTGTCCGAGGAAAGCTTGAAGCTTACTAAGACGGGAAATTCTGATTAAGGGGAAGTGGTAACCAGTGGTGAATCCAGAAGAACATTTTAGGGGGGTCGAATTTAGCAGTACATTTTTTAAAACGAAAAAAAATTCAAATTGCAATATAAACAAATGATACTCCAATATAATATTATACTATTATTGATAGGTCGTAGAATTGAAAGGAGGAAGAGAAAGAGTGCAAAATGAAACCAACAAGAGTAGAAAATTAAATGTTGCTGCCAAGAATTGAACTCATAACATTTAGCTAGAAAACACACACTACTAACCAATCAGACAAACATCTATATTTTTCACTAATTAAAAGTGGTATTATAAAGACTAGAAGAATGTCAGGGGGTCAGCTGACCCCACTTGACCCCATGTACATCCGCCACTGGTGGTAACACAGTTGTTTCGTCCAGGATTCAATCATAATAATTGTTATTGCAACTGGAACCAACATTTATAACTGCTATATAGCTTGAAGAAGATGTGCAGGAAGGGGCAGTGAAAAACTTGTCTTATCGATCTCCACTTTCTTGTTCTACTTCTAACCTCACCCGGCTTGTTGAAACTTGCAATGAATGAATAACTAATTTCACACACACCAGATTGATCGTCATTTCTGAGAACTCCAGTCCATGGAGTACAACATCATGCCTTTGAATGTATGATAGCTCATGAGTTTGTCTTCCTAACAGTATATGATGGAGACCAGCGTATATCCGCGCGAACCAAAGATCCTTAAAGAGCTTCGAAAGATCAGTTCCAAGCATCACTGGTAGTCGATGCATTTTGATCTATTCGACGACTTTTGTATTATCGTGTTAAATGAATGGCTCTGTTCCTATTTGCAGGGCAATCGTGGGCACATCTCCTGATGCTGGTCAGTTCATGGCTTTGTCGTTGAGCCTGATAAATTCGAAAAAGACAATCGAGATCGGAGTCTCTACTGGATACTCTCTGCTCCTAACAGCGCTCAACAACAACGATAGATAAATTAGAACACACACACGTATGGTTTTTTAAATGAGTTTTGTGGTTGGAGATGGAACTGAATTTATATAGGGGACTAAGAGATACGCAATTCCAGCTGGCCATAGTAATTGATGAGAAATGAAAATTGGAATTGAGTGACTGCAGTTTACGGTGAAAGAATGAGGAATCGATTTATATTTATATTGCACCCTGCTTCTAACAAACTGCGACTATTTACCTGGAAATTTGAATTAGGAAGTATAATATCCCAACATATTTGGGCAGGTTCTACAGAAATTCAAATTAGTGATTAAAATCCAAACAACTTGGTCAGTCAATAAGGAAGGTCAAATAGAATTTAGAATTATCTAACAAACTTAGTCTCACGTGAAAGAAAACGTTGAGTTATTCCTAAAATATAGGAATTTGTTTAAACATCTACTGTTTTTCGGTGAGAATGTGTGTAGGAGAAGAAAGATTTGAATATAGTGAACGTTTTGAATGATGAAAAATGAGTGAATTAAAAATCATTTAATTTTGGAGGGAATTTGCCACATCAGCTTTTTGCATATGTGGCATAGCTCTCCTTTCAATTAGACCATCACTTTTATCATATATATAGATAAGAAATATATAGAAGTAAACGAAAGTTATATCATTGTATTAACTAATAAAAGATATTGTACATAATATTGAAGAAATGGGAAAAATAATTAGCTATGCCAAGCCCATCTATATAATACATTAAGCAAAAAAGGTTTGGAGTCATTCTAGGCTATCCACCTCATTTAATTACTTGGCAAATCCCTATTCTGTGATTGGTCAATTCATTTGCTTGGTTGTCAAATTCTTTTATTTTGATTGGTCCAAATTATTCCATCTTGATGATAGCATGATGAATTGGGTAAAGTCATAAAATCTTATTGTATGACACGTTCAGTTCAAACGTATGGAGTATTGGTTTTGGAATGTTGCAATTCTCAAGGGTATTTTTTCAGTTACCATTCTCAATCATTGAAAGAATATTGAAACCAACACAAACATCTTAATTAATAAATGCAATATAATTAAATCGGACCTAAAAGAATAATTTTGATGTTCAAATTTCATACAGGTTTTTGCTATCATTAACAAACATTGCGCGCGAAGCTATAAGATACTTATAGAGTTCCAATTAGCATTTTCCTACAAAAAGAAATTCTCAAAATATTATTATTAATTACTCATATGAAGAAACCTGAGGATGACCTATGTTTTCAAGTATAAATATAATGTTTTAAATAATACTAATAATGTTTTATAAATAAACCTTCAATTCACCGATATTTTTAATAAAAACTTCTAATACTTCTTATTGTAACTATAACTGTAATTAAACATTAAAAAATTCAATTCACCAATATTTTTAATAAAAACTTTTAATATTTCTAATACTAATATTTGTCAGTCCCTTTTAATTACTTTATACTTAAATTTAACTACTTTATAAATGAATCTTATTTTCAAATTCTATAATTTTCAAATATATTAGTGTAGTTGATAATTTAAGTCACTATATTTTATAATCACATTATTGAGTAGATAAATTTGGTTTGTTATTGTCGCATGGTAATCTAGGAAATATTTTAGTCGTCTGGATTTCAACCCCAAGAGAGTTTAACTCTTGGGGTTGGACACATAAGTCTATGAAAAATAATAAATAAATTATTATTGAAAATAAATAAGTAAAGTAATAAGATTGTGACAGACACAACCTATGAGATGATATCGTGATGCAGGGACCAATGGAGTATATATATGGACCTTATTATACCTGATTAATGTTTTTACAAAAAAAATAACCATCTATACCTTTAGAGAAATTGCTACAACCGCTCTATATAACATCATGATCAACAAAAGTAATTAACTATGATTTTTTTATATCAGTTAGTTTTTGCTTTCATTGAGGTGATGAGAGGTTTTAAGAGTGAACTATATAAATAAATAGAATAAATCATAAAATGTAATGTTAAATAAGTAAAATTATCAGAAATACTTCATATAACATCTTTTTTCGTGATTTAGTAGTGATTTTTAGCTAAAATTAATTTAAGAAGATCAATATTAAAAAGTTATTTTTCAGAGAGAAGGGATATAACATTTGCCGCACCTACACTTTCTCATTCCAATATAATATAGTCCCTTAATTAATGTTATTCCCTAGCTACTTCCAAAACAAATAACATATTTGAGTTTTTATAAAAGCTTAAGGTCGATTTTAACCATAAATTACTTATATATTATGTTGGAAAAAAGTTAACTAAAATTATATGTTTACGAAATTTATTTAGTGCACTTTCACAATATAATTTATATTAAATATTTTTTCTGATAGGATATAAGAGCAATTTACGATCAAAACCGACTTTAAAAAAATCTCATGCTTAAATGTTGGCAATTTATGGTCAAAGTCGAACAAAATAATTTCTCATGCTTAATTATTGGCAATTTATGGTCAAAATCGACTCCATCAGGCATTTGTAGCAATTTTTCTAAAATGTACCTCATGTTTAAATAAATGTCAAATAGCCAAATATATCAAGTTAAATTCTTATAAAAGTCATGTTTTTTCTGAATTGAAGAAAACATTAGCTCTCCACCCCAGGTGTATGGCATAACCATCCAATTTGCACTTATATCATATGGTCTTTCATACTAATATACCTCCTCCACCCCGATTTCAACTTACCGTGTTGACTTTTTTGGGTCAACCTTTGTCAAGTTTAATAAACCTCAAATTACTCTCAAACTATAAAGGTAAATGAGTTAATAAAATCATATAATGAACATTTAAGAAGTACTAAAATTTAAAATACGAGTCGAGTACCCTACCCAACCTCGATGGATCGGATTCAAATGCAGCCGGATCAGACTTTCAAAACTCCTTCCCATCCACAGGCACGATTTGGCTTGGCTGCTTTCAATATATGGTCGGACCTTCAAAGTCTTCCCAATCGATCAGACCCATTATGCGATATTTCATGAAGTACGTGCATTTGAGGAGGCACTCATGAGATAGGAGGCAAATCGCTCGATAGGAGTTTAAGGGATGTCATGAATTGTCCACGGGAGCCTTTATGTGGGTTGGACCGCCTTCGGCTTAGCATTTAGACATATATTATTTGTCGTTCCAGGGGGTAGTAGATGTCGCATGTTCTATCAGGATTTGTGACAAATGTGATATGTTTAAGCTTACAATTTACATGCGACTGCATGTATTATAATTTATATTTCTTTTATATTTATTTTATATTCAATCTGTTTTTTCTAATGTCATATTAAAATCATTTCAATATTGTTCGTCATATATCGAGACTCAAGAGATGCAAGAATTTGCTATGTGGATATTTTAAGTCAGTGACGGGCTGTTGGGGAATAAAACTTATTAAATGATGACGGTATTAATATCAAGATTCTCGATAATACACTTATTTGGGAAATAAGTAATCCTATTCCAACCATTATGATAGCACCTATATTTAGTTATTGGAGCATTTAACTGATCAATCACTTAACTCAAAATATTTCTCATATCGATTTTTCTCTTGCATCAACTAATGATGTAGTTGATGAGACTAAAAATCAATTTGTTATGCCGAAGATGTCCGATGAATTTGTCATATACTTGAGTAGGGATATCATTACAAAGATGGATGGTGTTGAAAATTTTCTCGAAAATAGTTTCACAATAGGTGTTGAGTGCTCAAGGTTCGATCGATGTATGATCATGATGATGCAAACATTGATCAGACTCTCGAGTTGTGAATGAAATAAGACCCATAATTACTAATTTTTGAAAAACATATCATCGAGGCAAATTTCATATGTGAAATTAATGCAGAGAAAAACTTTTCATTATGATGATGATGATCTAATCACAAGAGACCAAGTCCCCATTCGGTTTTAATAGTTGTAACACCATAAAGTTTCGGAGAGTTTAAAGTATTGAGAATGTTTACTTATATCATATCATAAAGGGGCACCCTTAATTCTTAGGAATCCACCTAGAAGGACCCATAGTTAGGCGTGCATGCTCTATAGCAATCTTATACCGTAGGTGATCCACTATATAAGAAGTTTGTCTTTGCGCGCACAAATGGCATCGGGGTGCATGGGAAATGAGGTGTACGTTTTGTTTTGTGTGGCCAACATATCATGGGAAGAACAGATCAGGAGTAACAGTATTGGGCCTGACCCACTTGGGAATGGGTGTTATAAATGGTACTTCCTCCGTCCCATTAAAATAAGCCACAATATTTTCGTCGTTGTTTTTAAGACGGTCAATAATTTATTATTTGTTGGTGGAGAGAGAAATGATAATGAATGGAGAAAGTGTGAAATATAAGAGAGAAAAATAATTATGTATGGGTCGGGGTATCTACCACAACATGCGGCGTAACGATGTAACAAGTCCCGAACACTACATTGATCGACCCGCATAGTTTATGTTAGTTCAAATAATAATTTTTTGGGGTCCCCAAAGATTTTTTTTCACCAAAACATGTAAAAAAATAATATTAGTGGAAAAAAATATGGGGACCCATGACCAGCTAAAAAGATTTCTACCGAAATATGTAAATGATCATTTTAGTGAAATACATTGGAAAAAAATAGTTTTTAGACCATCCATATTTATACATAAACACGTAAAACTTTATACTCCCTTCGTTCCGGGTTCAACTTCTCACATTGCAGTTTGGGACGTTCCGATTTCAACTTCCCCTACCTTAAATGGGAAATATATCTTCTACTTTATTTACTCTCTCTCTCTCTCTCTCTCTCTCTCTCTCTCTCTCTCTCTCTCTCTCTCTCTCTCTCTCTCAAACTTTATTAACTATCTCTCATACTTTAAAAGGATAATATAAATGGTATAGGTAGGGTCATGGGATCTAGACCCGACCCATTGAGACTACTGTTAAACTATTGATGCATCAAATAACGATACATATGCTATGACTACAACGGTGTATAAAGCAGCATTATACAAGTTATGAAATAACATTATGTTTTAAATATGATATAAGAGTATATAATAGTGTTCGTTGTCATTATAAATACTTATTTTGATTTTTCCAAACCGTAGTATGACTTCGTATGAAATAGTGATACCTTTGCATCATGAGTTTTAACACATTGTAAAATTTATATGTTTGTAAATTGAATTTTTCTATATTCATTCTCCGTCGAGTATCGACGGGCCATCCAAAGTGGTCCGAGATCACGAGGCATGTCGAGAGTCTTGGCTTAAGAGCTGAAGATAGGCCATATATAATATGTCGAGTATTCCAGATTAAAGCTATGAGTTAATTGGGGACCTAAAAGACAGACATATGTTCGAGTAAGTTTTATGCATTTGTCTATTGTACATTTCATTTTATTATATTATATGCTCCCACATAATTTTGCAACATAATTTATAATAACGTTAATTGATCATGTGTGACTAATTATATTATCGACGCACAATATTTTCATCCCCAAGATGTTGTTGCACCCAATGATACATAGTAGATGAGAACAATCAATAAGATATGTTACAAATGCACGATAAATGTGTTAAGTGCTTAAATACGAATAACATAAATATGATAGATGATACTGCTACTGGATTGGAATAGGCCTTTAAATGGGTTAGGGTCCATCCAGATTCGAAACATTTTAAAACACGTGCATTGAACCCCGTAAATATCAAACGGGTCCTCAACCTGTACCCATCCGATAATTGTTAATTATCAACGGGTGCGTGTTTAGAAAATGAACACGTTCAGCACGAATCAAAATAAAATGCAAAAGTATAAATCACAATTAATCGGGTGGATAATCACATCCTATGGTGAAATTTATTTTGGGAGAGTCATTAACATCATTTGTATTACATGTTTCGGTGATTTTATTTGTGCCCCCAAGAAAGTATTTTTATTTTATAAATATAGATTTTCACATGTCGAGTGATTTTTTAGGGGTGGAGGTGGTTTAACCGTTCGCATTTATCGTTAAAAAGAATCATTTTTTGTTTAAGGACCCACCCACCCCTATAAAAATTTATTATTACACTACAAGAGGGTTGTGTTTTATCAAGTTAGGTCGAGTTGGATCATGGTTTACTGGTATGGAATGGGTGAGGTATATACTCGATCGAGTGGGACAAATAAACTTTATTTGAATGGGTACGTGCAGATTCGGAACGGGTTTGGTAGAACTCGACCCGTTTAAAAGACTTGATTGCGTGCCTTATCATAGATCGTGCTAAAGATCGAATATAAGATCATACACTTTTGAGAAATATTGTATTTGCTATAAAGTTCTGCAATGGCACGGGATTGAGAGTCACTACTCTTAGGAAGCATATATTTTTTCACTATTCACGTCGAGTATCGACGGGCCATAATTAGTGAGAAATAGAAATAAAAAAATTATTTGACCATCGAAATGAAATCATATTACAGACTTGGTCATAAATTTAAATAAATATTTATTGTTTCATATCTTTCCATTTTTAGCTACAGGAAGCAACAAAAGCCAAGAGATGATGTGAAAGGTGGATTTATGGATTTAGCTGAAACCCAAACAATTTTTGAATTTTATAAGCCCCAAATAATTTAATTTGATCATAACAAACAGTGTAATTAAGTATAAACAGCAGCACTTGCAGTCATATTTTAATGGAGATGGAGAATACGAATGAAGAAAACTCCATCCATGATGCTATACTGATTCGTATAGTGAATTACAAAGTCACATTCAAGTTGTGATCACTTACTCACTTATACTTATATACTCTCTCATCCCCAGAGAAACTGTTCAATTTTGACTTTTTACGATCAACAGATCTCAACTTTTTTTTTTTTTTTTGAACTACGGAAACTTTTCAAATACTCCAAAAACAAGTACGTACATAAGTCGACACATAGTCTAGACTATCCCTATCACTAAAACAAACTCACAACCAATACAAGTTTAATCCAAGAGTAATCTATCAACATGATGCTTAATTCTAGGATACAAAGAACACCTTCGAATTAAGCAAAGTATAACTAGTTCCTTCACGTAAGCCAAATCAAAAGGTCTTTGCTAGAAAATAAGAAGATTTCCTGCAGACCAGATACTATTATAAACAAACTCAGCCATACCCGCTTTAAACAGTCGTGCGCGCCAACCCTTACCTTTGCATGGCTTTCCTGATCATCCAAGTTGTCATGTCTGCACTTGAACCGGGGAAATCAGTAATATGAGTCACAACATAATGTGCACCAACAGCTGTCGACTTGTTGAACACTTAAAAAATAGATGTTCAATGGTCTCCACATTCCCACACAACATAGACTATCACTAACTATTCCAAAACTAAGTAACCTGACTTTGGTGGCAAGACACTTATGCAAACACAACCATAGGATTAAAAAACAGATCGAGGTCGGGCAATTAATATTGTGCAACACCAAATCTTTCCACGCCACTTTCTCTTTTTCACCCGCAATCCTTGATATATCATTTTCGTGAAAAAATGACTTGCAGTAGTTGAAAGTTCCATACACACTTGCAACTGACCAGGAGCGAACGTAGAAAATTTATTCAGCGGTAGCGAAATTTATAAATAGAAATAATTAGTAGTTTTATTAAAAATATCGATGTGATACATACACATAGAAAATGTATATACAATGTCCACTTAAACAAATTATTTGTATTGTTTATAATACTATCTTTTAAAATGTCAATCGGTTCCTTAATCTATCACTAAGGTAGGTCACCATGTCCCTTATAAGACTTTGAAGAATTAAATAAAAAGGACAAGATCCATCGACCATGATATAAAGATAAAAACTTAAACAGTATAACATTTAAACTATATCATACAAATTCAGTGTGTTTGACTACAAAATGAAATTGAAATTTCTCAATTTGAGTTGAGTTTTTTTATAAACAACCAATACAAAATTTCAATTTCAATTTATAACCAAACACTATCTTTCATAGTTTCTATCAAATGATTACCATAAAACATTTAATGATATTCACGTATAATTAATCCATTTTCAAAGGTACCTAGAGTAGGACTTAAATTGATATACCAGAAGTCTATCAGAACACTATTCCCAAGCAACTTAAAAAGGCAAAAGGTGAGTTGCAAAATCAAAATATTAATCCACCACACCCCAATTCATCCCCACGCACACACTCTCCCAGCAACACTGAACAAAAAGGAGAAAACGAAAACAATTGAGTTGCATTTGTGCAGAAATTATAGTTTGGGGATTACTTACTAGGTGAAGAAAAGGAGATGCGTGGCAGATCAGGGTTCGGAGATGCTTCTTGTTTACTGAATTAGGTGAAGTAGAAGATGGTTTTACCCTCTTTGGTGGAAGTCATATTTTCTTTGATTTTGTTTTTTCAGAATTAGCTTTAAAATATGAAACATCCACAAAATCTTTCAAATTTAATTTGTTGCTGGATTTCTATTGATCTTTTAAGAATTTTCCTTTTTTTCCGCTCCATTTGTTGTGATTGTTGATTTTCTTTGATATTCTAGGTGATTTCTAATACCTCTGAAGATTAAAGTTTAAAAGGGGAATTTTCTTTAGATAATTAGGTGGAGGGGTATATTAGTAAATTAAGAGACAAAATTCAGAGGCAGCAATTACTCCCCCTTGCGCAAGAGTGCGCTCGCCACTGCAACTGACCAACATCAATATGGCACTTGAAAATATTCCTAACAATACATGAACAATATGATGGTGGCTGGAAATCATGTGCATTACTACGTTTCATATAGTAAATATGCACCCATCGCACCCACAACTTGTCAGCTTTACTTTGGATATGCCACAACGGCTTGGACAACATAGCTTTATTCCATTCGGCTAAAGAAATAACTCTTCCCACAACAACACTCTTGATAAGTTGACAATGCCCAGCATACCTAAGCAAGCGCGCTGTCCCGTGTCGTACTCTTCCCACAATCTTATTAATCTTAAATTATAATGGAAAAATGTTCAATTAAATTATTTTATGAAAATTCAGAAAGTAAGGTTTCATTATATAATTTCAGTGAACATTTTACCATCACAATTTAAAATTAATTTGTTGTCAAAGTCGATGTTTGTTGACTGTAAAAGGTCAAAACTTGACCGCTTCTATGAGACGGAGTGAGTATGATTTTTACTGTATTTCCTTATTAAAAAAGAAGTTTAATTTAGAATGCTGCCAACCTAGCATACACAATCAGTTAAATTACAATTTTTTTTCATGATGTTGAACCCCGATCCTTCAAAGAGAAACATGATGAAGTACTGGATTCAAATGTCATGAATTGCCAATGGACAACCAAACGAGTTGCTAATTCATTAAACTGGCCTAATCTTGAGCTAATTAAGCTAAATAGACAATATTATACTCATGAGACATGCATGACACGCTTAGAAAATAAATATTGACGAAAAAAACATCTATAAATACACAACTTTTTCTTCCAACTGATCATCATCCACAACAAGCCGAATAATTCTAAATCTTTATCATCACAAAATGGATGGTAACAATCGTTCCATTGCCATTTTTCTAATTGGTCTCGTTCTATTGCAAGTCCCCAGTTACCCGCTAGCCAACGCTCAATTCGGCCCCATCCTACAAGGTGTGAGTTTGCCTGGCCGGCTTTGTTGCACGAGTACCGGAAACTGCCCTGGTCAAGGTCTTGCGAATACCATGGTCAAATTGAATTGCACAATTCTCGGCACTTTAGTGACCGTAGGCCAAGCCACAACTACTAGCACTGGTTTATTCAACATCGGTCTCTCTCGTATATTAGCAATCACACTAGGCTATCTCAACGGCGGGTACACCCCTCCATGCTCCCTCGTCGTTCAGCTCCCAGTAAACTCCACCGTATGTCCGGTTCTTAGTGGTGTGAATGGTACTCTCACATCTGCGGTTCAAATTGTTGGAACAGTGACTTCAGCCACTGGCAGTTTGCTTTCCCTGTTGACCCCAATTGGATTTTCATCCAACAATTGAAACTCAGAACTTCCAATATCTTTACATGCGAAATAGGTTCGAGTATTGACATGAATTGTACTCCTAAGAGACAAGTTAACAGACTAAATGTTAACTCGTATTCGTTTGTTAATTTACCATCTTAATTTGAATATCAGATTTTCCGGTGAGGAGTGTTACGTCTTCTCTATACAGCCACAAGTCTGAATCCGTGCAAACCATAAATCAGAGGACTTGATAAGCCTAAAACAACTAGGACTGGCCTAGGCCGCGAATGATGTTAAATTCACGACCAGTAAAAGCATGATTTCACCATCACAGATCAAATTATCAGCTATTTCAACCTTACTATGAATAGAATATGTTAGTATCTTTGACACGCGTGTATACCCGTGTGACCGAATCTGTCATTCTGTATATAAGCAACCAAAACAATATCTCTAAGCAGTCCTAGTCATTTCATCCATCACAAAAGCTTATCAGTGAGTTGTTAAGGCTAGAAAAACAAGAGGATGAAGAAGCAAAAGCTAAACTGCTTCGAATACGAGTCACAAAATTACAATAATAAACGACAATAGGATCCCACCCTCTTGTACAACAGAACAGTATCAATAAAAAGACTCCAACCATAAATATGAGACAATGGAAGAGAAAAGTGCAGACCAATTACACTAGCCAGCCATAGTTCACCAATTTCACTCCTTTTTTTAGCTTTTTCTTTTTTCAAATTTATAACAAATAAAGCTGTTCTAGATTTCACGAGACATAGGAGCATTACTTGGCCATCATAACCTTCACGAACTCCTCATAGTTAATTTGACCGTCACCATCAACATCAGCTTCCCTAATCATCTCATCTACTTCCTCATCAGTCAGCTTCTCACCAAGGTTAGTCATCACGTGACGTAGCTCAGCAGCAGAAATAAAACCGTTCTGATCCTTGTCAAAGACGCGGAATGCTTCTTTAAGCTCCTCCTCGGAGTCGGTATCCTTCATTTTTCTAGCCATGAGGTTCAAAAACTCAGGGAAGTCGATGGTTCCATTACCATCAGCATCCACCTCGTTGATCATGTCCTGGAGCTCAGCCTCAGTGGGATTCTGTCCAAGGGATCTCATCACGGTACCAAGCTCCTTGGTGGTGATGCAACCTGCAATAAACATACATCGCAACCGGTTGGAAAAGGGTATCAAGGTTATCAGCATGAATACAGTTCACAGAGCAACTGACTCTTAGTTTCTCTTCGGAAATATTTCAAGAATACTGTTGAGATATAACTTGAGTTCATTTTTTGTTGAAGGAAGCATTTGCATTAAACATATACAATGAAAGCATCATTCTGACCAGAACCATTAATTGAAACTAGGTGCTTCAAGAAATGGCGTTCTAAAACGTTTTGCAAAGCGATCATATCATATGGAACCACTTGTACATCTAGCAATAGCAAAAACAGTTGATCATCAATGGCAAGTTGCAAATACCGAAAGTACCAGGAACAAAATTTCACATCCTGATAGGATTCAGATATAATTGTGTCCTGTATCTACTTCAGCCCAACATACGCCAGCGATATCCGAAAGACAACCTTCTCAGTAATCCTACCACATCAACATCAACAAATTCTTTTCCAAAAGAAACATCTTTTAAGTCGTATCTGAGTGATGAAAATTTCACAATCTATCAATTTCCCTCATTAACGAGGCTCTCTTATTACTATATCAAAGATCTATTATACACAAAAATCATTAAATCAGTCCTTGGAGTTAAACTAATAAAACAGGAAATACCAAATACATTACTGGAAAGAGACTAGGAAACAAAGGAATTTCCAGGGAGATAACGAATCCTAATGAGAGGTCTTTCTGTTCAATTATGAGGGCCAAATGAACCAAAATCAGACACAGCAGAAAGAAAAACAACTTAATCGCAAGGTGGAGAGGAAATTAAACAGAGATCCTTACACCGTAAACAACAATCATATAATTGGTCCTCCAATTCCAATATTAATGCAACTAGACACCAAATGCATAGCTAAATACATCAGAATGACACAAAAACATGAAATAATGAGAAGGTGAGCTGAAAATCCAAACAATTCAACACCTAACAGAGCCAAACCTCGTTTTGCAAAAGCAGAAAAATTTATTATCAGATCTAGAAAGAAAACGAAGAGATAGAAAATGAATCATGGATAATGATGAAAGAAAGAGGGGAAGGATCAAACCATCGCCATCCTTGTCGAATAGGCTGAAAGCCTCCTTGAATTCAGAGATCTGGTCGTCTGTCAACTGATCCGCCATGGATTGATTGTAGAGAGAGAAAGAGAGGTTTGATTTGATTTGTAGCTTTTGTTTTTCTGGAAAATGCGATCCGATGAGTTTCTGTGTGTTGTTTGGGGTATTTATTTATTTTTTTGGAGAGGAAGACAAGACGAGTCAGCGATATTTATCAGCTCAAGTAATAATAAATAATTTTTTATTTATTTCTCCAAATTAATGCTAATAATGAAGCAAAAAGACACACTTCACGTTCAAATGGCTAATTACACAATGGCAATCAGAGACTCTCCGTACCCAAAAGGTTACGAGTTTAATCTTCGAAATGAGTGATTAATTTTTCATATAGAAAATGAATTGATGATTAAAGATTTATTAATAATAAAATTTGTCCAAGCCTAATATTGTATTTAAAAAAAAAAAGGAAAAATATCCTTTTGAAATTATGTTGTTATAGGATTGACCGGTTTGGTCTTCTTTGGTGGTTTAACGTACTTCCCGCTCCACCACTATATTTTGTGCCAACACTTGCAACAATTTTATTCTAAAATATGGAGTGTATTTTTTTCCTAATTTGTCAAGACAATATCAAGTGTTGTTATAATGTTAAACATATACAGTATTGAGTAAGTCTTCTGTGAGACGGTCTATAAATAATTTACCTAAAAACGGATCTATATTGTCATGAAAATCATCGATGTTGTTAATCAAAACACCTATGTTCTTAACATTGATGTTTTTCATATTACAACAATACTTATTTCGTTAACAACATAGACGTTTTGATTAATATCATGTATAATTTTATTGATAACATAGGCCGTCTCTAGATAAATTATCTAAGGACCGTCTCTCACGAGACTTTGTGTACAGTGTTTTGTTAGAAATTTATATTTCATACTCCCTCCGTTCCAAAAAATCTTTCCATTTTACTATTCTGCGGTCAACTATCTTTGACTTTGACCGCAAATTACTCTTAAACTATAATAGTAAATAATTTAATAAAATCATATAATGAAAATTTAATAAATATATCCTTCCATTGCTTAAATTTATTACTCCCTCTATTCCAAATAAATCTTTTCATTTTGATTTTGACCGGTCAACTGTTTTCGACTTTGATCGTGAATTACTCTTAAACTATAATAATAAATAATTTAATAAAATCATATAATAAAAATTTAATTATTAAATTTTCATTATATAATTTTATTAAATTATTTTTTTACTATTATATTTTAAGATTAATTCGCGATTAAAATCGAACACAGTTGATCGGTCAAAATCAGAAAGATTTATTTGGAACGGAGTAATTAATAAATTTGAGCAATGGAAGGATATATTGTCCCCATATGTATACGTGTGAGAGATGTGGGTCGGATGGATATATTGTCCCTGATTTCGTCGTACCTTGTTGGATCAACCAGTAGCACGTCTTGTGGGTTGAGATTGGTTTGACTTTATTTAATTCATTATACAAATTGATTGAGACATGACCCTTCTAATTGAGCGTATATCCGTACACTTGTTACTATGCATGGTTTGGTTTTGATATAGGGGAGTTTTATTTTAAAGGTGAAAGGTGGTAGATTATGAGATTGAATGCTTTTAGAGTTCTTGAGGTGTAGGGTTAAATAAGTGCTTATCATTATTAGCGGTTTCGACTTTTGCCCTTTAGTAGGGATGTTTCTTATAATGGAAATGTAATTTTGAATTACTATTTTCAGCCTTTGTTATGTTCATGTTATATTTTAGCCTCTTTAGAAAAAACAAAATCCATGGTGCTAGCATAATTCAGTTTGACCAGAAACCGAAACCGTTGGTTGAATGCCAATTATGTTAACTAGCTAGGGCACAACAGCACGATCGAATAAAGTGAGGACCATTATATTAGGCAGCCAAGGTTGAAAGTTTTGACCAAGTGACTGCATCAATTTTTTTTAACGTATACTGTTAAAATAAATCAAACCTACTTCAAAGTATTGAATCCATTACCTCTTAATTATTGGGCATATATATCAACATATATTTAGATAATGTTTTCTAATTCTATTCAAGGATTAAAATTTGAGTTTTTTCAAATATCTTACTAAATATTAAAAATATCACTTCCTTCGTACAGTCAATAGTTCCCGTTTCATTTTCCTAAAGTTTAATAATAGTTAAATTACATACAAATTAATCTTAAACCATATCAAAAAAGCATTGAAAAAAATTGTATTATGAAAGTGCATATAATCATTATACTTTATAAGTTTTAAAATTTTAAGACATTTAGATATAAGAACAAAAAAAATTAAAAGTAAAAATACGATTGTTTCTTCAAAAAATTCCAAATTCGAAGTGACAACATCGATAATGGCTGAAAATCTAGACATTATTAATATTATTGAAATTTTAAAGACAAGGATAAAGAGGTCTATCTATTGTCTAAATAAAAGACCGAGTTCGAGCTCGTGATCGTCTTGTAAATACGAATATGAGCTCGATAAGGTTCAAGATCCACTCGAATCGACTCGTTCACCACCCCAATGTTGGAATAAATTCTAGAGTTTCATCTTTCTATTTCAATTTCAATTTTGCAAATTCTTTTTTCTATTACTGGTTTCGCAAGTACATTTATTAGAACTACTGTTCAATCAAATTAGAATATCAATTTATGTATAAAAAAAGGTATTATGTGGACAAAATTGAGAATGAACAATTCATAAACCTTTTTCCTTTTAATAACGTAACCAGGCCAGTTCAAAAATATTAAGGTCCAATGTCAATTTTCAAACATGAACCTCGAAAAATAATATTAACAATAATAATAGGATAACTTTCTATGACAAAAATAAATTCTCACATACAATATTAAGGTTATTTTTTCAAATAAAGTATTAAAATAAATAGATTTAGTCTGCGTTCCTTAGACTATATCAAAAATCGAGAAACGGTACAACTTGGATCGGGGTAAGTCTCAATTATGGTTTAAAATTAATTGGAAAAGATATATTGTTTTTTTTAATGATGAATTGATTTTGTTGGGTTGAATTAGTGTTTTAAATTTATTTGGAGAAGGATCATTGGTTTTTATTATGATGCATTGATTTTTTTAAGGTTGAATCAGGGCTTGTAATTTGATTGAATAAAACATATTATTTTTTGTAATTAAAGTCTAATTTACATATATATTACAAATGAGTTCAATTTAACTTAAATTAAGTACTCAATTGCACAACTCCAATAGTTGTCCTCCACTTTTATATATATATATATATATATATATATATATATATATATATATATATATATATATATATATATATATATATATATATATTGTAATAATTATATTTTATGAATCAACATCATATTACTCACCAATAATCATATTCATGTGTTGATATCTGATTGATAAAGTTATCTCATATACCAACATATGTATTTTATAGCACATTTTGTTAACACTTGCGCATACCATGAACTTTCAAGTTGTCACAATTCTACCGACTGTTTTACAGTACTAAACAAGTTTAACTCTAGATTTTATGCTTGAATTCTGGAAACATAAGGTCACCTTGTTATAAGCGTTCATTTCAATCCAAACATTTGTACATTATGGTATTTAGAAAATGAATTGATTCAAACATTTTCTGGAAAAGTACAGGTATTAAAACCCTTAAGAAAGATCAATTATTACTGTAGTCGACAAGTGTCCATTGTGTGACTGACTGACATAACACCGTACGCGGTAGTAACACGGTTTACACTTTACAAAAGTTGACTGGACCCGTCGTCGGTCACGCATGACTCGATTGATTATTCAAAATTAAAGCTGAATCGTTGCCTCACACTCTCAACTTAAGGCCATTTAACTGGGCTGATGATTGGGCTTCTATCTTCAGAGACTTAAGAGTGCAGCAGCTCATGGATCAAATGGGTCATGATCAATTAAGAGTGATCAAATGGGTCATGTTCAAGAATCAAGATGATCAGTTAGGGCTGCATAACGAACCGGATTAGGACGGATCCAATCCGTTCGAGCCCATATCAAGAGAACCCTATCCGTGAACCGATCCCTTTGTTTTGTATTGGATTGTGGATTGATCTACGAATGCAAATAAATCCATGTCCAATCCGTATTGAGCTTTTCTCGAAATGAATATTTTTCAAAAATTTAAATATCCAAAAGAAAAGACCCAACGTCCCGAGAACGAATATATTGAACATATTGTAGTTGTTTCAAATATTCAAAATATGAATTGTAGACATGAAATGCACTTAAATCAATAATGACGATCATTTTTTAATCCTCAAAAATACCAAAACTTACGTAATTAGTATAACTAATTTCAAATGATAAATAAAAGATAAAAAAATGTTTATCGCACCATAATACTCGTTTAGGACATAAGAGTAGACCTAAATATAATATGCATTATAAATATAAAAAAATTACATATATATAAACGGATGGATCACAGGATATTCATAAATCAAATTGATCCGGTCCGCTAATAAAGGATCGATGAGGAAAAATGTAGTTTGTGATCCAATTTGTTAGCCTATGGATCAAATCGATTCAATCCATTAATTGTGATGCGGGCCACGAACTAAAGTATTTACTCAAGTCTTTATCCAAGCTATTATCCCAAAGTAGCTTTACTATATTAGCCCAAACCTTCTCAAGGGGTATAGCCCAGCCCATTAGCCATCGTAAAAGTAGAAATCCAATTCTTCAATCAAATTTACGTTTTTACCCCTTAAGTTTGGAAAATCTTTATACATTAGAAATATCACATAGTTTTACGTAAAAAAATGAAAAATATATTATAAACATGAAAATGTGATAAAAATATGCACTTTTAGTAACAAACTAGTTCTAACCCGTGCCGATGCCACGACATAGTTAACTTATTCTCCAGATTCAAGGTAGAATGACATAATTATAATTCAAAAGTGAAATAACATAGAAACAATCTAAGATTCGATACACTGTATAATATAAAGAAACAATCAAATTTAGTAATTCCAGTCTGGATCGAGAAGAGAAGTCGTCCACTGCAAAACAACATATGGAAGATTAGTTAATAAATGAAAGCAAATAAATCAATATCTAATAATTATATATATATATATATACACACACACACACACACACCCTCAGAGAGAGCTAAAAACCTCCTTGTAAACTATGTTGGTTGCGTATCGGTTGGATTACCTTCCTCATCCAGAGCTAAAACCTTTTGTCCTTTCTTGCTAGTTACTCTCGAGAATACTACATACAGCTCACCATGATTGAACACAGGATTTGGAAGATAAAGTCCAATATGAGGTAGTGATTGTCTCTGGCTCTTGTTGATTGTCATTGCATAGCAAACTGAAATAGGAAATTGTCTCCTCTGAAATCTAATAGGAAACTTAGTAAGATCGGAAGGTGTTAGTACCATCCGAGGTATGAACACCTTCTTCCCGGTATTTTTCCATGTATAGTCTTCGCCTCAAGAACATGTTTTCCAATTGCAGTGACAATCAATCTGGTTCCATTACACAACTCTTCTGATTGGTCAATGTTCCTGAGGAGCATAATAGGAGTGTCAATCTTCAATCGAATAATATGATTTGGTATTCAGGGCCCTTAATAGTGTTTAGAAACTCAACGGAGTAAACATCTTCTCTATTTACGATATCATCTTCGTCTGGACATATGGAATCTGAACTCTTGAACTCAACAGCATCTCCAAGTAACATGGACATGATGTAACCTCCTGTACTATCTCATTAGTAGGAGCAAGAATAGCTCTATCCTGGAAGTACCTCCCATCATAATATGAGATAATAAGCTCGGATACGTGCTCTTAACGATTGCATCAATTGGCTCACCATTACAACGTATCAAAATGTTTGCGGGTAGTTTAAAATCTACCTCACCATCATTTTCACCAGCAACTTCACCATCTCCAACTTTCAACAACCATTCAGCAAAATCTCTGATTGTTTCTTTCGATGAGTGACGTGCCAGCCTGATTACAAATATCATGAAGTGAACACTCATGCAACAAAATAAATACTATTCATGTTTATCTGCATAAATTAGAATAAACACAAAAATAATTATGATGGGAAGTATGATACTTGCATGCGCATGTTCTTTGTGAGTTTAAGTACACAACATGAACTCCAAAGCCTTTTAGATGAGCAAAGAGCGGCGTGTACTATATCATGTCTACTACCCTTTGGTATGACGGGTAAGATTTGTCTGAAATCCCCACCAAATACGACAACCAATCCACCAAACGGCTTGTTCAACTCCCTTCCATCAGGACGTCTCATTATATCACTTAGGCTGTGATCAAGGGCCTCAAAGCATAACTTATTGGTCATGGGTGCTTCATCCCAAATGATCAACTTTGTATTCTTAAGCAGGTCTGTTAATTCGCTACCAGGTGTAATTCTATTACACACGGTAGTCTCACTACCTGAAGTGGAATACTGAATCTAGAATGGGCTGTGCGACCACCTAGAAGAAGAAGAAGAGAGGCTATGCCACTCGATGCAACTGTTAGAACAATGTCATGTCTACCATGTAATGCAGAGCATAATGTATTCCATAGATATGTTTTTCCCGTGCCACCATAACCATATGGGAAGAAAACTCCACCATTACCAGAATCAACATCATACATAATAGTATGGTATACAGACCTTTGCTCAGCAGTCATGCACGGATATAAACGATTGTGCTGCTCTATCATTTCATCAGCATCATAAGACATCTCTTCAACAATCAAATTGTTCATACCATTATTAATTACTACATTGTCTGGAATAGGCATACCTTCTATACCACTCAAGCTAAATCCATTCCTTGAGAGCAAACCTTCAATCTCAGCAAGAGCGAAATTCTTCAACTGTTCTTCGCTAAGTTCCAGCTCTAAAATTTATAAACAATAAATATTTTTAAGTACAGTGAATAAGAAAACATATTTTTGACGATATATTAAAATGAACAAATTAATGTTTAATGCATATCGGGAATTTTCAATTTCCTTCGCATCATGTACAAAATGCCGTCGGATAGATACTGCCATGAGCTCTCCCATACATGCACGGGCCTTAACATACTATCGGACTGAAGTAGGATAGAGAACAAATGTCGAAGGAAACGTCCAGATCCCCAAAAATTGGCTTCCTTTATAGCATAAATGTACTCCTTGTCGTCATCGAGCAAACCAAGAGCAAAACATGCATCACGGTAAGTCGGATGAATAACACCTTCAACCGTCCGCAAATCCTCAAAGCATGTTGCACCCCTTATATGATTCAACATTATCCTCATATAATAAAGAGGACCGGTCTTAATTGGGACGTGGTAAATTCGCCCAACCTTATTGTTGAACTGCTTTCGATCTCTCCAAACCTTAACTCTAGAATCCCACACGTAATATCTAGGGAACTCAGCATACATATATTTACGTGCCTCAGGGTGATGTTTGTTGAACTCCATCCACTTTAGGAACTTCGTCTAAGAAACGGTATGTTTCTCCATTAAGTCAGATATCAAATCGCCATCCTTAAATGTGACTGACTACTCGCCCTCCATATGAAATGATAGACGCTCTACGGGTGGATCTCTGTAATGAATATCATATCCCATTATACGCCATACAGCCTCAAAATGCAAAAATATACCGACAGTCGACATAATCCTTCACCTCATTATCAACAGTTATCTTTACATCTATCTGATCCACACCTTTATTTAGTATTTGAATAGATATTTTATTGAGTTGCTTTTATTGCACCATTCAACGTTAATGTGTGCCTGATACTTCATCAATATGAATGGATTGTGCGGAACAATGAACCTGTGTAAGTATATAAAACATGGATATTTAGTTATTACAACATAACTTCAAAGTCAGATCATAAATTACAAAAGTGAAATATAAGAATTGGAGTATTTAAGTAGACATAATGATATTTAAAAGTACCTATTATTAATGAACTCTCCGTTCTTCTCAATGGTGGCACCTGTATCATGAATAGAAAGAGACGAAGGACATAATAATTAATCGAGAAAATAAGATAGTCAATCTTTTATGTAAACAACGTTGGTCGTAGTTTCGGTTGGTAGTCCCTTATCCAATACAAAATGATTAAGTATTTTTTTATGGTAACTATATAAAATGTAAAACATGACTCACAACGTGCTTTTAAAGGGGTAGAATCCAACCTGGACCGTACATGACCAGCGGGTTGATAACATATACTTTATATCGGTCCTCTAACCGTACGCGACCCGTTAATTAGTTATTGATACATGTTTAATAAAAATTGTATCCCTCAAACGCGAACCAAAATAAATTACAAAAGTGTGTAACGCAATAACACACCAATGTTAAACGCAACACAGTTTTCGTTAAACACAACACAAAATATTTGTAAATTGACTAAAATGCCCCTAACTCCAAAAAAACTTATATATTCAACAAAAATTCAAAAACGCACTTTTATGAAAACGAAAAAACATTAACACACACAATCTAACAACAAACATAAATGGAAATTTTTTAAAAAAATTAATTTTCATTTATACAAACACAAAAACATTAACATGCAATCGAACACAAATTAACAACACTAAACATAAATCGGAAAAAAAAATTCGAAAAATATTTCGTTTAAACAATTCTTTCTTAAAAAATATAGAAGTAAATTAAAATTTTCGAAAAATATTTCGTATATACAATTCTTCATTTTATTTAATTTATTTTTTTAAAATAAAATTTAAAAAAAAAAGGAAAAATCACGGATTTTAAAGCTAGGATTTTTTAATTAAAAGAAAATGAAGAATTTTATAAACGAAATATTTTTCAAAATTTTAATTTACTTATATTTTTAAGAAAGAATTGTGTAAATGAAATTTTTCCAAATTTTTTTTCCGATTTATGTTTAGTCTTGTTAATTTGTGTTCATTGCATGTTAATGTTTTTGTTTGTATAAATAAAAAGAAATTGAATTTTTTTTAAATTTTCGATTTATGTTTGTTTTGAGATAGGGCATTTTTAATCAATTATAAATATTTTGTGTTATGCTTAACGATATTTGTGTTGCTTTAATAACATGGTAAGGTCCCAACAACCCGAGGTTATATGTTGTCCCCAAAATAATAATTACTATTAGAAGAACATTTAGTAAATAAAAATTGAGTCTTATACTATGTTCTCTTCGTCTAAACTAAACTGAATTTATTTATAGTATAAAAAATAACCAAACAAAACTGAACTGATCTGAACTGAACTAAGATTAATGGTTTTTCAGATGAATATAATAGAGCCATAGTAATGAATGAGAAGTAAATTATGCCCTTTAATCACGTCAGTGGTATTGAAAATTAAGAAATATAATCCTATAAACTAAAAATATTATCATATAATTCTTTTGCTTTGTTTCATCATCTTTTATTAGCTTCATTTTTTAGTAATCCCTCAGGGCCGTTAAAAAATGTAATTATTTCTTTTTGAAACATCCCACTAATTTAGGCCGTTTCCTAAAATAATAAAAACGTAACCCAATTATCTTATACTTTTTTCATTCTTTATATTTTTCTTTCTTATCTTTCATACTTTCTTTATTCTTTATGATTTATCTCTCCACCAACAAACAATAAACTGTTGACCGTCTTGAAAAACAACGCCAAAAAGTTTGTGACCTATATAAGCAGGGCGAAAGGAGTAATATATTAAGTTATGTTGGACATTTGAAACTCGTACGTAAACATACAAAGTTATGTGAGGTTGGGGAGATAATATAATGTAAGCATTTCAAATGTAACTAAAATTACTAACAATGGTAATTATAGTTAATTGAGTTACATGTGATTGAGAAGGCACCACTTTTACATTGTGGCATACAAAATTGCATCTGGATCTCTGTAGCTTTTACAGTACTTCACATGTATATGTGGATATGTCGGGTTTCCAGAAACAAATACAATAAAATATATATAATATAATAATACTACAAGGACTATAGTTATAAGCCAAATTAGACCTGAGCAAGCACTGTTTGGCCAAATTCGATCCTTGAAAGAAACCGACAGCTTCAGCTCCACTGATTCTCCCATCACGATCCAAATCCGCTCTCTGGAAAAAGCCTCGAATTGCTCGATCCGCACCGCCATTTTTCAACCTCTCGATCACTTCATCAAATGACGTCAAAATGCTCAGGCAACATGTAGGATCAACGGACGACGATAAATTGGGTATAACACCAAGCAACAGATCTGTGTTTTCCAGTAGAAATTTCACCTCTGCTTGGAAAATAAAACTCGATTGAGTTTGAATTCCTACCAGTAGAACGTTGGGAATAATCAACCGATCGATCTAATCGAGCTACTCTGATGAAGGGAAATAGGAACAGGATGAAATCTTCCTTGAGTGGACTATATAAATTATTATTTGAAGCTGGATGAAATTATCGTGATAGTAGAGGGAAATGGAGGTTGAAGGAAACCAGATTTGGGGGTAGCTCGATCTTTTTCTTCATACGTCCTTCACTGGTTTCTTGTGGTGGTGGTGGTGGCGATGCTCGGTGGGTCGATTTCCAAATGAGATCGACGCCTCCTTCCTCTTCCGATCGGATACGGGCTAGCTCGATCGGTTGAGTTTCTTCCTCCTTTCTCACTGATTTTGACTGATTTGGGGGTTTCTGAGGTGGAGGTGGACGGAGAGGATGTTGTGGATGATCCTGTTTGAGAGAAATTGAAACGCAGAGAGATTTGATTGGAATTGTGGGCTCGATACTTACCGGGTCTTGAAGCAGTGGTTTGGTGTCATCTTTGGCCGGTCTGAAGAAGGGCTAAATTATTACTCCCTCAATTTCAGAAAAAGTGTTACATTTTACTATTTTGCGGTCAACTGTCTCCGCATTTGTCCACAATTTACTCTTAAACGATATTAATAAATAAATTATTAAAATTATATAATGAAAATTTAGTAATTAAATTTTTATTATATGATTTTATTAAATTATTTACTATTATCGTTTATGAGTAATTTGTGGTCAAACTCGAAGACAGTTGACCGGTCAAAGTCAAAATGTAACACTTTCTCTGAAATGGAGGGTGTATTTGAAGTTATTTAAAATTCCAAAAATATAGATAGTGGTTAGATATGTTACCAAAATCCATTTATGAGTAGCTTTAATTTATATCTCCTATTTTTTTGGTTTAGTTATCTATATTTAGCAATTTCAGAATCTCAGGAGATGAAAAATTCAAATATATCTAGAGGGTTGTTTAAACTAATATCTATATTTTCGATGAAACATGAGTGCAGGAGAAGAAAAATTCAAATATATCTAGGGTTTTGATACATGAATTATTAGTGAATTATAAATGAATTGTTTTTTGCTAGAATTTGCCACCTAGGATTTTTGCATACGTGGCATAGCTCTCCTTCCATCTTCATCATCACTTTTATTATATATATATATAGATTTATAATTTTAACGGGTCGGGCTTGGACAGTAAATTCAACTCATGGACCCGGACCTAATTTTCAAGCCCATTGGTCTTGCCTTGCTCGACATATATATACATGTACAATCTGTATGTCGTTATATTAGTATGTTTTATTTAATACAGTATTTGATTTTGAGTTCTGTTAGTTTATACATTATTAGAACGTGAGAACACGTTACGCGTGTTATTGTGGCGCCTACTCACAAATAATTGATTAAATATATGAACATAAGTCCTTCTTTTTCCGAGTTGAATTAGGATTTAAGTTAGTGCGAATTGATATATTTTAATTCTATTGGAGAAGATCAAGAAGAAAAATTGGTTATCTTTATTTTTTTACGATGAAATAATTTTGTTGGGTTGCATTCTGGCGTGTAATTTAATTGGATAACACAAACTGTCTTTCCTAACCCAGTAAACCAAATCCAACCCAGTATCAATAATCCATTTGCCTAAAGAAATCGGAACAAGATGACAATATCCACCTTTAAAATCCAATCAGTTTGGGTTTGGCTCCACAAAACCACTATTAGTTGTATACTGTTTCCCATCTCCTTTGTAGAAATGGTTAACAATCAGAAATGATTACTCGACATAATTAGGGGAATAAAAGGTTAAAGAAAGACCAAGTAGAGCAATGGTGGGAGCAATGGTGGGAGCAATGGTGGCAACAGAACAAAGTAGAGCTCCGGCTCCAACCAAGAACAACTTAATAAGATGAAAAAATTGATATGGATTGTTTCATCCATTGAACTTGTTAAAGGATGTGGATATGGAAATTTGATTTGGGGGAAAAGGACATGAATGTGAGAGAGTTGTGCAAAGTGTTTCGTTTTTTTCCCAAGGGTTAATTACAGAAACACCCCCTGTAAGAGTTCAAAATTACAATTTTTCCCAAACATTTTTGCACAACCCCTGTCGTTAGTGGACTAACGAAGTCAACGGAGTCAACCTCAGTCAACGTTAGTCAACACAAAAAAGTTGACTTTTTCAATTTCTTTAAAAAAAAAATTAATTTCCGAAATGGAGAAAATGAATCTATAATGACGTCATTAAAAAATGTGACGTAATAAAAAAAAAATTTCCGGGAAAAAAATTCTGAAAAATTGGAAAAAATGTGAATTTCCGAAATTGCCCCCATCAACTTTTACACTAAACCCCATTTGAATTCGCCCCTCTTCCTTTGATCGGTTCCGGTGGCAACCTCCCCCCCTTGCCGGTTCCTTTTTCCCGAATGCCTTCTCCGTTCTCCCCTTTCTCCGTTACGACAAGCTCCTATCGTTTCTTTGTTTCTCCAGATCTGCTTCTCTTTGTCGACCTTCGCTCCCAGCTTTTCAATTTTCCGGTCTCCATTTCTGCCTTCTCCGCCTCTCCCTTTCCCGGTTGGATATGAGACTAGTGCTGCCTTATCACCTCCCAGTCTAACCCCATCCGCCCTTCCCCAACCATCCTTCTCCGTCGTTCATTTCTTCTCAGCTCGGAGTTCGCCACTGCAGATCCCCTCTTAGTCGAGTTTTCTTCTAAGCCCGGATTCCTCTCAATCGCGATCTCTCTTTGTCGCGATTTACCAAAAGCTCTAATTCCTCTCAATCGCGATTTCTTTGTTCCTTTTCGCTTTCGAGACGGAGCTTCTCTGTCGCAATTCCTCCTCAGCTCTCTTTCCCTCCGTCTCTGTAGCTTCGTCAGTCTTTGTTTGCAGTCCGCTTTTAGCCTTTTGCTATCCGAGTCTCCGACCTCAGTCCGGTAAACCTTTGATTGTACTCTGGTGGGGAAATTCTCCAATGGTATTCCTAGAATTTTTCAAGTTACTAAAATGTTGAAGGATTTGAATCTCAAAAGGGGCTTCAGTTTGGAAAATCTTACTTTCATACCCCAGAAGGGCAGTTGTGGAAACCTAGCCATTATTTATGACGTCATAAAAAAAAATAATGACGTCATAATTTTTTTCCTTTTTCCAGAAAAATATTTTTAATGACGTCATAAAAAAGTTGACCGTTTACTTTTCTAACGATTGATCGCGTTGACTAGTTGACTAACGGTGGAAGTTAACGGAATGTAACCCTGGGCAAAGTACGCGCGGGGGGGGGGGGGGTGGAGGTGGGGTGGAATTGTAATGATCTTTCAGAACCCCTGGGTTTCAGGGGGGGGGGAATTTGAAAAACGAGAATCTTTAAGGGGGTGAAAGTGTAATTAACCCTTTTCCTAAAGAAAAGCAGTTGTGTGACTTGCACGCCATGTTTGTTGAGACTGGACAATCTCATGAGATATGAGAGATTTGTACTGAAATGGATGAAATTGAGAAATAATCGGATGTTTTCCACTCGATTTGAATTTGGTTATATCATTACTTTGAAAACATTAAAATAAATTGAATATACAATATTTTAGAATCCTGAAACGAATAAAAATAAAAGTAATTTCGTGTAAGGAAAAGGAAAAAAAATGATATGGTAAAACATTTATACCAGTTCAAGTTCGGTTAGATCTCAAATTGGTACTTTTATGTGTTGATATACCAAATAAATTTAATGTAAACAAATTTTTCTAGTCGAATAACAATATAAACATTAAAATAAAATGTAAATAGAAAAAATCAAGAGGTAAATAAAGGAGATAAATATTGTAATGCCCTAAAGTTTCAACACTACAAGAAATCCGGCATTTAGCGACGGATAGATTCCGTCGCTAAATAGCGATGAATCGCTACTTTTAGCGACGGAATGGAGACGGATTGAGCGAATTCGCTCAATCCGTCTCTACTCCGTCGCTATATTAGCGACGGACGTTTTTCCGTCGCCAAATAGCGACGGATAAAATAATCCGTCGTTATTTAGGGACGGATATTAAATCCGTCCCTAAATAAGTTGACCAGATTAAAAAAAAATTAAAAAAATGTAAATAGCGACGGATTTTAGCGACGGATAGCGATCCGTCGCTAAAATGTTAATACCATCGGGCAGTAGCCCATTTCTTCCCCATTTTTCTTCCTTCTTCCTTCGACATTTCCAATTTTCCGACCAAATCTCGACCGTTCCGGTCAATTTTGGAGTCTTCTCGAAGCTCGTGGGACAAGGAGCTCGTGTGGTCAACCAATTTCATCTTTTCACCAGCTAAATCGAAGGTATTTTGGCTAAAACCTTAACTTTGCCAAATTTGGAAATTTTGTTAATTTTGACTAATTTGAGCAATTGAATTTTTATTGTAAGTATGTAGTAGTTAGTTTAGCTTATATTACGTAGTGTGTTAACTTTGAGATGTTCAATTGATATATTGATTGTGAATTTGGATTTTTAGTATAATGTTAGAATGTTTGGAAGTATGTAGGGTTGTTAATTTGATATTTTCGTATATGCAGTAGGATTAGAAAGATTTAGTTGAGTGTTTTGGAACCCTTACTTGTTGACAAATTTGGGAATTTTGTTAATTTCGACTAATTAGATCAATTGTATGTTTATGGGAGATATAGTATACTAGCTAGTTAACTTTGTGCAATTGATATATTGATTGTGAATTTGTATTGTTAATTATTATAATGTTAGGATGTTTGTAATTAAGTGCGTAGTAATTTTGATTCGATAAATTCGTATATATACACACTAGATTATGAAGATTTAATTAAGTGTTTTGAGATTATTTGGTGATTATATTAACGTAAAATGCATCTTATAAATCTAATAATTGTAGACGTGTCAGGCTAATCATATAATTATGAATCCCGATCGTTCATGGATGTACCGTCGCATAGTGAATGGCAGAATTCAGTCTAGTTTTGTGGAAGGGGTTGAATCCTTCATCACTTTTGCGCTTACACAAACTACTTGTTTGAGTGGGGGGAAGATGAAGTGCCCTTGCAATGCGAACAAATGTAGGAATAAACAATTTTTGCCTCCTGAAACGGTAGTGGAGCACTTGAAACGTAAGGGGTTCGTGTCTCAGTATGAGGTATGGTGTTATCATGGTGAGACACGAGCACCGTTCATGGATTATGAGCATCTCTCAAAGCGTAAAAGGAAGGAGAAAAATGTGATCGGAAGTACTCAAAATACGTCTACATTTGATGCTAATTATGATCATGAACGGATGGAGCAAATGGTGTATGATGTTGCGGGTCCAGAGTTCATGGACACCAGGGAGCCAGTAAATGAGGGGGATGTGGAGGAGCCTCCGAATCCTGCGGATCAGGTGTTCTTTGACTTGCTGGAATCAGCAAAGAAGCCGATTTATCAGGGATGTAGGTTGAGCGAGTTGTCTTTGTTGGCTCGGCTAATGAGTTGTAAGGCTAATGGCCAGCAATCTGAAGCGAGCTTCAATGAATGGGTACAATTAATGTCAGATCTTTGTCCGGAAGAAAATCTAGTTCCCACCAACTTTCACCAAGCGAAGAAAAAGATGCGGGGGATGGGGTTGCCCATGGAAACCATAGATTGTTGTGAGGATATGTGTATGATCTATTGGGGGGAGGATAAAGATCTACTGAAGTGCAAGTTCTGTGGTAAGGACCGGTACAAGCGTTACAAGGAGGGGTCAGAAGAAAGCGTCGAAGAAAAATCTACCACATAAGAAAATGTGGTATTTTCCTCTAGCACCTCGTTTGAAGAGGTCAGACGCTTCAAGTGCTTGTGCCGATAAAATGCGGCACAATGAGCAAGTAATCCCGAAGAGGGTAGAATGGAGCATCCATCGACTCACCCGCATGGAAACGATTCGATAAGACCTACCGGAGTTTGCAAACAGCCTAGAAATGTACGCTTGGGGCTTTATGCGGATGGTTTTAACCCGCTTTGAAATGACCGGAAGTACTCTTGTTGGCGATCATCGACACCGCATAACCCCGGTGAGTGCATGAAGGAACCATTCATGTTCTTGACGTGTTGGTGCGGGCGGATGATCCGTCACGAAGTCGGATGTGTTCTTGCACCCCTAATCAAGGAGCTGATTGAGTTGTGGGAAAATGGTATCCCGGCATATGATGTGTCAAAGAAGAAGAACTTTACATTGAGAGCAGCATTACTGTGGACCGTGAGTGATTTTCCTGCGTACTCCATGCTATCTGGAAGGAAAACCGCAGGCTTTAATGCATGTCCACATTGTATGGAAGACACTGATGCATTTAGACTGAAGGAGAGCGGAAAGGAATGTTGGTTTGACTGTCATCGTAGATTTCTACCAAAGGACCATACATTCAGGAAGAACAAGACTCAATTCTTGAAAAATAAAGTAGTGAACAAAGGCGCCCCGAGACAACTTACTGGTGCAGAAATACTTGCGGAGATAGATAGGTTGGGTCTTATGAAAGTGACTGAAGTTGGGTCGGATAAGCATAACGAGAAAATTAGCAAAAATTGTGGATGGAAGAAGAGAAGCATCTTCTGGGACTTGCCTTATTGGAGCAGTCTTCTTATACGTCACAACTTGGATTTCATGCACATTGAGAAAAACGTGTTCGAGAACTTATTCAACACGATTTGCAACATTCCCGGAAAAACAAAGGACACCCCTAAATCTAGAGCCGAGTTGGATACATTGTGTAAAAGGCCCGAGTTGACAAAGCAGAATGATAAGGGGCAGTGGCCCAAGGCATGCTACACAATTGACACTGAATCTAGGAACAAACTATTTGATTGGGTGAGGGGATTGAAGTTCCCCGATAATTACGCCTCAAAGTTGGGGCGGTGTGTGGATGTGAAGAGGACAAAGATGTATGGGATGAAGAGCCACGATTGTCATGTGTTCATGGAGAGGCTTCTCCCTGTTGCATTTCGAGAAATGCTACCTAAACCTGTATGGATTGCGATCACCGAGCTGAGCTTATTTTTCAAGAATTTATGCTCAAGGGTGCTTGACGATGTAGTGTTAGCAAATCTTGAAAGAAACATACCATTGATTCTATGTAAGCTCGAGCGTATCTTTCCTCCGAGCTTATTTGATTCTATGGAGCACTTGCCGGTTCACCTCCCACATGAAGCGAGGCTTGCTGGACCGGTTCAGTATCGATGGATGTATCCATTCGAGAGGTGTGTAATCAAGGCAATCATTTACTTATAAAGTCTGAATTTTCCCAAGTTACATTGTGTTACATCAACATATATGCATTACAGGTACTTGGGGAAATTGAAGAAGTATGTCAGCAACAAAGGCAAGCCTGAGGGATCGATGGCCAATGCCTACGTCAAGAGAGGAAGCCGCAATCTTCCTATTACTTTGGGGACCATGTCCCAACGAAGGCATCTAGCCGCCCGTAAACGCAGAACATTTGAAGTTCAAGAGGATGATGACGTTTCCATTTCAATTTTAGGGTCTCCGGAGACCTATTGGAGAAGAAAAGATGAATGGTCGACGGATAAGGAGTCAAGCGACCACATATTATGTCCTCTCGAACTGTGCTGAAGTTGACAAATTTATGGAGATTTATGCTCGGTGAGTAGCTTTCTTACGCTAACACATGGATTTTAACTTCTAACTACTATATATATCTAATCATGTAATCGTGTCCACAGCCTTTTCAGAGAGAAGAATCCAACAATGGCAGATGACGTAATTGAAGAATTGCTTCAATGAAGTTGGAAGCAATTTGCGATTGGTTCAAGGAGTAAATGAAATCACAACAAAGTCACATGTCCTTACTTAGAATCTCTAGCAGAGGGACCAAACAGAAAGGTCTCCACATTCTCATCGTACATAGTAAATGGCCTTAGGTTTCAAACAATTGAGTCTAACACCGCCATGGCCACAAGCAATTCTGGGGTGTGTGTAAGGGGGCAAGATCAAGATGCAAATGATGATTTGTATGATTTCTCGGAACACGAGGGCAATTGTGCGACTTGAATATCCGGGTTTCCTTTGAAAAGAACCTTTCATTTGATGTTGATCGTATGATCCTACTCAAGTGGTACGTAAACACGAGCTCTATCAAATGGTAGAAATTAACCATAGGAAGAGGTATCGTACTAAGTATGAACCGTTTATCTTGGCGACTCAAGCACGGCAGGTGGTGTTTATTGAATATCCAAGCCTCAAACGCGATAAGGCGGACTGGTTGGCTGCGATGCATATACAGGCCCGCTCCAGAGTAGAGTACATTGATAAGGACGATTCAATTACCAACTCGTATCAAGAAGAGGTCGTCGATCAAACAGCGAGAAAGCCTGTACAAGCTGATGATGAGTTCATAGACCTGGGTGAAGACCAATTTATAGACTTAACAATAGCCGATGAGGACGAGGGTATGTGTGTATTGTATGCTTAGTTGTTATGTGTATATATGATTAGTTGTTGATTATTATTACTTTAATATCTGTCAAATGTATATTCATGTATATTTGTGCGTTAATATCTGTCAAATGTATATTCATGTATATTTGTGCGTTAATATCTGTCAAATGTATATTCATGTATTCTTTACTAACTCATTTTTTCTTGCAATTTCTTATTTGCAGATGCCGCGCCAAAGGAAGTCGACATACCTTCCTCCCGGGTTTAGGGGTGCTAGTCCAGCGGGTTCTAGTAGTACCCCAGCTAGTCATGGTAGTCCTCTCGTTGGATACGACATTGGGGGGAGCAACGGATTCGAGGTACCAGAGACTCCACCGGCTACACTTCGCTTCCTGGTGACTACCCCTCGACGGTGTCCGATTGAGCGTTGACGGACGGTGCTTTCAGGGGAAACCGGTGTTGTTCCCCAATGGCAGGAACAAGTAAGTATTATGGAGTTGTAAAACATACACTTAAGATAAATATATGTTACATGATTTTACTAATGAATATTTGTTTCTTGTTTGTCTCATTGATAACAGGTTTTGGCCTCCGGATGCCTCGGACAAACTAGGCAAAATCTTCAGGGGGAGGCGGAGATCTTGGACAGGAGGTGAGAAGTGGTCAAACGTCCGGACGGATGAAGCACTTTTACTTGACGAGTAGCGTAGCTTAAATGTTACAATGAATGCTTTATTTGTTCTTTTAATCATTGTGTTAATGTGTGTGGTATGTTAGCCACTATATCTGTGAGTGGTATGTTAGCCACTAAGCTTGTTTTGATGTGTTAGTCACCATTTATGAACTTGTTGTGTCGTTTGAGTGGTATGTTAGCCACTGAACTTGGGTGATATGTTAGTCACCATTGTGTTAGTTAATTTTAGGACAATTTGAGTGGTATTAGCCACTAAGCTTGTTTTGATGTGTTAGTCACCATTTATGAACTTGTTGTGTCGTTTGAGTGGTATGTTAGCCACTGAACTTGGGTGATATGTTAGTCACCATTGTGTTAGTCAATTTTAGGACAATTTGAGTGGTATGTTAGCCACTAAGCTTGTTTTGATGTGTTAGTCACCATTTATGAACTTGTTGTGTCATTTGAGTGGTATGTTAGCCACTGAACTTGGGTGATATGTTAGTCACCATTGTGTTAGTCAATTTTAGGACAATTTGAGTGGTATGTTAGCCACTAAGCTTGTTTTGATGTGTTAGTCACCATTTATGAACTTGTTGTGTCGTTTGAGTGGTATGTTAGCCTTGAACTTGGGTGATATGTTAGTCACCATTGTGTTAGTCAATTTTAGGACAATTTGAGTGGTATGTTAGCCACTAAGCTTGTTTTGATGTGTTAGTCACCATTTATGAACTTGTTGTGTCGTTTGAGTGGTATGTTAGCCACTGAACTTGGGTGATATGTTAGTCACCATTGTGTTAGTCAATTTTAGGACAATTTGAGTGGTATGTTAGCCACTGAGCTTGTTTTGATGTAGGACTACTACATTTCAGTTTCATTTGAGTGTTATATTTAAATTGTTATATTTCTTTATACTTGTGTAATTATTACTTTGAATGGAATTGATTTAGAATGACTATTTAATTCAATCTTACCGGTGTCCCAGTTGTACTCGTTTTGAGACTTTAGGTCCGACATCTCTGAGAAAATGGTCCACAAAATGAAGGAGACACGCAACAACTTGGGTGGGGGATGACGAGTGGCACCTTTGTGGTTGACGTCTTGGAATGATCCTTCGTCCGTGATCAAGCGTCTGAAACGACAAAATCGTTTATCCGAGCATGATGATGATGCAGACGCCAGACATCACTATGGGTCGCGAGCTATTGTTACAGATCACGTGATGGAGGTTAGTAAATATGTTGTTTATGACTTGGAATATGATACATAACAGTTTTTAGCTTTCATTTCAATCAACTAACTACTTGTTTGCACATATGTTTTTTTTAAGCCAATAAAGGACAGCCGAAGAGTGCTCTGTACCACTCAAGAAGGCTAAGCTGAAGAATGGCATCTGGACTGACGTGAGGGCCGAGCGTATTGCGGTACGTTTCTTTCTTAAGGTTAATTACATGTGTATTTGAGTATTTTAAAGTGATTCCTAAAATTACATCTCATTTCGTATGCAACCAACAATTGCCGAGTGAGGTCGAGAGGAGGATGGACGAGAGGATGATCGACGGTCATGAGCTGTCAATTGAAGAGCAAGACCAGATCTTCTTCGAGGTCAACCCAATGGACAGCAAGGGTCGAATGTATGGATTGGGAAGTTTAGGCCCTTCCATGAGTTCTGGTAGCTTCTCAGTGTCCCAGGGATCAAAATCGCGATCTAACCTCTACACGCAGTTAACGAGATGATGACTCCTCTCCAACAGAAATAGTCATGCGACCAAGGCAGCTTACGAGCAAGTGCTTGAGGAACAGGCTCGTATGGCCAAGCGGATGGACGATTTGACCCAGATGTTCAGTAGCTCTTCCCAGTCTCACCCACCGCCTCCTCCCGATTATCCTTAGTTACATCAGACATGTTATGGATAATTTGACACTATTTCACCATCTAATTCTTGTTTCGGATTATTTGTAGATAATTTATATTGTTTCGGATATATTAATGCAATTTAATTGTTTCGGGTATATTATCTATGACTACATTATGTGAAAAAACAGGTGAACCAAAAAATATTTAAATTTTTTTTTTTAAAAACAGTGAATTTAGCGACGGAAAAAAATCCACAACTAAGCCGGCTTAGTTCGGTTGACATTTAGCGACGGATTTTTTCCGTCGCTAAATGTCAACCGAACTAAGCCGGCTTAGTTGTGGATTTAGCGACGGAAAAAATCCGTCGCTAAATCCCGTCTCTAATTAGAGACGGATACAAAATCCGTCGCCAATGCGGACGAACTGGTCAACGGATTAATCCGTCGCCAGTTCGTCGTTATTTAGCGACGAAATTTCTATCCATCGACAATAAAAATTGTGACGACTGTTTTGGAGACGGAGGGTAATCCGTCATTAAGGATTTAGTGGCGGATCGGCCCAGTTTTAGCGACGGATAATTCCGTCGCTAAAACTCGTTTTTTTTGTAGTGCAAGTTGAGTTTCAAATAGCTTAAAAGAATTCAGAACGCTACTCAGACCAATAAGGTGTACCTTTCTTTTCAGAATTCCATCCATAAGAACTTCATAATTAAGCGTGATTGTTGTGGATCAATCTTAGGATGGGTGAACATTTGGAAAGTCTCCGATTCGCGCACGAGTGAGGACAAAGTGCACGAGAACGGACATGTGTTGGTACAGTGGAGCTAGTATATGACCTAGAGAGTTGCTCGTGAGTAACCGCGCCGACCCAAAGTGTGATCAGGATTCGATCAATTAGTGGTCGGGTCATTATAAATGATATCAGAGTCGTGTCAACCCAAGATCCACAAAGGGGTGAACAGTTGGTAGGGACCAAAGTATGGCGTCGCACTATTCAAGAGGGTTGAATGTAACGCCCCAAAGTTTAATGTTAAGTTTCAAAGCTTTAAGGGATTGAGAACACTACTCATACTGTTGGTCCAGATAACGATAAAGTAAAAGACTAGAGGGGAGGAGGGGTGAATAGTCTTTTCAAACTTTTGACGATAAAACAGTTTTTCAGATATTTGTGAAGGTATCTGATACTAATTAGTGTCAGATAGTGGAAGTCTTTTCAGATAAGTGCACGTGTTCAACAAGCTATAATGTGTGTAAGTACTCAGCAAGTAGTAGATAATATAGAAAGTAAGTGCAGTAAGTAAATAACACAAAGCTTTATAGTGGTATCTGAAGGTGGTATAATCCTTCAACTAATCCACTCGTCCTTTCTCAGGACTTGAATCCACTAAGATAAGATGATGAGTTTCCCTTACAAAATCATATCTCTTGATCCCTTTTACACTAGATTTCCAACCAAGTGTTCCCCTGAGTTATTCCCTGGTTTTTCCAACCAAGTACATCCTCTACTCAGTAACCTTTGAACTATTCCTTAGTTTCGCAAACTAAGTACTTCTTATGTTCAGCGCCCGTTGGTGTTTGTTTATGGTAGTTTGTGCAGGCTGTTAATAACTTCTGCATAAATAAAATACAGGAGTGTATATTAAAGGGACTTGACAAAATGATGGTGTGAGTGTGACTGAATAAATGCATATTGCATCCTGTATATGAGAGACTAGTTGGGTTCGAGTCTTTACTCTCTGCTCACATGAAAAGTGTTGGCACTCGAAAGGAAAAGTAAAAGAGCTCATCACTATACTCCATTTCTCTCTCACTCTATACAGGCCTTTTGTTGAATTCTGACTCTAACGGCCGGTGACAATGCTGAGCAGACAAGAAAGCTCACTCTCATCATCCCGACGCCAACTCGCCGCCGCCACTCCTCCACCGGAAACTCACCATGCAAAAGCCATTGGTTGCATGTCCGGCATTTTCCAACTCTTCTCCAAGTACCATTATCCCAATAAACGCCTCACATTCGGTAATTAACTACCTACAATCTCTTCTTCGTTCATTCCATCTTTCTTATATACTTAACCAAATTCTTTACCAGACGCATTCGTGTACTTTGCTACATTTATTACTTGTGCGTCCATCGATATATTTCATGTTGAGAATTTGTGGTCCGTACAACGTGGATTAGCATCTTGGTTTTTCTAATCATGGAAAAACAAGATCATAATCCGAAATATTCAAAACATTTGGCATTGTTTCTAAAGCAAAATTAAAATTGATAATTATAATAAAGAAGGAAAAAATTATTTCATCTTAATTAAATAAAATCGACATATTTTTTCAATTTTTGTCATCCGTCCTGGTAAAATCTTTTCGCCGGACAAATAATTTTCAGTTTAAAGGAATTAAACGAGAATACGAGAGTGGTTAATTAGCCTTAGATCACTTTCATTACAAGCAATTATTAGAAAGGCTCCTTGTTTATGTAAAACAATTAGAAATGTAGTTGTAACAAAATTTGTAAGGCTCAACCTCGCGCCCCTAAATTAATTTTGTTTCTAGTGAAGTTGTTACAAATCTGTTTAAAACTCTCTAACATATTTCATCAGGTAAAAAACAAGAAAAAAGCAAACCGAAACCCAAAGAAGAAAAACCGGAAAAGCAAAATCTGGACACGAGAAAACTAACATGCGAGACGAAAATACCAAGAAGCCCGACTATACCACCAGAGATCCGGTCGGAGAGTCCGAAAACACCATCTTCGCTTGTGGCAAGGCTGATGGGATTGGAAGAAATTGGTGCGAAGAAACCAGTTGTAGTGGTGGTGGATGATGATCATGGCATTGTGGAGACTAGGAGGAAGCAGCTAATACAAGCATTGGACAAGTGTAATGAGGATTTGGAGGAGTTGAAGAGGATCATTCAGGCCGTGCAGACACCGGATGTGCGGCTCAAGACTCCGCGGGTTGTGGCGGAGAAGAAAGCTGCGGTGGATGAGGAGATGAGTCCGGTGTGCGTGTTGGATGAGGTTATCATACGGGAGGTTGAAGTTCCGGATAATGCAGGTTGGTACACCCTGTCTTTTCTTAATTTCAATATTCCTACATTAAACTTTTATCATTCGTACATTATTATTTTACTAAGTGTGTGTTTCGACCAGAACTATAGGAAATTGATCCTATTCCATTTGACAAAATACGTTTGTTTGACTATCTTAAATATTGAATGATTAGAATCTATAATTCTCTATGATGGAATTTTACAATAAGTCATTCAACTAGAGTTTATTTTTTAAGTTTTGTGTTTGTTATTAAATTGTGGTTTTTAATAAGGTTTAGTGGTATATTTGAGATGAATAGTAACTCAACTAGCGTAATCATAGTGTAAAGTGTGGAAACAAACATGGAAATATTGCAATACTCAACTCGAATTGAGAAAACTCAACTTGAGTCGCTAGCCAAGCATGCAAGTAGTTTTTCATATAATAAGGTGACTAATTGACTATCAATCAACTTATCAACTATAGTCATTATATCAGTTAATTGGTTCATAAAATAAGGTATACATAGATATTCGGTGTTGTTCGTTCTAATTCCCTATATTGTACCGATACGGATAGGGGCATAACCTACACACATCCTTTTATGATTTATGGGTTTAGAAACTTACCCTGTCATTCTTGGACGCAGACCAATACCACCCTGACTAAAGGGTCCAAAACGGGTTCGGTTCACTCAAGAACTATTGAAAAGTTTCGAGTCCAAATATGTTTGTGTAGGATCTAGACGTGTTCCGGGTTGAGTATGAGTCCATGTAGGATTCACACTTCCCCCATTGAAAACACTATCGGAAATATATTTGCAAAGTACTAGTACCTCACTGTCCGACCAAATAATCCTCTAATTGACTTAATATAAATCCTCTAATCCCGTCTGCGTGTCATTAGTATGAGTTTGCCAAAACGATAAATATCAATGGCCTGGGGCCAAATCATATGAATAAGCTTGGACATATAAGCAAAGCCTGTATGCTTTGGAAAGACAAATTATTGACGTACCAATTAAGCATAGGATTCACTACCCTTTGGTTTCCACTTTCCACCTATCCATTACTATATCAGCTTATTTATGGCACAAATGATCAGTCCCACTACCTAATCACTTGAAAAGCAACTAAAATCAAACATGATTAATTTCATGATCAATTTAATATTGATCTGATGAACTCGATTATCTCCACCTTGAATTTACTTAGACTAACATAACCCACTGGAATGCAAGGGCGGACCCGGAATTCGAACTTTGATGGGGTGAAATAATATATATGACGTTATTTCAGGGATTAAGGGGGGCAAAATCCTAAATTAACGCAAATATTACATATAAAAATTTTCTTTTTTAATTTTGAAATGGACTCAACAACTATAGTATATTGTTATATACGTTTGATAGGAAAAGGGTGAAAAATCTAATTATAACTTGGTCGATCACTATATAGTACACACATTTATATATATAAGAAGTAGTACTCCAAAAGTTATCTACTGTGAAATTGTCACGCACGCCACCCTGAGATTTCATGATTATAGAAGTATCAATTATTCAATTCCTATGTGCAAACAGCCAAATTAATGTAACAAAACAATAGTATTATGAGGACCGTGTAACATATAAATACAAAATAATGCAGTCTTATTACTGACTGATCGATTGCAGTACTAGTACGATAGTACTACTGCTACTAATAATAATTAATAAGGACAGAGACAAATTAAGATTCAATCAATTTCTTCCACCCTTAATCATGCTATAATGTGCCAACAAACTTACAAACATAATTAGCAGCTATACGGTGTTGTGAATTGTGATTGATGATGCAGTCAAACAAACAAATGTGATCGATTTATAAGAAAGAAAAAGTGCAAAAAAGTGCAAGAGAAGAAAGTGATCAAACAGAATGAATGTTTTGTTGTAGTAATAATCATCGATCGTCAGCAGTAGTTTGTAAAAATAAAAAAGAAGCATCCATCATTGCTGATTATTAGCTTTATTGGGACAGATAAATCTCCACTATGTAATTTCCTTTTTATTCTGGACCACCCCTGGCCTCCACTTTCCTCCATCTACATCTTTTCCTTCTATTTTCTTACTTGACTATTTTTATTTAATTTTTAACGTAGTATATCTTTCCAACGGTTGCTTTCTAATTAAATTCTCATAGTTTTAAAGAAATCTTCGTTTCTTATTTTGCGGTCATTGCCTTCGTTTTCCGCAAATTACTCTTAAACTATAATAGTAAATAATTTAATAAAATAATATAATAAAAATTTAATAATTCGCGGTCAAAGTCGAAAGCAGTTGATCGGTCAAAATTAAAATGGAAAGATTTATTTAGAACGGAGTTATTACTAGAACAATTAGTCAAGAAACAAACAGTAAACTCATAGTTGTCATCCAAATTTAGCATAATATCGGGAATCATTATATTAGATAGCCACCTAACATGACGAGGAGGAGACTCGGAGCCGACTCAACCCGCCTGTTTATTTTTATATTTTTTCAGAAACATAGAAGTCTCATTAAATTTAGAAACATTTTAAACTAATCCGGTGCGTAAACATCTTCATCTTGGTACTGCTTTTTTGGTCAAAAGGTCTACCACTCTATTTTCTTTCCGGTAGACATACGATAGGTTCACCTTCATTACTTGGTTCATAAGCTGTCTGACGTCCTCAACGAGTGTAATGTGGGATCACTGCATCTCCGGACTGTTTGACACGATTTTAATTGAGATAAATTTTAATTGAGTTATAACTGATGAATAATAACTAAATTTTAATTGAATTGTGAAAATTTGTATTTGGTATAGTGTTAAATTTTCGTAGGTTTTTATAGAGTAAAAAGTGAGGTATATTTGTTGAATGTCCCCCCCCAATAAACTTGTAAATTGTACAAGTCCATCAAATTTTAATACGAACACAAAAAATTAGAAGACTTAATCCTGATCCAAACAATTGTAGATGGAGAGAAAAATGGTCACTCACCGTCTAAAGTGGACTTATTGTTGCAAGTGAAATATTTCTTTCTAATGGACGTCCAAAAAGGAAAGGCGATACCTTTCAATTATTCTTCTCTTATTAAAATACTATAATATTCAAAGTTTAACAGGCGAATACCACATGCAAGTTGAGCTACTACAAATATATGTGTGATGTTAGTCCGAGACATAGGAGTAGAAATTCTTTGCTTGCATTATTTAGAATCTTGGCAACCTATTTTGAATTTATAACCTCAGAAATACCCGGTAAGATAAAATGATAAATCAATACTATAAAAATATGTTCACACATATTTTCTAGAAAATCTAAACAAGAATCTTCCATGATTACTGAAACTATATGCTTTCAATTCATATTTTTCCAAAATATCCACAAAATATTAGAAAATGTTCCTCAAGTGTCTTTGCTTTCCCTTTCTTTTTTACTTAATGTAAATTGTCTATGTTTCACATGCAGCACCTGTGCTAAACACCAACCCTACTCCATCAATGAAACCTGAGGAAATTGAAGAACCAATCTCGAGAAATCTTTTCTTCAGTAAGTACTCAACAGTTACTGAAGCATCATTAATTCGGATGAGGAGGCAAGCAATGGCATCACCGCCGCAAAGCAGCAGCAGGAGGGCTATGGTTGAGACCGTTGAACAAGTGTGTAAAGATATTGCCTGGGGTGAAAAGAGAGAAGTTGAGAAAATTGGGCTAGTTTTGCAAGATAACTTGTTCAAAGACATGGTTGAAGAGGTGGTTCAAGATTTGAAATCTTGTGGCAATAGTTTTTCACTACCTCTTGAGCGATGTAAGAAGAGGCTTTCTTTCTAGTATTAGTTTAGTACATGCATACATGTTTGTTCAGGAAATTCAACTTCATGTGTAATCTTAATTAGTGCTTTTGGTTGTTTCATGTATGAAACAAATTATACATAATGTACCTAATCAATGAACATGAGGTGCATCTATATCTTCATGGACGAGTGATAGTATGTAGCGTCAACATATCAATCGGGCGTTGTTCATAAGTAACAATGTTGGACTGAAATTCAAATGATCGGATCTTGATTGATTAGTGTTTTTGGAGTTGCACTTTCTTACTGGAAGTATAAATTGCAAGAGAATTAAACTTGGAAATACGAGAATAAATAAGTAACAAGAATGAAGACCAATCTCATTCTAACTAGAAACTGAATCAAACTAGGGAAATATGAAGAACTAAAAGTTGCACGGACCGAGCCCATATGGATGATCTTCTCATTGTTCATTTATTCCAATAGATTTTCTATGTTTATGCGAATGTTGTAACGCCCCAAAGTTTCAAGCCAAGTCAAAAATGTTTAAAGGGATTGAGAGCGCTACTCATACCAACAAGGTGCACCTTTTTTTTCGGGAATCAATCTATAGTTAAGCGTGCTTGCTCTGGAGCAATCTTAGGATGGGTGACCAACTGGGAAGTCTCCCGGTTCGCGCACGAGTGAGGATAAAGTCTTGTGGAAAGAACTTGTGTTGATGCGATTGCCAAAGATATCACCCTTTGTCATGAGTAACTACGCATTACATTAGTGGTCTGGGTTGTTACAAATGTAATGCTTAATTAATTTATAGTTAATAATATATAGAAACAAGTTAATTATTGTAATATTGAATTCATGAAAAGAAAAACTTTAACTAAACTCTAATTGGAGATGTACTCACTTGAATTCTAATATAGACCTCTAATATAAGAATTCTAGTTTGGGCCCATGACCTGCCTGATTGGGCCACTGTTTGGGCATTTTGAAGCCTATCTGGACAAAACCCATCAATTTCTTGAACTCGTTTTAGCAATTGGATAGTAGACACAGGTGAGTTTGGAGGTGTTTTGTTCGGGGGAAATAAGCCAACTTTTTGGGCATTTTGGACTATAAAATGATGTGTTTGGTTTGTATCCATGATGCTGCCCTTGGATATGTAGTCCAAAATTCGTCATGTGGACTTGGACTAAGAAATGGCACCAGATGACTTGGTACATCATAAGTCCACTTTTGAAGCCCAAATCCATAGACTTTCAGACTCTCAGTAGAACTTTATGAAATTTTATAAAATTTTAATTGAATTGTAAAAAATAGTGTTTAAAATATAGTTAAAATTTTATGATAATATAATCAATTAAAGTATACGGAATACTCAATTAAAATTGAGTATAAATGAAATTCAAAATAGCATAAAATATACTACCTCCTCAAATAGGATAAATTATTATGGACCGTCACCTTCCACGGCCGTCCTTTAAGACCAAGTCAAAGTCACAAAAGCTAATAGTTTATGTACTAGTATGTCAGAGACTGAAATAAAGGAGACCAATGGAATTAGGTGCCTTAATCCACTTAAATCCCTTCTCTACGTTAATACGTACCAGAGGACGACCTCAAATTAAAGCTTGTTGACTTCAAAAACGACTTAATTAACCCCTTAATTACTACCTCCGTCCCGGAGAACTTCATATATTAGGATTAGTGCACAGTTTTATGCGAAAAGTTAAAGTAATGATAAAATGTAAAAAATGTGGAAAAATATACTTTTAATGGCAAAATGTGTAATTTAAGTGTAAAGTTGAGATTATTTATTATTTGTTGGGTGTGGCATAACTTCATTTTTTGGTAATATATGAAGTTCTGTGAGACGGCTAAAAATGACAAATGTATGAAGTTCTGCGGGACGGAGGAAGTAACATATTTTGTTTGGTTTGGTTTGGTTGGTCTTCTAACAAACAACTTCAAATCGACAAATTCTATTTCAAAGTCCAAACTGCGGATTCTTTATGAACATGATCGCCAGGCCGGTAAAATGGCCTGACCAGGAGTATGTGTAAAAATAGAGGGTTTTGCAAGCCTATATTGCTCGACACTCGAGGGTTAAATGCAGAAGTATTAGATTATGTACAAAGAAATATTCCGTATTTATAGATAAAAAAACATACCTCAGTAGTATATTTATCAGGATGTTAATATTTAAGCATCTTCACGAAAACATTTTATGTTTAGATTTTTGCTTCACGGATAATATAATCTAATTATTCTACATTCACTTTATGTTAAAGGCTATGTTTAGCGCAAACTTATCAGTCCGATTTTCGATGAGCTTATTTTCGTAATAAGCCTGTTACTTGAATGCATAGCTGGTAGCTGATAAGTTAGCTGATTTGATAAGCTTGTCCAGGAAGCTTATCAGAAAAATAAGCTAGCTGATTTGTTTTTACATACCATATTTAGCAAATTAGCTTATCAGCTAATTGATTTATAAAACACTTTCATAAAAACCCACTAGCTTATTAGTTACCCAATCATTCTTACTAACTTATCAATTCTACCTTATCAACTACCAATTTTATCATTAGTTTTGCTAAATGCAACGCCATTGGTAGTTGATAAGCTTATCCAGGATTCTTATTAGAAAAATAAGCTAGCTGATTTGTTTTTACATACCATATTTAGCAAATCATCTAGCTTATCAGCTAATTGATTTACTAAACACTTTTATAAAAATCAACTAGCTTAGCAGCTACCCAATCAGCTACCAGCTAGCTTATCAGCTAGTTTTACTAAACAGAGCTTATGTCTTTAAAAGACGATGACTCTGTTTAGAACAAGCTTATCAGTCCGATGAACTTATTTTCGTAATAAGCCTGTTACTTGAATGCATAGTTGATAGCTGATAAGTTAGCTGATTTGATAAGCTTGTCCAGGAAGCTTATTAGAAAAATAAGCTAGCTGGTTTGTTTTTACATACCATATTTAACAAATCAGCTAACTTATCAGCTAATTGATTTACTAAACACTTTTATAAAAACCAACTAGTTTATCAGCTAGTTTTGCTAAACAGAGCCGATCTGTAATAAAAAATGACGGACAAATATTGAGATTATTGTGAATTGGTTAACAACATCAATTAGTATATTTTTAAATTTGTTATAACCCATCCACCAAAACACTATAGTTCTGTTTAGAACTAGCTTATAAGTCGATGGACTTATTTTTAAAATATAACTGTAACATAAACACGTAACTTGTAACCTATAATGTACTATATAAAAAAATAAGTTTATTCATTTAGTTTATTAAAAAATAAGTTAATTGATTTATTTTTATATTTTAAATTAATTTACCAGCTAATTATTTTACTAAACCCCTTCATAAAAATCAATTAACCTTATCAAGTGTCTAATCAACAACCATCTAACTCTTAAAGAAAAATGATTTTTTTGGGAAACAAATAGAGTAATTGACAACCATATTAAGTTGAGATATTTAAACTTAAGTTGAATTTTACAAAATATTGTTATTTGTATACCAACTAGAGTTGAGTTATTAAAACTTAAAACCTTCAAACTCAAATATACTTATTAAGCCTATTAAATCAGAATCAAATATCAAATGTAAATTTTAAAAATAAACTCCAGTTAAATTATTATAAGTAATTCATCTACATCAAATCTGCACTCAAGTGCATTCCTAATTGACTGCCAAAAACTCAATAAATATTTAAGTTTATAAAATTACTCGTAGAGTGGTTGGTATATTAAAATTTACTATTAGATGTTTTTAAGTCGATTTTTTAAATTTTACTTGGTTATTCACCAATCATGCACTTCTTGTTAACTTTTTACTAGTAGCTTTTGAAAGCACTAAAAAACCAAAGGCAAAACACGCCTTAAACAATATTCCAACCAATTTCCTAATGTTCTCTGCTTTTCCCCAAAACTGATTCTCCACTATCATTTCTCTTCTTCTTCTTCCTCCTCTTCACATTCTCCTCTTTATACCAATCAATCAAACACCAAAACCCAAAAATCAACTCCATTTGAGCTCAAACAGTTCACTGAACCAAAATTCAAAGCTCAATTATGGCAGGTGGGAGCAATTTAATGGCAGTTGTACTGGTCCTAGCTGTGGTGACGTCATCCGTTCTTCTTCCTCAAGCGCGTGGGAACTCTGAAGGCGACGCGCTCTACGCTTTCCGCCGGAGCTTGTCCGACCCGGATAACGTGCTCCAGAGCTGGGATCAGAACCTTGTTACTCCTTGCACTTGGTTTCACATCACTTGCAATCAAGACAATCATGTCACTCGTGTGTATGTATCTATCTGCTTTTTCGGAGTTCGATTTGGATCTTTTGCTGCTTAATTTGTTCAGATAGATTTGGTTTTGCTTTTGGAAGATGCTATTTACTGTTTTAGGCAATTCTCAGTTTGGGATGAAATGAAAAATCTGTAGATTGTCTTTTTAGGGATAGAGGTAACTGTTCTATTTAATGCATCTACTTAAGGCTGAGCTCATGTACTTGGAAATAGTTATTGCCTGACATAAGCTTCTCATTCATTTGATTTGGTGTGATTCTTTCTTATTTGGGTTGGATTTGTTTGCTATGGGTTAAAGTTTCGTTTTTGAGGAATGTTTTGGGCTATTGAAAAATCGAAACTTTGTGGAAATAAAAAGTAAAGTTCATCATGTAGGATTTTTAAAAAATGTTTATTATAGTACAGTTTTGGAATTGTCAGTTGATTTTCTTTCGGTGGAGAAACAAAACAGATCCTTTTGGCTGGTTTTGATACAAAATTCTTTGAACTTTTAGTCGTTGGGACTGAACTATGTCATTGTTGAAACCAAGTAGACAGGCAGATTTCATATTTTAAGGTCCCAAGTAAAATGCAAAGGAAAAGGACTATTGTATTGTTTTGTTTCTGAAGGGGTTGGCTACTTGAGTTGTTACACTCTAGAATCTAAGTCTAATGATGAATATAGCTGGACATTACATGTTATTCATGTTGGATGCTTGTCATTTGCTCTGATATATTTGGACTTTACAAGATTAGATTGAAAATGAGTTTCTAGCATGGACAATTCCGTATGATGTATACTTTCAGAGATCTAGAATTGTAAGTCTAAAACAAATCCAATCAATTAGCAATCAAAGACAGTGCTTGCTACTTCAGAATCCCAATCACCAGGCAAATGAATCACCCGTAGCCAATTTAGCATTACTCGTTTCAGCACACTGGCAGAACAGATGTCTCGACTCAATCCCTCCACAAAACAGCAAATATCATCAGTTGCAATACCAAACTTCATGATTATGTCTTTGGTTGCTAATCTTTTATGCAAAGCACAACCACACCACAAATTCTGCTCTAGGCCTGGCCCTATTGCCAAAGAAAATGTTTCTCCAAGCAACAACATCCTTATCTCCATGGCCCCCTCCCCTGTGGATTACTTACCACCCCCTCTGAAGTTCAGTCCAAGCATCTAACTGAGATCTGTGCTCTTCCCATAAGTATCCTGTGCAGAATCCAAGAGCAATTATTTGGGAGCTGATAATTCAAGAGCATACAACTGGTTCTAGCTTTTAGCCTATCACAATGTCATGATTCATGAATCTTATTTCTCTTATTCTAGAGTCTTAGTGATCTAAATTTCAGTTTCAAATAGATGATGGTTTGCTTGAAATGGTTTTTTCTCTTTCTTTGATTTTATTTTTCATTTTTTGTTTTTTGTTTGCGGAGAACATCAGTTGCAGGCATGCATTTTCAAATCTATGAAAGATCTATTTCAGTTACATGATAAACTTTCCTCTTTCTCATATAACATAGACTTTCATTTGTATTCTTTGTTATGAGTCTGAAACTTGATCTTTATGCTTGAATAGGGACCTTGGCAATTCAAATCTATCTGGTCATCTAGTACCTGAGCTTGGGAAACTCGAACATCTCCAGTATCTGTAAGTGCACTGTTAATTGATACATGTACTAGTTTGGTATTTCTGCATTATAATATCTGTCTATCATCAATGTTATCTATTCATGCATGATAATTTTTCTTCTCCTTGGATCAATGCACGCTTATCATGAATCATGTTGGAGATTTAGGAAGCTTCTTACTAGTAGTATGGCTAACCATACAACTACTAACAATATGCAGTAATATGTTGTGGTACTTTGGTTGGTAAGCTGCATTGCAAAGTGAAGATCCACCGAACCTTGTGATATCTACCTCTCTGTCATGGCAGTGATTAATACTGTATCTGACTTCTTATCTTGCAGAGAACTCTACAAAAACAATATTCAAGGTACAATTCCCTCTGAGCTGGGTAACTTGAAAAACCTGATAAGTCTGGATCTGTACGAGAATAATGTTACTGGAAAGATACCTGCTTCACTTGGAAAATTGAAGAATCTTGTATTCTTGTAAGTTCCTTACTTTCTGTTTCATATTAAAAAAAAAAAAGTGGTTGAGGGGTTCCCTTGTGTGTTCGGTGGTGGGGCATGGAGTCTTGAAGCACGAAGAAGTATTTCATATTGATTCTTGAATCTTTGATCTGATGAGAATGTGCATGCCGAGTCTGTAGTATTTCTTGTTGCTTGCTGATTGCCAGACAGAATAATGTACTTTGTAAGCATGGGAAAAAGATGCAGACAGTACCAATATGACTCTTCGTCTTGTTCCCCTAAAACTAGGAAATAAAAGGCACATCACTGCATATTTTGCATTCAAGTTACATTTGCAATTGTACATCCTTATTGTTATAAAGTAACTGCAATTACCTCTCCGTGAAGCATTACATAGCACTTTCAGGGAACAAGTAATTACTCACCAATTCCAGGGTTTGTAATCACCCATTAGCTTATATGTAAAACAATTTCTTCAATGGATGTTGAAAACTGCATATCCCCGCTTATCACTGATTACTTTAATACAAGTCAATAATGTATTTGTATGTTTCTTTCCAGGCGTCTTAACAATAATAGGCTAACAGGGCCAATCCCAAGATCACTTTCAAAAATGTCTAGCTTGAAAGTTGTGTAAGTACTTCTTATCTATTTCTTACATCTTCAAAATTATGCAACGGAAATTGTTTCTGAATATGCTTTCATTTCCAGGGATGTATCAAATAACAATCTGTGTGGTACAGTACCTACTACCGGTCCATTCGAGCACATTCCTCTAAACAAGTAAGATGTTTGAATATGTGGTTATAATTTCATCAGCTTTATTGGACCTTTATAATGTACCGAACTCAGTGTGCAAAACTAATAGAATGAGTAACATTGTTGTTGGGTGGAGATTAGAACATTATGGCTTGGTATTGGTTCTCATTTCACTTGGGTGTCTTTCCAAGCCCTCCCTGAATGCGCCTTTACTGACCTGTGAATTCATGCAACTTGCCGTTTTGCAGTTTTGAGAACAATCCACGTCTTGAAGGTCCTGAGCTACTTGGACTTGCGAGTTATGATACTAACTGCACATAGAGAAATTGGTGGCCATATCTGCAGAACTTTGCAGCAAATTGCTCTCTTTAATGGTGCCGTATCTCCCTAAATATCTTGAACTAGTGTGTGTATCGTAGTATGTACTATATTATGCCTACCATCACACTAAAAAAACAAAGGTGCTGGTCTATGGTCGTGTAAGCTTGATGTAGTAGGCGGTAAGCATGAAGTTGTATGGTACCTGTTATTTTTCGTAATAGATTGCGTAAGTATTTTATGTGTACGAGTTTCTTGCACCAGCTGATCCTTGTACAGGGTAACAAGCATCTTTTCCTATCAACTTGTGCGAATCTCAATCCTCTTTTCCGTTTAGAGAATAGATTCATCTGAACACCTGCTATTTAATAACCCCCAAGAATTTCAAATTTTAATAAACAAACGTCCAAATATATAATTTGTTTGTGTTTTCGTCCATCTTCTTCCTTTATTCAGAAAATGGAGATTCGATACACGTTTGTACAGGAGCTTCCATGGTTGAAGCTCTAGACCTGAGCTTTCCATGGAGCTCCGAATCCTTTAGATTGGAGCTTCTTTGGAATCTCCAAACTGGAAGCTCCATTTTTGTTTTTTTCCCCCCAATTAGTGAAGAAGAAAATAACGTGCTGCAATAAACTGGAACTCTGTAAATGTTCTTAAGAAACTGTGGAGTATGGCTGATCATAATAGACAAGAAACAAGCAATCTTGTATGAATTGAAACCAGATCCATTATTACGTAATAACTCAATAAATACTCATGTTGCACGTCCAGAAGTACTGTATACAATCGCCATATATCAAACAGCAGATATGTCTTGGCAAACAATAAATAAAAATAGTAAGATCTGCACATAATTTTACACAACACACTGTCACTCACTCTGAGATGTCAAACATCTTTCTCAATCACCAACACTTCACAAGTAAAAAAGAAGAAAAGCCAAAAGCCTCTTAACTTCAAGGAATCAAATGAAAAACCAATTCTTGAAGAAACCAACCATGTTAAATAAAAGCAACACACAACCGCAAACCCAGTACTCGAATAAAAACAGAAATAATCTTGATGAGATCTACAGGAGGATGGACTAAGACAACACACTCCATTTTCTCTTGATTTTGCATTCTTATTCTTTATCAGAATCACTCGAACTTGAATCAGAGCTAGAACTGGAGCTGGAGCTGGAGCTAGAACCAGAGCTTTTAGAAACTTTACCTTTTCCTTTAGAGGTTTTGGTTGAATGCGAGTCTTTATGCTCTTTTACCTCATGATCAACGCTGATTTCTTTTACTACACTTGACTCAGGCTCTAAAGAATCCACTCTGTCAGTGTTGATTTGTACTGATCCAACAATTGGACTCGTCTCCAGCTGATTCTCTGTACTATTGCTCAACACTTTTTCCGGGTGCGCGCTTGTCCCTATAGATGGATTGGATTCTGCAACAAGCAAGTCTGTAGAGGTTTCATGTATTTCTCTGGGTTCAACCACTTTCTTATCCAAACTAGTTTCCCCAGTTGAGCAAACTTTAACAACTGGTGTTTCTTGATTGGTGTTTACAAGAATTGAAGTCCCATGCTCCGTTTGACCCTCGGAATTCCCGGCTATACTTTCTTCAATTGCCAGCTCAACCTGGGTTGTCTCGGAAAGATCAGATATTTCATGCTCGTTTACTGTTTCCCTGATAACCCTCTCTGCTTGGACTAGCTCCAAGTCCGAAAACTTATCATGGTCCACTACTGTTTCTTTGATAACCAGCTCTGCTTGGGTTGGCCCTGAAACATCAGATTTCTCAGGCTCGATTTTTGTCTGTTCAATTACCACTTCTGCTCGTGGTCGCTCCAAAACAACAGATTTCTCAATCTCACTGTCAGTATTTTGCCCAGATTGCAACCCAATATCTTCAGATTCACCTTGACTTGGTAACTCACTACTTCCGGCTCTTGATGCCCCAGTTTCAGCATTATGTATAACACCTTCAGCTTCAGGTATCCCATAATCACCAGCTTCATGAATCTCATTTATCACAGGATAAACGACAGAGGCTTCATTTTCCGTGGAACTCATATCATCATCAGAGCTACCCTGGTCCGGAGAATCCTGCCCGTCTCTTTCATTATACTCCTTACCCGATATATCAATGTGCTCAGCAATGCATCTTTCAGATGTTCGTATCTCCGAAATATTTTCCATGTCTTCATATACATCCATCTCCTCTCTTAAATTGGTTGAATCAATTGTGTGTTCTGTTGTCGTCACTTCAACAGAACTATCCTCGACAACTGCCCCAGCACTAGTTTCCGCATGAAGTGCCAAAGAAGAGCTTTCTCCAACAGAATCTACCATTTTCTCAGACTCATCTGAGCCGGATCCCCATTGCTTGACACTAAAGTCACGAACACTGTCTAATTCAGACAACATTCCTTCATCAATTTCCTTTATCTCATCTACTTCTTCAACCACTGCCTGGAGATCAGCAGGAGGACTAGCTGTTTCAGAAGATGTAGATGGAATTGAAATGAAGTCAGGACTTAATGGAGAGTTGGCATTTGATAGCATGTCTTGGTCTAGCTCTTGAACCACTGGCATGTTCACTTCCTGAATTGTTCGAAGATTACTCGATGACTCGACCACGGGTTTGGGTGCCTGCACAGAGAATTACGAATAATATAAGTTTTTCCGATTGCTTCTTTGTAGGTACAGAGCATAGCAATGCTCAGAATGAGTGTTGAGCCCTGGAATGCAGTCAAGTGCTGTACTAACTATGAAATAACGCACAACACCCCAACATTTTTCGAATGTATGATTTACATCCAATGTTTAAAATTATGAGACTGCTCCTGCGTTTCACAAACTGCTATTGACTCCAATTTGTCACAAAAAAGTAATCAAGAACTACTATTGGAGGAGCCACAAACAATTAGTGAAATGCACACTTGTGAAACTACAAAAACTATAAGAGAGAACATTCTTGAATTTACAATACGAATTAGCTAGGTCATGATAACGAGTAATTTCTTTAAACGTTATTCAGTTCCTGAGGTAACTTTTCCTACTAAAAAAAACTTATTAGCGTCTAACAAGAAGACATCTTTCCAAGAAGTACAAAGTATCATATTTCAAGTGATAAGAAGCAAATAATTTTCATATACAAATGATGAGTAATGTTTTCGTTCCAAGTTATGGCTGAGAGCCAAATTTACATGCATAATGTCCTATCTACTTTTTCACCTGATGCTTGCCTCCTTATGTTTTAGTACAAAAAGTACAGAGTAGTATGACATAAGTGACAAATTTAGATATTCATCAAACGATACAACACATGCTTAATAATTTATCACTCAAGAAAAACATGGACTCAACAGCACCTCTATTTTTCCCCTCAAAGAACAAGCTAAAAAACAAAAATCAGCTAGAGTATGTTAACTTCAAAATACCTGTACATTGAGATGTTTGAAAGATGGTTGGTGCATTGGCTTATCGTGAAAGAAAGTGCTTGCATGTACATCGGCAGTAGTGGGCGTCAAACTTAGCTTCTCACGTGCCTCGAGATAGACATCAGAATCAGAATTTGGAGACTGGACGTTGTCTATAGTATTTTCTTCAACTGAATTGTTGAAAGTCAATTGGCTTGTAGATGCTTGTCCACTGACCTCACTCAAATCAACTTCCCTGGAAATCACAGAATGCTTATCCTCCACAGAATGGGATAAATTCTGTTCTTCAGGAGACTCAACCACATCATGAATATCTTCATCAGATTGTGAGCTGGGAACTTCTCTGTGCACCTGCCGATTTACAATATTTTCCACGAGAGAATGGGCTAAATTCTGATCTTCAGAGGATTCGACCACATCATGAATATATTCATCAGAACTCGAGTTTGGAATTTCTCTGTGTATCTGCCTGTTTATGATATTTCCCCCGACAGAATGGACTAAATTCTGATCTCCGGATGACTCGACCACATCATGAATATCTTTATCAGAACTCGAGCTGGGAACTTCTCTGTGTATCTGCCGATTCATGAGATGTTCCACAGCAGAATGAGCTAAATTCTGATTTTCAGAACACCCGACCACATCATTAATATCTTCACCCGAACTCGAGCTGGGAATATCTCTGTCTATCAGCTGATTTTTGAGATTTTCCCCAACAGAAGCTTCTATAGTTGATTCTGAGAAATAGGAATTAGTATTATCTTGCTCCCTTTTGCCAACAACATTAATTATTGTAGATTCATGTTCATCCACTGGATGGTGTGAGGACTCAGGTAACATCTGTCTGTCAGCAATATCCTCCGGACTACTACTTTCAGATTCTCTGTCAACAGAAGGTACCATCCTCTTGACCAACACAGGTGGCAAAGAAAGATCAGATTCAACATGCACAATAGAAGAAATGGACGAGGATGAAAAAGTCTTCCTGATTGCTGGTGGGCTAGCATCATAAACCGGCTCCCTGTGTAGGACTTCGTCAACCAGCGTACTAGTAATCCTCAATTCTGTACTCGTTTGAGTCGAGATGCTAGGCACTTCTCCATTGGTATCTCTTCTTACCTCTTCCGTATCGGTAAAGACCCTTTCACTCACTTCTGATAAAGGCGAAGAGCTTGAATCACTACTATATCTCCTTTCATCTTCAGAATTTGAATGATATCCACTAGCCTGGACTTCTCCTCCCAAAGACTCTTTTTCTTGTTCTTCGTCTTCTGAAGATTGGCTTCCATGACCAACATTCTCGGAAACATGAGCTATATCTGAAATCAGCTCAGTTTCTTGCAATTCATCTTCTTCAGTAACTTCTTCTCTATTGGAACTCATACCATGTTCTGCTGGTGGGCTCTCTTCAGTGACTTGTTTCATACTGGGAAGCGACTCTAGCTCCGGCTCATTGTCTTCATCTAGTAGCTTTCTTTCTTCAAGATCCTCAACTGAACCAAGTGATTCAGTTTCAGGAACGGAGCTCACCTTAGAGTCACTGAGTTCACTTGATTGCCTCTGAAATAGTGAATAACTAGATTCATCCGAGGCCATTCTCTCCGGAACAAAGTAAGGTCGAAATCTGACGTCTAGCCTATCTTGCCTGCCAGGTGCAAAAATCGAGGGTCCCACATTGAAACTTTCATGTCTCCTAAAGATTGGTTCTCTTGGTTGAAACGGGTCCCTTGGTTGAAACGGTTCCCTTGGTTGGAATGTAGTAAAATCCTCCTGAAGTCCGTCTCCCACTAGATTGGGCTTCTCTTCACTTGAGTCATAAGGAATATCAAAAGGGTTCCGCCTCGGTAATAAAATTGAAGGAGCGGAACCGGGAATTGGAAGTAAACCAGAGTTGTCATAAGAATCGTGAGAGACATCAAAGGGGTTTTGCCTGATAGTCGAAATGGGAGCAATGTTGAAAGGAAAATCAGTGCTCTCCAAGTCTATCAAGTTTCTTTCCGGTACCATGCTCATATTCTTCCTGGCTCTACGTCTCAAAATCAAATTCTCCAACCGTTGGTTTCTTTCTAATTCAGAACTCCCAAGATCCATGAGATTCTTTTGGTCCTCTTCAGTCCATGTAATCGCAGACTCTGTATGCTCTTCCTTATCACCCTGTGCATCTTGTTCGTCTTCACCATCTTCGTTCTCATCCTCCCCAACTTCTGACTCCTCATCGTTTTCTGTATCTTCATCAGACTCATGACTACTGGATCTCGAAGAACTTTCAGATGCTGCATCAGATCCGTCCACGGATGTAGGAACAGGCTGTGGAGCATCTTCGTCCAAAAGTGGATGAAGTTCATCAAGCATCGGCATTATGTCCGCCATTGAAGCATCCGGAGAAGAACTCTCTGCCCGATCTGACCCAGAATCCAAACCCTCATCGTCTTCCATATCTTCATAAACATCTTCCTCCTCCTCATCCCGATCTTCAATTCGTTTCCAAGGAGAACGAGGTGGAGAATCCAATGAAGCCACATTCACCCTCTCAGAATCAAAAGAACCCCCCTCTGATCTCTCATCATCCGACTCAACACATTCATCATTCGTCTCAGGGGGGATTGAAGAATAATGATTCTCCATAATCTCAACATCACTAAGTCTCCCATCGTACCATTCAGCTTTCTCCTTGTATCTCGTATCACCAAACTCCTGGCTATCTCCCCAAACTTCACCATCCCCTAGATCCTTCTCCCTAGATCTCTCCTCCACAACTAAACCAGTATCATCCGAAGTATTACCTCCACGAACTTCACTAAATTTACTGTGATCCTCACTCAACTGCTCGTCCCTGTCCTTATTTTCCTCACTGTATCCCTTTCCCTTGACATAATAGCTATCATTCTCATGGAAATGGGTGGAATCTCCAGACACCCCAGTCTTTAAAGATGCAGCATGATGCAAACTCTTATCTTCTAATTCGATTTCGGGTAGATTTACTTGCCCAAAGCTCAAAAGGGTGCCAAGCAACAGAGCAGTGCATACAAGGACAGGAGAAGCAGACACCAAAAATGAAAACAAAAATGGGGATGATCTGTACAGATATATCAAGAAACACACAAAACCCACAAGGAACGGATGACTGCAAACTGATCGAAAACACCATCCAATTACAAAACTCACACTTCTCATCTTAACTCCAATATCACCCATAAAGTAACTTTTCCTTCAAATCTGCCATATCATACAATTCAGAAATATCCCAATTACAATCATAATTAGATCAACACGTCCACACAAAATTTCGAGACAAGTAACAAGATTAGCCAAGAACTCACCTTTAAGAATAGAATTATGCAAAATGATGTCAAAGAATCCGATTGCGATCCAACCACTACCTGAAAACACATAAGACCGATGTAAATAAGAATCCTTAGAAAAGAATCCGAACCAAAAAGGGAAGAATTAGGTAAGGGGTTAACTATACCAGCTTCTTGCAAGCGGGATCAAACCGCAACAAGGTTTAATAAAAATTTCAGCTTTACACTCAGTTTCTTGCTCTTAATTCAACAAATATATCGGTATTTATACATGTACGTACTAAAAGAATGAAATCTTGTGTGGGAAAAATGAAAGGGCATAGGGATTACAACAAGAAATGTCAAAAAAAAAAAAAAAAAAAAAAAGTGGATCTTTCTCTTTCTGCTGCTTCTTTATTTTCTATTCAAAAGTGCCGTAATCCATTCTGTTAATCAATTCTTTTAATTATTACTTATTTCTTTATTATAATGATTAATTTAATCTGCAAGATTATGTTATGATTACATCTAATGGTGAGTGATTGAGGGAACAGATTAATGGAGTGAGGATGAGTACATTGGAATATCGACGTGAAATAGAATAGTATTTTTGTGATTGTGCAAAGTAGTGAGGGTGATGTTATTTTAAGTATTTAGCTTAGATTAAAGTGCTTAATCTGACCAGCTTTTAATTTGGTAAGCACAAGATTGGACCACATACTTTTCCGGATTGATGTGTCTAAAGTGTAATATAAGAAAATTTATTTCTTACTTCTTCAGGAAAAAGTTTGTTTCCAACACAAATCCATCTCATAAAATAGTTTGTAAAGTAGATTATTACTATGGCTATGTTCTAAGCGAACATAACTGAAATTATTTATAGATAGAAAATCAAGAATAATTACAAATTACTGTAACTTTCAAACACGTTTTACACTTTTAAATCTTAGCATTAAGCGTCTTGCGATATAATTCTTTAATAATAAATAGAAAGGGGATGATAAAATAAATTAATCGACAAAATAAGTTAGCGAAATCTGCATAAACAACGTAGTGTTTATTGGTCTTCTCCATCCGGCCAATATTATATCATTGAGTCTTTATTTATGCTAACTATAGAAAAATGTAAAAATACGACTCATGATGACGGATATGCTTTGAAAGGGGTTGGATTCAGCTTTAACCTATTCGCCGCCCGACGGGTTAATAACATATATTTTGTATCAGGTCTCACTGCATCTGACGCATTAATTAATGTACATATTTTTAGAATGCTCAAAGCGGGCAAAATAAAATACAAAAGTATGAATAACAATCAATAGGGTTGATGCTAACAACCTGATGGTATGTGGTCACCTTACACACATAAAAAAAAAAATACAAATATAATTTCACATGTTACGGTTTTTTTTCCAAACTCCACCCCACCAAAAATACAAAAATTATTATTCTACGAACACATAATTTCACATGCTACGGTTGTTTTTTTTCCTCCACAACCACCCCCACCCCCCCCCCCCCCCCTCCCGGTCCATCCTGTCATGGAGATAAACAAAGTACATAGAAGATCGAAAACAGTTTCCCCGCCTAGAGAGTATTAGATGATCCCCCCCCCCCCCCGCTATGGACCAAGAAAGTAGAGAGACGGTCGAAGAAAGTTTCCCTACCTAGAGAGAGTATTTGCAGACCACCCCCGGGGAAAAATGTAGTTTTTACTAACTTAATCATGAAATGTTGTGGATTCGGATCTTGTTACAAAGGTATTGAACGGGTTCGACTATATGTTAGATCGTACCCGAACATTATTATTTCGAACAGGGTTGAATTCGGCTTTGATAGAAGTCGACCCGTTTAAAAGTAAAACAACGGGATTATACTGCTAAAATTCTCTTGACTTGTTGGCGGGTTGCGTTGGGTGGAGCACAATAATATTCGTTGCATTTGTTTTGGTAGTAGGTACCAGTGTAGTAAGATATAGGTCAATATGACCTCAACAGTGTCCCTGACTCTTATTAGTAAGCATGTATAGAAAAACGTATACTCTTGAACCAATAATAGGAAATTGTTTATCATTTATCCACATATGATGTGAAATTTAATAACTTATTGTATATGATGTTTTCTAACTAAGTTTGATGGTACACGAAGATGTATCAAATTAAGTGCAAATCGTCTGTATAAAGAGGACGTAGAGAAACACTAAATGGCTTGTATATAGGTAGGTTTAATATTGTAAATGGATAGTTGTTGTTATATTTATTGGTATCGAAATTTTACTTTTCTAGGTCGTAAACTTGTGATTGTTTTTAGAACACTTGTTCCAATTAAACTTTACAATTGTTTGGCCAATGTTTGGGTCGGAGTTCCTAATTGTATGGTTGATAAATCAAGTATAAATTGATCCGACAATACCAATTTTGCTCACTTAAAACTGAAAATGTCTCGACCTAGAGTACATTTTCCCTTTCTTTATGGGGCACTTTTTTTTCTTTTTTAATATTTACCCATTATTAGTAAATAGTCTTCTTAAACTCAATCATTATTCAAAAATACACTAAATAATCCAGTTGAATATTTTCAAATTTTTAACTTGTTAATATATGCACGATGAAATATTTTTGTTTTCCATTTTCTTAATATATAAATAAATTATTGCGGGATAATTTAAAGAGTATTTAAAACTCATATGCATCATCAACTTACACACCTATATACTTTTTATTCTATTATAATTTTTTGAAACTATTATAAATTATAAATGTTAAGCCACACAAAGAAAGCATCAGAGTTATATGATAGTTTAGAACAAACGTGTCTACAAAGACCTTTTTCATAAAACTTTTTTAAAAACCGACCTATATTATTAAACAAATCATTCATGGTTTTAATTAAAATGCATGTCTATGTTGTCAATATTGATAGTTTTATATATAAAAAAAAGCAGAGTCCATCTTCATAAAACTTATGTTTTTACAACTTCAAAAATAATATTAAACACTATTAAATTTTACTTAAAATTAACTTTATTAAACTTTTAGAAAAGTCAAGTAAAAAATCACCGGTAAAAGTATTTGCAAACACACATTAACTTTTATTAGAGTATTATTATTAGTGCAACGGTATATTTGAGAGTTCTGTTCTCTTCATCTGAAAACTCACTAATTTCAGTTTATTTCAGTCGAGTTCAGTTCAGATTTGCTTAGTTATTATTCTATTACAAATAAGTTCGGTTCAGTCCAGTTCAAATCAGTTCAGTTCAGTTCAGTTATGTTCAGATGAATAGAACATAGCCTAAATTTTGGTATTATTCCGTAACTATACGGCTTACAATTGTTATAAGTTGTACGAACATACAATTTATTATAATAACCTTTCAATATCTTTATAATAATACTCCCTTCGTTTCTGTAAGTGACACAATTTTCCGTTTTGGGCGTTTCACTAAAAGTGTTACATTTCATTTTATGGAAATTATTTCCATAATACAATTCATTTTTAACCACATATTTTTGGGCCCACGTGTACTTTTTCACTCAATTAATATATCAAACTCATTCTTAATCACATACTTTTGGGGATCACATTTTTCTTAAAAATTGTGCAAATCAAAATTGTTTTACTTTTACAGAAACTGAGGGAGTAATAACTATGTATATCATCGTTCAGACAAATGAAATCATAATATATTATTTATTTCATTATTAAAGTGTAAGCTGATATTCAATCGATAATATAATTGAATAGTTGTACGTATATGGAAGAAGTAAAATAGAAGACTGACTTTTTTATCATTTTTTTGGGACATGCAATAATTTCAAAATCTACCATGCAATAAGTGAAAGAAATTTCATATCGTGTGGATGGTCAAAGGAATGATCGCAACAATACGCACTATCATTGACGTTTTTATGTTTTATCATTTATTAAAATCTTTCACCTAAAACCACGCGACAATCTTGATGTATGAAGTTTTCCGGAATGGAGTGAGTATTAAAATAGTATTATATGCAAATAGTGTAATATTCAATTTAAATCTTATCAATTCAATCATTAAAATCCAATCTAACGTGTGACATTTGTCAATCTTAAATATAATGTACATGGTTTGAATTTCGCTTGTCTTTTCTCCATTTTATTTATTATATAAAACATACTCTAGACTCGAGTTGAGTTTTACCAGATTTTCGTATTTATTTCTCCACTCCACATTACGCTACTCGAGTTGATTTACTATTCATCAACTCTATAACTTAAATCTTCAAAACTCAAATATGCTAATAAGCCTTTTAAAAATCACAATTCAATATCAAACACGAAATTTAAAAAATTAATTCTAGTTGAGTTACTATTCAACTACTCCGAATTTCAACTCAGGTAAAACACTCAACTAATTACTTTATAAACAAAAATAATTAATTAAAAATATCACCACACATTATAATAAAATACTCCATCCGTTTAGTAAAAGTGTTACAATTTTTCATTATGGACATTTCTATTAAAGTGTTACATTTTTATGGAAATTACTTTTATAATAAAATTCATTTTTAACAATATATATTTGGGGCCACGTGTACTTTTCCACTCAATTAATATTTTATACTCATTCTTACCAACATACTTATACTTATGGAACCACATATATTACTTTTATATATCTTTTTTATGTTCAACACAATTGTTACAATTTTAGTGAAACGGTGCGAGTAGTTGTAAACACCACTAATACCATAAAATCAACACATAAATCGTCCCACCTCCTAATATCTCAAAAGTAATGATGGATAACATCTCCAAACTTGTAATTCCATCAATTAGATAAATATTTGTCAAATAGTCAATTGAATGTACACAAATCTAGAGCCACACACTTTTGCTTCTTTCAGTCCGTTTATTTTCCTTTTCAACTTGCCATTTTACATTGTATAAAGTAAAAAATAAGTCTCATAATAGATGGTTTTATGGAAAGATTAAAATAGACAGACAAACATTGTTATATAAAAAAAATTAGAGGTTTTATTAAAAACATCTATACACGAAAAATGATATAAAATGTTTACTTTAAAAACATTACTCATATTGTTTAAAACACTATAAACATACTTAAAGAACATCAATCCATCTTTTAGGTCTATCACTAATACACGTGTATTTCAATACTTTGCGAATATAAAGTATGTGTAAATTACCGAATAAGTGATAACCGAATCTGAATGTTAATGTAAGACAGCTTAATTCACGTAACTCTTCCTCAAAATCGTTTATAGGTAATATGTAATGTATAGCTTTATTGTCACCATGTATATATTTTTTGTATCTGCAAAACTCTTGGTGGATGATTTATCCATGGATCATCTCTCAGTCACATAAGTGAATATGATTTTTCAAGCAGCTCTCACTCATCATATTCATCGGCCATGCCTAGAGTCACCGTGGAACCAGACTCTGATGTGCTTGCCTTTGATGTTTCGCCAAATGCTTGGTCAGGTCGGTCCAAAGATTTTGAGGCCCCATGTGAAATTTTCAAAATGAGCCTCACATATCAGTATAATTAAAAATAATAAAAGATTCATATAGTATAAAATTCAAATTTTGTTTCCTAATAAAATAATATACATAATATATCACTTTAAAAATGCAACATTGCAAGTGTTATTTGAAACAAAATCATATATTATCACTACCATGATACTGAAATTAGGGCCCGTAAATATTTGAGGCCCCGTGCAGATAATTCAATCTTCAACGTTAAATTTATAATTTAATGGATCAAAATAAGTGACTGAAGTTAGTCAATGCGACACTAACGATAGAAAATCCCTTTTAACTTAGATGAATGAACTAAGTTTCAAGAAATGCATGGACGAAACTTACTTGCAAATGACTCTTTACTTCATCGTTCGTGAGACCATCAACTTTGCATAAGCTCTCTGACTTGTTTTGGAGTAGCAACTGTTGAGCAAGAACAATATAAATATTAGAATCAAGAACCTTGATTTATGAATCAATCTAATCCTACTTCATATGTCGCATGTCTGCATTGAAGAAACCCTTGGGCATCTTCATCATCTTCATCGTCTCTCAAAATCAGAAGTTGAGATGCAGTTGACCTAGATTCGCATTTAATTTATACACAGGTTCGAGTCATAATTTTGGTAGTTTAGGTTTTATGTGTTCAATTATACCGTGTAAAATGACGTTATATTAATATAAAGATTTGTTCTGTATAAAAGGCGCGTATTTAGGTGTCAATCAGTGAATGGAAGGAATTTACTAAAAATAGTGTTATTCTCTTTGATATGTAGCATGTGAATTAATAATGATACTTCTATAGGTTATAAATCGGAAAAGTTGCAAGATTTTAGGAATTTTATTGGAACTCTTCTTAGTTATATATGTAACCAACCGAACTGTTAGGTGAGTAAAATGGGATTCTAATGAAATGTAATGTCTAAATATAAAGAAGTCTTATTTATGCTGCAGAATTCAATTTGCTTAGTTTTTTGGGTAGATAATGATGGCACTTTGAACTATATTTAATTTTAAAAACCCATATAATTAGGGAAACATAACAACCATGATTTGATTCGCAGAGAATTGACCGTGTTGTGGAAAGGAATTCAAAATATAACTCAATTAATAGTTCAAATATAGGATGATTAAAAATTCATTTTTTCTTGGCTTGGATTTGCCACGTCAACTTTTTGCATAGGTGGCATATCTCTTCTTCCATTCCCATCATCACTTTTATCATATATATAGATAGGTGAACAACACCATGCATTATATATATTAAACAATTTCCCTTCCTGTAAGTTTAAACATTACATTTTTTTTCCATAAACTTTGCAGCATGAAATGATTGGTGTTGAAAAAGACTTGGAACTCATTACAAAGAGTGGATGTAAATCAACGGATCACAGATAAGATGGAGATTGCCATCCCGGGACCGAGGTCGTTAGATTATTAGAATGTAATTTGATAGGACATTAATTGTTTGTATTATAAAACAATTATTAGAATGTAATTTGATAGGAAATTAGTGGTTTGTATTATAAAACATTTATCGCATAACGTCCTCGGTTCTGGGCTCAAGCAAAACAGGCAACTCAGGTACGTCTCTAATAATTTTTCATCTCAATTAAATTCGTTCAGCTTATAGCATTTAGTTGGTGAATTTATTATACATATAATTTAGTCGATCCGTACTAACATATGTAGCATATAATATTAGGTTGGGGCACTCTCAAGTAAAAAATTATAATTAGACTAACCAATTATAGTGTAAAATCTGACAGTGGAGGACGTATGAATTAATAGGAATAACAAAGTATTTATTAATAATTAGAATTGAGAAGAAAGGTTCAATAACATTACTAACTTATTGGAAGCTGTCTAATGCAGACTGTGAAAACTACTGGAATGGAACGTTAATCTGTCTGTAATGATAAAATTGTAAACTTGGACTCTCATGCATTCTTCTCCTTCTTTATCACCACTTTAGTCGAGGACTGGTGAACTCCGACTGGGCAATCTTCATCATCCTCCACATCAATAGTTCTGTCACGCTTTGAAGGAGTGATTGTATTCTTAGAGACATTACTTGAACCATGATCTGTAGAGTCTTCCGTAACTTTCTCCTTGCCCTTTCCCGCAATTGCATCTTGGTCAATTCCCTGCCTCTTCTTTGGTGCAGATGCTACCTCCTAGAATTCTTGGCGGCTGAGATAGCCAATCTGATTCTGATCAGCATACTTCCATATCTGCAGTTGCAATAAAGACAATTCAGTGACCAAATGGGACAAAGCTTCCTTGTCATAATCAGGCCTATAATAGAGAAAGCCAAAGTGCATTATGAAAGAATAAGGAACTGAAAGCATTTGCAGGTAGATGTTTTTTCCTGGATGAAATAATTAATCGCATCCTCACTGAGCGAGGGGACATAATGCTTGATGTGAATTGTGATTGTCTTAAGCAAATATTATGTCACTGTTGTCTCAGAAGCTCAGTCTCTATTTCGTCAGAGAAGAATACCTGAAGCTCAATGACAATTCTTAAGGATAAATCCACAACTATCACCTCAGGAGCTCAGTGACTATTTTATTGAATAAGAGAGATTGAAGGTCAATCACTATCTAAAGGGGAATTCCTCAATGTACTGTTTCCTTCCGTTCTTTCCAGTTTCCACATTACCATTTACATCAGGCCAGGCTAGGCATAGGAAAGGGAAAACTAAAACATATCGTTGTATATCACGAATCACGGTGTAGCTACGATATAAAACCTCTCCTGTTCACCAAATATTTTATTCGTCTGTACTATTGTCTATTCATTGCAGTGTGAATAGATATACTAACTCCTTATAAACTAAAGTTCTGATCACATGAAAACCTCACCCATGCTATCCAGGCCAAACACACCCAGCCACTCGGATTCAAATAAGCTGATTCGACAAAGTGCCGACTAATTTGAAGCTAACATCAAAGTCCCTTCCCATCCAGCATTAATCGACTAATTCAAATAAGTTGATTCGACAAATTTCCGACTAAGTTGAAACTAAAATCCCAATCCCATCCAAAATTAATCAAACAGGTAAACTAACAACAAACAACTCAACTACAGAAAAACAAACGGTAATATAATAGAAATAGAAAGGAATTAGCCAATAAGACCTGAGCAAGCACTGGTTTGGCCAATTTCGATCCTCTAAAGAAACCGACAGCTTCAGCTCCACTGATTATCACATCACGATCAAAATCCGCTCTCTGAAAAAAAGCCTCGAATTGCTCCGATCTTGCACCCGCCATTTTTCAACCTCTCGATCACTTCATCAAATGACGTCAAAATGCTCAGGCAATAGGTAGGATCAACGGACGGCGATAAATTGGGTATAACACCAAGCAACAGATCTGTGTTTTCCTGTACAAATTTCACCCCTGCTTGGAATTCGATTCGATTGAGTTTGAATTCCTAACAGTAGAACGTTGGGAATAATCAATCGATCGATCTAATCGAGCTACTCTGATGATGGGAAATAGGAACAGGATTGAAATCTTCCTTTGTCTCTTCATTTTTTATTAGCTTGCAAAATGTGGAATGTGATGTTCTGTTATGGCCAATATGACAGGAACTGGGAGTTGACCGCGCCTTGGACAGGTGCAAAAGTGAAAGTTCCGGTTAAATTTGTTGTGGGTGAACTGGGTATGGTGTACAACACTCCAGGAGTGAAGGAATATGCGAGGCGGAGTTCAAGAACGATGTTCCAATCTTTGGATGAATGTGTTGTGATTGAGGATCTGGACATTTCATCAATCAAGAGAGACGCACATATATATAAATATATATAATGATAGGGTTGCGCATATGAGTTAATAACGGAATAGGTGGGCGTATCGTTATGTAACAAACATTAACGACTTGGTAAATAATTACGGAAAGTTGGAGAATATTTGAATTTAAATACCCATACAATTAGGGAAACAACTATGAGTAATCGACAATGATTTGAACTAATAAATCGATCCGATTGGTGGTTAGTTGACTGATAGAGATATATTTTCACTATAATTAGATTAGGTTATCCTTAAAATTAGGAATTTGTTTAAACTAATATCTTTTTTCGGTGAAACATGAGTGCAGGAGAAGAAAAATTCAAATATATATAGGGTTTTGATGCTTGAATTATTAGTGATTTATAAATGAATTTTTTTGGGTTTCGTTTTGCCACCTAGGATTTTTGCATATGTGGCATATTTCTTCTTCCATTTAGATCATCACTTTTATCATATATATAGATTATACATAAAAGAAAAAACTTCCTACAAATTAGTGATTTTATTATTTTTAGTAAATTAAAATTAAATACACCATCATTGATAAAAATCAATCCCTTATTTATAGGAAACTAAATCAAAATACTAATTCAAAACACACCATTATCAACACGTTCACACAGCAGACGCCAGTTGAAACAAGCAAGCATATGCTAATTGATACAAACATCTACTAATTGATACAAGCATCATCATCACAATAATCAACCTTCTAGCTTCCTAAATCCTCCATTATCATGTTTTTTTTTCTTCTTTATGTTCATGTTTCCTTATTGACATCGTACCTCCTTAACTTAATTCTATTGTTATGTGTTCAATTAGTGGGTTGCATTGAGTTATTTTTATTTTCTTCATTCAAATTTGCATGCTTTCTTAATGATGCTTGATGCATGTTGTAACTATTGAAGAATGATGCTTGATACTTTGATGTATCAATGGTGCCTGTGTAACTAATATGGTGATGTTTCTTTTTGGAGCCTTGTATTGTATGATACTTGTAATTTAATGGTAAATTATGCTTGCAGTACTAATATGATGCTTGTTTCGTATTGGATACTTGTATTATATGATGCTTGTAATTTAATGCTAAATGATGCTTGCAGTACTAATATGATGCTTGTTTCGTATTGAATGCTTGTAATGTATTGCTAAATGATGCTTGCAGTATAATATGATGCTTGTTTCATATTGGATGATGCTTGTAATATAATGCTAAATGATGCTTGCAATTAAATAATGTTAAATGAGAACGATCGTTTATTTTTTTTGGTGCTGGACAGATTCTAATAGATAGTATGTAGTTAGATGACATCTTTGGAATTAGATATATAGACACTAAATTGTAGTAAAGATATTATGTATCACTAATTAGTAGGAAAGATTTGGGGATGATACCAATTTGTAATTGTCCCTAAAATCAATCCCTTATTTATAGAAAATTAAATCAAAACACTAATTCAAAACACATCATTATCAACACGTTCACAACCCAAACGCCAGTTGAAACAAACAAGCATTTGTTAATTGATACAAGTATCTGCTAATTGATACAAGCATCATCATCACAATAATCAACCTTCTAACTTCTTACATCCTCCATTATCAAATTTTTTTTGTTCATGTTTTCTTATAGACATCGTACCTCCTTAACTTAACTCTATTGGCATGTGTTCAATTAGTGGGTTGCATTGAGTTATTTTTGTTTTTCGTCATTCAAATTTAGATGCTTTCTTAATATGATGCTTGGTGTTTGTTGTAACTATTGAAGAATGATACTTGATACTTTGATGTATCAATGGTGCTTGTTGTAACTATTGAAGAATGATGCTTGATACTTTGATGTATCAATGGTGCCTGTGTAACTAATATGATGCTTGTTTCGTTTACTTGTATTATATGGTGCTTGTAATTTGATGCTAAATGATTCTTGCAATACTAATATGATGCTTGTTTCATATTGGATGTTTGTATTATATGATGCTTGTAATGTAATGTTAAATGATACTTTTAGTACTAATATGATGCTTGTTTCGTATTTGATGATGCATGTAATATAATGCTAAATGATGCTTACAATACTAATATGATGCTTGTTTCGTATTGGATGCTTGTATTACATGATACTTGTAATATAATGCTAAATGATGCTTGCAGTACTAATATGATGCTTGTTTTGTATTGAATGATGCTTGTAATATATAATGCTAAATGATGCTTGTAATATAATGCTAAATGATGCTTGCAATTAAATGCTGGTAAATGAGGACGATCGTTTATTTTGATGGTGCTTGGCTAATTTTATGAATCCAAATTTAAACCGATCCTAATAGATGATTAGATGCTTGAGATTAATTTTGATTATTTCAAAGTAGTATAATAATTCACAAATTTCACTAAGTTTATAATTCAATTTAAATCTCATCCGTTGGTCTTACTTATTCAATTTGAATCTGGTACGTACATATGTCATTGTTTAAGTATAAGGTGCAGGGTTCGAATCCCATTGGCGTAAGTTTATCCCTTTTATTTATTATTTTTAAATGTTTTTAAAAATCACAGGTTAATTGGTTTATATAAAAACCCTTAACACACGTACGCAAATGCTAGTATTAAATATAATATATTTAGTATTTAGTTAGAGCGTATCTTTGGAATTAGATATATAGACACTAAATTATAGTAAAGATACTATATATGACTAATTAGTAGGAAATAATTGTCCCTAAAAACAATTAGTTAAAGCTGAATTAAACTGAAATTAATAATTTTTTTAGATGGAGAGAATAGAACTCATGACTTGTTTGAAATTTCTTCTATAGAATGTTGAGACAGATGCGAGCCTCAAGAGATTGAGTAAGTCTCCTGGGAGACAGTCTTTAGATAATTTATTTAGAGACGGAATTATATTGTCAAGAAAATCATCCATGTTATTAATCAAAACACTTATATTTTCAATATTGGTGTTTTTTCATATTACAACAAGATTTGTTTCATTAACAACATAGACGTTTTAATTAATAACATGGATGGTTTTATTGATCACATATGTCGTCTCTAGATAAGTTATTTACAAACCGTCTCTAATGAGAGACACTTTGTGCAAGAGATTAGACTTGAGAATTTAATCAAAAGAGTTAGGTCGAAACTAGCTTAGCTTCTGTGACGAGATAATAAGTAACTAGTGTTTTCTGGCTGTTTTCTTGGTTATATGGTGAATGAAGTAATTAGCTTAATTCATTGCGTTGAGGTAATATTTCTCATCGATTTGAAGTTTTGCTAATGCTTTATGCTTATGCCAGAAACATCCACTCTATCACATTCTGCTTTTGAGATTTAAAGGCGCTTATCTTTATTCAAGCAAGTTCTCATCCGTTCATCATCGATAAAACTAAAATTTACCATTATTTCTCATCGATCTGAAAACTGGAAATTAAGATTTTCTTTGAGTGGGAACCGCAGCTAGAGGCATCAGCTTCCTGAGCGCAATTCCCATTTGCTCCCTCATGTCCATAGTTTCCGCAGTGCTTCCTTTCGGGAGACTCCAGTCGAAAGACTGTACCAGTCTTGCCAGAGTGAGGCCAACCATTTTATCACCCAAGAGCATCCCAATGCAAGACCTTCTCCCCGAACCAAATGGAATGAATTGAAAATGTTGTCCCTTGGATTCGACATTTGAGTTCATGAACCTCTCCGGCTTGAAGGAGAGAGGATCCTCCCATGAATCAGGGTCTCTGTGTATTGCCCACGCGTTCAGAAGCACCAAAGTATCCTTGGGTATAAAGTAGCCCATGAATTCAGTATCCTGCATTGCATTCCTTGGAAGTAAGAATGGGAGTGCAGGATGCAACCTCATTGTTTCTTTAACCACAGCTTGTAAGTATGGCAGGTTAATTAGGTCTGCCTCCTGAACCTTGCGTGAATGTCCGACTACTTGTTCTATCTCGTCTTTCAGCTTCTTCAACCACTCTGGCTTACGCAGTAGCTCGGCCATTCCCCAGATGATGGTGCTGCTTGTTGTTTCAGTTCCACCAAAAAACATTTCCTGGAAATGAAAACAGGTTGAGTATCTTGGTGAAATAGTATCAAACATTAATCATGTTATTCTCGGAAATAGTTAGAACGTAAAATTACCGTAACAATTGTTATCACGTTCTTCTCTGAAATCTCAGCAATCTCTCCTTTCCCTTGATACTCCAACAGCGAATCCAGAAAGTCTTTCTTGTCGTTATCATACTCTCCGGCCGACTTCTCTTGAATTCTTTCTTTGACAAATCCTTCAATAATGTTTAGTATCTGCCCCAAGTACTTCTCCGTGTTCCTTCGGATTCCCTGAGGATCAGTCCTCTTCAAGAACGGGAACGAATCCGCCAGATTTGGCACCCCGTTCCATTCCATGAACTTCTCCATCGCTATGTAAAACTCATTCCCTTTCTCAGATCTTGTATCCATAATATCCTTAGAAATTAAAAAATTGCTAACAAGATTAAAAGTCATCAACGAAGGATACTTTTCAAAGTAAATCTCCCCTGTTCCTCCCTTAAGTCTTGACTCGTTCGCATCATCTGTGATCCACATGATCATTAAATCAACACAAGCCTCGCGAATAGCAGCAGAACTAGCGATCCTTTTGTTAGTAAAAAGTTCTGAAACACTCAGCTTTCGAACCACACGACAGTATTCACCTTGATGAGCAACGGCAAGCGATCCATTGTTGTAACCACAAGCAGTTAGTGAATCAGGAACCATACGATCGGAGAAGGCATAATCGTTTTTCTTGAAAAGGTGTTCAGCAGCCTTGGCCGATTGTACAACTAGCGTGTTGGACATTCCGAGTTTTAGCCAGAGAACTGGTCCATATTTGGCCCGGAGTTTGTAGAAGTTTTGATGGGGCATCATGCCAGCGTCGAAAATGTTTCCGATTATCGGCCATTGTGGTGGACCTGGTGGCCTGGAATTAGAGGTGGCGTTGTTGGATGTAAGAAGCCAAAGAAACAAGGCTAAAGAGACAGTGATGAAGAGCCAAATTACTGAAGATGATAAAATCATGTTTGGTTTCTAGTTTACTTCTTATACTCTATACTCTCTACTCTGTGTTGTATTTATCAGTTTTTTGTTGGTACCGTATTCATGTGCAACATGTGACTCAAATTCGGCTGATTTTGGAATTTGTGATATTGTGATCATCATACAAAGTGCTGAAAATTTCTATGACACAATAGGATATGGTTTAGTTGTTCTAATCATGATAGAGTGGCATATGGACGGTTCAAATTCTTTCCAGGTTAAAACATGCTTTAACCATTTTCTCTAATAATGCAACACAAAGTTTTGGAAAAGATGTGTATAAGTGAGAGACTTGAAAGACGAATCGATGTTCTTAAGTATATGTATAATATTTTAAACAATATCAATAATTTTTTATCAGTGGACATTTTATATTAATTTATATGTATGTATATCACCGATATTCTTTTTAAAACCTCTAATGATTTTATTATAACTGTAATGTTTGTCCGTCTCTTTTAGCCTTTCTGTAAAATCTCTCAGGAGACTTATTCAGAAAACAAATACAAGGATTAATAAATATTATTATTGTTTTTAGTATTTCTATGTGATAGAAATAATTAATTAAGTATAATTAAAATTTTCTAAATTAATTTATTGTTATACTTTAAAAAGTAAAGTAATTGGATTTAATTAATTAAAGCAGTAAAGTTTATTTAGAAAAAATTGGAAGGATGTCTAAGCTTGTGTTTGCAAATGCTAAAAAAAGTGCTTTTGTGCTTTTAGAAGAATTAAAAGTAGTCTTTTAGTGTTTTATATTACAACTTCTGCTGCAACTTCTCTGGAAAAAAACAGTGAATCAGTAATTAAAAGCAATCAAATACCGCTTCTAACTTTAATAGCGGTAGCTTTTTTTACAATTAAAATCAACTAATTAAATTAATTTTTGTAAACACTAAAACTTATACTTTTACAACTTTAAGCTGCCTTTTGTATATTATAACAAACACTAATGACTTTTGTTTAAAATCAACTTTTAACAAAAGCAGATAAAAAAGCACCAGTAAAAACATTTGCAAACAAATTGATGGGTTTGAACCACAACCTTTCTGTTAACATGATAGAGGAAATCCAAATGGGCTAAGAGTCTTCATGTAATGGATAACTATGTCGGATTTCATCACAATATACACACGTTCTTCTCTTTCTTTTGGCTAAGACTCTTTCTTTATAATTTCATCAGTTTCATTCTCAACAATTACTCAATAAGTAGTTTAGGAACTTCCTAGCGTTCTGTATAACGATATTACCCGAGGATATCAATGGACATATTAGATTCAACTGTTTTATATTTAACGAACATATTCGAGTAAGATCTTTAAGGTTATAAAGTTGATGTCTAAACAGCTAGTGCGATAAGTGTTGATTTGCTTGTTTAATGTTATTTAGTAATGGATCAAGATCATTATGCAATAAATTTTTTGAATTCCACTAGATTAACCTAGGGTTACTACTCCATATTCACAAAGTTTTGGAATAGACCTGCATTAGTGAGAGACATGAGAAACGAACTGATGTTCTTAAGTATATGTATAATGTTTTATAAGTGCGTATTTTATGTTATTTATCTATATGTATATCACTGATATTTTTAGTAAAAACCTCAAATGTTTCTGAATATAACTGTAATTGTTGATACGGAAACACGTCCAATTTGTTAAGAACGCTCTAGATGCATGTCCCAAGGCAAACTAGGGTCCTAACATCACAGTTTAGAGAAGGTCCAAACATCTAGAGGGTCCGACCCCACAAGTAACAAGGGTCCGCCTCTCTCAATTGTGTAGGAAAAGACTATCTAGACTAATTAGGAAACATGATCAGACATTGGTCCGGAACAAATAGGAAAACAAGGGGCTTCGGACTATATGTCCCCACAGGGCTCAATCAAGACCAAATAGGGGAGTCCACATACAAGTGGCGAGCTCGAATTATGGAGTCGGACACTAGACCCGGACTCAGTACCGGTGATGTGCACTTAAGGATTTGAAAGCGTTGTAGTACCTGTAATCCTCAATTACAATCAAAGATTAAATTTATATTAGTTGGAAGCTCTCAAACTACAACAATAGCAGTAAGTTAACTCGGGATGTCATTCTCCACAGACACTTAGCATAGGAACAAGCAAATAACATTTGTAGATGGTATGTAGAAAAGTAAATAGATTTATCGCAGACAGAATGATTAATTCGCAGTGAACTCTAAATTGCTTTGTTGTAAATCAATGAAGAGAAGGTGCAAAGGTTCCCCAACCACCCTCTGCTATGCTACTCCCAACTTCCTAGTTAAAATCCTACGCGATTACCTCTAACGACAGCAGGGCATAATACTACTACGTCAAGGCGCAGTCAGCACGAGTACCCCTACTCAGTTCAATGAAACTACTGTGTCACTCAGCAGAACATCACACCACGAAGGATGTATAGAGTTGTATAACCATGATTTATGTCTAATAACTATTCCATTAATATATCACGGTATATAAAGAAGTAGCAAAAGCAGAGTTACAACGGTTCGCCTTTACAAAAGAAAGTTAGCTACTCATATCTAGACAGAAATCGAAATAAGCAAGAAAAGGAAGAAGAAGCTTAGTCTCTGATATCTTTATGCTGCTGCTTCTAGGGTTTCCTCCTTTTGGGTACCTAACGGCCAGCGGTTTTGGGGTTTCACTTCCCCGAGAACTGGTTCTCTCTCACGAGAGTTGCTTTGTAAGCGATGTAGAATTATGAGACCCATGAGGTCTTATTTATCATGAAAAATCCGAGCTCTAGCCGCCATTGATCAATAAGGAAGGTTTAGGAAGGCGGACTCTAGCCTGATAGGCCAGGAAAACAGTCCAGAAGCATTCAGAGCCTTCACTGCGATCGCCTGGTGACCGCAGATAGGCCTTCTGCGGTTCCCTGGTGGCCTCCATCTTTGACTTCTGCAGCTTCGAATCTGTTTTCTTCGTTCTTCGATTTCGGGCTTCGTAACTTCGTTTGCTCGAAAAGTGGTCTTCTACAAAGTTGTTTCATCTTCAATTATCTTCGCATTGGTTGGTCGCATGACATGTTTTGACTCCTTGAACTCCTTGCAACAGCCAATTCAGCGTATTAGCTTAACTTTCTCGATTTCGCACAATTATGCCGTTTTCGTGCCTGAAATCGTGCAATTCCTCAATAACGCGATCATGACCTACAGAAAACACACGAAGTTGGTAATTGACCATAAAACGATACAAATATTGCATCTAAGGCAAAAAACGAGGGTCTAAAAGCATGCTATATCACACATTTCATTGTCACATCACACTCCCAAACCAGTTTCTTGCTCATCCTTGAGCAAGGCAATAACGATAATCAAGAAGTGACCATGAAATGAGAAGCAAGAATAAACCACCACATAGACAAACAACCAGTTTCTAGGGTTTCAAAACTCTACCAACTCGCTTAGTTTCAACTCCAACTTATGACTTCACAACAAACAAGTAACAAGTAAGCATCACTCACTAGAGTCAGCGGTTACAAGTGTAACCCAATGTCCTTATAGGTGTAATTCAAAATCATTACCTCGCGGTAACGTTACGTAATCCTGCTCCCAAAAATCAAGGCACAAATCAAAGTAGTACTCAGGTTGGCTTGGTAAGTAAAATATGTAGGATAATATAGAGGAGTGTTTGACCAAGCTTCATTAAAAGATATCAAGGTAGAATAAAGGGTATTACAGGGGGACTTATCCTTTCGGACACCAAGTTCCTTCCTTCGACTTCGTCCTCTCTCAACGACAAATTCTTCAACACCTCCTTTATCATCGTAACTACTCCATCGGTTGCTTCACACATAGACTACTTGCTCCTTTATTTTTTCCTTTTCTTTTTCTTTTGACATACTATTTTTTGCAGTCGTCTTACTGACTCGTATGCTTTTTGGTTGGCCATCATTGGGCTCTTTTAGTCTCTACATTTTTTGGTAGTGTATGTTTTACTGAATTCTGCACTTTTGTGCGTGCTGGTTTGGTATACATGCCATCAACCCTCACGGACATATAGCTTTTTAGGGCCACGCCAGTATGTGGGTAGTATCTGTAACATTCCCAACACGAAAACGGTGATCACAAGGACCACAGATCCACTCCGAGACTTTTGTACCTTTGCTTTTTTCGGTACTTTCTTTTCTATTTTTTCTAGAGCAAGAGCTAGTGATTTTTAGCACCGGTAATAAACAGTAGGGCCAACAAGGTTACCTTTCGATGACGATCATCTTCCACTTCTCCCCCAAACTAATTTCTCGAACTAGGGTTGGGGTTTTCTTATCTACTTTGCCCCAAACCAATTCTCGATCATGATCAAAACATGATTCTCCTCCATTCTTTAGAACTCGTTGCTTTGTTTCTTCGTTCAAGCTTGGCCGTAGGTTGCTGTCACCGCTCAAGTAAAGCATGTATAGGATATATGGTGGAGTTTCATAAGGGCTTAAAAAAGCTTTCAGCGGGGTTAGTGGAAGGTATAGAAAAGGATCCAGAAAGGTGAGTACCACTAATCATATTCATGCTGCTGACAAATAGAGACTCAAGGGTAGCAGTGTTCACACGGTTGCACACAGGACTTCAATTAGAGTAGCAAGTAAACTCACTCATCAAAGTAGCATGGGTCGGATTCGGTCAGAGCCTATATTCAGCAAGCATCGAAGCAAGAAAACAAATCCATAGCCCCTCATCTTAGTTATGGCTCATATTCGGTACTCTCCCACGGATCAAAACATTTTTCAACAAGTAGAAGACCTTAGACGTAACAGATGAAAATGAAACTAGTACTTAAAATAGAAACTAAACTACAAACTACTAAGTGCGAGTATTTAAAAGTTATTACAGACCGAGTAATTCAACAAGTAGCAATCAAATTCCTCCCCCAAACCTAGCTAAGAGCAGATAGGAAAACTAGGAAAGTAAAGAGAAAAAAGAAAAGATACTCCCCTCTCAGTGCCGTGCTTCCATGGAAAAATGCATCTAGGATGGAGGATCGTCCGCTGGTAGAGTAAAGAAATCATCCTGGCTTCCATAGTAATGGCTCGGTCCTGTGCCAGGTGGCGGATGGAACGGTGGTTGAGGGTAGTAAGGTGGGTAATTATGTTGAGGGTAATTCAGATAACTTGCTTCCAAGAAGGAAGTTTCTTGTTGCGCTTGAAGGTAACTCAAGTACGAATTCCATTCTCTTCTTTGGCAGTTAGCGTACATCTCCTCTTGCTGCCTTATCTCTTCTTGCCGATTAGCTTGGCATTGGTCTAGGAAAGCTTGCATCTGGCTCAGATCAAAGGCTCCTTGTTGCTCGTTCCTCCTATCCCTTGCTTCCCGAACCGCTTCATGGTGTCTGGTAAACATCTGCTCGACCCTTCTTATAGTGAATGGTTCGGTTAGAGCCACGTTCCCTGCCTCTTTCATCTCCACTCCTTACTCCTTACATATCCCTGTTATCAATCCTGGGAATGGGAGATTCCTCCGGTGGTTTCCTTTAAGGGAGAGAATTTCTTCCATAATGATCTGCCCAATATCAACGTAATGTCTCGCCATTATTGAGTAGACCAACAATGCCTCCTCTGCATCAATTTTCAATTCGCGTTTCCTAGGTCTTAGATTTGAGCGCATAAACTGTACCAAAAACCTGGCATGGTCATTGAGGGTTGTCTTCGGTATCTCCCTTTGTATCTCGTCCTCCTCATAATCACTCCTCAAAAGCAGGTGGTGGATCTCATCTTTCACTTCCTCGTAGCTCAAGTCAGAGTGAGGGGGCTCCACAAGATTCAGTTTCTTGTCCTTCTCTGTTATCTCATAGAAATTGTTGATAGTCTAAGGTCCGAACGTGAACTCGACTCCCCTTATAGTGATTGGAGGTAGCTCGCTCTCATCATTCAGGTCGTCTACTTCAAGTTGGAAGAACTCCGCATAGAATTCCCTGACTATGTCGAGGTTGTAGCTATCAAGACAATTGGTAAAAGGTCCCCACCCTTGTGCGTCCAATGGCGTGAGCATCTAAGTGAAATTCTGTCTCGAGGGGAAGTTGTTTTGGATATTCCTTTCGGGGGCTACTCCTCGGTTTATGTTTAATTCTAACCACGATTGGGCTTCCTTCGAGAGTGAAGGACGAGTAGCACTCTTCCCGGGTCTTCCTCTTTTCTTGCTTGATACTCCCACTTGTGTCTTCTTCATGGTACCTAGGTTCAAAAAGTGTGTGAGATGTTATGTTTGGAGCTAAATCAATTCTAAGACTATCATGCAAATCCCATGGGGTTTCATCTCCTCCAAACCTAGTGTTTGGCACATCATGCACATCAAATCTTAGCTAGTAACAAGATCAATAGCTCTTCTAAAATGATACGAGAACTAGTCACAAAAACTCACTCTCATAAGGTGTCAAGTATCAAGTTAGAGAGCATAATGCATATGAAGAATCATCCTAAGAGCATATGACTTAGCAAGTATGTTTCCTAATCATCAATCATCAAGTAAAAACCATACGAGCATGTAATCGAAAGAGAAAGAAGTCATTAAGAGAATTTGTTTCCTTGAGGCATTTCATCAAAAACTTGGTGAGCATGAACAAAAACTCTCAATTTCTCTATCAAATTGCCAAATCTCAACCAATACAAGTGATAACATGTTATACTCTACTTGTAAGCATATATTCTCATCAACAATTAACACCCATATCAATCAAATGAAGCATATAATTGCAAAGCACCAAAGAAGCATGAAGAAAGTGCAAGCAAAGAGTTTAAGGATTTAAACTTGATAATGAAGATGAAATTGAGATGTACGATCACTTACTTGATATTGTTGATGGATGTATAAGATAAGAATGCAATGGGTAAGTGAAAATGTGAAGAATGTGAGGAAATTGGAAAAAGAATGAAGTGGGGGGGGGGGGGGGGGGGGAAAAAAAATTTTTTGGGGTTTTAAAAAGGGGAAGAGAGAGCAGCCTCACTGCTCTCTTCACGCGATGAATCGTGCATTTTCGAATCTTTTTGGATTTTTCAGAAAGCAAACATAAAAACTAAGAAATTTTGAAAATGATTTTGAAAAGTTTTTCGAAAATAATTTTAGCACGGAAAATGAGAAAAAGACGAAAATTGAGAATGCAAATGTAAATGCGTAAAAGTAAACGTGACCTTGGGTTGCCTCCCAAGAAGCGCTTGTTTTAGGTCTTATAGCTCGACCCCTGTTTTCATGATAGCTTATTTGTCGAGGGTTAGACCCTCGACCCCGTTGAAACACTTGTCCAGAAAATAAGAAAAAGACGAAAATTGAGAATGCAAGTGTAAATACATAAAAGTAAATGTGACCTTGGGTTGCCTCCCAAGAAGCGCTTGTTTTAGGTCTTATAGCTCGACCCCTGATTTCATGATGGCTTATCTGTCGAGGATTAGACCCTCGATCCCGTTGAAACACTTGTCCATCCATTCCTTTGTTGCATAGCTTGAATCTTCTATCCAACGTTTCATTTCTTCTTCCTCGATCTCATCCAGCTCCGGATCTTTGTCGACATGAAAAGTGAACTCTAAGTAGTCATTGGTTTCTTCTAGACTGTTCCATTTACCTTCATTCTTAGCAGATCCGCATTTCCAGTTATCCTCCTCCGACCCAAAGTACTCGTCGGGGGATCGATGGAAGAGTATTTTCATTCGATTATTCTCACTACAAGAAATCTGCTATATGGCGACAGAAAGGGGCGAATCCGTCGCTATTTAGTGACCAATCGGTCAACTTTAGCGACGGATAGAGCGTTTCGCTCTATCCGTCGCTAGTCCATCGTCGTATCTGTCTCTAAATTAAAGACGGATAAATCTATCCGTCTTTAATTTCGTTGACAAAAAAAAAAAAAAAAAAAGGAAAATTTAGGGATGGATAGGTTATCCGTCGCTAGATTTAGAGAAGGATAGATTTATCTGTCTCTAAATAGCGACGGATAAATCTATCCGTCGCTAATGTCCGTAGAAAACCCTAATTTATACTCCTTCCTCTTCCTCCCATCATTCACAATCACCACCACCCTTCTCTCCTTCCTCCCACCACTCCACCACCACCACTCTTCCACCACCACCACCACAACTCCACCACCACCATTCTCCACTGCACCACCACCATCCTCCACCACACCACTGCCTTCCACCCACCATTGCCTCCACCCTTCCACCACCATCCTCCACCGCACCACCACCACCCTTCCACCGCTCCTCCACCCACCACTGCCTCCACCCTTCCACCGCTCCTCCACCCACCACTGCCTTCCATCCACCACTGCCTCCACCCTTGAACCGCCTTCCACCGCTCAGTCCACCCACAACCACCATGGCACCACACACCGTCCACCCATAACCAGATCCACAACCACAACACCACCACCAGATCCACCACCATCCTCCACCCACACACCACCACCAAATCCACCACTATCCTCCACCGCACCACCACCATCACCCTCCAACCACTTCCCAGATCCGCCATCCAGCTCCGATCAAGATCTTCCCAAGCTCGGTCAAGATCCGTCCAGATCCGATCACCGATCCAATTTAGTCCATATCCGATTTACTTTAATTCTTATAATTCTATAATTTTGAATATTGTATTATATTGTATATCCGTATTATTAAATTTAGTCCAGATCCGATTTATTGTATCATTGTCGGTTTATCCGTATTGAATAAAATTGTCGGTTTATCCGTATTGAACATTGTATAAAATTGTCGATTTATTGTATCATTGTCGGTTTATCCGTATTGAACGAAATTATCGGTTTATCCGTATAAAATTGTCGGTTTATCCGTATCGAATATCTGTATAAAATTGTCGGTTTATCCGTATAATAATTAAAAAGAACAAAAAAAAAAGCTATTTAGCGACGGATAGTTACCCGTCGCTAAATAGCCCAGAATTTGGTTAAAAGGTCAACAAACTATTCGTCGCTAAATCCGTCGCTATTTAGTGACGGATAGTTTATCCGTCGTTAAACTCCTTCTGATGAACATTTTGGCGACTGGATTTTTATCCGTCGCTATGGATTTAGCGACGGATCGCTACAGTGTAGCGACGGATCTATCCGTCGCTATACGACTGTTTTTTTTTTGTAGTGTCTCCTGTCTCCCAGTATGTCTTGAACAGATTCATCGGTGCTAGCAAATCTTCAAAAGGAACCAATTCTTCTTCAGTGTCTATCCTCCAGTCTCCTGTGTCGAAATTGATCCTTGCTGCCTTTGCTTCCTCCAAAGTGTCACTCGGAATCCCCATCACTATCCGGTGATTCGATATATTCATCGAAATCCCCCTTCTTTCCACGTTGATGATGGTGTTGGTGGCGGCCATAAACGGTCTTCCCAGAAGCATGGTATCATTGTCCGGGTCTTCGCAGTTCACGATCAGATAATCACAGGAATATCGAGCCCCTCTAGTTGAGTAATCACATTATGTATCTTGCCACAAGCGGTTGTAGTAGAGCCATCGACGATCAGTGTGCCGGTTCTTGCTTCCACCATTCCTGCTAAGTTGAGTTTCTTGTAGACGGTGAGTGGCATCATATTAATGCTGGCTCCTAGATCCAGGGTTCCTGTGGCTGTTTTTCCCTTGATGACAACATTTATGTTGAAATCTCTAGGGCCGAGTTTCTTTGGTAAGACTGGTTTGGCCCATTCTTCTTCGGTAGGAGAGTCTAATTCACACCCGAATGCTGTAGGAGAAGGTTTGAGGCAGTTACCTTGCGTCCCTTCGGGGTTCCTTCGTTCAGATTCAGTACGATTTTCTCTCCCAGTTCCTGTTACCTTAGCCGCTTCAACAATCATCATAGCTTTCTCGGTGTGACCCGGCAGCTTATCTTTGTTTTGTTGCAGTTCCCCTACTTCCTTGACGATTTGACCAATCTTCAGTTCCATTCCTCTCAAGGTGTTGTCGGTTCTCCTGAAGTTAACCTCAGCCTTGGCGATAAAAGAATTGGTCCTCGCGGTAAATTCACCCAGCTGCTTCACAAATTTCCCGATATCTCCCATCTCCTTCCGTGGTGGTGTGGGGACAGGTGGCACGATGGGTGGTCTAGGTGGTATCTCGGGTGGGTTCAAGTTAGGTCCAGTACGGTAAAATAAAAGAGGGTGTTGGGGAATAAAGCTGTTTACCGGTTGGTTTCTTGGTCTCCATTTCCTCGATTCTTGCATGTAGTGTGCCTCTTCCAGTTGTGTCGGCTCCTCCGGTTCTTCATTCACATCATCCTTCCTTCCCATCCTTATCTCTATGGCTTCAATCCTCCTGTTGATCTGTTTCCAAGGAGTTTCCTCGATTGCTCCGACTTCCTTAGTAACCACCCTTCTTCCTCGTCCTTTCTGCATAGAGTTCTCACTAAGGTTCTCGGACACTTCCCAAATCCTTCTTGGGGATGCGTCTAGCAGATTTCCTTGACATGCTCTGATGTGTATCCGGAAATCTTGATTTCGTTGTAGAGACTGTAATTCCTAAATACAATCAAAAGATTAAATTTATAATTGCTAAAGCTCACTAACACAGTTTATAGCGGTAAGTTAACTCGAGATGTCGTTCTCTCGGGAATAACGCTCAATTGAACTAGAATATTAAATGGTTGATTTTCAATAAAAAGTAAATAACAGATTTTTGGTATTTTTGAATAAGTAAAATAAATACGTAAGCAAGAAAATAATTTATTAAGAATTGAAGAACTAAGAACTTATAGAGAAAAGCATGTAAGCGTTAACCTTCACTTTGATAACCGGTTTATATCAGGAATAATAGATAGCGATAGTTACGGCTGCAGAGTCACACAAGTCACATATCTTATACCAAGGCGCAATCAACAAAGATACCCCATGTAGACTATCGTCTAGCTTAAAGCTGTCACCAGTTGCTAGCTCAACATCATACCTCAGGCAGAATATCAACCTATAGACATAGCTGATACCTCCTAATCTAATGTAATGAATACTCATGTCTCGCGAAAACATAAACAAGCAAAGCATCTTTCTCAAACAACACAGATATGAACAACAATCGCATAACCAACATTGATGCTAAAACTATTCCATCATATATAAATCAAATAATCAAAGATCCCGGCTAACCTTTACACAGGTAAATTAGCCTGACATAACTGAAAGTAAATAAACAGAAAACTAAATTGAAATCATGTTTGAAACAACTAAACCATAAGAAGATGGCGAGTGTTGACCCTCTGCTTCTCCTCTTCGATTCCTCCTTGCTTGATCAATCTTGATGGCTTCCTTGGTTGCTTGTTGACGGCTAGGGTTTTGGGGTTTCACTTCCCCAAGGACTGTATGTCTCTCACGAGAGATGCCTTGTGAGCATGAGTTGTTTCTGAGACCCCTGATGTGTTATTTATAGGCGAAATCTCGAGCTCAAACAACCATTAGTGAATAAGGAAGGTTTAGGAAGACGGGCCCTAGCTTGAAAGGCCAGCAAAATTGACCAGAAGCAAAACAACAGGTCAACTGCGGTCGTCTGTGGACCGCAGTGACCCTACTGCGGTCCCCTGGTGGCCGCCAAGTGCAATATCTTCAGCTTCGAATCTATTTTTCTCGTTCTTCAATTCCAGGCTTCGTAACTTCGTTTTCTCGGAAAGTGGTCTTCTACAAAGTTGTAGCATCTTCAATTATCTTCGCATCGGTTGGTCGCATGACATGTTTTGACTCCTCGAACTCCGTGCAACGGTCAATCCAACGTATTTGCTTCCTCATCTCGATTTGGCACAATTATGCTGTTTTGGTGCCTGAAATCGTACAAATCCTAAAAAATGCGATCATGACTTACATAAAACACGCAAAGTTGGTATTTGACCATAAAACGATATAAATATTGAATCTAAGGCAAAAAGAGGGTCTAAAAGCATGCTATATCGCACATTTCGTTGTCACATCACACCCCCAAACAAGTTTCTTGCTCATCCTTGAGCAAGGCAAAAATGATAAAAAGTGGCAAAGAAATGATGCTAAACTCAACACTTCAATTTAAAACTTTCCCAGGATGAAATTTTCAAAATCAACCCCGTTTAACAGCTAAGTCAGACATCGGAGATCATGAAGCCTGCAGACAAAAATGAACATCGATCTATATCGTCGAGTTCCCAAATAACAAGATCAATCATAATTCACATAAGAACCTTATGGCATGCGACTCATGCTTCCCTTCAAAAAGTAATTTACTGTATACATAGACTTCTGAGGCAATTGGAATTTAGACTAGAAAAAGGATTAAGGTAGGTGATGTGCTCAAATTAATACTTCGAAAAATAAGTAGTAAGCAGCTGTTGTAGACCGACAAAGCTAAACCACAGAGTTGTTCGCTAAGGAATTAATTAAGCTACATAGCAGTGAGAGTAAACAGATACTTGCGAGTAACAATTTGATTGATAGTTTGGTTGTACTTCTAACTAGTTTAACTAAAGCTAAGATTATGATTAACAATGAGAGAAGGATGAATACAGTAGCAAGATCCAATTATGCTAATTCGGACTAGGGATAACACTCATATTTATCACACGGTCGTTGTACAGTAAATCAATCAATTCAATTCAACCAATTGTTCTTAGAAAATATTATACTGGTGAAATCGTGAGTCGTCAATTCACGATCCTTAAACAGGAACAATTTAGAGAATTTAATACGGACTTATCGAATTGAAGGTTTTTACGAAGATTTTATACGAGACTACCTATATGAGTGCTTTGATAAACCCTAGAACGAATATGCATAATCTTCACATACTACTGTATTCAAAGGTGTTTAACTACTCATAATTGATGATTGCATGCAAGAATTCATGGTAATAATCATGTGAAACATAGATGAAAAACTCACACGCAATAACATACAATTCAATCGATAAGATAAAGAATGAATTGTAAAGAACAAAGCAATGGAGAAATCAATACCAATAATCTTGATGAATAAAATCAATCAATAACCAAGCTCCAAAGATGTCTCAATGCCAATGTGTGTATCTTGGAGCTTTTTTCAAAACTAGGTTAAAAGAAGTATGCAAGAAAAGAATCAAAATTCTAATCTAATAAGGAAAACAAAACTAATTCTGCGTCTCTCGCCGCGGCGAGCCTTCTTAATCACAATATATAAAGCTCTGTTAGGAATATCTGTTTAGATTTTGATCAGCAACCTAATGACTTATCTTAGCTCAGAAAGGTGGTTAGTACTCTTGGTTCACTTGAACACTGTAAAAGAGGAAAATCACTAAGTATGATAGTCTAGCAAATCTTGTATAGGATGTTAGGTCTCTTAATGTAATTTTTATTTTCTGAAGAAGACCAAGAAGAAGGCATCCGACAGGAGAAGCTCAACTTTGAAATGAAGTTTTGAAGACTGCACAAGATTGCTGAAAGACAAAGGTTATCAGATACCGATGTCCAGATATCTTGAAGAAACAAGTGTTTCAATAAACAAGTGTTGCAATAGATATCTGAGAATACAAGGTTTCTGAACGAGGAAAAGTGCCCACAGATATCTACACTCAGATACCTTGGATAAAGATTATGATTTCGGAAAACAATATATTTTTAACAAGTGATATCTGGAGTTCTAATAGTCTCTGGAAAAGGATGTGCAAAGCTTCAGAAAGCATGCATAGTTCCGTTGGCACTACAGGACAAAGTATAGTACAGTGCATTATATGCGCGGACAGAAATGTCATAACAAAAACGTTAGTCTCTGAAGAAGAAGATAAACATGCAACAGTACTATACTCAGATATCAATAGTTTGAATTTGATTTAAGCCTAACGGATACTATTCAAACGGTACTCAAATTCATCTATAAATATCGACACTTAGAATGCTTGAGAACACACACACACAGAACTTACACTAAGAACACTGAATACTCACACAAGCTCTCTCAAGCTTACTACTTACCTTCAAGCTTTCTGTTGCGACCAAAGCTCTTGATTCTAAGTAGCACAAAAGTTCTAAGTGTCCTGATCCTTAACAAGCATTGTTATTTGTGAAGAAGTTGAATTAAGATTTCATATATGAGATTCATTCTCTTGAACACTTATCATAGACTTGGGTCAGTAAAGAACAAGATACCATACATTGAAAAGTGTATTAAATATACTTGATTCATAGAGCTATCTGCATAACTGAACAAGTTATTAAAGAAGCTCACCTGACAAACTACTACCAACACTTTAATCGGCGTGGAGTACAGGAAGTACTTAGTTTGGGAAACTAAGGAATAACTCCAAGGTTACTGAGCATAGGAAGTACTTAGTTTGGAAAACTAAGGAATAGCTCAAAAGGTTTCTGAGTACAAAAAGTACTTGGCTGAGAAAGCCGGGGAATAACTCAGGGGGAACACTTGGTTGGGAACCTAGTGTATTTAGGAATCGAGAGAAGATACTTGTAAGGTTACCTCAATTATCTGTCTTAGTGGATTCTAGGTCTGAGAAAGGCCGAAGTGGATTAGTTGAAGGATTACGCCACCTTTAGATACCACTAGAAAGACTTGTGTTATTTATTTTCTGCAATTTATTACTTGCTTTATTTACCTTGCTAAGTATTTACACATATCTTGCTAAGCACGTGCACTTATCACAAAAAGTCTTTTGCTCTCTGAAAATAAGTATCAGATATCTTCACGGATATCTGAGAAATTGTGTTTATCGACAAAAGTTTGAAAAAGACTATTCACACTCCCCCCTCTAGTCTTTTACTTTGCCGTTATCTGGACCAACAAGTGGTATCAGAGCAGGAGGTTCCCAATCCTTCTGCACTGAACCTAGATCCCAGATAAGTGCCCTCTAACTGCTTTTCACATACACTTGATTTGTTTGTTTAGTATGTTTGCTGCAGGATGTCTTTAAGTGACGCCCCAATTCTCAAGCCAGATAATTATGAGAAATGGAAGAACAACATGATGCTCCACCTAGAAGCCTTCAGTGACCAAATGATCGACGTGGTAAAGAATGGCCCCATAGTCATTCAACAACTCAAGCAGGTCATGGAGGTTTCTAATGGTAGAGACAGAGAACAAAATGATGGGTCTTCATAGACAGATGCGTCAACCAGTAGGAGACCTACCAGTCAAGTTATTTACAAGCCAAAGCCCAGAGAGCTCTGGACATCGGAAGATGCCAAGAGAAATCAACTGGATGGTCAGGCTCGCAATATCATCATACATTCTACTCCAGAGCACATACAATGTAAACTGTGGGGGTGCAAAAACGGCAAAAGTGGCCTGGCAAATGATTGAAGAAATCTGTGTCGGCGCTGAGAAAACGAAGGAAAATAAGTTCGAAGTTTTGAAGCTCAAATTCCAAAACATTAAACAAGGTCCCACAGAGACTCTTGAAGAACTAGATTTCCGGTTTACAACACTCATGAGTGACATGGCTGCAGTTGGTGAAAGTAATAGATATACCCAACCAGAAAAGATTAAGACTATTGTGAGAAGTCTAAATCATAACTAGGAGCATAAAAAGTTTTTCTACTTTAACCAAGGAATGCCAAATATCACTCCAGTGGAACTTTTCTCTCACTTTGCCACTGTTGACTATGAGACAACTTAAAGAGAACAAACAACTGAAAAGTTGCAGAATGTTGCTCTAGTTGCCCAAGGAAATTCTGAAAAGAAGGAAGGCAAGGAGGTGACTGAGGATGCTCTTGCTGTAAAGCAAATGAGAAAATATGTCAGTCGAGAGATTGAGAGAAGAAAAGCCAAAGAGATGCTGAAAAAGCATCTAGGCTCAAACTATCACGAGTACAGACATATGCAACTGTCAAGCTCGCTGAACAAGCCAGCTCATAAAGCATCTAGTACTGAGGAAGCAGAAATCGGAAACGATATTTGTTTCTATTGTCAGAAACCTGGTCATTTCAAGAAGGATTGCCCTGCCTTCAACAAACTAAAGACAGGTGACAAGAAACATAGAAGAAACTTCAAGAGAAGTCAGAGAGCTATACTCACTGAAGAAAGGAAAAAGATTCAACTCCAACTGGATGCTCTAGACATTGAGTCTGATTCTGAGGATGAAAACTCAGATGATTCCACACTGCCTTCTCGAGAAATGTGCGGTGTTTCTCATGAAGTGATTGACTTTGGTCAAAAGAAGAAAGAAGTGTGTGGAGTGGCTGAAGAAATCTTTCCAGATATCTCCAACATTGAACCTGTCTAATGGCTGATGAGGTAACACATACTTCTTGTTATACATACGAAAGTGACGAGGAAGGAATTAAAGATCTGGAACATCTCAGAAGAGAACTTGATCTCTACGAAAGAGAATTTCTGATGGTACGAGCTAGAGCCGAAATCCTTGAAGAAGAAAAGAATTCTCTTGTAAAGGAAAATTCACAATTACTCAAGATATCTGAGAAAAAGGATGATGAAAATGCATTTCTCAAGGCTCAGATATCTGAGACAGAAAAGTCACATAAAGAAGCATTGGCCAAACTTCAAAAGAAATGTGAAGATCTTCTTTCTGAGAATGAAGAACTCAAAAAGAAAGAACTATCTTTTCAATCTTATGCCAAAGCTAGTGATACTCTTACTGAAGTACAATCTTATTTAAGAAATCCTTCAGAAAAGAGAGGACTTGGGCTGGAGACACAAACAGATAGTTCTACCACTCTGAATAAGAGTGATGAAAGAAGAACATTTGTCAGTACTCAGCAAGGTGGTTCCCAAACAACCTATAGCATTGGTCAGAAAGCTAAGGTTGTTGACAAAGGAAAGGCAGTTGCGACCAAACCTTTGTGGGAAAAACAAGTCCCAAGGAAAATTGTTGGGAATGTTTCTGAAAAGAAACATAACACTGAAAAGTGTAATCACCCACATTGCTATGTCTCTCAGAAAGGAAGAATTGCAGGAGCTGGCAAATTCTCCTATGTCACGTTTTCTGAAAAGAAACTAGACGTTCCAGAGACTAACAAAGATGCTGAGATGAGAACTCAGATCGCACCAGGCGCTCAAAATGGCATTGGCTATAAAGCCATCGGGAAACAACTTGCTCGTGAGTATAAACAAGAGCAAGAACGATGGTTAAAGGCTAGAATTGTTCACGGAAATTATCAGAAGTGGAAAATGAGTCAAGCCACTGAAAATCTGAATGCCAGGGCTAGAAGAAATCTGGCTAGGAAAGCTAAGTTTGCTGAGAAGCAGACTCAGAAACCTGACAGGTATCTGATAGCACCAAATGGAGCACCAAGGAACACACCAAGGAAGAAAATAGTTCTCAATAACAATGATACTAATCATTTAACTAGAATTCCTCCTTATGTTCCTATTAGACAAAAGAATGTTCCTAAGAAATTCATTCAAAAATGGATTCCTACTGGAAGATTCTTTAGTCCAGATGGTTCCATTGTTGGTATGAGAACCTAATCTCTTGTTTCCTGTCTTGTGCAGAACACTCTAAAGACCAATCCAAAGTTGCATTTTGATAGCGGATGTGGGAAGCACATGACAGGAGACAAAGCAAATCTGATTAACTACAGAAAATGCGATGATGGACCAATTATTAGATTTGTTGGAGGAGATGAAAATCCAACCATAGGATTTGGCAATCTGAAGTTTGGAGCCCTTACAATCTCTGAAGTACTACATGTAAAGGGATTGAAATATAATCTCCTAAGCATGAGTCAACTAGTAAACAAAGGGTATACTGTCAAGATCAAGTCAAAACTATGCAAAGTGATTGACAATGAGTCAAAGCAGACAGTCTTGGTTGCTAGGCGAAAAGGAAATCTTTATGTTGCTGATTGGGCATCCGCCACAACTGAAGAATGTCTCATGGTGAGTCAGTTTGGCCACACTGAAGAAAATTGGCTATGGCATAAGAGAATGAGTCACTTGAATTTCAAAACTCTGAACAAGCTAGCGAAGAAAGAATTGGTGGTTGGTTTACCCAAAATGGCATATAGAAAGGATGGTATATGCTCAGCTTGCCAAATGGGAAAACAATCCAAAACATCTTTCAAGTCTAAAACTAGACACTCCAGTGAAAGGCCACTATAAATGTTACATATGGATCTTTTTGAATCCTCTGTAACTAGCTATGCAGGAAAGAAGTATGGTCTGGTTGTTGTTGATGATTACTCAAGATTCACTTGGGTTGTATTTCTCAAACAAAAATCTGATGCAAGGGTTGAAATACCCAACTTGCTGAATAAGCTTGAAGTCATGAAAAATGACAAGGTATCTCAGAATCGAATAGACCATGATGCGAAGTTTGTGAACCAAAGACATAAAAGAGTTTTGTACCTGCAAAGGTATACAACATCAACTATCTTCCGTAAGAACACCACAACAAAATGGTGTTGCTGAAAGGAAGAATAGGACCTTGAAAGAAGCGGCAAGAACAATGCTCGCTGACACTGAAATAAGTGAAATCTATTGGGTTGAAGCTGTAAACTCAGCCTGGTACACTCAAAATAGATGTCTGATTAACAAGCACCATGACAAAACTCCTTATGAGCTTTTGATTGGTAGACCCCCTAGTATCAAGCATCTAAGGGTGTTTGGTTGCAGATGTTTCGTTCTTAACAATGGAAAAGAGTACTTGAGAACATTTCAACCAAAGGCAGATGAAGGAGTATTTCTTGGTTATTCTCTGAATAGCAAAGCCTATAGAATCTACAACAAAAGAACGCAAAAGATTGAAGAATCTGTTCATGTAGTTTTCTACGAAAGAAACAAGAAAATACCCTTAAATGATGATCTCTCAGATAGGTTCAAAGAACTGATGATTAAAGATTCTGAAGAAGAATCCTCAAAAGGAAACAATTCTATCATTCACTTAGAGGATGAATCTGACGATGAAAAGCAACCATTGCTTAGCAACAAGCAGATGACTCTAAGACATGATGAAGAATTTCCTATGAGAATTCCAGAAATGGAACAGGTTACTGAGAACCTTCATCATAAAGAGGTTTCTGAGAATGAGATTGCTGAAAATCAAATTCTAGATATCTCTAACACTGAAAAAGTGTCAGATATCCATGACATTTCCCATGTGTCAGATATCTCAGATACTGCACAAGTATCCCATCAAAATCATATTGATTCACATTCAGATCAAAATGATATTGATCCTACTAGTTCAAAACCCATGATGAAATGGATAAGAAATCATCCTGCCAAGGATGTGATCGGTCCTTTAGATCAAGGTGTTAGAACTAGAAGAGCAATCGCTGAAAATGCAAATTGTCTCTATGGATGTTTCATCTCAAATATTGAACCTAAAACTATAGAAGAAGCATTAAAGGATCAAGATTGGATCTCTGCAATGCAAGAAGAGTTGGATCAATTTGAGAGAAACAAAGTCTGGAAACTGGTTCCATTTGTTGACGGAATATCTGTAATTGGAACCAAGTGGGTTTTCAGAAACAAAATGAATGAGTCTGGTGAAATAACCAGAAACAAAGCAAGGCTGGTTGCCAAGGGATTCACCCAGACTGAAGGACTAGATTTTGATGAATCTTATGCACCAGTTGCAAGATTGGATTTAATAAGACTCTTTCTAGCCTTTGCAGCTCATAATGACTTTACAGTTTATCAAATGGATGTCAATAGTGCATTCCTAAATGGTGAACTTGCTGAGGAAGTCTATGTTGAGCAACCACCAGGCTTTGAAGTTTCCTCAGAAAGTAGGATGGTCTATAAGCTTCAGAAAGCTCTGTATGGACTAAAACAAGCTCCAAGAGCATGGTATGATACATTGGCCAGATACCTACTAGAAAGTGGTTTCAAGAAAGGAGATGTTGATAAAACACTCTTCACATTGAACCATGATGGGAAAATACTTTTAATTCAAGTATATGTTGATGACATTATATTTGGATTTAAAGACAAGCAACTTTGTGAAGACTTTGCTGAACTCATGAAATGCAAATTTGAGATGAGCATGATGGGAGAATTGAATTACTTCCTAGGGCTGCAAGTCAAGCAACTCAATGATGGAATATTCATTAGTCAAACAAAGTATGCAAAGGACATGCTCAACAAGTTTAATCTAAAGCCTTCTGAAAAGAATGCTAAGATACCTATGAGCATTGGAACCAAAATGACCTATACTGAATCTAACAAGAGTGTTGAAGAACACAAGTATAGGAAATTGATTGGGTCTCTATTGTACCTCACTGCAAGTAGACCTGATATTCAATATGCAGTTGGAGTGTGTGCTAGATTTCAGACAAATCCAATGCAAACACACTACAGCATTGCTATGAAAATATTAAGGTATGTAAAGGGTATTGTAGAAGTTGAATTGTGGTATCCAAAAGACAGTGGATTGAGTTTGGTTGGCTATTCGGATGCTGACTATGCCGGATCATTGCTTGATAGAAAAATCACCTCAGGAACTTGTCAATTTCTTGGTGCCAGATTGATATCATGGTTCAGCAAGAAACAAAACTCAATTGCTACATCTACCACAGAGGCTGAATATATTGCTGCTGGGTGTTGTGCTTCAAAAATATTGTGGATACAACAACAACTCAGAGACTATGGACTCAATGAAGAGAAAACTCCTATTTTCTGTGACAACACAAGTGCTATTGCCATAACTTAGAATCCTAAGTTCCATGCAAGAACAAAGCACATTGATGTTAGACACCACTTCATTAGAGACCATGTTGAAAGGCAATATAGAGATACTCAAGATTGGCACTGAAGAACAATTTGCAGATATCTTCACTAAGCCACTACAAGAAAGTAGATTCTTAGCCTTAAGAGATAGTCTTGGACTAAAGGAGCTACCAAAGAACTGAAAAACTTCAGATATCTGAAGAAGATATCAAAGGAGGGAAAAGAGGAATCTGGAACGGGTATCCAGAAAACAAGGTATCTGAAACGAGTATCCAGAAAAGAGGAATCTGGAACGGGTATCCAGAAACCAAAGGCTAAAGGGTAAAATTGCTATTTGAATATTTCTGAGACAGGCACTCAGATATCTAGATCACTCAGTGAGGGGGAACACAAAAGAGAATAGTACAACTGTCTGCAGTCAACTACTCTCTTGAAATTTGTATTATTTCTATCTTTGTGTAAAACTTGGACAGATACTAAGTGTGAGATAGACTCAGATGCAAACAGTGTTCTAAGTCACACAGAAATGTGATTCAGATAGAAAATCGCCAAAATTCATTAATTGGGCACAATTACAACTGCTGATTGTGATCATTGCTGAAGAAGCAATATTGACCCTTGATGAAATAGGCGTTTGATCTTAACGGACGAAATTATTTCTCTGTAAAATAGTGGACTGTAAAAACTCAGACGTGGCCCACTAAGCATTGAATATCAAACAAACCTTTACCCATGCCTATCTGCAAGTACACAGATACTTACACACAAAATTAATTTGTATGTATATGTCTGTTGAGATTACATTGCTATATATATAGGATTTTGGCAAAAGAATTCACTTTCGCCTAATCCAACATTCAGACTTGCACAAGAATAGCAAAAACATTTCTTCAACTTCTCTGCAAATCTCTGTTCCTCAATTAGTTTTTCTGCAAAGAATCACTAATCTCTGGCCCTAATCTCTTTCAGACTTTCGAAAACTTACACTATATAAAGAGATGGCTCCAAAACATGCTTCTACCCAGAAATCCCAATCTACTACCACTGGTACTGCTGAAAAGGAAGCACCAGAATTGGTAGTTGTAAACAATCGGTTGGTAGGAGACTTTAATCCTGATCATTGGACTTCAAATCACAGGATGATTTGGGGTGGTTCCATGATTGAGGAATACCTCACGGCTGCAATTGAAAACCAAGCCGATAGGAAGCTAATTCTTGACATGCTTGAAAAGGCACAAATCAAGGGTTTCCTGTTTGCTACTCCCAGTAGAGTTTCTTCACTAGATGTGTTAGAATTCTACAACAACTCCAGGATTATTTCCTGTGTTTTCAATCAACCTTTGGTGTCTATCAAAACAAAGGTCCAAGGAAAGGAAATCTTTGTGGACTTAACAACTTTCTGTAAGTTGTTTGAACTTCAAAATCTTGGAAAGGATTTTGAAATAAACACCAAGGATGATGATCTCCTTGAAGGTGTAAAGCATTGTCTGATGGCGTGTGATCTTGAAAAACCAGATACACCCACTGATTTCAAACTTGCTGACATCAGAACCAGACATCTGTTGGTTCACTGGGATGTGTTGGCATGCATTCTTCACAGATGCTTTGATGGTCTACAAGGAGGTGCTGACCAGATAAGCCAAGAACGCTGGATGATGATGTTCTTGTTGCAACAACAAGTCAAAAGGCTGGAAAACCCTTTCAGCTGGGGAAAGTATGCCTTTATGAAGTTTGTGAAGAAGATTCAAGGCTTTGAGCCCAAAATCGTTAAGGGACTTTCTGAGCCAAAAGCCACAGTAAGCTATGGATTGAAAATATGCTACTTACTGGAGTGCCATGTCATTGAGCTCAGAGAGACGGAAGACATTGTCAACAATAACCTACTCTACAAATATGAGCATACGAACATGATGAAAAAGGTTACTGGATCTCAGAAAGGTTCCAAGAAGTGAAAATCTGGAGAGATATCTGAAGGAAAAGTTGCGACCAAAAAGCCCAGAACTTCACGAAAGAAGTCTGCTGGCAAATTAGAAGACACACCCATTGTGGTTGTCGACTCTCAGATATCTGCCGCCACTACAGATGAACTCATCAATGCTGCAAAAGATACAACTGCTGATGAACTCATCAATGCTGCTAAGGAGAGCCTTGCTGATGAACTCATCAATGCTGCTAATGAGAATAGTGGTAGGTACCAAGTCCTATCTGCAGAAACCGCAGGGATTATGGACCAATAAGTTCCTAATGCTGATGAGAGCTCTGATGATGAAGATGAAGAATTAATCATCTCTCAAGTCCTAGAGAAATCAAAAAGGGCTAAGGTTACTGAAAAAGTAACAAGTGTAGAGGTATCTGAAGAAGAACCTACACCACAGGTTGCTGAACAAGCACCTGTTTCAAAGGTTGCTGAAGAAGCAACTGTGTCCAAAGTCACTGGACAAAACACACCATCAAAGTAAGTAACACTTAAGCATATTGAAGATGCTCTGATGAGTGGCAACTTAGTGTTGGAGGATACTGCCATTGCCTCAACATTCAAAAGTCTATCTCAAGCAGATCTGGATAGGCCCCATACAGCATCACCTTCTTCATCCAGATCAGAATCACCACAACAACCACAACAGCCAATAGTGGATGCTGTTGAGATGATACTTGAGTTACAACATGAGATACCAGCATCTTTCCTTCAAGAAAATTTCAGAAAGAACGGGTTCCTAACTCAATAAGAGGGATCAAACCGAGGCATCGCCGTAATGATCAACTGGGGATGCAACTGAGTTGCACACTCAGGAAAGGTCTGAAGTACCTGAAACTTCAAACAAAGAAGCTGAAATGGAACAACAGGACCAATGCATGGAAGAGTCACAAGTTTCAGAGACCAATCCGCCTGACACTGCTCAGGTAGCTGAATGGTTTAACTCTCTACTTGTGATATTTTTGTGTTTGTTAAATCTTGTTATTTAATGAAATTTCTTTGTTACAGGCTGAATTAGAAACACAAGAACAAGAGGAAGCTGGAAAGCTTGCCTCAGAATCTGAGAAGGAGGCTTCCATAGCCTCACCACTTAAGGAACATGAGCCTGTCTCACAGGTAGAAGATAGTTCCTTAAGATTTAACATCTCGGATATGTGCTTTACTAATAGGGCAAATTTCTTATGGTACCCCTTAAATTGGTGGCAATAACAGATTCACCCCTTCTATTCGAACAATAACAGTTGCATCCAAAATTTTGTACTGAGGGAATTTCGATATTACAGATAGACCCAAAAGTCAAACCTTGTGATGACATGGCTCTGGCGTTTGCTGATGTGTCATATGAAGTTGGAAATAATAACGAAATTGCCATTGAATTAATTGATTTTAGACTTTCTTTATTTCTTTTTCTCTATTTTCTTTTGTTTTTGATTTTCTTTTTTCCTCACTTATTTAGTCACTAAAAGTTACTGGACTTGGATGTAATTAATGTAAACAAATTTGGGGAAGTTGATGTAATTGGGGGTCAAATAAATATCCAAAATTTTTTTGGGCCCAACTAGTTATTATCCATTTTTTTTAATGTTCAATTTAGTCCCAATAACTTTTTTAATTTTGCAATTAAGTTTGTTAAATTTTCAATTGTAAGGGTTTTGAGTTTCCAAAAGTTCAAATTTAGTCCCTGAAACTATGAACCGAATCCAAATAACAATCAAATCATCACAAATTCAACGAAGAAGATGATCGGAGTCAGTAACAGACTCGGTGGAGTTGCAGCCCACCGAGTCATAAAGTCTGATCGAGGCAAAGCTCCGCCGAGCTTTGTATCACAGCTCCGACTCGAGCTTTTGTAGCTCCAATGGAGCCGACCGAGTCAGTATCAAAAGCTCCAATGAGTCAGTATTACAACTCCGGTGGAGTCAGAATTGCAGCCCACCGAGTCAAAAGCTCATCGAGCTGCAAAGCTCAAATGAGCTTTGTATTCTGATCGAGCTACAAAAGCTCCAGCCGTATTTCCTCATTTTAAATCCTTTGCAGCTCCACCGGAGCTGTTAAAATATCCGACTGGAGCTGCAAAATCTCCATTCGGAGCTATTAAAAGCTTCGATTGGGGCTCTCGGTAGCCCCAATCGGAGCATCCCAATCGAATTAACCGGTGCCGGAATTTATATAGTATAGAGGGAAAAGAAGAACATGATTATTGTTGGTGTTCTTGCAAGAATGGAAGGGAAGAAGAAGAACGGAAGTGAAGAAGATGAGTAAGAAGATGGTTTTTTTTTCCTTTTACCTTTTATTTAATCAACAAAACTATTTCATTTTTTTTGCTTTTCTTTAATAGTTAAGAGTAAATAATTCCAACATGTCAAGAGAGAGAAGGAAATTGTCAGGAGAGAGAAATCGATTTTGGTTTTGGTCAACTCTAGGGGGGTATTTGTTATTGTTTGAATAGAAGGGGCCAATCTGTTTAGGGGGTCAATTTAAGGGGTACCATTTGTAATTTTCTCTTACTAATACTATAGGCTCCAACTGAGAAGAAAAATGAAGAGACTGGAAAGTCTATCTCTTCAGAGAAGAATCCAGAGACTTCCAAGGTCTCTGAGGAACAAGTATCTGAACCTTCTGCAGAGAAGATATTTCATTCAGATACCTATATTCTTCAAAGAGTAAATCTCTGATTATTTTTCTCAAACTAACACGTTCTACTTAACAGGTTAAAAAAGAAGTAGAAGTTGCTGGGGAGTTGCCCGCTCAATCCCCACAACAAATGGAAATTGACGAGGCATCAAAGCCTTCATCACAAGAAAAACTTCCAGATCGCACAAGTCTCGAGACAAAGTATCGAGCCTCCAAGAAGGAGGTAATTGACCTCTCAGATAACTGATTTGTCAATAAAATTTTTATTGATAAATTTTCCTAAGTGTTATGTTTCTAATCTCAGGTTCAAGCAGAAAGAAAGATAACTGAGGATCAGCCTTCCCAGTCTCCTCCTCATATCCAGATATCTGAGGCACCTGGAACCTCAGTAGTCAAGTCATCTGAGCCTGTCACACAGGTAACTCAGATACCTTTCTACTCTAAAGCCCAGATATCTACTATAGTTTTGAAATTAATTTAGAACACTATCTTTCAGGCTCAAACAAGTGCCACTAAGGTCCCTGTTGATGAGAAAGAGGACCTACTTCCTTTCTTCAAGGAACACAATTTACCAAAGCATCTGAAATGCTTCAAGAAATGGCAAAGTCTGGCGTCGATCTATCTGAGATCTTAAAGGTGACTGATCACCACACCAGGAGAACACGTGCCCTTGACTTGGAAAACTACGTCCATGCCATGTTCCCCACTGAACAATATTCTTTCGGAACATTGATGGATAAGGATTTTGTCAAGGAAGTGGCCAGAAAGCTGATCCAAGCTTTCACCCAAGCAGATGGTCAAACTATTTTTCCCCAGACTCTACAGTTCATACCCTCTGAACAAGAGGAAGTTAATGGGCGAACGGTCACTATTCCAGAAGTGATCAACATGGTCTCTGAAGATGAAGAAGAGAAGGAGATTGATGAGAATAATTATGAAGATCCTCCTTCTGACCATCACAAGGATGAGGATGACAAAAAGGATGATGATGATGACCCTGCACCAGGGACAGGAGGGATTCCACAAGGAAACAATGCCTCAGCTGCTGAAAAGCACACTGAGAGGACATCACAACAATCCCCTCCTCCATCTCCTCAGAAATCTACCCATCCATCTTCCCAACAAAAGGACACTATTGAACAAGTAGTTGAGCACTCTGAGGAAAACACTCAGAAAATAGTGGATGCACAAACCAGAGTTGCTCAACTCAAACAATTGTTGGAAGAAGAACAACAGCTAAATCTTCAACTGCAAGAAAAGATAGCTGAATCCAGAGTCAAGCTAGATAAACTTGAAGAACAAACACGCAAAGAGATGCAAGCTTACTCTGAGATTAAAGAGCTCCGGGACGCTGTTGATTATATTGCTAAGGAGGTAGATGCTGATCAAGTATCTGAAGAAAAGCATGATGCTAAGGCTGCATCTTCACCAAAGAAACCATCCTCCAAAGGCAAGAAACCCATATCTGAGATGGTTGCCGCCTTCAGAAACCTTGATGAAGAAGTGCAAGAGGATGAAGATCACTGGGCTGATGACTCAGATGATGAAGAAGATAAGACATTGGCATAACACCGCAATGAACACTTAGCGGTTTCTCATCTGAAAAGGAAGCTAATTGCTCTTGGAGTATTCAACAAACTGCCAAATGTCCACTCCCAAGAATACATGAATAGATACCAAGTTTTGGCACATCTTAAAAAGGAGTTGTCTTCACAAAACAAAGACGTAATTGCCTCCGTCCCCTCAGAAATGAAGAAATTCACTGAGCTCATCACTCAGAGAACAACCAGTATGGTCCTTGCTTAGAAGGATCTGGGAATGGTAAGGGACGATGATGTGTCATTAGCTGAAAAAGCTTTTCATGAGGCAAGTTACACTGCTGGAAAGGCAGATGCCATACTAAGCCCATTGGCAGAGCTCACTGATAAGGAAAATGGACTTATCAAACAAAATCAGGAGCTCAAGGCTGAACTTCAGAAGTTGGTTACTGCCTACAATTACTTGCAAGGGAATTTTGAGTCTCTCTCAGAATCCTTTGTGGTACTTAGTCAGTCAACAATGACTAAGGGGGAAAGATTTGGACCTCAAGGTCAGGGGGAAGGAAAGAAGAAATCTAGAGTTGGTGCTGCTCAGAAAGGAAGAGGAAACAAGAAAACTTTCCAGCCACCACTCAGAATAAATGAGCCCTCATCTAATCAAGCTGCTTTGCAAATAGTAGCTACTTCCCAGTAGCCAACTGAAGAAATAACAAGGGTAACAAGGGCCATGGCAAAAAGACCTCCAAGGAGTACCAAGGCTCCAAGGAGAAGACAACTAAGAGGGATTGATGAGTCTTCTGAAGAAGAAGGCCAAATCAAATCCCAGGGCAATGAAGAAGGCTGCAAAACATTCACAAGAATTAATCTTGATGATGATGATGAAGAGACTGATGAAGATGAAGCTCCTCTTCACGGAAAAAGAAGAAAGGTTGATAGCCTATCTGAGCCCATAGCTGCAAAGCCTTTGGCAGCTAAAACACCCTCTGGAAATACCAAGTCAATCCAGGGTAGTTCTTCAAGCAATCCCCCAAGGGAGAATTCAAGACAAAGGAGGAACAGGCTGAGAGCTGAACAAAGAAAACTTCAACTACCACTCAGGCCTGAAGAAGCCAAGATAGAGTATGTGAAGACCAACAATGACTCCTCTGTCTACAGGTGCATTAATCAGAAGAATGGCTACTGGATTTTGGAACACAAGCACTTACTGGTAAATGAAAGATTTCCAGAACCAATCCATAAACAGCTCATGGCATGGAGAAAAGACAAGGCAATCTTGATTAACACCAACCACATCAAAGCCTGGTTGGATTTTGAAGTAATCAAGAGAATAGAAGCCATGAAGAAGGACCTCTCTGATGAATGTCCTTATGGAAAGCCAGATGATGTGCACAGAATTCCCAACATCACTGGAACAGGCACAAGATCAAGACTTGCTGTTGAACCCTATGAGTCATTCTACTTGACTGAAGATCAATACAAGGGTGACATCAGATATCTGAAGATCATATATGAATACTTCAAGCTATCAAATATCAGAATCGAGCATGCCTGGAAGTGGGAAAAGTATCTGTGGGTCAAACACTTTGCCAAGAAGAATCCTACCAAAACCTACAAGGAAGTCTGTGGATTTACCAGAGACACAGAGATGATTGTCAGAACTCTTCTCTATGACTACTCTGATGATATCAAAAGGTTTGGTGATAGGAAATGTGCAGATTGATCCATGGAACTGCTTTTGAAGACTTGAAGTGTTGAAGACTTGAAGACTAGTTTATTAGGATGTCTACTTGGAGCTTGGTTACTCCTGTTGTCCTAAGTTACTATGTATTTTGTATCTTGCTGACTGAGCTGAAGTGTATTTTATGTATTAAAGTTATCTGTGAACTTTCTTTGTAACATATCTGATGAACCTATTCTCAGATATCAATTTATAAAAGGATAAATTGTCAGCAAAGATCACACCTTGTGATTTGGTTGATGTTTACTTTATGCACTTAATTAAAAGAATTGAAAGATCTTATGAATTGATTAAGTGGTGGATTGTTTCCTCATCTAGATTTGTAATAGGTCAGATAGTCATCGTTGACTGATCAAAAAGGGGGAAATTTGTTAGAAATATCTGTTTAGATTTTGATCAGCAACCTAATGACTTATCTTAGCTCATAAAGGTGGTTAGTACTCTTGGTTCACTTGAACACTGTAAAAGAGGAAAATCACTATGTATGATAGTCTAGCAAATCTTCAATAGGATGTTAGGTCTCTGAATGTAATTTTTATTTTCTGAAGAAGACCAAGAAGAAGGCATCCAGCAGGAGAAGCTCAACTTTAAAATGAAGTTTTGAAGACTGCACAAGATTGCTGAAAGACAAAGGTTATCAGATACCGATGTCCAGATATCTTGAAGAAACAAGTGTTTCAATAAACAAGTGTTGCAAAAGATATCTGAGAATACAAGGTTTCTGAACGAGGAAAAGTGCCCACAGATATCTACACTCAAATACCTTGGATAAAGATTATGTTTCTAGGAAACAATATATTTTTAACAAGTGATATCTGGAGTTGTGATAGTCTCTGTAAAAGGACGTGCAAAGCTTCAGAAAGCATTCATAGTTCCGTTGGCACTACAGGACAAAGTATAGTACAGTGCATTAAATGCGCGATGAAATGTCCGAACAAAACGGTAGTCTCGACGAAGAAGACAAACGCAACAAGATTTATACTCAGATATCAATAGTTTGAATTTGATTTAAGCCTAACGGACACTATTCAAACGGTACTCAAATTCATCTATAAATATCAACACTTAGAATGCTTGAGAACACACACACAGAACACACACACCAAGAACACTAAATACTCACACAAGCTCTCTCAAGCTTACTACTTACCTTCAAGCTTTCTGTTGCGACCAAAACTCTTGATTCTAAGTAGCACAAAAGTTCTAAGTGTCCTGATCCTTAACAGGCATTGTTATTTGTGAAGGACTTGAATTAAGATTTCATATCTGAGATTCGTTCTCTTGAACACTTATCATAGACTTGGGTCAGTAAAGAACAAGATACCATACATTGAAAAGTGTATTAAGTATACTTGATTCATAGAGCTATCTGCAGAACTGAACAAGTTATTAAAGAAGCTCACCTGACAAACTACCTTAACCAACACCTTAATCGGCGTGGAGTACAGGAAGTACTTAGTTTGGAAAACTAATGAATAACTCCAAGGTTACTGAGCATAGGAAGTACTTAGTTTGGGAAACTAAGGAATAGCTCAAAAGGTTTCTGAGTACAGAAAGTACTTGGCTGAGAAAGCCGAGGAATAACTCAGGGGGAACACTTGGTTGGGAACCTAGTTTATTTAGGAATCGAGAGAAGATACTTGTAAGGTTACCTCAATGATCTGTCTTAGTGGATTCTAGGTCTGAAAAAGGCCGAAGTGGATTAGTTGAAGGATTACGCCACCTTCAGATACCACTATAAAGACTTATGTTATTTACTTTTTGCAATTTATTACTTGCTTTATTTACCTTGCTAAGTATTTACACATATCTTGCTAAGCACGTGCACTTAGCACAAAAAGTCTTCCGCTCTCTGAAAATAAGTATCAGATATCTTCACAGATATCTGAGAAATTGTGCTTATTGACAAAAGTTTGAAAAAGACTATTCACCCCCCCTATAGTCTTTTACTTTGCCGTTATCTGGACCAACAAGCTCTCGCATAATCTCGCCGCGGCGAGTCTTCTTAAATCTCAAAAGATGATCACTCACTAATTCTCGCCGCGGCGGACTGATTTCCTCGCCACGGCGAGCCTTCTTGAAAGATTCAATGCCAAGCTCGTAAAATCTCACCGCAGCGGACTGAATTCCTCGCCACGGCGAGCCATGCTAAATAGCTTGTTCTCATTCGGCTCAAAAGACATAGATTTCTACAAAATATAAACAAAACACCAAAGCGTAAAAATGAACTAAAAAGACTACAAAACTAAAGACAAATATTCACAAAGACCGCTAAAAAGGACCAAATGAGACGTTAGAATATTGTCTCATCAAAATCCCCAAACCGAACCTTTGCTCGTCCCCGAGCAAACAAACAAATTAAAGACAACTAGACTTAGACTACGACATATAATAACACACAGACGAGTCAATCTTCCAATTGACCGAACTCTACCATTGTAAGCCTTAAATTCACAAGATGCAAAGGGTTTGCACTCAACTGGCATTGACAGAAATAGTGCACAAAAAATCCTGCAAGAGAGTTTTTCAAATAAATAACACTTAAGTCTAACTCTCCAATCCCTCGCAAGGAAATCCTACACTATTCTCTCTCACACTCTGGAAGTGTCCAGTGGGTTAAACACTCAAGAACAATAAGAGAAAAGGAAGGTGACTCTCGTCACAAAGGTTCCTTAAATACCTCATGCAATGTACTCAATTAGTTAAGTCAGAAGGACTTTTCCTCACAGATAGCGACTTGCCAAGACATACAACCAACTTCCATAAACTAAATATTTGCATCAAATGAATTAAATTCTAATCAATTTGGCCACTATGGACTCTTTTAGTCTCGCTTTTTTGGTAGTGTATGTTTTACCGAAGTCCGAATTTTTGTGCGTGTTAGTTTGGTGTACGTGCCATCAACCCTCACGGACATATGGCTTTTTAGGACCACGCCGGTATATAGGTAGTATTTGAAACACGCCCAACACGACTACGGTGATGACAAGCACCATAGATACACTCCGAGACAATTCAACTAATCAGGGGGAATACATATTACAAAATTTGAACAATAACATCATAACGCAACAGATTTCTTCTCCCCAACCCGATTCTTCGCAATGCACTAGCTTTCGACAAAATGAAACATGACGAGCATGCCGTTCATCATACTTAACTTAACTTAGTACACATGAGAATGAAAAGGCGCAAACAAGAGGGTTGCACTTCCCGAAAGGATCACACAAGCGCCCGTACAATATTTTTTCATCGGCTTAAAGTTTCTCACCGGCTTTTTGGACTAAAGAGTTAAACAAACTTGCTATTTACAGGAAAAACAAACTTACGAGATCTTAAGTTCACTACTCTATCTAAGCTAAGAATCGTGCAAAACGTAAGCAACAAGCAGATTTAACAATCACAATAGAAGTTTTCGTAACTTGGAAGAATGATTCACGAAAGACTCTAGAGAAGGAAAGAAAAATGACCAAAACAAATAGAAACTTAAGGACGAAAGGCTCTAGAGACTCAGAAAATAGAGAAAACACAGACAAGACACTAGAGAGCACATTCCCCCTCCCCAAACCTAAACTCAAGCATGTCCTAATGCGCAGAGTAAAGAAGAAAAAGAATGGGGTCAACAGTGACTTGCCTGTGATGTACAGTTTAGAGTCATGCACTGGACTTGGAGAGTTCGACCACTTCTTCCGGTCGCTCAATGTACCCGTGAAAGTATGGTTTAACTCGCTGCCCATTGACCTTGAAGGTGGAACCGTAAGCGGAAGTCAAGAGTTGGACAGCACCATGCGGTGCCACATGAATTATCGTGTACGGTCCATCCCAACGCGAACGCAACTTTCCTGGAAACAGTTTAAGACGAGAGTTAAAAACCAAAACTTTTATACCTGGGTGCCAGTCCTTGTGGATTATCCCCTTGCCATGATACTCTTTTGTCTGCTGCTTGTAAATCTTTGCATTCTCAAAGGCAAGGTGGCGGAGCTCTTCCAGCTCAGAGATCTGCAGCAATCTTTCTTCCCCAGCTGCCTGCATATCGAGATTTAGATCCTTGGTGGCCCATGCCACTTTGTGCTCCAACTCCACGGGAAGATGACAAGCTTTCCCATAAACCAACCGGTAGGGGGTTGTACCAATAACAGTCTTGTAACAGGTTCCGTAAGCCCACAATCATCATCTAGCTTGGTTGACCAATCCTTATGATTTGGTTTTACTACCCTTGTTAGAATGCTCTTGATTTGCCTATTGCTGACTTCCACTTGACCAGAAGTTTGTGGGTGGTATGCAGTTGCGACACGGTGTTACACTCCATACTTCACAAGCAGGTTCGAAAATGAACGGTTAATAAAATTAGATGCGCCATCGCTAATGATTACTCTGGGTGTACCAAACCTGCTGAAAATATTCTTGGACAAGAAAGAGAGCACAACTTTGGAATCGTTAGTTGTGGTGGCCATAGCCTCCACCCACTTAGTCACATAGTCCACCGCAACAAGAATATATTCATTACCATTACTTTTGGGAAAGGGTCCCATAAAGTCAATACCCCACACATCAAAGGGTTCTACCACAAGATTGCTAGTCAAAGGCATCTCATTACGCTTGCTAATGTTACCACTACGCTGACATGCATCACAACTAGCACAAAACTTATGAGCATCTTTAAACAGAGAGGGCCAAAAGAAACTTGATTGAAGAACCTTCAGGGCGGTTTTCTTCCCGCTGTATTGCCCTCCACACTGCATGGTATGACAAAAGGTGAGAACACTGCCTACTTCACTCTCTGGAATGCAGCGCCGTAGGATGCCATCAGCTCCCTCCTTGAAAAGGTGGGGGTCATCCCAAACGTAGCCATTGGTTCGGCGCGCAAAGTTCCTTCTTTCCTGCGAAGACATGTTAGCAGGGAAAACACCTGCAACAAGAAAATTCACAATATCTGCAAACCAAGGCTCTAAGCTAACAGAGAATAGATGCTCATCAGGTAGGTCATCGGGAATAGGTGGAGAATGGGAGATTGTCTTAGGATCAAGCCTAGATAAATTGTCAGCAACAAGATTATCTTTACCACACTTATCAACTATTTTGCAATCGAACTCCTGTAACATCAAAACCCACCGAATGAGGAGCGGCTTAGAATCACTCTTCGCCATGAGGTGGTGGATCGCAGCGTGATCCGTGTGGATGATCACTTTGAACCCTTTCAGATACGAACGGAATTTATCCAATGCGAAAAGAACAACTAGGAATTCTTTCTCAGTTGTGGTGTAGTTAACCTGCGTAGGGTTAAGTGTCTTGCTGGCATAGTAAATCACATGAAAATGTCCATTTATCCTTTGTCCTAAAACAACACCTAACGCGAAATCAGAAGCATCGCACATAATCTCAAAGGGTAAGGACCAGTTAGGGGCAACAACAATGGGAACGGAAACAAGCTGCTCTTTCAAGATGTTAAAGGCCTGCATGCATTCATCATTGAAAACAAAGGGCACATCTTTCATGAGCAAGTTGCTCAAACACTTAGCAATTTTCGAAAAATCCTTAATGAATCTTCTATGAAAACCAACATGCCCAAGAAAAGATTGCAGCTCTTTCACACAAGTGGGAGGGGGAAGTTTAACAATCACATCAAGCTTTGCTCTATCAACTTCTATCCCACGTTTTGAGACTACATGCCCTAAGACAATTCCTTCTCTAACCATAAAGTGACTTTTTTTCCCAGCTAAGAGTTAAGTTACACTCAATGCAGCGTTTAAGCACTTTATCAAGTTTATGTAAGCAATCAACAAAAGAATCTCCAAAAAGAGAAAAGTCATCCATGGAGATCCTGCACCATGTCAGAAAATATAGAAAGCATGCATCTTTGAAAAGTAGCAGGAGCGTTGCACAGTCCGAAAGGCATTCGGCGATAGGCAAAAGTCCCATAGGGACAAGTAAATGTCGTCTTCTCTTGATCCTCCTGAGCAATGGGTATTTGATAGAAACCTGAAAGACCATCCAAAAAATAATAGAACTCTCGTTTAGTGGCTGCGTTTAGTTTACTGTAATCAATGCACACACGCCACCCAGTGGTTTTTCTTACCGGGACCTCTATGCCCTTCTCATTTGTTTCGACAGTAACCCCCGACTTCTTAGGAACTACATGCACATGACTCACCCATCTACTATCAGCTATCGGGTAAATTATGTCGTGCTCAAGCATCTTAAGGATCTCAGATTTCACTACATCTTGCATAACAGGATTAAGCCTGTGTTGGGGTTGCCTAACAGGTTTAGCGTCGTCTTCTAAACTTATCCTGTGTGTGCAACGGGTTGCGCTAATGCCCTTAATATCTCCAATTCCACATCCTATGGCCGCAGAATTCTCCTTAAGAAGCTCAACAAGTTGGTTCTCTTCTTCCTTTTGCAATTTCGAAGAGATTATCACAGGTTTGGACCGATTTTCACCAAGGAAGGCATACTTAAGGTGGGATGGGAGCTCCTTAAGGTCAGGCCTAGGGGGTTCGATTTTCCAGATTACATCGAGGAGTCGAATTCACCTAATGGTTCACTAGGGGGATCAAGTTCACTTGCCGGTTCAGTTTCAGCTGAATCTAAAGTACAGATTAGCTCATGACTTTCCTGACTCACAATTCCCTTATCAGGATCTAGTGTCAAAGAGGGCTCTAACTTATCTCTAGCAATATCATCAGACAAAGCAGTATATACACAGTCATCAATAATGCAATGAAATTCTTTGGCAATCTCATGTTCTGTTTCACAATCTGTAACAGAATAGGCATTAGAGTTACCTGTAGGACGGACTGCGTCCTTGCTGATTCGATTGCCTCCGATATCCATCGCTATCTTCCCTTCTGCAACATCGACTTGAAGTTTGACAGTTTTCATGAACGGCCTTCCCAGCAAAATCACATGGTTTCTGTTGCTGGTTGCTGCATTGCTGGGAGATAGAACTACAAAATCTGCTGGTACCAAGTATGTGTCGACCTTGACCAAAGCATCCCGTATAATACCAAGTGGTCTCTGGAGACTACAATCAGCCATCTGCAAAGTCATATTCACAGCTATCAACTTCCCCAAACCGAGCTCCTGATAAATGTCATGGGTAATAAGATTAATGCTTGCTTCCTAGTCGAGCATAACTTTTGCTACCTTCCCATTCTCCATTTGTATATCAATCACGAAACACCCTGGGTCTTGTTGTTTCACTGGTAATCCGATCACAGAATTTGCTATTTCTGGAAGAATCAGCTTTTCAGTAGACGAAAGCTTCTTCTTATTAGCATTTAGATCCTTGAAGAACTTAGCATAGGAGGGGACATTATCGATAAGCTCCAGCAGTGGCATGTTCACGTTAACTTTCGAAAGCATTGCCAGAATAGATTTGAACTTACTGTCGTCTTTTGGCTTCTTAACTCTCCCAAGGTATGGTAATGGCTTGGGAACTGGCGGTCCTGGTGGGCGGGAGGGGTTATTAGATTTATGTAGAACCTCAGTGCTGCTTCTTGGGTCCTCAATAATCTCCTCAGCTTCCTCCTTAGTAACGTCGATAGCTGGTGTAGGTGGAGTTTCCGGTTTAGTCATCATATCTGGCTTCTCAACAACCTTACCACTACGCAGTACTGTAGTTGCTTGAATCTCTTCTTCCAATTCATCTTCATCCCCAAATTCTAGACCTGCTACGAAGTTAGCCAACCTATCTGCTAAGTCCTCTATTATGCTCATCATCCCTTCAATCTGCTGTCCTGTTCTCTCTTGCCCTTCCATAACAACTTGCATAAATTTTTCATCATGGGCAATTAAGGCCATCAATGTGCTTTCACTAAATGAGCTGCTCTCGGGTAAAATATTTGCACTATTCCCCATTTCCCTTGCAGAGGGTGTGTAGTAGCTGGAAAATGACTCCATTCCTGGATCTCAACAACAGTAACTCAACAAATGCTAGGTTTCTGTTAGTCCAAGTAAAATGAAATCACGACATGTAACCACCGGCTCTCAACGCTACAATAGGAATTAATTCCCCGACAGCGGCGTCAAATTTGATGTGCTCAAATTAATACTTAGAAAAACAAGTAGTAAGCAGCTGTTGTAGACAGACAAAGCTAAACCACAGAGTCGTTCGCTAAGGAATTAATTAAGCTACGTAGCAGTGAGACTAAATAGATACTTGCGAGTAACAATTTGATTGATAGTTTGGTTGTACTTCTAACTAGTTTAACTAAAGCTAAGATTATGATTAACAATGAGAGAAGGATGAATACAGTAGCAAGATCCAATTATGCTAATTCGGACTAGGGATAACACTCATATTTGTCACACAGTCGTTGTACAGTAAATCAATCAATTCGATTCAACCAATTGTTCTTAGAAAATATTATACTGGAGAAATCGTGAGTCGTCAATTCACGATCCTTAAACATGAACAATTTAGAGAATTTAATACGGACTTATCGAATTGAAGGTTTTTACGAAGATTTTATACTAGACTACCTATATGAGTGCTTTGATAAACCCTAGAACGAATATGCATAATCTTCACATACTACTGTACTCAAAGGTGTTTAGCTACTCATAATTGATGATTGCATGCAAGGATTCATAGTAATAATCATGTGAAACATAGATGAAAAACTCACAATGAATAACATACAATTCAATCGATAAGATAAAGAATGAATTGTAAAGAACAAAGCAATGGAGAAATCAATACCAATAATCTTGATGAATAAAATCAATCAATAACCAAGCTCCAAAGATGTCTCAATGCCAATGTGTGTATCTTGGAGCTTTTTTCAAAACTAGGTTGAAAGAAGTATGCAAGAAAATAATCAAAATTCTAATCTAATAAGGAAAACAAAACTAAGGCCTCTCGCCACAAGTGAAGGAATAGCCATGCAGCCTTCTTAATCACAATATATAAAGCTCTCGCATAATCTCGCCGCGGCGGATCAATTCCTTCGCCGCGGCGAGTCTTCTTAAATCTCAGAAGATGATCACTCGCTAATTCTCGCCGCGGCGGACTTATTTCCTTGCCGCGGCGAGCCTTCTTGAAAGTTTCAATGCCAAGTCAGAAATCTCGGCCATGATCGAATTCACAAGTAGCCATGCTAAATAGCTTGTTCTCATTCGGCTCAAAAGACATAGATTTCTACAAAATATAAACAAAACACCAAAGCGTAAAAACGAACTAAAAAGACTACAAAACTAAAGACAAAGATTCACAAAGACCGCTAAAAAGGACCAAATGAGACGTTAGAATATTGTCTCATCAGTAGGATACGCATAAGTAAGGCTAAATGCTGAGATATAGGTCTTCCATGCTCCTTATGAATACTACCTTGTCAAAAGTTCATCCCTTCGTCTCCACATTCTCAAAATAATAAAGTCTGATGCTCCTCTCTCTCTCTCTCTCTCTCTCTCTCTCTCTCTCTTCGCATACTATTTTTTGCGGTTGTTGCGACCCATATGTGTTTGATTGGCCATCATTGGACTCTTTTAGTCTCTCCATTTTTTGGTAGTGTCTATTTTACCGAATTCCGCACTTTTGTGCATGCTGGTTTGGTATACATGCCATCAACCCTCACGGACATGTAGCTTTAAGGGCCACGCCGGTATGTGGGTAGTATCTGCAACATGCCCAACACGAAAATGGTGATCACAAGGACCATAGATCCACTCCGAGACTTTTAGTACCTTTGCTTTTTATTGTACTCTCTCTCTCTCTCTCTCTCTCTCTCTCTTTGTTTTGGTACTTTGATTTTTTCAGTACTTCTTTTTTTAGAGAGAGAGAGAGAGATAGAACAAAACAAAGCAAAGCAACCTCAACTTCCTTCTACTTCTCCTCCCCCAAACGTGTTAGTTTCACAAGGTTTACTTCTTCCCAGAATCCCTCTTTAACTAAGAAGACTCACTCAAAACATGAAAGGCATCTAAAACAACGTATATAAGTGAATCAAGAGATCAAGGAAAACAAGGAAGGGAAAGTATTCTAAGATTGCCTCTTTATCTTTGTGTTACATGGAAAAAACTCATAAGTAGGTCCATGTAAAGTGTCTCGGTTCAAAATGTAAGATGAATATCTCTTGCTGATGAGAACATGGGTTCCTCAACAATCGACGTAAGTAATTGAAAGTGCCTCAATCAAAACAATAAAAGTCTTAAATATTAAATAGGCTTGAATAAACTTCGAGTCACAGCTCGGTAAATAAATAGCGAGTCACAGCTCGGTAATCATCCAAAATAGGAAAGAAATAAAAGTGCGACAATTGGAAACTAAATATAAAAAAAGGCCCTAAAAATTTTGAATTTCGAGTTACCGTTACCCTCCCCCAAACCTACACTTGTGCTAGTCCCTTAGCACAAAACAATAAAAAAGAAAGTAATGGTACCGAGAAAACTCCCCTGTCAGGTATGGTGGCCGCTTCTTGGTAGATCACTCCGTCTCTTCATAATCCGAAACGTAGGGGTCGTGCTCAGGCGTGTAGCATTTTCTAGCTTCCTCCGGATCTTCCTCCTAATAAACAAAACCGTTCATTTGGATGACCTTGCCCTTAAGCTTCTCTTGCTCCCTTGGTTCCTGTTCTCCAAGTTCCTGCACTGTTTCTTCAAAGTCATTCCAGTTAACACATGTTCTTTTGTTTTTGTGAGTAGGGTCAGGTTCTCCATCAGTGAGATCAACAAAGTTAGCTTGCTCTCTAATCGAGCTCAACTTCTCCTCAACGATTTACCTTTTCTTCACTGCGAGCATGTGACTTGGCCTACACCCTCTGGTGGTCTTCCTTGCATTATGATAAGCTCAAATTATACTCTAAAAAGTAATTAGAGATTAAGTTGTAGTTGCAGACTAAAGCCTAACTCGTGATCGATCTCTAGGGAATTAATCAAGCTACGTAGCAGTGAGAGTAAAAGATACTTGCCAGTAACAGTTTGATTGATAGTTTTGTATACTTCTAACAAGATTGACTAAATCTAAGATTACGATTAACAATGAGAGAAAGATGAATACAGTAGCAAGATCCAATTATGCTAATTCGAACTAGGGATAACACTCATATTTGTCACACGGTTGTTGTACAGTAAATCAATCAATTCGATTCAACCAATTGTTCTTAGAATATATTATACTGGAGAAATCGTGAGTCCTCAATTCACGATCCTTAAACATGAACAATTTAGAGAATTTAATACGGACTTATCGAATTGAAGGTTTTTACGAAGATTTTATACGAGACCAACCTATATGAGTGATTTGATAAACCCTAGAACGAATATGCATAATCTTCACATACTACTGTATTCAAAGGTGTTTAGCTACTCATAATAGATAATTGCATACAGGGATTCATGGTAATAATCATACGAAACATAGATGAGAAACTCGCATGCAATAACATACAATTCAATCGATAAAGATAAAGAACAAATTGTAAAGAAGAAAGCAATAGAGAAATCAATACCAATAATCCTGATGAGTAAAATCAATGAATAACCAAGCTCCAAAGATGTCTCTATGTCAATGTCTGAATCCAAGAGCTCTTTTCAAAAACTAGGTTAAAAAGAAGTATGAGAGAAAAAATCCCCCAATTCCCAGCTAATAAGGAAAAACAAAAAATTATGTTCTCAGATTCGCCAAGCTTCAATCTTCAAGACAGAGCTTCATTCAAAAATCTACAAGTGATCAATTCCTTCGCCGCGGTGAGCCTTCTTTAATTGCAGAAGATATACATTCGCTAAATCTCGCCGCGACGGACTGATTTCCTCGCCGCGGCGAGCCTTCTTGCAATTTCCAGCTCCAAGCTCATAAAATCTCGCCGCGGCGAGCCATGCTAAGCAGCTTGTTCTCATTTAGCTCAAAAGACATCGATTCCTGCAAAATGTAAACGAAACCCCAAAGCGTAAAAAGAACTAAAAAGACTATAAAACTAAAGACAAAGACTCAGAAAGACCGCTAAAAAGGACCAAATGAGACGTTGGAATATTGTCTCATCAAAATCCCCAAACCGTACCTTTGCTCGTCCTCGAGCAAACACACAACCTAAACACACTAGACTCTAAACCATGTAGACAAATACAAGAGTTACAAATCCAAGTAATCGAATCTAGCATTGAAAGCATTAAGTCCACCAAATGCAAATGTTTTGATCTCAAGTAACCTTGGCAGAGAAGTGCACAGATAATCCCAAAAAAAAAAAAAAATTTCAAGCAAATAACTCTTAAGTCCAGCACGCGAGTCCCTCACAGGAATAATATGCAATCTCTACTCTCTTTGAAAGTGTCCAATAGGGTTATTCGCTCAAAAAGTAAACTGGGAAGGTGACTCGCATCACAAGAATGCCTAGACTATCTTACGCCAATTTACTCAAATCAAATGGATCAGAAGGGACTTTTTTTTTCAAAAAACGACTTATAACAAAAGTTCAAGACCTGTGCTGTTCCCTTTTTCACTTGCAAATCAAACATAAACCATTATTGCGCAGTATTCGATGCATGGCCTCATTGGGCTCTTTTATCTCAATTTTTTTACGGGTGTCTGTTTTACCGAAAGTCCAGACTTTTGTGCGTGTCAGTTTGGTACACATGCCATCAACCCTAATGGTCATATAGCTTTAAGGGCCACACCGGTATATAGGTAGTATCTGAAACATGCCCAACACGACAGATGGTGATCAACTAAGACCATAGATCCACCCCAAGATTAAATTCAGACAGCCTTTGGAAACAGCAACAGACTCAAACACAATCGAGCATATAAAGCTAAAAAATAGTCGTAAACATGTAAGTAGCTCTTCCCCAAACCTGATCCTTAAAACGGGGTTTAAAAGTTAGAGAACTCAAAATTAAAAGCATGCCGTTCGTCATCCCCAAACAAAATGAGTACACGTAAGTATGAAAAGGCGCAAGTAATTCGTAAAAACTTTCACATCCCAGGAATCACACAATACAAATGCCGGTACAATATTTTTTCATCGGTTCAGGCTTCTCATGGCTTTTGGACTAAAGAACTGGACAGACTAGATATTTGCAAGAGAAACAGACCTTAAGGAATTAACAATGCACTAGGCTACTTCCAGTTACATATCAAACAAAACAAAGGCATTAAGTGGATTACCACTCACAATAGCTGCTCAAAAACTTGGAAAGGTAACTCGGACACATGAAAGACTCACGAAAATATGAAGAAAAAAAAAACACATAGAAACATAGGAAAGAAACTGAAGAGCCTCACATTCCCTCCCCAAACCGAAACTCAAGCATGTCCTCAAGCTAAGAGTGGAAAGATAAAAGGGATCGAAAGTGTCTGGCATGTGAAATACAGTTTAGAGTCATGTACTGGACTCGGAGAGTTCGACCACTTCTTCCGGTCGCTCAATGTACCCTTGAAAGTATGGTTTAACGCGTTGCCCATTGACCTTGAAGGTGGAACCGTCAGCGGAATTCAAGAGTTCGACAGCACCATGCGGTGCCACATGAATTATCGTGTATGGTCCATCCCAACGCGAACGCATCTTTCCTAGAAACAGTTTAAGACGAGAGTTAAAAACCAAAACTTTCATACCTGGGTGCAAGTCCTTGCGGATTATCCCCTTGTCATGATACTCTTTTGTCTTCTGCTTGTAAATCTTTGCATTCTCAAAGGCAAGGTGGCGGAGCTCTTCCAGCTCAGATCTGCAGCAATCTTTCTTCCCCAGCTGCCTGCATATCGAGATTTAGCTCCTTGGTGGCCCATGCCGCTTTGTGCTCCAACTCCACGGGAAGATGACAAGCTTTGCAATAAACCAACCGGTAAGGGGTTGTACAATTAACAGTCTTGTAACAAGTTCTGTAAGCCCACAGTGCATCATCTAGCTTGGTTGACCAATCCTTACGATTTGGTTTTACGACCCTTGTGAGAATGCTCTTGATTTGCCTATTGCTGACTTCCACTTGACCAGAAGTTTGTGGATGGTATGCGGTTGCGACACAGTGTTGCACTCCATACTTCACAAGCAGGTTCACAAATGACCGGTTAATGAAATGAGATCCGCCATCTCTAATGATTGCTCTGGGTGTACCAAACCTGCTGAAAATATTCTTGGACAAGAAAGAGAGCACAACTTTGGAATCATTAGTTCTGGTGGCAATAGCCTCCATCCACTTAGTCACATAGTCCACCGCAACAAGAATATATTCATTACCATTACTTTTAGGAAAGGGTCCCATAAAGTCAATACCCCACACATCAAAGGGTTCTACCACAAGATTTCTCGTCAAAGGCATCTCATTACGCTTGCTAATGTTACCACTACATTGACATGCATCACAACTAGCACAAAACTTATGAGCATCTTTAAACAGAGAGGGCCAAAAGAAACCTGATTGAAGAACCTTCAGAGCGGTTTTCTTCCCGCTGTAGTGCCCTCCACACTGCATGGTATGACAAAAGGTGAGAACACTGCCTACTTCACTCTTTGGAATGCAGCGCCGTAGGATACCACTATATTTGCTGTGTCATTTACCTTTCTGTATTTACATTTCAGCAAAGCACACACACATACCTATTGTTTTTGCACTTACCTATCTTAAAGTCTTCTGCGCTCTGAATTTAAGTATCAGAAACCTCTAGGTTTCTGAGAAACTTTGTTTATCGACAAAAGTTTTAAAAGACTATTCACCCCCCCCCCCCCCTCTAGTCTTTTACTTTGCCGTTATCTGAACCACAGAGCAGGAGGTTCACAAGCCTTCTGCACTGAACCTAGATCCCCAGATAGGTGAAGGAACTTTGTCCCTTTCTGAGGACTATATAATTTGTGTGTTAAGTGTGCAGGTATGTCTCTGAGTGATGCACCCATTCTGAAGCCAAAAAACTACGAGAAATGGAAGAACAACATGATGCTCCATCTGGAGGCCATTAGTGACGAGATGATCTATGTCATCAATGAAGGGCCTATCAAAATCAGACAACTCAAACAAGTTACTGAGGTGTCTGATGGGAGAAAAGCCTTAGACAAGGAAGATGGAAGCGAGGATGCGGCTGCTAGTGATAGTGGTCGTGTTTCTCGTGGAAGCATTATGTATGAAGACAAGCCAAGAGAGCTCTGGACATCTGAAGATGCCAAGAGACACAGATTGGATGGTCAAGCTCGTAATATCATCATCAGATCGACACTGGCGCATAAGGTAAATCGTGGGGTGCTAAACGCGAAATTGCTCGAAATTGATTGAAGAAATATGTGCGAACCGAAAACCAAGGAAAACAAGTTCGAAGTTCAGAAATTGAAGTTCCAAAACTTCAAACAAGGTCCCAGAAACTCGGAAGAACTTGATTTCAGGTTTACTACTCTTATGAGTGATATGGCTACACTTGGTGAAAGCAACAGATACTCCCAGCCAGAAAAGATTAAGACTATTGTCAGAAGTCTCAATCACAACTGGGAGCACACTAAGTTCTTTTATTTCAACCAAGGGATGCCAAATATCACTCCAGTAGAGCTCTTCTCTCATCTTGCTACTGTAGACTATGAGACAACTCAGAGAGAACAAACAGCTGAAAAGTTGCAAAGTGTTGCTCTAATCTCTCAAGGTACTTCTGAAAAGAAGGATACCAAAGATGCATCTGAAGAAAATGCTCTTGCAGTAAGACACATGAAGAAATTTGTGAGTCAAGAGATTGAGAGAAGAAAAGCTAAAGAAAAGCTGAAAAAGCATCTTGGCCCAAACTATCAGTACAAGAACAAACAAATGAACAACTCTCTGAAAACCCCCATTCAGAAAGGTGTTAGTAATGAAGCTGCAAAAATAGGAAATGATATCTGCTTCTATTATCAAAAGCCTGGCCACTTCAAGAGAGATTGTCCTGCTTTAAACAAGCTCAAGACAGGTGACAAGAAGGACAGAAGAAATTTCAAGAGAAATCAAAGGGCCTTACTGACTGAAGAAAGGAAGAAGATTCAAATTCAACTTGATGCTCTAGACATTGAGACAGATTCTGAAGATGGAGATTAAGATGACTCAAACCTACCATCACCAGAATTGTGTGGAATCACCCACGATGTAATCGTCTTCGGCCTTAAGAAGAATGAAATGTGTGGAGTTGCTGAGATTGCTGGTCCAGACATCTCCAACATTGAAATATGTCTTATGGCTGATAAGGTACTAACAATTCACAATTTCTATACTATGAGAGTGATGATGGGATTGAGGATCTGGAGTTGGTCAAGAGTGAATTGGATCTTTATGAGAAAGAATTTCTGAAAGCACAATCCAAAACCAGAATTCTAGAGGAAAGCAAAGAAACTCTTGAAAAAGAGGTTTCTGAGCTAACCAGAGTATCTGAGAACAAGAACGCTGAAATAGCCTTTCCAAAGCTCGATATCTGAGAATGAAAATTCTCACAAACTAGCCTTGGATGAACTTAATAAGAAAATGATGAAGCTGCTTTCTGAGAATGAAGAACTCAGAAAGAAAGAGCTATCCTTCCAATCTTATGCAAAGGCTAGTGACACTCTCACTGAGGTTCAATCCTATCTGAGAGATCCCTCTGAAAAAGGTGGACTTGGACTTGATGAACAATCAAGTAATTCATCTCCTCTGAAGAAGATTGATGGAAGGTTGACCTTTGTAAAAAGTCAACATAATGATTCTTCAACCACCTATAGCATTGGTCAGAAAGCTAGGGTAGTTGACAAAGGAAAAGGAGTTGCAACCTAGCCTTTGAAAGAACAACAAGTTCACAAGAAACATGTGGATAAGGTTTCTGAAAAGAAATACAACCCTCAGTATGCAATCATCCACATTGCTGCATTACTAGGAAGGGAAGAATTGCTGGAATAGGCAAATTCTCTACTAAACCATTTTATGAAAATAAAGATGGTGCAGAAACTAGTAAGGCTTCTGAAGAGCGCATTCAGAAAGCCAAAGGTGTTCGAAATGGCATTGGCTATCGTGCTATTGGAAAAGTCCTTCTGCAACAATATAAGGAAGGACAAGAACAATGTCGCAAGGCTGATATTGCACGAGTAACAGATGTAGTGGAAGAAATCTCAAGCCACTGAAAAACTGAATGCCAGAGCTAGAAGGAACCTGGCCAGAAAGGCTAAGTTTGCTGAAAAGCAACCCTAGAAAACCAGGGTCCAGAAAGCACTAAAGGGAACACTAGAAACACCCCAAGAAGGAAGATTGAGATCAAAATTACTGATTGTATTTCATCTCCTTCTGATCAAGTTAGACAAAAACAAACTCCCAAGAAATTCACTAAAATGTGGATTCCTACTGGAAGAATGTTTAGTCTAAGTGGTTCTATCTCTGAGGCAAGAACCTAACTCCTGTTTCCTGTTTTGTGCAGAACGCCTCTTGGACTAAGGTTCAATGGCTATTTGATAGTGGATGCGGAAAGCACATGACAGGAGACAAAGCAAATCTGGTCAACTACAAAGCTTGCAACCTTGGATATCGGACGATTTGTTGGAGGAGAATTAAATCCCTCTCTGGGATCTGGCAACGTCAAATTAGGATCATTAACAATCACTGACGTATTACATGTTAAAGGTTTGAAATATAATCAATTTAGCATGAGCGGTTTGCTTATGCATAAGGGATTCACTGTGAAATTCAAAGCAAAGTATTGCAAACTTATAGACAATGAGTCAAAGCAGACAGTCTTGGTTGCACGGCGGAAAGGTAGTCTTTATGTTGCCGATTGGGCATCTGCCACAACTGAAGAATGTCTCATGGTGAGTCAATCAGGTCACTGTAAGAGCACTGGTTATGGCACAAAAGAATGAGTCACTTGAATTTCAAAACTCTGAACAAACTTGCCAATAAAGAGTTAGTGGTTGGTCTTCCCAAAATATCTTTCAGAAAGGATGGTATATGTTCTACCTGTCAGATGGGGAAACAATCCAAGATCTCTTTCAAGACCAAAACCAGACACTCTAGTGTTAGACCACTACAACTATTACACATGGATCTTTTTGAATCATCCGTAACTAGTTATGCAGGAAAGAAGTATGGTCTGGTTGTTGTAGATGACTTCTCAAAATTCACTTGGGTTGTCTTTCTGAAGCACAAATCTGATGCTAGGGTGGAGATAGCAAATTTGCTGAATAAGCTTGAAGTCATGAAAAATGACAAAGTATCTGCAATCAGAACAGACCATGGTACTGAGTTTGTCAACCAGTACATAAAGGAGTTTTGTACCAGCAAAGGTATACAACACCAACTTTCCTCTGTGAGAACACCACAACAAAATGGTGTTGCAGAAAGGAAAAATAGAACCCTTAAAGAAGCAGCAAGGACAATGCTAGCTGACACTGAAATAAGTGAAGTTTATTGGGTTGAGGCTGTAAACACAGCATGCTACACTCAGAACAGGTGTTTGATAAACAAACACCATGACAAGACACAAGACCCCATATGAACTCTTGGTTGGTAGACCCCCTAATATCAAACATCTGAAAGTATTTGGTTGTAGATGTTTTGTTCTTAACAATGGAAAAGAGTATCTAAGAACATTTCAACCAAAGGCAGATGAAGGTGTGTTTCTTGGTTATTCTATGAATAGCAAAGCATACAGAGTTTACAACAAAAGAACAAAGAAGATTGAAGAATCAGTTCATGTTGTATTCTATGAAGGAAGCAAGAAAACACCCCTTGCTGATGAACTCTCAGAAAGGTTCAAGTGTCAGACATTCACCGCCCCTCTGAGGTGCAAAATGTCACAGATACTGAAGAAGTATCAAGTCATAATCATAGTGATTCATATTCAGATCACATAGATGTTGACCCTACTAGCCCTAAACCCATGATGAGATGGATCAAGGATCATCCTGCAAAAGATGTGATTGGACCAATCAATCAAGGTGTTAGGACTAGGAGAGCAATAGCTGAAAATGCTAACTCTCTCTTTGGATGTTTCATCTCAAACATTGAACCTAAATCTATAGAAGAAGCATTAAGAGACCAAGACTGGATCGCTGCAATGCAAGAAGAGTTGGATCAGTTTGAGAGAAACAAAGTCTGGAAACTAGTTCCATTTGTAGAAGGAATATCTGTGATTGGAACTAAGTGGGTTTTCAGAAACAAGATGAATGAATCTGGTGAAATAACCAGAAACAAAGCAAGGTTGGTTGCCAAGGATTTACCTGCATCAAGGTTTAGATTTTGATGAGTCATATGCACCAGTTGCCAGATTGGATGCAATAAGACTCTTTCTGGCCTTTGCAGCTCATAAAGACTTTAAAGTTTATTAGATGGATGTCAAAGGTGCATTCTTGAATGGTGAACTTGCTAAGGAAGTCTATGTTGAACAACCACCTGGCTTTGAAGTTTCCTCAGAAAGTAGAATGGTCTATAAACTACATAAAGCTCTATATGGACTGAAACAGGCTCCGAGAGCATGGTATGACACTTTGGCCAAGCACCTTCTGGAAAGTGGTTTCAAGAAAGGTGAAGTTGATAAAACTTTATTTACTTTAAATCATGATGGGAAACTACTCTTAGTTCAAATATATGTTGATGACATTATATTTGGATCTAAGGACAAGCAACTTTGTGATGACTTTGCAAATCTCATGAAAAGTAAGTTTGAGATGAGCATGATGGGAGAATTGAACTATTTCCTAGGATTGCAAGTCAAGCAACTCAATGATGGAATATTCATTAGTCAGATAAAGTATGTAACAGACATGCTCACAAAGTTCAATCTTAAGCCTTCTGAAAAGAATGCTAAGATTCCTATGAGCATAGGAACCAAGATGACCTATACTGAATCAGATAAGAGTGTTGATGAACACAAGTATAGGAAATTGATAGGTTCACTACTTTACTTTATCGAAGCGACTGATATTCAATATGCAATTGTGTGTGCTAGATTTCAAACAAATCCAATGCAATCACACTACAACATTGCTATGAAAATATTAAGATATGTGAAAGGTACAGTAGATGTAGGTTTGTGGTATCCTAAAGAAAGTGGATTGAGTTTGGTTGGTTACTCGGATCTCGATTATCTTTGGATCAATGCTTGATAGGAAAAGCACCTCAGGAACTTGTCAGTTTCTGGGAACTAGACTTATCTCATGGTTTAGCAAAAAGCAAAACTCAATTGCAACTTCAACCATAGAGGCTGAATATATTGCTGCTGGTTGTTGTGCAACACAAATTCTGTGGATTCAACAACAACTCAGAGACTATGGACTCAATGAAGAGAAAACTCCCATTTTCTGTGATAACACAAGTGTTATTGCAATCACACAGAACCCCAAGTTCCATGCCATAACAAAGCACATTGATGTTAGACACCACTTCATCAGAGACCATGTTGAGAAAGGCAATATAGAGATACTCAAGATTGTACGTAAGACTAACTTGCAGATATTTTCACCAAGCCCCTACAAGAAAGCCGGTTCTTGACCTTAAGACATAATCTTGGATTAATGGAGATGCCTAAGCACTGAAAAATGTCCAGAATATCTAGAGTCTGAGTAAGTGAGGTAGAAAAGAAGTAGGCGTCTGAGAACATGTTCTCAGAAAGCCAAGTTAATAAGAAGTGATGCAAAGATTTCTCAGTAGCAACACTCGGAAAGGCAAAACATTTATGGAGCGGGTATCCAGAAATGCAAAGGTTGGTACACACTCAATAAGTAAATAAGACTAGAACTTACTTACTGAGAGTGGGTCAAATACATTCAAACAACTGAAGCTTCTGACACTTGAATTCAGAAAGCTTTTGAACTCAAGTTGCATTTCTGAAGACTTGAAGAGTAGTAACATTAGAATAATCTCTTGGAGCTTGGATTCTCCTTTGTTCTAATTTACTTAGTATGTTTTGTTACTTTTTGTAATCTTGCTGATTGTTTCTGAATTTCTCTATTTGTAAGAGTTGCATCTTATTCTGTAAACTGTACCTATCTGAAGATCATACTCTCAGATACATTCTAATAGATGACAACTTATCAGCAAAGATCACTTCTTGTGATTTGGTTGATGTTTACTTTCTGCACTTAATTCAACTAAAATTGAATATCATTTGAAATGATTAAGTGGTGGATTGTTTTCTCTTCCAGGATTATAAATTTGCAATAGGACTTAAAAGATAGTCATGGATGACTGATCAAAAAGGGGGAAATTTGTTAGGAATATCTGTTAGTATTTTGATCACTCATCACATGTTCTTATCTTAGCCAGAAAGGTGATTAAGTACTCTTGGTTCACTTGAACATTGTAAAAAAGGAAAACACCGAGTATGATTAGTCTAGTAAATCTTGTATTAGGGTTATAGGTCTCTGAGTGTAATTTTTATTTCCAGAAGACCATGAAGATCAATCCTAGCAATGGAGCTTTTCTGAAGATTAGAAGACTGAAGATTGCACAAGATTTATGAAGATATCAAGGTTTAGTCTAACTCAAGAAAGACTATGTCCTTAATACTTTCTTAAGTGTATTTACTCACTTTTGAAATATGATTCTGGACACATGACATCATGAGTATGGAGCATGCAAGCCATCAGAAAGGCTCATGTATCCGTTGAGACTAAAGGACAATGAACAGTACTATGCATTAAATGCATCGCGTAAATCTTGCAAAAGCATCCTCTCGAAAATTGAGATAGTGACTTCTGAGTACATAGTTCAAGATATAAACGGATATAATTTGATGGAGAGCACAACGGATATAATTCAAACGCCTCTCAAATTTATCTATATATATCACACACTTAGATGCTGAGAAATACATACCTTAGAACGCTCTATCTTGCAAACTTACCATCAAGCAAAGTATTCTCTCAAGCACTCTACTACCCTTTCTGAAAGCTTTCTGTTGCTCGAAGAATAACTAGTAGTTCTAAGTTGTCCTGAACCTTAACAAGAGATTGTTATTCGTAAAGAGTTGAACTATCGGATACCCTTTACAAGCTCATTCTCGAGCGAACATCAATTACTTGGGGTAAAGAAGAGCATCGCCATCCACCGAACAAGTGTATTAAGTAGTCTTGTTCTATTAGGCTCTCTGAAAACATAAGCGAAAAGTTATCGAAGCCTCTCGACAAACCTTATAACCAACACCATCAAGGCGTGGAGTAGAGGAAGTACTTGATTTGGGAAATCAAGGAATAACTCCTAGGTTATCTGAGTAGAGGAAGTACTTAGCTCTAGGAGTCGGGAATAACTTCGGGGAACATTTGGTTGGGAACCATTTGTTTAGGAATCTTAGAATATGATTATTGTAAGGTGAACTCAATTATACATTCTAGTGAATTCTAAGTCTCGGAAGAAGAAGTGGATTAGTTGGAGGATTACGCCACCTCAGATACCACTATATTTCTTTGTGTCATTTACCTTTACGTATTTACATTTCAAAAGTGCACACACATACTTATTGTTTCAAGACTTACCTATCTTAAAGTCTTCAAGGCTCTGAATTTAAGTATCGAAACCCCAGTTTCGAGAAGCGTGTTTATCGACAAAAGTTTTAAAAGACTATTCACCACCCCCTCTAGTCTTTTACTTTGCCGTTATCTGGACCAACAATGATGCGCGGCTTAGAATCACTCTTTGCCATGAGGTGGCGGATCGCAGCGAGATCCATGTGGATGATCACTTTGAACCCTTTCAGATACGAACGAAATTTATGCAATGCGAAAAGAACAGCTAGGAATTCTTTCTCAGTTGTGGTGTAGTTAACCTGCGCAGGGTTAAGTGTCTTGCTGGAATAGTAAATCACATGAAAATGTCCATTTACCCTTTGTTCCTAACACAGCACCTAAAGCGAAATCAGAAGCATCACACATAATCTCAATGGGTAAGGACCAGTTAGGAGCAACAACAATGGGAGCGGAAACAAGCTGTTCTTTCAAGATGTTAAAGGCCTGAATGCATTTATCATTGAAAACAAAAGGCACATCTTTCATAATCAAGTTGCTCAAACACTTAGCAATTTTCGAAAAATCCTTAATGAATCTCCTATGAAAACCAGCATGCCCAAGAAAAGATTGCAGCTCTTTCACACAAGTGGGAGGGGGAAGTTTAACAATCACATCAAGCTTTGCTCTCTCAACTTCTATCCCACGTTTTGAGCGAACATGCCCGAAGACAATTCCTTCTCTAACCATAAAGTGACTTTTTTCCCAGCTAAGAGTTAAGTTACACTCAATGCAACGTTTAAGCACTTTATCAAGTTTATGTAAGCAATCAGCAAAAGAATCTCCGAAAAGAGAAGTCATCCATGAAAACTGTATAAAATCCTACACCATGTCAGAAAATATAGAAAGCATGCATCTTTGAAAAGTAGCAGGAGCGTTGCACTGTCCATAGGGACAAGTAAATGTCGTCTTCTCCTGATCCTCCTGAGCAATGGGTATTTGGTAGAAACCCGAAAGACCATCCAAAAAACAATAGAACTCTCGCCAAAGCGGTTAAGCATCTCATCAATGAATGGCAGAGGGAAGTGGTCTTTCTTAGTGGCTGCGTTTAGTTTCCTATAGTCAATGCACACACGCCACCCAGTGGTTTTTCTTACCGGGACCTCTATGCCTTCTCATTTGTTTCGACAGTAACCCCCGACTTCTTAGGAACTACATGCACAAGACTCACCCATCTACTATCAACTATGGGGTAAATTATGTCGTGCTCAAGCATCTTAAGGATCTCAGTTTTCACTACATCTTGCATGAAAGGATTGAGCCTGCGCTGGGTTGCCTAACAGGTTTAGCATCATCTTCTAAACTTATCCTCTGTGTGCAACGGGTTGCGCAAATGGCCTTAATGTCTCCAATTCCCCATCCTATGGCCACAAAATTCTCCTTAAGAAGCTCAACAAGTTGGTTCTCTTCTTCCTTTTGCAATTTCGAAGAGATTATCACAGGTTTGGACCGATTTTCACCAAGGAAAGCATACTTAAGGTGGGATGGGAGTTCCTTAAGGTCAGGCCTAGTGGGTTCGATTTCCCCAGTATTGCTACTGAGGGGGTCGATTTCACCTATTGGTTCACTAGGGGGATCGAGTTCACCTGCCGGTTCAGTTTCAGCTGAATCTAAAGCAAAGATTAGCTCATGACTTTCCTCACTCAGAATTCCCCAATCAGGATCCAGTGTCAAAGCGGCCTCTAACTTATCGCTAGTAATGTCATCAAGCAAAGTAGTATATACACAGTCATCAATGATGCAATGAAATTCTTTGGCAATCTCATGTTCAGTTTCACAATTTGTAACGGAATAGGCATTAGAGTTACCTGCAGGACGCACTGCGTCCTTGCTGATTCGATTGCCTCCGATATCCATTGCTATTTTTCCTTCTGCAACATTGACTTGAAGTTTGACAGTTTTCATGAATGGCCTTCCTAGCAAAATCACATGGTTTTAGCTACTGGTTGCTGCATTGCTGGGAGCTCGAACTACAAAATATGCTGGTACCAAGTACGTGTAAACCTTGACCAAGGCATCCCGAATAATACGAAGCGGTCGCTGGATACTACAATCAGCCATCTGCAAAGTCATATTCACTGGTTCCAACTTCCCCAAACCGAGCTCCTGATAAAGGTCATGGGTAATAAGATTAATGCTTGCTCCCAAGTCGAGCATACCTTTTGCTACCTTCCCATTCTCCATTTGTATATCAATCACGAAACTCCCTGGGTCTTGTTGTTTCACTGGTAATCCGATCACAGAATTTGCTATTTCTGGAAGAATCAGCTTTTCAGTAGACGGAAGCTTCTTCTTATTAGCATTTAGGTCCTTGAAGAACTTAGCATAGGAGGGGACATTATCAATAAGCTCCAGCAGTGGCATGTTCATGTTAACTTTCGAAAGCATTTCCAGAATAGATTTGAACATACTGTTGTCTTTTGGCTTCTTAACTCTTCCAGGGTATGGTAAAAGCTTGGAAACTGGTGATCCTGGGGGGCGGAAGGGGTTATTAGATTTATGTAGAACCTCAGTGCTGCTTCTTGGGTCCTCAATAATCTCCTCAGCTTCCTCCTTAGTAACGTCGACTGCTGGTGTAGGTGGAGTTTCCGGTTTAGTCATCATATCTGGCTTCTCAACAACCTTACCACTACGCAGTACTGTAGTTGCTTGAATCTCTTCTTCCAATTCATCTTCATCCCCAAATTCTAGACCTGCTATGAAGTTAGCCAAACTATCTGCTAAGTCCTCTATTCTGCTCATCATCCCTTCAATTTGTTGTCCTGTTCTCTCTTGCCCCTTCATAACAACTTGCATAAATTTTTCATCATGGGCAATTAAAGCCACCAATGTGCTTTCGCTAAATGAGCTGCTCTATGGTAAAATATTTGCACTATTCACCATTTCCGGAGTTGGTCCCCTTGCACTCTGTCGCAATTCATTGGTAATCTTATCAATATCTTCAACATATAACAATTCAGGCTCCTTGATCTCGATAGGATTCCTTTTATCTCCCAAGATTAATGCACGGTTTGCCATGTCTTCAAAAACCATCATCATCTCCACAGGTGTCTTGTTCAAAATACCTCCACCACTCACTTCTACCACAGTCTGGTGTTCTACATTCAATCCTTCATAGAAGGTGCTCATAAGTACCTGCTCAGAAAATCCATGGTGTGGGCATGATCTTACCATTCCAAGGTATCTTTCCCACGCAAAATCAAAACGTTCCCCTTTTCGCTGACTAAACTCAGATATTTCTCTTTGAACCTTCACTGTCTTTGAGTGTAGGAAGAACCTTTTGTAGAAGGCCTTGAGAATATCCTCCCAAGAAGTAAGCGACCTTGGGGAAATTCTCCACAACCAATCCTTGGCATTACCCTTCATTATGAGGGGAAATAACACACATTTAACATGTTCTTCCTCCAATCCTTGTTTGGATAAATTGCTAACTGCATATTCAAAATGCTGGATGAACTGGAGGGAATCCTCGTCAGGGTTTCCGAAAAACACAGGTAGTGTATGCCTCAAATCACCTTCCAGTTCATATTTCTTTGATGCTTCGTCGATCACAATAGCAGGTCCAACTACCCTTGCAGAGGGTGCGTAGTAGCTGGAAAAGGACTCCATTCCTGGATCTCAACAACAGTAACTCAACAAATGCTTAGTTTCTGTTAGTCCAAGTAAAATGAAATCACGACAAGTAACTACTGGCTCTCAGCGCTACAATACGGATTAATTCCCCGGCAGCGGCGCCAAATTTGATAAGCTCAAATTATACTCTAAAAAGCAATTAGAGATTAAGTTGTAGTTGCAGAATAAAGCTTAACTCGTGATCGATCTCTAGGGAATTAATCAAGCTGCGTAGCAGTGAGGGTAAACAAATACTTGCCAGTAACAGTTTGATTGATGGTTTTGTATACTTCTAACTAGATTGACTAAAGCTAAAATTACGATCTATGTTTTAAAAGCCGGATCGGGCCGGACGGTTCAACCGGTTGGACCGGGAAACCGAAGAAACGGCGGATCATCAATATAAAGCGAATCCAAAAATCGTCCAAGCAAAAAACGGATCGGGCGGTGAACGAGAATCGCCAACCGGCCGGCTGGCGGTTTTGCACCAAAAAAAAATAAAAAATCTAGGGACTTGTTTGCAATAAAAAGCTAAAAACTATAAAGGAAAAAAAACCTAACAAGCAGCCAGCCGCTTTCTTTTCTTCTTTCTTCTTCGGTTCTTCTCCAGATCGCTTTCTTTTCTTCTTTCTTCTTCATGTCTTCTGGATCGATTTCAACCGTTCCAAATCGCAATTTGATGTTGTGTTCTGGATCGATGTCTTGATTCTTACGCTTTCGCAATTTGATCTTTGTTCTTTCTTCTTGAGTTTCTTGATCGACTTGATTGATTGATTTCGTTTACGCCGCAATTTGATTTCGTTCTTCTTGATTCTTTACGCTTTAATTTGATTTCTTTCTTCTTGATTCTTACGCCATAATTTGATTTCGTTCTTCTTCAGTTCTTTCTGCTCGCAATTTGATTTCTTTCTTCTTCAGTTCTTCTGCTCGCAATTTGATTTCGTTCTTCTTCAGTTCTTTCTGCTCGCAATTTGATTTCTTTCTTCTTCAGTTCTTCTGCTCGCAATTTGATTTCTTTCTTCTTCAGTTCTTCTGCTCGCAATTTGATTTCGTTTCTGCTCTGTAGACGTCGACTTGATTGATTTTGTTTCTGCTGTGTTCTTAAGTCGAATTTATGCCCTTTTGTTTTATGCGAATTAATTAGTGTTGTTTATGTCTTTGTTAGAATATGTATATATTTAAAGTAGATTCCTAATTAGATTAGAATACTTGGATTCCTAATTAGATAAGAATACTTGGCTATCAAGCAATCACATTGTATAAATACATGTACTCATTATTGAATCAAGGCACAAGATTATTATCTTACATGGTATCAAGATCTAAATTCGGTCCCCTCCGCTACTAGCTGTTCCCGTTCGGCGCCCCTCTTCTTCTACGCTTCCCTTCCTGTTTTGTCAGCCTCACGCGGAAACAGCCCTCCCCTACCTCTATTCTTCCGGCCTCATGCCACCTTCTTTCCCGAACATCTCCTCGTCTCCACCATGTCTGAATCATCCAAGTTTCATCCGGCTCTCTCTATCACCAACGTTCGATCACTAATCCCTATCACGTTGGATACTGAGACAAGCCTCTATCATTCTTGGGTGACGTTATTCCAGGTTCAAGCACGGGTGCATAATCTTATGCATCACATCCTACCACCGACGGAAGAGGCCGACATCACCAAAATCAAGGCTCTCAAGGAAGCCGATGTCGATCTCTACAATCGACTTGATGCCGTCGTTTTACAGTGGATCTATGTGACCGTTTCTTCCGACCTCCTTAATGCCATTCTTGTCAAGAATGACACGGCTGCTGCTGCTTGGTCCCGTCTTGAACAAATCTTCATGGATAACAAAGGTTCTCGAGCTACTCATCTAGAGGAAGAGCTCGCAGACGTCCGCCTTGACAACTTCTCTTCTGCCGAGGCCTATTGCAATCACGTCAAGTCCCTTGCCGATCGACTTGCTGACGTTGGTATTGAGGTTTCTGAAAGCCGTCTAGTTCTACGTCTTCTCAGTGGTTTAACTGAAGCTTATTCCGGAACTGTTGACTATGTTCAAAATCAGGATCCTCTACCTTCTTTTGAGAGTGTTCGCTCTCGTATAAAGCTCGCGGAGTGAACACTCAAGCATCGTGCACACAAAGAGGCCGGTGGTTCGGCCCTCTTAGCTTCTTCTGGTGGCCATAACTCTGGAGATACCTCTGACTCTGTCATCCCATCCTCTTCTTCTGGCAGGTACAACAACACCAACACCAAGAACAAGAAGAAGAACAACAACAGAGGCGGTCCAAACCGCAAAGGCAACACCACATACGGGCAACCTCCTGGAGCTCCTCCTCACCAGTGACAGCCACGGAAGCCCACTCCTCAATGGCAGCCGTACGGCTGGCCCTGGCAGCAATGGGCCCCGCCATGCCCCTTCCCCACGGCCCATGGCAGCCCGCGCCTCGTCCACCAACTCATCAGGGTCTCCTTGGCCCTCGTCCGTCTCATCAGCAGCATTCTATTCCGGTGCTTCACCCACCGATGTCGAGGCAGCTATGCATACCTTGGGACTCACTCCTCCGGATGGTAACTGGTACATGGACACGGGTGCTTCGTCTCATATGACACCCGACAAAGGTACTCTCTCCCCTTATTTCAATTCGGGTACTTATAATCATCGAGTTATTGTTAGCAATGGTCATATGCTTTCGATTCAAGGTTATGGTAACACTTACCTATCTCCTCCCCAGAAAAACGTGTTACATGCTCCTAACCTTGTTAAAAATCTTGTCTATGTTCGCAAGTTTACCACTGATAACTCTGTTTCCATTGAATTTGATCCTTTTGGTTTTTACATTAAGGATTTCGGACGAAGCGAATCATGAGATGTGATAGCATCGGAGACCTATATCAATCCACTCAACAAAATCGCCACCCCCTTCAAACGCTTTTTAGTTTTCCTTCTACTTTATGGCATAGTCGTTTAGGGCATCCGGAGAAGCTATACTTAGCTCTCTCTCCTTAAGAATTTTATTCGTTGTAATGCTCTAAAACATTCTTTTTGTCCCTCTTGTTCTTTAGGGAAACAAATAAAATTGCCTTTTCATAATTCATTATCCACTACTACTTCTCCCTTTGATATTGTGCATAGTGATCTCTGGACTTCCCCTATTGCTAGCTCTAGCGGTCACCGCTATTATGTCTTGTTTCTTGTGATTTTCCAAGTTCTTATGGACCTTCCCTATCTCTAAGAAATCTCAAGTATTTGCTATATTCGTTATGTTTCATGCATTTGCTACTTTACAATTCAATCGTCTATTAAAAACATCCAATGCGACAATGGCAAGGAATTGACAATAGTCTATTTCACTCTTTTGCACAAACCAACGGTATTCACTTCCGTTTTCTTGCCCTCACACTTCTTCCCAAAGCAAAGCGAAAGGCATATTGTTCCCTAAATAATATTGTTCGGACTCTTCTTGCTCATGCATCGATCCCGCCATCCTTTTGGCATCATGCACTAGCTATAGCGACTTATCTACTCAACATCCTTCCCTCAAAGGTACTTGAGTTTTCCTCCCCCACTCAATATCTATACCATCGACTTCCACGATATGACCATCTTCGTGTTTTTTGTTGTCTTTGTTTTCCCCTCTTTCCTTCTTCTACTATAAACAAACTCCAAGCTCGTTCCACCCTTGTGTTTTTTGGGTATCCGTCGATCATCGGGGTACAAATGCTATGAAATCTCTAGTCGCAAAATCATTGTATCTAGACATGTGGTTTCGACGAATCGAGTTTTCCTTTCTCCAAGCACCACACACCCCACCACCTATGAGTACTTGGATTCGGATATTGATCCATCTTTTCTTCATCACTTGCTCACTCGTGACTCCATCTCCGCCCATCGAGCAGCCCACCTCTAGGCAGTTACGCCTCAGTGAGCCAACCGATATCCCTTGATTACGCCCCCTTTGGGCAAACCGCTTCACAACCAGTTTACGCTTGGGCCAATCGCTAATCGCCCACATTCCCTCTGGTTTTGCTCCAACGCACCTCTCACCCGGTGCGTCTGTGAACCCTAAATAGTATGGTCCGGATTATGCCAATCTTGCTACATCCGTTGCCATCTCTCCTCTTCCTCGAAATCCAGTACATGCTTTAGCCGACCCCAATTGGAAATCCGCCATGCTCGATGAATATAATGCTCTTATTGATAATAAGACTTGGGAGTTAGTTCCTAAGCCATCCAATGCAAATATTATTCGATCTATGTGGATTTTTCATCACAAAAAGAAATCTGACGGTTCTTTTGAGCGACCTGAGGCTCGTCTTGTAGGTGATGGTCGATCCCAAAAAAGGTGTTGATTGTGATGAAACATTGATCCTGTTGTCAAACGGCTACTATTACATGCTTTCGATGTGCGATCTCGTTCTGGCAATTCACCAACTTGATGTCAAGAATGCATTCCTTCACAGTAACCTTACTGAAACCGTATACATGCATCAGCCATTAGGGTTCAGAGACTCTCAACATCCTGACCATGTCTGTTTAATGAAGAAATCCTTCTCTGGTTGAAACAGCACAGGGCACAGTATCGTGATTCTTGATCATCTTGCGACAGTTGGTTTCTCTCACAGCACAGTTGATCACTCTCTGTTTATCTACTGCCGTGGTTCTGACATTGCTTATATTCTTCTCTATGTTGGCGATATTATTCTCCTTTGCATCTCTGACACTCTTCGCAAATCCATTATGGCCTTCTTAAGTGCGAATTTGCTATGAAAGATCTTGGTCCTCGGCTACTTCTTGGGCATCGCGTGACTAGGAACAAAGGCGGTTTATTTCTCACACGAGACAATATGTCGAGGAGATTATCGAGCGCCAACATGTCCTCTGCTCTCCTTCCCAAACGCGGTCGATACCAGCGAAATTGGGAGCCTCACCTTCTGCTCCTTTTGCGGATCCCACTGCCTATCGTCAGCTTGCTGGTGCTCTTCAATATCTCACATTCACTCGTCCGGACATCTCTTATGTGGTTCAACAGGTATGTCTTCACATGCACGATCCTCGGGTTGATCATATGAATGCTCTCAAGCGTATTATACGCTACATTCAAGGAACTAAGGACCTTAGCTTGCAACTGTATAACTCGCGCGTGGACACATTGACTTCCTACACCGATCTTGTGGGGTGGTTGTCACGATACCGACGGTCTACATCGGTTATTGTGTTTTCGGTGATAATCTCATCTCGTGGTGCGTCTAGCGACAACCCTCTTTCTCGCTCGTCTTTGAAAATTTGAATATCGCGGTGTTGCTAATGTTGTTTCCGAATCTTGTTGGCTTCGCAATTTGCTACTCGAACTGCACTTTCTGGTTCATAAAGCAACGCTAGTTTACTGTGACAATGTTAGTGCCATTTACTTGTCCGGTAATCCAGTCCAGCATCAACGCACGAAGCACATAGAGATGGATATACACTTCATCCGCGAAAAGGTTGCAAGGGGTGAAGTTCGAGTCTTACATGTACCCACTTGTTATCAGATTGCTGACATTTTCACTAAAGGCCTTCCGAAGATTCTCTTTGATGATTTTTGACGATCTAAACATTCATGACCTCCGTTTTGTTGCGAGTGTTAGAATATGTATATATTTAAAGTAGATTCCTAATTAGATTAGAATACTTGGATTCCTAATTAGATAAGAATACTTGGCTATCAAGCAATCACATTGTATAAATACATGTACTCATTATTGAATCAAGGCACAAGATTATTATCTTACAGTCTTCTCGTGCTCTCTTACAGAAAAAGGAGCCTTCGGAGTCTGCAGCTCATACCGTAGCATCTACAAGTGCAGCTGGTTCTACTCCTTCGTCACAGTCAGTAACATCAGGGAGCACTGCTAATGTTCGACAAAAGCATGATCCTGCTTGGAAACATTTCGCCATTGTTTCTGGAACCGGTAAAAAGCTAACACTTCAATGTCTTTACTGTAAGAAGAAGTATAGTGGTGGGGGTATCATAGAATGAAAGAGCATTTAGCGCATAAAACTGGAAATATCAGTAGTTGTATTTCAGTGATTGTAATGTGTATGATTTGATGGTATTTTTATGTTGCTTTGAAATTGGAGCTCTTATGCTAATGTCACTTCTATTATGTTTTTGTAATGTTTATGTTTTTTTTATAAAAATATTGTGTGTGTATACATATATAATATTATAAATATTATTTATGACGTCATACCGGCTCAAACGGCTTAAAACGGCCTAACCGATCCGACCTTTTTTGGGGGGCGACCGGCTTAACTGTCCGGGCCGGCTTTTAAAACATAGATTACGATTAACAATGAGAGAAAGATGAATACAGTAGCAAAATCCAATTATGCTAATTCGAACTAGGGATAACACTCATATTTGTCACACGGTTGTTGTACAGTAAATAAATCAATTCGATTCAACCAATTGTTCTTAGAATATATTATACTGGAGAAATCGTGAGTTGTCAATTCACGATCCTTAAACATGAACAATTTAGAGAATTTAATACGGACTTATCGAATTGAAGGGTTTTACGAAGATTTTATACGAGACTATCTATATGAGTGATTTGATAAACCCTAGAACGAATATGCATCATCTTCACATACTACTGTATTCAAAGGTGTTTAGCTACTCATAATAGATAATTTCATACAGAGATTCATGGTAATAATCATACGAAACATGGATGAGAAACTCGCATGCAATAACATACAATTCAATCGATAAAGATAAAGAACGAATTGTAAAGAAGAAAGCAATAGAGAAATCAATACCAATAATCCTGATGAGTAAAATCAATGAATAACCAAGCTCCAAAGATGTCTCTATGTCAATGTCTGAATCCAAGAGCTCTTTTAAAAAACTAGGTTAAAAAGAAGTATGAGAGAAAAAATCCCCCAATTCCCAGCTAATAAGGAAAAACAAAAAATTATGTTCTGCGTATCTCGTCGCGACGACCCTTCTTAATTGAAAAATATATAGCTCTCGCATAATTTCGCCGTGGCGGGCAAATCCCTTCGCCGCGGCGAGCTTCAATCTTCAAGACAGGAGCTTCATTCGCAATCTCGCCGCGGCGAGCCTTCTTTAATTGCAGAAGATATACATTCGCTAAATCTCGCCGCGGCGGACTGATTTCCTCACCGCGGTGAGCCTTCTTGCAATTTCCAGCTCCAAGCTCGTAAAATCTCGCCGCGGCGAGCCATGCTAAGCAACTTGTTCTCATTTAACTCAAAAGACATCGATTCCTGCAAAATGAAAACAAAATACCAAAGCGTAAAAACGAACTAAAAAGACTATAAAACTAAAGACAAAGACTCACAAAGACCGCTAAAAAGGACCAAATGAGACGTTGGAATATTGTCTCATCACATTACGCCTCTACCTTGGTCGGAAAGAAGATTCTCCTTTGTTTGTGTTGAAGTCACCTTTTCCTTTCCTTCCAAACTCTTCTTCATAGAAAAGATTGCGATCTCTCCTCAATTCTTCCTCCATCTCCTTCCTAGCTCTTGAGAATGCTTCCTCTTTTTCTTTCCTTATTTTCTCCCTTGTTTGCAAGAATTCTTCCTCTAACTTAGCTAGAGCCTCCTCATGCTCATCTTGTAACCTTTTTCTCTCCCAACGATACCAACCTTCGTGATCCATTGTCAAAATCTCATAGTTGGTATGTGAGTACTTCTCCTTGTCCTTCTTCTCATGATGTTCAATTCTTGCCAAAGGAGCATCGAAGTTACGAGACAAGGTTCGGTAATGATCCTCTAGCTTGTGTGCCGCCTCCAACTCATGTGATGATCCTTCTTCCCTAGTCTTTCTACTTTCACCACGTTCCATCCTCTTCAAAGCTTCCAAAGACTTGCCTCTTCCAACTCCACCTACAATGAGTTTCTTTGCCATGTTCCTAAGAATGGCGATGAAAACTTTAAAGATTAGTTCACACCCCCAAACCTAATCGAGGCAAGGCGGATAGAAAAAACATGCTTTGAGAACCTCAAAAAGTCATATAATCGCAGAAAATTTAAACATGCATATTAACGGATGAGAATGATAGATTAAGCATAGCATAGTTAATCATTAGAACATGCATATTGGCATTAATGCAAACTTCCGACCTTCCATGCTCAATGCGTATGTATCAAGACATGCATTACGTATACATAATCATAAATCATGTGAGTAGAAATAATGAGAAGAGTAGAGTCCAAGAATCGTACCTTGAATTGCCGAAGAACTTGAATTCTTGAGAGAAAGTAAGTAAGATGCTTATTCTAGAATGCAATGCTTCTGTGCTTGTGAATTTATGAGTTTAGAGAAGGTAATGATGCATATAAATAAGTTTAAAGTGCTGCCAATTCAAGGAAATTCGTGAAAAAAGCCTTCCAAAAACGAGAAACAAGTGAAAGGAAATTTCCAAAAACTAAAAAAGGCAAAAATAATTCACGAATCGGTAATCACGATTAGGCGACATGAAGCCTTGACTCTGATCCCCTAGCGGCGCGATCGAGTTCTGTTTTTCTGATTTTGATCGTTCAAAATTTTTTCTCCTTTTCTTGTTTTCTTTTGTTTTTTCATTTTTATTTTGTTAATTTTCAAAAGGAAATATTCTAAGGAAAAGATAACTAATGCAAATGACCTACTTGTGCAAAAATTTTGAAAAACGTGAAATGCATGCAAACTTCGTGAAATGCAAGAAACATAAACACTTACAAAACGTTGGGTTGCCTCCCAACAAGCGCTCGTTTATAGTTGTTGCCCGACTATGCATCGATCTTCCACAAGTCCAACCTGTAAGTCTCCGTCTGGTTGGTGTGTTGTTGATCTCCCGAGATGTAGGGTTTAACTCTGTGCCCGTTCACCTTGAAAATCCCCTTCGTCTTGTAGTCTAGCAACTGATCGTTCCATACGGATATACCTTGAGGACTTTGTACGGTCCTTTCCGTTTGCTCCTCAACTTGCCTGGAAACCACTTCAGACGAGAGTCGTAAAGAAACACTTCCTACCCTTCTTCGATCTGTTTGTGCCTGATGTGCTTGTCAAAGCCTTTGTCTTCTCCTTGTATATCTTCGAGTTAGCGTAGGCCTGATTCCGGATTTCAGTCAGCTCATTGAGATCCAGCAATCTCTTCTTCTCGCTTGCATCCAGATTGTAGTTTAGAGTCTTGATGGCCCACCATGCCATGTGCTCCACTTCAAAAGGTAGGTAGCATGTCTTTCCGTATACAATCCTGTATGGACATGCCCCCAACAGTGTTTTATATGTTGTTCGGTATGTCCACAGAGCGTTCGGCAAGGCATGAGACCAATCCTTCCTGCTCGGCTTAACTACCCTCTCCAATATAGCCTTGATCTGTCTATTGCTCACCTCCACTTGCCCAGATATTTGCGGATGATATGGAGTTTCTATCCTGTGCCTGATGTGAAACTTGCGCATACAGTCCACGAACAACTTGTTGTAGAAATGCGTACCTCCATCGCTTCTGATCGTCTTCGGTGTTCCATATCTGGCAAATATGTTCTCCTTGAGGAACTTCAACACTACCAGTGCGTCGTTTGTTCTTGTGGCCTGTGCCTCCACCCACTTCGAGACATAATCAACTGCAACCAGTATGTACTCGTTCCCATCTAACTTTGGGAAAGGTCTTATGAAGTCTATTCCCCAGGCGTCGAAGATCTCTACCACCAGGTTGGTAGTCATAGGCATCTCGTCCCTTTTGGTTATGCTCCCTGTTCTCTGGCACCTGTCACAATTCTTGCAGAAGGTTATTGCGTCCTTGTAGATCGTCTCCCAGTAGAATCCTGATTGGAGGACTTTGTGGGCGGTTTTCCTTGGCCCATAATGCCCTCCACACTCAAATTCGTGACAGTGTCTCAGTATGCTCTCCTGCTCACGCTCCGGGACGCATCTTCTGTAGACCATATCTCCTCCTTCATTGAACAAATGCGGTGGTTCCCAGATAAAACCTCTGCTCTTTGTTATTAGATCAATCTTCTCTGTTAGTGTCCAATCCTTCTTCACCACTCCACCTGTGAGAAAATTCACAATATCTGCATACCACGACTCCTTCTCAACACTGAAAACCTGTTCCCCAGGAAAATCATCATCAATTTTTCTCCTTCGTTAGGCGCGGTGATTCTGGACGGGTGATCTACGATACTGTTCTCTTTTCCTGGCCTGTCTACTATCTTGTCGTCAAACTGCTGCAACAGAAGTACCCATCGGATGAGTCTCGGGTTTGCGTCCGTCTTCGCTATCAGATGTCTCAGTGCGGCGTGATCACTGTAGATGATAACCTGATATCCCACAATATAACTCCGAAACTTTTCTAAGGCGAATACGACTGCAAGGAATTCCTTCTCCATGGTGTAGTAGTTTTTCTGCGCATCATTCATAGATTTGCTGGCGTAGTAGATTGCTCTGAATTGCTTGTCCACCTTCTGTCCTAATACAGCTCCAACAGCAAAGTCCGATGCATCGCACATTATTTCAAACGGAATCTCCCTGTTGGGTGCCATTATAATCGGAGAGGTTACCGGCTTCTCTTTCAGGCTGCTCCATGCCTTCATACAATCTTCGCCGAAATCAAACTTGACGTCCTTCCTCAGTAGATTGTTGAGAGGTTTAGCTTCCACTGACAAGTCCTTGATAAATCTCCTGTGAAAGTTGATATGCCCCAAGATGGATTGAAGTTCCTTGACGTTGGTTGGTGGCGGTAGCTTCGATATCGTCTCCACCTTCGCTTTGTCCACTTTGATCCCTTCCTTCGAAATAATATGTTCCAACACTATTCCTTCCTTCACCATAAAAGTACTCTCTTCTCCCAGCTCAGAGTCAGATTGCACTCGATGCATCTTTCCAGAACCAGTGACAACTTCTGAAGACAGTCTTCGAACGAGTTTCCAAACACTGAGAAGTCATCCATGAACACTTCTATGAACTTCCCCACCATGTCGCTAAATATAGACAACATGCATCTCTGGAAGGTAGCCGGCGCGTTGCATAATCCAAACGACATCCTTCTATAAGCAAACGTTCCAAAGGGGCAGGTAAAAGTAGTCTTCTCCTGGTCTTCTGGTGCGATGGGGATTTGGAAAAATCCAGATAGCCCGTCCAAGAAACAGTAATACTCGTGCCCGTCAGACTGTCTAGCATCTGATCTATAGAAGGTAGAGGGAAGTGTTTCTTCCTTGTAGCTGCATTCAATCTCCTGTAGTCGATACACATCCTCCATCCTGTAGCAATCCTTGTTGCGATATTGTCCTTTACCGTTATTCCTGACTTCTTAGGAACCACGTGTATTGGACTCACCCAATTGCTACTTTCAATAGGGTACATCAGCCCGTTATCCAGAAGCTTGTGGATCTCCTTCTTCACCACTTCCATTACCACTGGATTCTGTCTCCTCTGAGGTAGCCTTACTGGCTTAGCTCCTTCCTCCAGTGTAATAGTATGCATGCACCTTACGGGGCTGATCCCCTTGATGTCGGTTATATCCCATCCTATTGCTTCCTTATACTTCTTCAAGACCTCTACTAGCTTCTCTTCTTGATCCTTAGTCAAAGATGAAGATATAATGACAGGAAAGAACTCGTCGTCAGATAAGAAAACGTACTTGCGGTCTGCTGGTAGCAGCTTGAGTTTCGGTTTTGACTGTAGCACCTCCTCCAATCCAAATGCTGGTGGTTCGTCCTTCTCCTGTTTCTCCATTATTTCCACAGCATACAGTTGCTCAAGCCTCTCATACTGTTCTGTATCAAAGTCTTCTTTATCCTCCTCTATCAGATCTGGTATCAGATATCCAAACTCGACTTCATCCCCAAGGTGGAAATCATCCGTGCTTTTCCAATATCCTCTCTCTATCCTCTTTCCTTCTTCTAGGAGTTCACCTTTAGAATTAAAACGCTTCTTCTGCCCTTCCACGATCAATGAATAGGTCTTCTCCCCCGTGTACTACGCTTTCATCGATGTAGAAATTTGGTTGTCCAATAAGTGTTTTAGATCTCATCAAGCTTCCTTCCATATCCATCACCAGGAAGTCTATCCTTGACCTTATACCTCCGATCTCCACAGGTAAACCTCTGATTTCCCCAGCACATTTCTTTGTCGAGTTGTCGGCTAGATGGATGCTAGTTCCACATGGTTCTATCTCGTCTTCAATCCCTAGCTCCCTTGCTTTAGCAAATGACATAAGATTCACGCTGGCTCCAAGGTCAATCATGAAATTTATCTTTTTGGCCTTCACTCCAATCGTCATGCTGAACTGTCCCGGATCTCCTATTCCTCTCCTTATGATGTCTGATCCTTCTCTCCATGCCACTCCAACGTAGGCTTTCTTCCGATTATGGAAGTCCCTTATAGCTGCCATGTAGTCGGAAGGGTATAAAGTAAACAGATCGGGCACTGGTACCGGAATAGATTGGTTCTCCAGGTTTCCTTTAGCCTTCATCTTCGCAGCCTTCTTGACATCATTCGTGAGCCTTCCTGGAAAGGGTAAGTCTTTTAGGCGAACTATTCCCCCATCTTCTGCCCGGACGTATCCTCTTTCCATCAGGTCGTCATCATATCTTCCTCTCCTGGTTGCTAACCTTTCTTCCTGTTTCTTCTTCTCCTTGGCTTCTTTCAAAGACTTCCCACTCCCACCTTCTCCGCCTTCTTCTTCTACATCCACTATCTCCACATCCTTCTTCTTTCTGGCTCTTTCCTCACTTCTAGGAATAGAATACGGGGTTGTTATCCCGCTCCTAGTAGTGATAGCCCCAATGCTCTCCACTTGTTGCTCCTTAACTTCTTCCACCTTCTCATCGACTCCTAGCGCATACTTCATTTCGACCAGATCGTCCTTGACTGCATCGACTTCACCACTTAACCTTTCTATTGCTTCCTCAGTGGAAGCGGCATTCTCCGTGAACAACTTCACCAGGTAGTGTGTTTCCTCGCTTCCTTTTTCTAGTTCCTCCAGCACTGCTTTTCTTCTCAGGTTATGATGTTCCTTGAGGGTCTTGATCTCCTCTTCCAACCCCTTTTTAGCAGTTACAATGTTGTCGACCACCTGTTCGCTGCTGATCTTGGAAACTTCATCCTTTCCTTCGACACTCAGCTCAATAGGTTTCCCTTCTAGCACTTCCTGGCTTACTTCCATTTATATGCTTCTCTTATCCAAGTACTCAGGAGTTCCTACTCTCTGTCCCATAGCCCATTGTGCTTCTTCCTCAACTGCTGCTATTGTCCTTACTTCTTCTATGTCCTCCATTTTGTTGAAGATCTCATTCTCCTTCAACTGCTCACCCCTGTACCTTGAATTCTCAACAACACTTGCGCAAGCTTCCAGTACTTGCTTAGCAGAACTCCTCATAAATGATCCCTTCAGAGCTACGACTACAAGGTCTCTGAACTCGTCTCTAACTCCTAAGTAGAAATACTCACAGTGTTGTCGCGAAGTAAACTGATGTTGGGGGCAGTTGTATTGGATCTCCTCAAACCTTTCCCACGCATCATGAAAAGATTCCTTCTGTCTCTGAGCGAAGTTGGATATCATCCTCCTTTCTCTCATAACCCTAGCAAGCCCCAGAAACCTCTTCAAGAACATACTCCTCAGCTCTTCCCATTCGCTGACTTCTTCTTTGATTGAATCTGTCCATCTTTTTGCTGCTCCCTCCAGTGCTTTGATGAAGAACCAGAATTGTAGCTCACTATCAGTTAATCCCTTCGTAAGAAACTGCTCGACAATAGACTCGAACATTCTCTCCTTCTCTGCCTCCGAACTTTGGTAATGCGCTAATTAGAGCTAGATCAAATCCGTACTCCCTTACATGCGACTGGATCCGAATTCCACTCCTTCTTGGTTTCGGCATACTGATCTCCCTGATAGTTCTTTCGTCTTCTTCTTCCATCTTGAGTTTTCCTGTGAAACAAAAGTAGTTACTGCTCGAAAATAACCAAATAAGTTCTACGCAGGCAATCTACTAATTATTCCCCGGTAGCGGCGCCAAATTTTTTATGTGTATCCGGAAATCTTGATTTCGTTGTAGAGACTGTAATTCCTAAATATAATCAAAAGATTAAATTTATAATTGCCAAAGCTCACTAACACACAATTTATAGCGATAAGTTAACTCGAGATGTCGTTCTCTCGGGAATAACGCTCGATTGAAATAGAATATTAAATGGTTGATTTTCAATAAAAAGTAAATAATAGATTTTTGGTATTTTTGAATAAGTGAATAAACACGTAAGCAGGAAAATAATTTAATAAGAATTGACAAACTAAGAACTTATAGAGAAAAGCATGTAAGCGTTAAACTTCACTTTGATAATCGGTTTATATCAGGAATAATAGATAGCGATAATTCACATTGCGAGTCACAAGTCACATATCTTATACCAAGGCGCAATCAGCAAAGATACCCCATGTAGACTATCGTCTAGCTCAAAGCTGTCACCAGTTGCTAGCTCAACATCATACCTCAGGCAGAATATCAGCCTATAAACACAGCTGATACCTCCTAATCTAATGCATTGAATAGTCATGTCTCGCGAAAACATAAACAAGCAAAGCATCTTTCTCAAACAGCACAGATATGAACAACAATCGCATAACCAACATTGATGCTAAAACTATTCCATCATATATAAACCAAATAATCAAAGATCCCGACTAACCCTTACACATGTAAATTAGCCTGACATAACTGAAAGTAAATAAACAGAAAACTGAATTGAAATCATGTTTGAAACAACTAAACCGTAAGAAGATGGCGAGTGTCGACCCCTCTGCTTCTCCTCTTCGATTCCTCCTTGCTTGATCAATCTTGATGGCTTCCTTGGTTGCTTGCTGACGGCTAGGGTTTTGGGGTTTCACTTCCCCGGGGATTGGTTCTCTATCAGGAGAGATGCTTTTGGGGTTTCACTTCCTCGAGCACTGGTTCTTCCTTGTGAGCTTGTGTTGTTTCTGAGACCCCTGAGGTCTTATTTATAGGTGAAATCTTCAGCTCAAACCGCCATTGGTGAATAAAGAAGGTTTAGGAAGACGGGCCCTAACTTGAGCGAGGCAGTGAGCGGACGGAAAGCAAAGCGGGTCCGCTGCGGTGCAATGCTGTATGACCCTATGGCGGTCCCCTGGTGGCGCCAAGTGCGATTTCTTCAGCTTTGAATCGATTTTCCTCGTTCTTCAATTTCGGGCTTCGTAACTTCGTTTCCTCGAAAAGTTGTCTTCTACAAAGTTGTAGCATCTTCAATTTTCGCATCGGTTGGTCGCATGACATGTTTTGACTCCTTGAACTCCGTGCAACGGTCAATCCGGCGTATTTGCTTCCTCGTCCCGATTTGGCACAATTTTGCTGTTTTGGTGCCTAAAATCGTGCAAATCCTCAAAAACGCGATCATGACCTACAGAAAACACGCAAAGCTAGTATTTGACCATAAAACGATATAAATATTGAATCTAGGGAAAAAATAAGGGTCGAAAAGCATGTTATATCGCACATTTCGTTGTCACATCACCCCCTCTAGTCTTTTACTTTGCCGTTTATCTGGACCAATATAAAATAAGGTCTTCAGCCTTCTCATCGTAAAGTCCTTAAACAGTTTGACATCTAGCAAATCGGGCCTACCGTTCTAACCACCAGCACTTGTGCATGTCCTTATATGAAGTTAGAAGAAAGACCTCAAGACACTAAGTTCCTTAGCTACTGGATTAGGACACTTTTGTTTATTTGGGATCACGACTTAGCGAACTAAGGAAATACCCCTCAACAGTATTGTCTGTCTGATTTTTTCTAGTCACTCCAGAAGACAGTCTCTTAGGAAACTTACTTTTGCATAAGAAATTTCAAATCTTGCTGGTATAAAACTAAGCAATCATTTACTACTACATATTGAGTCTCTCAACTGGAATCACTCTCAGGGGAACAAGCTTGCGGAGTGCGATTCCGGTCCTCTCCCGCATGTCCATCGTCTCAGGGGACTCTTTAGCAGGGAGTTTCCAGTCAAAACACTGTACCAACCTTGCTATAGTTGTACTAGCCATTTTTTTGCCTAATAACATGCCAATACAAGACCTTCTGCCAGAACCAAAAGGAATAAACTCAAAATGCTGTCCTTTCGAGTCTATATGCGAATTAATGAACCTCTCGGGCTTGAAAGACAGGGGATCCTCCCATGCATCAGGATCCCTGTGTATTCCCCATACATTCAGTAGTACCATAGTGTTCTTGGGTATATAGTATCCCATGAACTCTGTATCTTCTAAAGAATTTCTTGGAAGCAACAATGGTAGAGAAGGATGCAACCTCATTGTTTCTTTAACCACAGCTTGTAAATATGGCAGGTTATTCATGTCACTCTCTTCAACCTTTCTTGAATGGCCAATTACTCCATCAATCTCGTCTCTCAGTTTCTTCATTGACCCCGGATTTCGCAATAACTCAGTTATCCCCCATTGAATTGTGCTGCTAGTAGTCTCAGCTCCAGCAAAAAACATTTCCTACAACATATGAGCGCAATTGTGTTCTTATAATAATCATAGAAGTAAACTAATGAATCGTTGAATACGGAGGAACACATAATTTACCAGGATAATTATAGATATTTTGTGCTCAGGAAGATCGTCGGTTTCTCCTTTCTGGCTATAGTCCAAGAGTGCGCCTAAGAAGTCTCTTCTATCGTCATCTTTCCTTGATATCCTTTCCTGAATTCGTTCTTTCACGAATCCTGAAGCAATGTCCACCAACTTTCCCAAGTACTTTTCAGTATTCTTTCGGATACCTTGTGGATCAAATCGTTTCAAGAATGGAAATGAATCCGCCAAGTTAGGTACTCCATTCCATGCCATGAACTCACCCATGTTCTCATAGAACTCATTTCCTTTCTCTGATATGCTATCCGAGATGTCTTTAGACATCACAAAGTTTCCAATAAGATTAAATATCATGATAGTAAGATATCTTTCAATTTCTATTTCCCCTGATCCTCCATTACTCCGCGACACTCCAGAATCCTCTTTTATCCATTGGATCATAATCTCAATGCAGTTTTGTCGAGCTTGAGCAGATCCACTGATTCTTTTTGGGACAAGGAGCTCTGAAGAGCAGAGCTTACGTAGCACACACCAGTAATCACCTTGACGACCAATCGCGATTGATCCCTTGTCGTAATTGCAAGCAGTTAGTGCATCAGGAATCATGCGATCAGAAAACACACGATCATTCTTCTTAAAAAGCTCCTCAGCAGTTCTAGCTGATTGGACAACCAAAGCGTTTGACATACCGAGTTTGAGCCACAGAACGGCTCCATATTTGGCACGAAGGTTATGAAAGTTCTGATGTGGCATCATTCCAACATCCAGAATGTTCCCGATCACCGGCCAGGCAGGCGGCCCTGGTGGCCGCAGTTTAGAGGGGAGCTTTTTCTTGAAAATTAGGGAAAGTAGAAGGGCTAAAGTGAAAGAGATGCATAACAATGTAGTAAAATCAGGTAAGAAAACCATGGTTGTTCTATTGCTTGATTTCCTCTCAACTGGTTCTGTCCATTATATAATGAACTGGCTGTCCTGCCACTTCGTTAGACCTTCATTAACAACATTTAAGCTGCTATCGTTTCTAACTAAGCGAAATACTAAACTACAATAATGTCCACACCAGAAACAGAAAGCATCTCTCAAGGTTTGTCACCTGGGTAACCAATTGGCTATATGGTGTCTAAGAACACAATTATGAAATGTTTCAGTCACAATCATGCATTTTATGTTTCACGCCTCATACGTTCTTAACTCATACTGATATGGACTGTACCTTAAATATAGGCTAGAACAGATCACTTGTTACACATGGTCTTAACCTTATTGGCTAACACATAGTGACGTCAGTGCTGTATTTGGTTAAATATTGGTCAATGACAAAAATGAATATAGAGATTTAAATGGCATAGTTTTACATTAGAAAGTAATTTTTACTGCAGCCATTGACAGGAAGAACCAGGGTCTCAGGATTCGTGCCAACGGGATACGTATAATAATTCACCACTTTGAAGAATCCGATTCTTCAGCGAATCCCATAGCTCTGGTTCGTAATTTCCGGTTGTAATTCACGATTAAATGGAACGTGATTCGCGACTACATAAAACATGATTCGCTAGTAGTTGAAACGTTAGTCTGACTTGCTTTTCCTTTTGGTAGCCTGGCCTTTAAATATCTTAAAATTTAAGATGCACCATTAATTAATGGAATAATTCAAATTAGTGTAACTTTCAAAAACTTGTTACAATTTAGTTATACATAAAAAAAACTTTCTACAAATTGATGATAAACTTCCTACAAATTAGTGATTTTATTATTTTTAGTAAATTTGGAACTAAATACACCATATTAATAAAATCAATCCCTTATTTATAGGAAACAAATCAAAACACTATTTAAAACACATCATTATCAACGTATGCGGGCCAGTTGAAACAAACAAACATCTGCTAATTGATACAAGAATCTGCTAATTGATACAAACATCATCATCACAATAATCAACCTTCTAGCTCCCTACATCCTTCATTATTAGGTTTTTTTTATGTTCATGTTTTCTTATTGACATCGTACCTCCTTAACTTAATTATATTGGCATGTGTTCAATTAGTAGGTGTATTGAGTTATTTTTGTTTTTCCTCATTCAAATTTGGATGCTTTCTTAATATGATGCTTGATGTTTGTTGTAACCATTGAAGAATGATGCTTGATACTTTGATGTATCAATGGTGCCTGTGTAACTAATATGATGCTTGTTTCATTGTGGATGCTTGTATTATATGATACTTGTAATTTAATGCTAAAATATGCTTGCAGTACTAATATGATGCTTGTTTCGTATTGGATGTTTGTATTATACGATGCTTGTAATGTAATACTAATATGATGCTTCTTTCGTATTGGATGATGCTTGCAATTTAATGCTGGTAAATGAAGGCAATCGTTTATTTTCATGGTGCTTCGCTAATATTATGAAATAAAATTTAAACAGATTCTAATAGATGATTAGATGATTGAAGATTAATTTTGATTATTAAATATACTATATTTAGTATTTAGTTAGAGGTTATCTTTGGAATTAGATATATAGACACTAAATTGTAGTAAAGATATTATGTATCACTAAATAGTAGGAAAGATTTGGGGATTACACCAATTTATAATTGTCTCTTAATTAATTCCATCTTAAAGTGTTTATATTTAAGATGTGTCTTTGGTCAGACCGGTCAAAGATTTAACTGTAGATGTCCGAGAAGTAAGGCTCTAAGCCCTCAAATATAATGTAGTCAATGCGAGGAGAATGAGGAGACGAACCTGTCTTATCTTATCACTTTGGGGAGTGAAACTATTTATGAATTTTCCAGGGCCGGTGTCACTGTCCTAGGTAGTAGGACGTTCACGTGTCAACCTTGGATTGTTACAAGCATACAAAAGCATGCTTCTCGAACACCTCCATGTCAACGATAGTTTTTTGCTAAGTATAGCTGGTCGGATTCAAGGTGCTCCTCGGAAAGGACTCCTCGGATGGGTCCCTCCTGGACACATAATCCAAGCCGTATGAGACTTAATTCGTATTAGTTCGTCTTGGTCCGTAGTAGACATATTTTAACCTAAAAGTAGGAGACATATTTGAAAATGTATGGACTGGAATTTGGTACTTAATGGACCAGTGTATCCAGTATACCAGAAAACATTATGACTTAGTGTCTCCGATACACTGGATCAGACATGACAGAACAGTTTCTAGATGTCTTAAAACACTAAACCTGTTTACAATGAAAACTCAAACAAATAATCAATATAGCACAACGGAAGTCAGGTAGTGTATGTAAAATACTGGAACAACCAATGGTGACTCGTATAGTCCCGACGCCAAAACTAAACAGTAATGAAACTTACACTAAGAAATATACTGTGAGTAGATAAGTGTATTCAATACACCTAAGAACACTATAGCAAATTGTCTTCGATATATTGAACTAAACAGTGGATTAATTAGAACAGTTAACACACTAACACACAAACTAATCTACTGAAAGACTCAAGATCACAACGGAAAGTAAGAGCACCAATGTAAGTTTTCTAGTGGGTTAATATATTATAACCCATCGAGCCTCAAGGCGAAAAATCCACTATTATGCAATAACGGATTACAAAATCAATTCCCAACTTAATCAAAATGACTAAGTTGTGAATCTAAAACAACCTAGCAAATGGATCGAACTACCAATCCCAATCTAGTAGAAAAACTAGACAAAGCTAAGAAAACTGTCAAGTACGTGTGGTGTTATGGATATACTCGGACACTGCTCAAAACTCATGTCTTTAATAAACTAACTTCTAGCTTTATATATAGCCCTTACAATGATCGATGCCAGAAGGTAAGTTCCTATATTATTGCTTCAAATCTTGACTTGATCGAAATAGAAGATCTTCGAAAAGATCTTTCCTAAGCTTTTCTCTTCAATAAGGAAATATTATTCCTTGCATATTTGCTTTCCATATTTCAAGTATTCTCCCAGCTTTCCTTCTTCAGCCGCTAGAAGGTAAATCCCATAATTAGAAACGTCTTTCCTAATTATCTCAAACTCTTTCAAATCATCAACTTCAAATATTTTTGACTTATTTTGACCTGCACAATCAACCTAAAACCGTGGAACTAGGTTAAGGTGAATAAAGGAAAAATATACAATCAAATATTCGATAAACAAAAGCACAAAACAAAAAGTGTTGTCGACTGGTGTTGTGAAAACACCGCATGTCAACACCTGCACTTTCATCCTCTTTAATATCCTTAACAAGTAACTCAAAAACGTGGAATTAATCAAAGTGAATAAAGGCAAAATATATAAAGTAGAAGAACTAAAGTGCAATATAAAGTGCAATTATTTGGTGTTGTGGCCGACTTATACACTTGCACTTTCAATATATAATTCCAACAATACTTATACCAACAAAGTGTACCTTTATTTTCGAAAATTCATCTTTAAGAATTACAATGTTAAGCGTGTTCACTATAGAGTAAACTTAGGCTGGGTAACCTAATGGGAAGTCTCGCGATGCACGCACGAAATAAATGTGCGTGAAAGAACTTGTTCTGGTATAGTGAGGATAATATATTACCCGAAAAGCAGTATATGAATACCGCGCCGACGTAAAGGGTTTTGCCTATGGATCGATAAATTAGTTGTCTGGCAGTGAAATCTAAAGTAAACATCATTTGCGATGATAATGGATTTTTGTTAGGTTGGCTGCCGCCCTAGAAAATGTGACCGAGGAAAAATGATGATTAGGCATTTGATTACAGGAGAAAGAAAGAAAAGTTAATAACTTCCATTCAACATTTGAACTTGTCAAACACGTTTTTGGACTTCAAGGTCCCCCCAAACTATAGTGGGGAGCTCAAGCTCCAGTACGATATGTTGAAAAAAATTGGACCGTTAATTCTTTTACGTACTCTCTCTGTCCGTCTCTTACCAGTTGTTCGATCTTAACTTTTTATAAGTCAACAAAATTAAATTTTAACTAGTATCTCTCGAACTGTAGTGTGAAAAAATTAATTATTTTATATAATTAAATTCATTATATAAAATAGAAACACCCGGTGTATTTTTCAAACTTTTTTTATACATGAGTCTTTGGGATGAGAGTGCGCCTATCAAAGGCAGCATAATCTTATCTAATGAGAAGACGACGAAAGTCACGAAAAGGAGAAACTAGAAATAGTTTTCCCTTTTTTCTTTTACTTGCATACTTATGCATCATTTAATAGCTTATAGCTGTGGAAAGCTCGATAATGGCAGCCAAATACGTCGTTAAATAAGGACAAATCAAGGATGTGATTGACAACAAATTACTTTGATCTGACATTTATTGACAATTTGTCGATCGAGAATTATAGATCACAAATTCGTTGCGAGTCAGTGACGGCGGTGATTCTGTCGCTAAATTTCATCGCTGATGGGAAATTATTGTACTTCTACATGCCGAGTATTTCTAGTGTTATTCTTAATAATTCAGTTTTCAAATTAGAGAATACATTAAAGCTATAAGCCTTACTAATGTTTAACATATTGGCGATGATTATAATATTTTTTATTTGAAAATCCATAATGGAAGCCTTTTCATTTCTTTTTTCGGTTCTTACTCGAATGATTTGTTCATTTTGTACTTCAAGTGGTAAAAGTCAAAAAAAATAGGCTTGACATGACCCATAGCTCATATCATTAGCCATACTAATTAGTAGCTCATCCAGACATGGGCGACTTAGTTTCTAGCCGATGAAAAACCCCTATTGTATGCCTTTTGGCATTTTCAATGATAGAAAATCATGAAAATACTTCAATTAGCACGGTGGTAGGTGCACTATATATAATGTCATGGGATAAATATATTTGTTATAAAACAATTAAAATAAATTTTGTGGAAGGAAATCTTATAGGTTTATTACATAAATAAATGGAAAATATCAGGGATTCAGCAGTTATAGTAAAAAGAACATCAATGCTTTTTTTTTAAAGCGTTAAAGCGTTGGTGTTTTATATAAAAAAATATATTAGCATTTTATATTAAACCACAACAATGTGCACATTTAAAATAGTTCATAATTCAAAATTCCTTGAAGGAATTATCTTTTCAAAGTGTTAAATGAGGTTTTAGAAATAAATTACAATAATTATGTGACACCCTATCACTTTTGTAGATAATTATTGACAATTAAATGTACTTTAGACGCGCGGAAGCATTAAAGAGAAGTACTTTAGTCACCTTTATACATGCTAGCCATTAAATGTGACACTCTATCACCTTCATAATAATTAACTAGTAATCAAATATACTTTATAGACGGAAGCTTTAAATAGAAATACTTTCACATGCAAGGCAACAACATTTATTTTCACATGGCATTAAATCATTTTTGTATTGAACAAAAGTACTTTCAAGTATGATATGCAGATGACAAGCTGAGGGAGAAGAATTGGAAACCAGCCGGCCGACCTTTAATGCATGTCTTAACTTCTTTTCAGCTACACCTTCCTTGTCCTCAATATTTATAAAAACATCATCGCATTTTGAATGAGTTGTGGGCTCAGTAAGTATAATCAGTAACATGTTATTTAATAACTTATAAAATAACCAGTAACAAGCCATTTAACAACAATAAGCACATCGTAGAACCACATTTCGAGTCACTCAGATTCATTTGTCACTTCATTCACATAACATTCATTTATTTCACAATTGCCAACACATCGGATCACTTCTCATACCAAACACGTGTGCTAAAAACGTTTCACATCATTCACATTATATAATAATGTACAAACTTAGTCATTTTCTTTGTATGTTGTGGCTTTGTTACGACCAGGAGTAATTCGAGATCACGGTGATGTCCAATACGTTACCATCCATTTCATCATAAAACACATGGAGTTCAGTGAACTCAGGGTGGTCGTACGGTACTCTATATCCAGTCATACTGGAAAATTTGCATATAACACGTGTGACGCCCCAGCCCGGAAGCACACTGCTCCATGGCTCAGCGCACCCGCTCACACCCTTCCTACCAGACCATCTCTTATCTGTCAGAAGTTGCAGGAACGGACTAAAACCCAAGAAATGAAAAGCCATGTACTCTACTTGATATTTTTAGCATTCTTTACACCTCAATGTGGGCCCATCTTGAAAACATACATCAATAAACTAATCTCCATCAAGTCGATGCCCGAATTATCCTAACTTCTCCAATAATCAACAAACTCTCCTAAAGTGCTGCACCTGAGGAAATATGGACAGAAGAAGAATGAAAGGAGTAAGTCTTTGATGACTTAGTAAGGTTTGAAGGTAACACGGTATCAAAGACATAACAAGAGTTGAATGGCAATAGAATGACAAGCAATATGGAACAAAATTTCAAGGTGTAACGGATGATGATCTGATCGAATCGGATACCAACCATAAAACTCCGAACATATAGACTACCTTATTACTCCATCGAAGCGACCTTGCAAATAAACAAGATCAAGCATGTCGAGGTTCATGATATACCGGATCATGGAACACACCAACCACCGATAGTATTGAGATGGGGATTGGGGATCTGAGGAGATGACCTTAATCGGTCCGTCACGCGGTAGCCACTCACTTACGATCCACGGGCGAATCGAATTCAAATCAAGATCGTAACTCATAATCACGTATGCTCGTTATCATCTACGAAGATAACAATATCAAATAAGCGAACACGAACTCGAATCGGGCATATCAATATGATGTTATGTACACAACACTAGGTGATTGTGCCAACAATGTCGAGAAGAGGAACATATGAATCATGATTTCATCATGAGTGGTCAGAATAGAAGATTACAATTGTACGAATAGATACAAGGATACATCTATCATATCAACATGATCAGAGTAGAAGGGAAAACAATGTGTGGGGAAAAATTTATATGACAAAAGAGTAAGGGTACAATTGGTCCAGGAAAGATACAAGGAATCCAAAGAAAGAAGACAATCTGATCAATATGACATGAAACATGACTGCTTAAAATGAAAGTCATCACGGAACAATGGACAAGGAAATCATGGACATAGAAATATCCAGAGAAACAATGGAAGTGATGACATAATTAATCTAGACAAAAAGAAGGAAATGATGGTAAGGACAAGACATGAATATGACTGAGGACACTTGAAATAGAGAGAAATGGGTTCATGAATTGATTGTCAAATAAACAAGGGGTTACGAGCAAGGAAATGATAGGAGATACAAGAGGTTTCAAAGAGTAATATGGATTTCAAATGAACTAAGATGATCATGAGTTGACCAACTTATACAAGGTTTATAAGAATCGCTAACAAAGGTCATGAACAAATGAATGAGGAGGTTAAACAAGTATAAGAACAAGCAAATGGTAGTCTAATGGAATTATATGAAGAAGGCTCGTCAAGTATCGAATCAATGAACAAGATTTATGGCTAGTATGATAAACGATAATGGTACAAGTAGATCGGATCAATACCAGGTGATACAAGATATCAAGGTTAATTGGATAAACCTAACCGAAAAGGGCTTATGCATGATGAAGTATTGTATCAAGAGTAGTACAAAACATTATCATCAATAATATTTCAAGGAACAAGACAGAATAAATATCCATTTTCCCCAGGGGCCGGATGCCCGAACGGTATAAAAGAGAAGGCTAGAATCCTTACCCAAGGTACCATACACTGCTCAGTTAGGCAACCCCTTTAAATTAATCTTGCAACATCTCATTGATCAAACATGAACTGAAGTTATCCTTAGTCGGTCCGTGAGGCTGCTAACCTATACAAGGGCATGACCTATGTGCCTAAAAATGTAACAATTGACCAAAATATAAATTCACCGATTAAAATACGTATAAATAGTATCCGCACAATAAAAAGTGCTAAATAATCCGTCAACGAATATAATTATATTTTCAGACAGCAACACACATGTCCCATCCGTACATGGGAACAATCGATACATATCATCAACCAATCATTTTTAGCTTTTCATCATATTCAGAATAAAACATTTCATATATAGCACAACACATTATACTTTCACATTTCATATCAACACCTTGAACAATATAATTCACATTTACATAGCCCGTACGCTATAGGAATAATATCAAGTCACACATATTTGTCAACCAACAAGTTAACGAAATTACTTACAAAGATACTAAATAACGAGGTACTAAATACACTTACAATTCACCGGGCAAACGTGACATTAGCATCAACCATATTATCCGTATGCACTAACACCACTGCTACCTTCTTGGGCACTACACGGTTCTATTTCCCATTTTTAGATCAATTGGGTTTTCTAATTTATACATGTCTAGTGCACAAGTTTCATTTTCTTGATCCCTCCATGATCAAATTGGTACGTGTGTGAAACTGTGTGATATTGTGGATTGACGTGAGAGTTGTGAGAAGTGAGGTATGAATCATGATTGGTATGCATCAAGTGTCTAATGTGTGCTAGGAAGATGTGTGTAGTGTGTCGAGTAGAGTCAATTTCTTAATCGCTCAGACCAAACTTCACAATTAAGTAAATAGCATATAAATCAAACTAACTGAAGTAGTGAAAATGGCGGTGGATAGGATCAAGATCAGTGAGGCGGTGGAGAGGTCAGTATTATCAAATTAAAAAAGCATGACACGTATCAACGGAATTGCTGAATAAGAATTTTACGTGTCTCAGCTATATACTACTATTATATATATATTTTAATAAATAAATTATTTACACCAGCCTGTATATTTCGGTTTTTATAAAGACGACACGAAAGTCAAAGAGGTACGCTAAACAAATACTATAAATTCATACGGTTCATATTACGGTGTCCGTTCTTTCATAGGCCCCCTCTTGAATATAAAATGACTTAAATCAAAACTATTAACATGCCGGACCTAAAACTATATAAAACAACGATAACAATTAAACGTTAAAACTACGTACGCCTAATTAAAATAATAGAAAATGACGATTATTATAATAATATTTTTATAATTTATCTAAAGTGGTTCCTGCAAGTGGGTCGTTACAACATGACTCAAGATCATCAACAACCATAACAGAATCATCTTATCTCTTATGAATGCAAGTCACACACACAGCTAACACTTCATCAGAGAATAATTATATATTCAGACAACAACACAAATCTCATCCATACATGGAGCAATCGATCACATATCGTTAGTCAATCCCTTTTAACTTTTCATCATATATATCATGAGTATAAATATTTCACATATATTTCATATCAACAACTTCACCCATATAATTCACATATACATAATCTATACCGGCCCTAGCACCATAGTAATAATTTCGAGAACACATATTTGTCAAATAAAAAGTTACCATAAATTATTTACAATGATATTTAACAAGAAGTTATTATAGTCGACCGTCCAAGTGCTACTGCTACCTGCGATATCCGTAGCATTCTCACTTGCTAAAATACCCGTCCAAACTCAGGAAATTCTACTTACTGGTGCTCTACTAATATTTTTCACTCTTTTATCTGTACTGCTTTCCGATTAATAATGTTTGTACTATTGGTGAGAGTCGTGAGACACATGAACTGAAATCTTGTACAGGAGCACCAGGTGAAAATTCCGAATGAACTAACAAATCATAGTGTCTTGTGTAGTTGTGTGGATTGGTGTGTGAATTGATATAAATATAATACTTTACTTCCATTCTAAAAATGTAACTAGTATATAATTTAATTGAACATTTTATATTTATTGTTTAAGATTAAATTATAGTTAAATTTTAAAAATATTAAGTTAAAACGGTATATTTAATCTGGGACGGAGGAGGTAAAGTATAATATAATATATTGTGTGGTCCACAAGCTTTTGAATTTTCGCTGAACATTATAATATAAGTATATGCAGAGAGAAGATAGGCCACTTAATCAAGCTACGAATTACGAAAGAAGGAACCAAACATGACTCCAAAAGAACCCATACTCATTTGGTACCTCACCATCACTATCTCTTTAGCCTTCCTTCTTTGGCTCATATCCAAAAACCGTTCCTCTAAACCCAGGCCACCCGGACCACCGGGGTGGCCGATAATTGGGAACATTCTTGACATCGGAACCACTCCACACTATAACTTATACAAACTCCGTTCCAAATATGGACCTGTTCTCTGGCTTAAGCTAGGCGTGCCGAACGCTCTGGTTGTTCAGTCAGCCAAGGCGGCAGAAGAGCTCTTCAAGAAGCACGACCAAATTTTCTCCGATCGCACTGTCCCTAATTCGATGACAGCACTTGATCATGACAAAGGATCCTTAGTATTTGCTCGTTATGGCGAGTACTGGCGTGTGGTACGAAAACTGTGTGCACACGAGCTGCTTAACCCAAAGAAGGTGAGTGCTTCTGTTTTGGCTCGAAAAACTTGCCAAAGTATCATGTTAAAATGGATCAAGGAAGATTCTGCGGAGTTACTAGCAAAAGGAGGATCAGGTGAAATACAACTAGATAGGTACCTTATGCTCATGACTTTTAATCTGATTAGCAATTTCACAATATCTAAAGATATTATGGATTTGAAATCCGAGAAAGGGAATGAGTTTTATGAGTGCATGAACACATTTACGGAGTGGAATGGGACTCCCAATATTGCTGATTCGTTCCCGTTCTTGAGATGGTTTGATCCCCAAGGAATTAGGAGGAACTCAGAGAAGTACTTGGCGAGATTGATCAACATTGTTGACGCATTTGTGGAGGAAAGGATTGAAGAGAAGAAATTGGGGAAGGAGAAGCCAACAAGAGACTTTCTTGATGCTATATTGGAGTGTGATGACAAGGGAATAGCTGATAAGCTCTCTCTGAAGAATGCGACCATTGTCATTTTGGTACGTCACGTTACAGTTTTAGCATAAACTATCTGGTTACTCACTCGCGATCCTCTACGACATTTATGTGTGACATTTTCTATGGCACCGTAAGATTTATGCCATGTGTCCACCATTGACTTTACCCAAAATCTTTCCATTCATATTATAGTGCTAATTTAGTTTAAATTAGAGTGATAAACCAAACACGGAAGGAAATATATGAGAGAGATTACTTAGCTAGTAACATGATTAAGATTTTATTTTGTATTACACATTTATACTTTTGCAACAAGTACGTTAATCATCAATAGAGTTTAAGAACAATAATTTATAATAGCGACAAGGACAATGATTTTGCATCTTTGAGAAGTAATTAATGTATTATTATAATTGTAATGGTGGAGAAAACAATTATACAACATTTAGAAAATACTTAAGTTTTTACTTTAATTTATTATATTAGTAACACACTAGCACTTGCGTAACACGTTGTCTTGTTATATGTATATTTCAATGTTTTATTTCTTTATTTAATCTTCTTTTCAATTTATAAAAAAGCATGTCTATTTACGAACTGATTAGTTTATCTATTATTATTATTATTATTATTATTATTATTATTATTATTATGATTATTATTATTATTTTAACAACAACTAAGTATGGTGTATCATTATATCATTATTACCACCTTCATTTTAGAAAAGTGTTACATTTTACTATTCATGGTTAATCGTTTCGTTGACTATTAATTTACTCTTAAACGATATTAATAAATAAATTATTAAAATTATATAATGAAAATTTAGTAATCAAATTTTTATTATATGATTTTATTAAATTATTTACTATTATCGTTTATGAGTAATTTGTGGTCAAACTCGAAAACAGTTGATCGGTCAAAGTCAAAATGTAACACTTTCTCTGAAATTGAGGGAGTATTTTATAGTAGACAAATGTACTGAAACAATCACGTATCATAATGTTTCCTTTTCCAATTGATTTTTTACGTCAATTAAGTTAAATTAGAACCATGAAAATGAAAGGGAAGATTTTGTTTAAATTCAAAGGTGTACACATGGCATAAATCTGACGGTGCCATAGAAGATGTCACGTAAAAATGTCTTAGAGGATCGCGAGTGTTACTGTTTAAGCACTTTTAATAATGATCAGTATCGTTTGGGAACATGAATTGCGAAGGTATAATGCCATGATTAATTCTTTTGTAGGAAATGTTTATGGCTGGGACAGAAACAACTAGCAGCACGATTAATTGGGGAATGGCAGAGCTTCTACATAAACCAGACTCGTTCAGAAAGCTCAGAGACGAAATTGACCAAATTGTAGGACGTTCCAGGAGGGTTGAAGAGGCTGACTTGAACAAACTGCCATACCTGGATGCAGTAGTGAAAGAAACTATGAGACTACATCCATCGCTTCCTATGTTGCTTCCAAGAAACTCAATTCAAGATACCGAGTACATGGGGTACTTTATACCAAAGAACACTATTGTATTTGTGAACGTGTGGGCAATACACAGGGATCCTGATGCCTGGGAGGACCCCCTCTCTTTCAAACCGGAGAGGTTTTTCAACTCGAACGTGGATGCTAAAGGGAAACATTTTGAGTTACTTCCGTTTGGTTCCGGGAGAAGATCTTGTATTGGCATAAGCTTAGGTGAGAAAACACTTGGTCTCACTTTAGCGAATTTGGTTCATTCGTTCGACTGGAAACTCCCTGGGAATGAGGCTCCTGAGGAGATGGATATGAGGGAGAGGAATGGAATTGCAGTTCGTAAGTTGGTGCCGTTGAAGGTTATTCCCATAGAAAGGAAATTTGAACCTTTGAGTCAGTAAGATGAAATATTTAGTATGGAATATTGTGTTTATCTGTTCTGTTTTGTAGTCAGGCTCTCAGCCTCTTTGCTTTAGTTGGCAGGATTTGGTGGATTTGTAAGGCCTATGATGTACAGAACATTTCTAATTACATATTAGTGTAATGCCCCATAATTTTAAAGAGGTTAAAGGGATTAAGTACGCTAGTTACCGAATATGAATAATTAATGTGTCTTTCACTTTGGGAATCTATGTTTCAATGAGAAAGAACACTCAGACCATAAATATCCATAACCACCCAAACACTCCAAACACCCAACCTTCTCAATAAACAATTAATTTCTCTCTCATTTACATACCCAACCTCCAACCAACCCAACCACAACAATAAAATTCAAGTTTATCCATGATCACCACCAACCCAACCGATTCAATAAATTTTATTATTCTTTTCATTATTATCATAAAATAATTTTAATATATAATTAAATATAATAGTAAAATATTGAAATATTAAATAATTATAATATAATATTAAAAACATTAATTTAGTTTGAAAAATTAAAATACAAGGTGATGTGGCAATTTAAAACTACAAGAGCCACATCTTCAAGGGGCTCCCATTGAACAGATTCATTGCCCTTATTCGTTGGACCTTAATTTGAGGTTATTTGAGTCAGATTAGGAGGGCTATTTTGAGTAAGATTCGGAGGAAATTGATAGTTGAAATTTTGCGAGTAACCAGAAAATTCTTCAGAGTTTTGGGAGTTTCCATATGGAGAATAATAGTTTGGATAGAAGGAATCATTAGGATCCATTGGAGAGGAGTGCTTTGAGGTTGGGAGTGTTTGAGATATGAAGTAGTAGAAGAGGGATTTTCAGATGTGTAAAAACTATACTGATTTGGGTGTCTAATTATAGAGAATTTTTTTTTATGAATTTTGATATATTTTTTAATTTTTTTTAAAAGGATAATATGAAGTTATTTTAAAAAAAACTAAAAAATCTATAAGAAAAATACAACCAATAGGGAGGGGACAAGTGTCCCCTCCCTATTAAAAGTTAAAAAAGGGGGAGGGGAAGAAGCCAACCACCGTTCGGTGGTTGGCATATGGGACGCCCATCATTGGTTTTTTTCTTTTTTTTTTATCAATGAACTTGGTGGGGCCCACCCCACCACCCCCACCAAGTTCATTGATAAATATGGTCTCGTTGAGCTAGCTCTTTAGTTTTTGTTCAGGAAAAATCACTCAGCCTCCCCAAAATTTCAATAAAGGTAATTTTGTCTTTTTGTGTGCATAATTATCAGTCAATTTGAATCAACAGAACCACATTGGTGTGGTTTGTAGTTAAAATTATGAAAATTTTTCTTATATTGTTATGGAAAATTTTGGGTCTCTAACCTCTATCCAGGAGCGTTTCACATATTTCTACGCATAAAACTTATAAGACTCATTAGAAAAATAATGTAAAATGAATTAACAATACAAATTACATTTACATACTAAAATTGGATCCACAAGATAATAATATGAAGGAAATCTTATTGTTAAGAAAATTAAAAAGTTCAAAAAGTAGAAGAAAAATAATCATAGTAAATAATAACATGACAAGAAGAATAAGGCTATGTTCTTCTTCGTCTGAACCAAACATAACATAACCGAATCGAACTTAAATGATCTGAATTGAATTAAATCAATTGTAGTGTAAAAAAACAACTAAGTAGAATCGAATCAATTGAATGAATCAATCGAATCGAATTAAATGAGTTTTCGGATGTAGAACATAGCCTAAATAGTAAGGTCATGGAGACCGTGCTCAATTTGACATGAATTTTCCATAAAAGCATTCTACCACCGACCATTTATATATAGTTTGCTTCCTTTTGTTACATAAAGATATTTTCCTATTTTTAAAAGCTTCTTATGGATACTTTTTTCGAATTTTGACCGTAAATTACGCTCAAACTACACGATAAAATAATATAATTTTATATTATGAAACTAAACTAAGTATATTTTACTAATATAACTTTGTTTTATAGTTTTATATGTAATTTACAACAAAGTCAAAAAAATCTCCTTAGTAAACTTTTAAAAGACTAGAATAGTAACATATAAATCTACTTATAAATTTGTATTCCCAATTTTCTACCGCAAGTGCGACCTTAGCCACCCCTGCCTCTATCTGACTCAATATGCCGATTACTGGCGCCTCTTCACTTGATCCCGTTGAAACCTGTTTCAAAATTGTAGCATTTCTGAATTTGCTGCTGCTCTTGTTAAATGTGTTATCTTCAACTCATTGTTAAGTTGTGCAATGGAGAAATGCTATTGTGCGTGCAGCCAGGCCTCGAATGCATGTTGGAAGTCGATGTTAGGAGTGTGTATTCGTTCATCTTCCTATAAAACACAAAAATGAAGAACAAGATATATAGAATGTCTATCTTTAACATACATCGATGAAAACACTCGGGTCAATCAAAATTTCATGATAATTGCAGGCTTGTTGTAGATGATCATGATCTTCATTCATCATTCAACTCCGTTTTTCAGGCTAATCACATCCGGATAATTCAAAGTCTTGGGACGTTGTTAACACTTGCCTGGTCAAAAACAGAGAAAAACAGAATAACTAGTTGATTTTTGGGATAATACACATTCATTCATACTACATGATCAAATTTTCTTTCCACTGGAATAACTTCCAAAGGCACAAGTTTGCGAAGCGAAATTCCCATCTTCTCCTGCATATCCAGTGTATCCGCAGAAGCATTAGCGGCAAGCTTCCAGTCAAAAGTCTGCACCAACTTAGCCAAAGTGATGCTAACCATTATCTCCCCGAGTAAAAGGCCAATACAAATTCTTCTACCCGCTCCAAACGGAAGCAACTCAAAGTGTCGACCATGTGAGTCATTATTGGAGTCAATGAATCTCTCAGGCTTGAACGAGAGTGGATCCTCCCATGAATCAGGATCCCTATGTATTGCCCATACATTGAAAAACACCATCGTATCTTTGGGTATGTGGTATTCCTTGTATTCAATATCTTGTGTGGCATTTCGTGGGAGAAGGAGAGGCAGTGATGGATGTAGTCGCATTGTTTCTTTCACCACCGCTTGTAAGTACGGGAGTCTGTTGATGTCATCCTCTTCCACTGATCTTGAAGGACCAACGAGATGGTCGATTTCGTCTCGGAGCTTTGTTAGTGATTCGGGTTTGCGTAGTAGCTCAGCTACAGCCCAATTTATGGTGGCGCTAGTAGTCTCCGTTCCAGCCATAAACATTTCCTGCAACATATAGTTTATTTGTCAATGACTTGTTTACATTCAAAAAGTAAATAACGTTCACTTTTTTCTTTTTCTTCTTTTTTCTATCCAATTTTACAGAATTGTATTCACTAGATTTTTCTTGTGACAGAAGAGATCCAAAAAGTTCTTCTTTTTTGTGTTCTTCTTGATTTCCTTGCTATTTTTTGAATTCTTTTTTTCTTTTCACTACTATTTTCATTTCCATTTCGATTTAAAAGAAGTAATTGATTCGTTGTTCAAAAAACTATTCAGAGTTCCTAGAGCTCCTCGTAAGGCTTGTTGGAAAACCCGTTGTCGGACTTGATTAATCACCTTACAATATGTAACTATAGTATGAGATGTTTGTAGAATAAGACGCGATATTGGTACCATTAAGCGCATGGGAAGTTCGCCGCAAAGGGCCCCCAGAAATTTGGGGCCCCAATTTTGAAGTAACTCTTTATACTACGAGTGTATGAGAAATGATAAAGAAATTTGACGTAGACTAGTGGCTAAAGATGATAACATAAAATTGTTCCTCCTTTAATGTCTCTGGTTCGATACTTGGCTTACCCTTGTTTTTCTATTTTGGTCAGAACAACATAATTTTGTTATGTTTTTTTCCACTTTTTTCCTATTTTGATCAGAACAACATGATTTTGTTTTATTTTTTCGGCGGAGCATGTCGATCATTTTTATATTATTTTATTTATTTCAGATCTTTTTGTTGTCATTTTTTTATACTCCATATAACTTCTACAAATATGATTTCTTTCGTCATATTATTATGTTTTCCATTAAAAAAAATTCTAAAACTCACATTTGCAATTTTTAACTTATTTCCATTTAGAAAATATAATGCGATTTTTATTATACTATTATTCGGGGCCCTGTCTTAAAAAGTCACACAGAGCCCCTAAAATCCGTGAGACGCCCCTGGTAATATTGAATTAGTTATCCCGTATGACACGGGTATCTCGCAAAAATCTGCTAGAGAAAGTAACAATCTCAAATAGGCACCCAGAGTAAAATGCTTACCAGGATCAAGGTATTGACATTCTTTCTTGGAAGCTCATCAAGTCCCTCAAAACCATCAAACTCCAATAGCACATCCAAAAAGTCCTTGGAACCATTTCCGTTCTCAAGTTTCCTTTCTTGTACCCTTTCCTCCACAAACCCATCAATCACACCAAGCAACTGGCTCAAGTACTTTCCAGAATTCCTCCTAATCCCCTGAGGATCAACCCTCTTCAAGAACGGAAACGAATCCACCAAATTTGGCGTCCCGTTCCAATTCAAAAAACCGCTCATTGCATCATAAAACTCATTCCCTTTATTCGATTTCGAACCCATAACATCTCTAGACATCGTAAAATTACTAACCAGATTAAAAGTCATGTTCATCAGGTACCTATCCAGCTGCACCTCCCCTGATCCTCCATTCAGACGCGACGTTTCCGAATCCTCTTTGATCCATTGCATCATGATATTGATACACGTTCTTCTAACAGAAGCGGAACAGCTGATTCTTTTATGTACAAGAAGTTCAGACGAGCATAGCTTCCGTACCACACGCCAGTACTCGCCATGACGAGCAAGGATGAGGGAGCATTTCTCGTAATCATCGGACGTTAAGGAATCAGGAACTTTGCGATCTGCGAGAGGGAGGTCGTGTGTCTTGATTAGTTCTTCGGCTGCTTTCGCAGACTGGATGACAAGAGTGTTGGTCATGCCGAGTTTTAGCCATAGGATCGGCCCGTACTTGGTTTTGAGGCTGTAGAAGCTTTGGTGGGGCATTGTTCCTACGTCGAATATGTTCCCGATAACCGGCCAGCCACGCGGGCCCGGTGGTCGCCGGGGTTCTGGGACATGTTTTTTGAGTAGGAGTTTATAAAAGATGGTGAATGTGAAGATAAAGATGATGAACCAAAGAGAAGTCATCTCGTCTTTGTTCATCCATTTACTCATTTCCACTCTGCCTTATATGGTAGTACTACGAAACAACATCCTGTAAAGATATGAAGTTTGTGCTGTTCAAAATAAGGCTAATAGTCAATGATTCAATAAATCTTTGTGGGTCAACTCAAGTATGAATAAAACTATTCGAGCTTTGAATACTAGACAACAGGGATGGGGTAGTATGATGAGTATTGGGTAGGGTATAGGATAATGCCATAATGGGAATTTCCACCTTAACATTTACTCAGGAAAGGGCCGTCTGGGTATGGCCTAATATCTTACTTCATCCATCCCGTAAATAAATTTTCCGCTTACTTTTCTTATAGAAAATACGATATATTACATTTGATAAAATAAGATTAAATGGGTCCCTCAAATTGATTTTTGAAGTTGGAATTGAGATAAAATAATGTTAGTGGGTTTATTTTTTAGTATATTTAATGTTTTATTTGAGTGAGTGGTTGTCAAAACAGAAAATGAAAAGTTTTGATTGAGACACACAAAATTACAAAATGGGAAACTATTCCAGGGATGGAGGAAGTAAGTCTTAACATGTTTTTTTAACAAATCATTACTGGAGGATTTTCATTTGACTAATAACTAAAACTCATAAAATTAAGTTAAAAATATTTATTTTTTTTATTAATTTACAATTTTAACTTTATATCAAACACTTTCTAAATATTAACAGATAGTAGTGATACGATTTTACGTGGTTGAATAATGACTTGTTAAATTTTTTGTTGTATGACAAACATAAAAACCTTATAAATAGTGATTTAACAAAAATTTTAGTTAGTTGATAAATAACCGAATTTTCTCTCTAAACATTTTTAAAGATTTTTATTAAGATTATAATACTGGAGTTCAGCATGATAGCCAAGTCAAATGCTCCTGTTAGCCTGTGATGATGAAGAATCTGAGTTGCACCTTAAGATGGAGTGTAGAGAAAATGAAAATGATAATGATTTACTAGTATTAAATGATGGAGTGTAGAGAAAATGATAATTATTTACCACAAAGTCTCAAGAGAGACGATTTCTAGATAACTTATCTATAAACGCACCTATATTATCAATAAAATTATTCATGATATTAATCAAAACGTATCCATGTTATTAACAAAATGTATTTTTGTATATACATGAAAACATACCAATGTTGATATTATAGACGTTTTAATTAATAGCATCGATGATATGCTTGAGAACATAGGTATGTCTCTAGATAAGTAATCTAGAGACCAGGAGACTTAGGCTCTGTTCTTTTCAACTGTAATTTTCTGAACTGAACTGAAGAAATTATTTTGTAATAATAATAACAATTATATTATAATCACAATTAAAAAAAAAACATATTATTTTTGTCATTTTTCTCACACTCTTCCTACTCTTTTTCTGTCACTTTACCTTTTTATTTATTATTGTATAACAAACTTTAAAACCAACCGCGTGGAAAACAATATGAGAATGATAACTCGATTAAAACCGAATTTTAATTGTCATACAAACTGTCTTTATCTAATTTTTTTTTGAATCGGTGAAATTTATTACAACTTGAAAACGTTTACAAGAGCATGGATAATGTTCGGCAAATAAAATAATTAAAAGCATAACCAAAATCACTAGTCCATAAACCATGCACAAGCTCGTGCCAACAACTTTACATCAACACTCTTTCTTGTCCAGAACCTCCAGCCTTGTTCCATTTTCCAAACTGCTTCTTCAACTTTCATGTCCCAATACTCATATTTCAACTTTTATGAAAGAAATTAAGTATGTTTGATTAACGTAACTTTGTTTTATACTTTTTTTTTGTAATTTGCAAGTAATTGTTATAATCAACCAGTTTTGCAATAATAACTAAGAGACACACTTGGAATAATTTCTTCAAGGTGGAGTGGATAATGATTTATAGAACCCTAAGGAAAGAAGCAATGAACAGTGCAAGGAGATAATATTGAGAATTTGGCGCCTATCCTGTGCAATAGAGAGCCCGAGGAAGATAATATAGAGTCCGAGGAAGATAATATGGAGGAATAAATGCCTTTTTTCAATATTTGTGATAATGTTCTTTTTATAAAGTTTGGTCCGACTATGGTTTGGTTTAACTTGTTTTGGAGTTTTTGAGAGTTATTTGAAAGACTTGTAGAGTTTGGTTTGACTTTGGTTTGGCTTAACTTGTTTTTTATTTGCTAAGTTTGAGAAAAAACTCAACGTTAGCTTCTGAGTTTAATTCTATTGTTCTGATATCTTCCAACAAAAGAACATGTAGATTTTTTGTTAGAGATGTACGTACAGAGTATGTGAATCAGATTGTATGGTACTCTCAGGTTCCTATAGTTTCTTATCTTAACTCACATTTTACGGTAGAAAAGAAGGGTAATTCAAATTGTAACTATACTCTTTATTTCATTGATCTACTAAAAGTCGTATTAAAAAGAAAGAAAGAAAAAAAGTTGAAAACAACTCAATTGGATAAATTTTCTTATTTTCCTCCTACAAAATATCGGGTGTGTAAATACATGATAAAATAATAATAATACTAATACTAACAACAACAACAACAACAACAACAACAACAACAACAATAATAATATGAATTTAATGAATTTAATGAATCGAATCGAATCGAATCGAATGAAATCAAATGAATCGAATCAATCAAGACGAAATCGAATCGAATGGGAATCGAATCAATTAAATCGAATGGAATCGAATCGAATCGAATGAGTTTTCAGTTAAAGAGAACATAGCCTTACTCATTATTTACTAGTATTAAATAAATGAAAAGGACTTGAGTATCTAAGAAGACTTGGTCATGTATACTTAGGAAATCGGCAAAAACTAAATATCAATCCAAATTGGTTAAAGATATTGTATTTAAATAATTTTGTTAGAGACGGGACATATATTATCAGATAAAGTATCCAAATTATTGATTAAAACGTCTATATTGTTTAAAAAAAATATAGTGTACATATGGAAAAATGCTACTCGGAATTGGAAAAATTGAAACACCGACAAAGCAAGAAAGGACTTACCAAGAAAAATAAAAGCCAGTAGCAAGAAATCGGGCTAGATCCGAAGTTGAAGTTGCATGCAACAAGTGTGTTGAAACATTTTTCCAAGTAAAAGAAGAAAAAGAGTATTGAAACTAAGGCTCTATTCTTTTCAATCAAATTTATCGAATCGAATCGAATGGAATCTATCGAATCGAATCGAAACTCAAACTAAATCGAATCGAATCAAGAAATTATTGTGTAATAATAATAACAATTATATGATGGTATATATAATCACAATTAAAAAAATATATTATTTTTGTCATCTTTCTCACATTCTTCCTACTCTTTTTTCTGTCATTTTACATTTTTATTTATTATTGTATAACAAACTTTAAAACCAACCGCGTGGAAGGTACTTTATACGATGCCTCAAATGGAAGACACATATCAAATATACGTGATTGTTGCTACCTTCACTCTGCATAATTTTATGCGCATGTGTAAACTTGAAATACCAATTTTGCAACATGATATCAATGTCCAAGGTGGAGTGGATAATGATTTATTGAACCCGACAAGGAAAGAAACGATGAACAGGGTGCGCAAGGAGATGACATTGAGAATTTGGCGCTCTATTCCAGGCAATATAGAGTCCGAGGAAGATAATATAGAGCCCGAGGAAGATAATATAGAGGAATAAATGCCATTTTTCAATATTTGTGATATATAATATTATTTTTATAAAGTTTGGTCCGATTTTTGGTTTGGTTTAACTTGTTTTGGAGTTTTTGAACATGTAGATTTTTTGTTAGTTCAAATTGTAACTATATACTCTTTATTTCATTGATCTACTAAAAGTCGTATTAAAAAGAAAGAAAGAAAAAAAGTTGAAAATAACTCAATTGGATAAATTTTCTTATTTTCCGTACAAAAGATCGGGTGTGTAAATAAATGATAAAATAATATTAATAATAATAATATTATTATTATTATTATTATTATTATTATTATTATTAACAACAACAACAACAACAACAACAACAACAACAACAACAATAATAATAATAATATGAATTTAATGAATCGAATCGAATCAATCAAGAATCGAATCGAATCGAATGGAACTGAATCGAATCGAATCGAATGGAATCGAATCGAATCGAATGGAACTGAATCGAATCGAATGAGTTTTCAGTTGAAAAGAACAGAGCCTAAACTGCTATTTTAATCTAAAATCTAGTGGGTAACAAAATATTTGAGGCGTGGATCTACGTACGGTAGAGCGGATTTGTGGAGCCTGTGGACTTGTTTGGCTAATGGATGGAGCGAGCTTAGACATCGTGGATTTTAATTAGACGTGGGTCTGCCTCTCAAAAGTATACAAGTCCGGTTATGACATTTTCATCTCTGACAGAAGGATTTAGAACTCCTGGATCGGCAGGTGCTGACGACATTACGAAAGCTGAATAATTTTTCGTAAATGCTATAAGTCAATTTATAGATGTTGCTTCTGGAGATGTCGGAGGAGGTCCTGGAGTAGTTACTGGTGGTGGAGACGTAGGCATAGGAGTTCATGAAGTGGTTACTGGCGGGGGAGACGATGGCGGGGAGACTTTAGTTCAAGAAAGAGAAGGTGTGTTGTTGCTATTATTGATGGTGCTTGAACTGAGCCTGCCATACATGTCATATAATTTGAAGCTTACTAATGTACAAGCATCACATGTCACATACTCTTATAGAAATCAAGTAGCATGACATATATGAAAATCAATCATCATAATACTACTATATAGCATTTGGCCTTGGTCAAATAGCATATCCCAAGTCCAAAATGAAAAATACATTTCAGAGTGTAGTTTGACCGAAAAATGTTGTGATTGGTTTGGTGTATTGTGCATGCATTTCGGATGCAATTGGAGGTCCGAAACACAATTCTCAAAACGCATTCGACAATTGGTTCATGTGCATTTGGGCTAGGGCCAGCTCAAATTTTCAGTAACCCTGTGCAAATTTAATGTCTTTGTAGACCATCAACTCCCGTCCCAAAACAATTGTCATTTATGGTCACGGAGGTTGAAGAGAAATTTTAAAAAAATTGTAATAAAACTTAATTTGGAGCTTATTGGCTTACCATTGTATTTATGTCATTTGAGTCTTTAATTAGCATAATTAGGCAAACTAAGTAATGCCAGATAAAATTAGTAAGTTAAGTTTGAAGATAAGATGTTGCCAAGTAAACATTATATTTGTAACGGGACAAATAAAGTGATGAAATTAAGTTTAAAATAACGGATGGAGTACATTTTATAACGGGAAATTAAGTTTAAAATAAAGTGATGAAATTTAAACTTAAATTGGTTTTGCATAGTCTTGTTTTCAGAGATATTGTTTCAATTGAATGACTAATTTTTTTGTCTTAAATAAGTATGAATGATTCAAAGTAAATTTTATAATGTGTGACATTAAATGTGCAGATATTTTAAAATGGTTTCTTTCAGTTAATTCAAAATGGTCGTTTTCCAACGTTTATAAATCATTACATAGAAACTAATTGAATTTTATAGAATATACTAAATATAAAAATTATTAAACAATACTTATTAAGGAGAAACAATACATAAATACTATAACAACTTTGAACAAAACTTACGAATGAAAATATAGCAATAAAGCTGGACTTTTGGCTTGTTTGGGTTACGATTACAATTGTTATATTATGTTATGATTGAAGTGTTCAATTAGGTTAATTAAACAAGTTAAGTAATGACATTTTATTTAGCTTATAGTTGTTTGTATAAACAAAAATTGGACCCCAAATATGTTGGGGCCCTGTTCTCTTTGCATGGGTTCAGATCCAGCTCTGATTTGGGCGCCCTGGCCCACTTTAATCACTACAAAAAACTGGCTGTTTAGCGACGGATAATTCCGTCGCTAAGCTCCTCACTAAGCTCCTAGCGACGGACTTAGTGACGGATAAAAATGCCGTCGTCATTTTCTTCGTCACAATGATCCTAACGACGGATAATCTATCCGTCGCTAAATAACGACGGATTTAGCGACGGATAAAATGTTGACCTTTTTCAACAAATTCGAGTTCTATTTAGCGACGGTTAACTATCCATTGCTAAATAGCTGTTTTTTTTAATTATTAGCTGGTTTTTTTTTTTTAAATTATTAGCTATTTTATTATGTCAATAAACAGAATCGGATTTGGACGGATCTGGGTAGTGGTCGGAGGGTGATGGTGGTAGTGCGGTGGAAGATGGTGGTGGATCTGGTGGTGGTGGTTTTGGATCTGGTGATGGTGGTGTGTGGGTGGAGGATGGTGGTGGTTGTAGATCTGGATGGAGGGTGGAAGGCAGTGGTGTGGTGGAGGGTGGTGGTGGAGTGGTGGTGGAAGGGTGGAGGCAGTGGTGCGGTGGAGGATGGTGGTGGAAGGAGGGTGGTGGTGGAGGTTGTGGTGCGGTGAAGGATGGTGGTGGAAGGAGGGTGGCGGTGGAAGGGTGGAGGCAGAAGGGTGGAGGCAGTGGTGCGGTGGAGGATGGTGGTGGAAGGAGGGTGTGGAGGTAGTGGTGTGGTGGAGGATGGAGGGTGGTGGTGCGGTGGTGGAGTGGTGGTGGAAGGGTGGAGGCAGTGGTGCGGTGGAGGATGGTTGTGGTGCGGTGGTGGAGGGTGGAGGCAGTGGTGCTGTGGAGGATGGTGGTGGTGCGGTGGTGGAGTGGTGGTGGAAGGGTGGAGGCAGTGGTGCGGTGGAGGATGGTGCATGGTGGAAGGAGGGTGGTGGTGGAGGCAGTGGTGCGGTGGAGGATGGTGGTGGTGGTGGTTGTGGTGGAGGCAGTGGTGCAGTGGGAGGATGGTGGTGGTGCAAGTGGAGGGTGGTGGTGCAGTGGAGGATGGTGGTGGAAGGGTGGTGGAGGAAGATGGAAGAAGATATGATGAATGGTGGCAGATCCAGTGTATATGAGAATTTTAAAGTTTTAGCGACCGTCGCTAGATGTTTATTTATTTTTTTTTAAATTAATTATTTAACGACGGATAATCTATCCGTCGTTAAAATACTATTTTTATTTTTTTTTAAATAAAAAAGTCAACAAACACTAATGACGGATAGACTATCCGTCACTATTTAGCGACGGATTAGCGTTGGATCGAGTGAAACGCTCTATTCGTCACTAAAATGACCGATTCGTCGTTAAATAGCGACGGATAGGCATCCGTCGCCCCTGTCCGTCGCTATTCAGCGAATTTCTTGTAGTGAATACACTTTGCATTTAAATTGCATATGGTGTTTGGTCTGTTGTATTTGCATTGGTGTTTGGTCTGTTGTATTTGCATTTGGTGTTGCAAACTAAATTAATTCCTCCAAGAACACTTTTATAACTTAAATATTTAATTAACACATAACAAACAACAACATTAACGAGATTTAACCACTAATACCAACTACATAGTTCTCTTAAGGTGAGTAACTACCTGTTGTTATGGTAATAATCAGCAAAATCCAACACTAAGACAATAGTAATTAATAAGTTACAGAATAGTTAAGTCAAACTGCTAGATATCATTGAGAAGATTCTTCCTACTTAACGAACACAAACCAAACGACAGAGATGATTCCGACGATTATGGCAGCCATTTTTGTTTGTGGGTGTGGAACCGCTTCCATTCTTGTTGGTGGTTGTTGAACCTAACATCCTCAATTGTACTAGTCGGTTTCACTCAGTTTGGTGATTGAGGAGCTGCCCTCGCTTTTCTCTTCTGATTATCATTCAAATGCGAGACTTCTTCGATTGCATTGCAGATGCTGATTTGTCTCTACAATTGGACCATTCTTCTTGCTTTCCACGCCAGTTGTTCACTTTTACATTTTGAACGCCCCATTAGAGTTGTCTACTTTTACTTCTTTGCCATTTGAGTAAAATATATACTCCCTCCGTCCCCGTTTCATCTTCCCACGAGTCCGGGCACAAGATTTAAGAGAAAAGTGAATAAAGTAGAATAGATGGTGATAAGGAAATGGAGTGAATATAGAATGACAAATAGTATATAAAGTATGATAAATAGTGTATAAAGTAGGAGATATAGTGTATAAAATATGAGAGAGATTTTCATTTAAGGGATGAAAAGATGAAGTTCAAACTAAATGCGGAAAGATGAAATTGGGAGGAGGGAGTATAATTTTTTTACATCCAACTATTTTCAATATGGTCAAAAATTAACTTACACAATCAAATTAAACTAAATACTACTAATATGTTATAAATTAAACCCACATGTACTATATAGTGGTATAATATTACTCATTATGTGTATGTAAAAAGCAAAGTGAACAACTGCGTGAGACAGAGGGGGTAGTACATGAAAATAAGATTAAAACATTTTACTTATACTCCATTATACTTATACTTGATCCTCATGCAGAATGAAGTTATTCTACACCTAACAAATAATAAAAAAAATCTTAAGTTTACACTAAAATAACAACTTTTATCATTAAAAGTACAACTTTTCTAACATTTTAATGTTTCATCATACTATATTTTAACATTTCACTTAAAATTACAGTCAATCTAATGCATGAAGTTATCCATGATGGATTGAGTACTTACGAATATTAGTTCATCCTTCAAGTCCTTTATTTTTTTTTTTTTTTTGAATAAGCTAATTACTCCCTCTGTCCCAGTTTCATTTACCCATATTCCGTTTTGGTCCGTCTCAAATTCAATTACCCATTCGTTGAATGAAAAATCTCTCTCTTATTTTATTCACCATCTATCATACTTTATTCACTATTTTTACTATTTTATTCAATTTATTTCCTACTTTATTACCATCTCTCATACTTTATTCACTTTTCTATTTATATAGCAAGAACTCAACAGCGTTGTTTTTGTATTCACTTTTTTGTTCTTCATTTATTTTCACGAAACACAACCGTTTCAAAAGTCAATTCTTTCGTGTGCTTCCATAAGCCTGCTGTACTTAGCTTGGAGATTAATGATATTTCATTTGTAAATTCCTCTTGTGTCTATTTATTTTTATTTTTATTTTTATTTTATTTATTTATTTTTTTTTTAGTGATAAGGTATACTCCCTCCGTTCCAGTTTCATCTCCCATTTAACTTTTTCTAGTCAACGCTTACAAGTTTCATCTGTGAATTACTCATAAATAATGTTGATAAAAAATTAAAAATTCATATTATTAAATATTTACATTTTAAATTTTCGTAATATATTTTTTAAAATTCATTAGAGGTATTATATGTAATTAAATCAAACTCAAAGTTGAACGTTGATCGTAAATGTCAAATGAGAACATGAAATTGGGACGTAAGAAGTATATAAATGAATACTTGTTGTAAAATTTAATGTAACATAATTTTTAGGGAAATTTTTTTTACACTTAAACATTTTGCACATTTTGAACTTACACTAAAACCTTTTTTTTTTCACGACACTAAAACCTTTAAAAATATTCAATGTAACACAAATGTTGGATGGTGTTAAAAACTTACATTAGTGAGGGTAAAATAGACAAATTGCATGACCTATTCCTCCATTTCCTCTGATTTGCACTCCCAAACCCCAAACTCAATCACCTTCTATTCTTCTACCCTTTATTCACAATTCCTTCATGAAATTGAAGAAAATCATCAAACATGGGTGCATACTTCATATGGATGATTTGTTCACATACAGTTACATCTATCATCAACAAGTATGACTATCAATCTAATGTAAAAGCTAATTCTATTCAAACACACCATTAAGCCAAAGAATGGGAAAGTGATGTCTTTTCTTCTTCAAGTGCCTTAACTTCGTCTTCAACACCCTCAACTCTCTGCCCAATGCAAACTCCTCGAATAGAAGATACTACAGAATTCCTGGGCTTCGTGAATTCTTCACTTCATCACTTCAATTTGAATTCAAAAATATTATTGGTTTCGATTGTATTGAAAGGGGTGTTGGTGATTTTAGTGTCATCAACTCATTTTAGTAGTAATGTGTGATTTACTAGAGACCGATGCGATCTCACGTTAAGGCTCGGGACGAGTTCGGTAGCGGAGTGCACGCCAGTGAGCTAACGAGTTATCGACCGCAAATACGGCAGGGTCGAGGGGTCATGGGTCGAGGGTCGAGCCCTCAAGGGTGCAATACCACTTTTTTGGGAAATTCATATTCGTTATTAATTCAGGATAAGTTCAGAACCCCTCAACCGCCAAACGGCTTCGATTTTGTACTTCTAAAGATTGGAGGATTCGGTCTCCAGAATAGATATACGAAAATCTTACATCCTCTCTATTTTCTGATCGAAATTCATATAGCCCTAATTAGATCGCTTTATCGATTATCCCCAAGGAATTCGTGTAACCCAGGCTGTAAATTGGGTCGAATTATCTTGTTCGGAAAGTGACTACACGATCCATAGAAGATTTCCAGGATTATCACCACCCAAATTTTCCCGACAAGGGGGTAATCATGAATTGTGTATGGATCAGAAGAGAAAGAGGGATATGGAGAAAACGGGTTTGTTGAGGGTTGTCAAGATTGAGAAGGAAGAAGAAGAAGAGGAGGAAAGGAAATAAAAAAAAACCCTTGAGAAGGAAGAGGAAGAAGAAGAATAGAAGGGTGATTACAAGAAGAAAGAGGTAAATTATGGTTAAATTTGTGTTGTATTGATGTTTAATAAATTTTATTTTTCACTTTTAACCCTACCCAAATAAGGTGTTTTATATGTTTACTAACTAACAATTAACACCACAAAGTTTGGTGTTACAAATGATTTTTTTGAAAGGTTTTGAGTCGAGTGAAAAAAAAGGTTTTAGTGTAAGTTCAAAACGCAAAAGGTTTAAGTGTAAAAAAAATTCTCTAATTTTTATCTAAAGCATTTATAATTTATGTTCTCATGTATTATATTTTTATTTACCAATTATTTTAATTTTCACAAGAAGGTCTTTAGATAACTTATAGAGACGAACTATGTTATTAGTACAATGATTCATGTTATTAGTAAAAAATTTAAGTTGTTAACGAAATTCATTTCTTTTGTAATATGAAAAAACACCAATGTTAATAACATAACCCTTTTTTATTACTAACATCGATAATTATCTTGATAACGTCTTTAGATAAATAATTTAGACCGCCTCGTAAAACTTGTTCTTTAATTTTCTATAAAGTATTAAAATTTATATTTTCATGAAATATTTTTAAAAATATTGTAACTCTTCGATTTTCTTTTGATGATAATGTACTTAATGAATGACATTCAAAATAATATGAAGTATGAAGTTTTAAAAGAAATGAGAAAAGAATAGTGTACTTTTGAAAGAAATGCGAAAAGAAAATATAAAGTTATGTGTGATAGTTTGATTGTTAATCGCTCGACATTATATTAAATCAACCATCATCCCTTAAAACAACTTAAATGGTATGCTATCAACCTTATATGTTGTTTGCATGATCTACTCACAAGTAATGTGGGATATTCTAACATAACCCAACGCAGATCCTATCCGGCTTTCTCACTGAACCCACATTCAACCTCCAAAGTACAACTAATTGTCTTAAACGCGACTTTCCTACACCCAAGTTCACTGATTCTCTTGAATACGATCGATCAATCTCAACTCCCTTAATAGACATACAAAGTACAAAAATGGAAACAAACATCCCATTATTCGTCACCAATCAGTTCAACTTCATCCCAATAATTAATACTACCCCAAGCAAAAATCGAAAACTCGCAAAGCACATAAATCAATCACAAACTGATCCGAAATGAAACAAGTAGAAGATGAAATGCAGTGAAGAGAGGAAAATGACCTGGCCAACACTCAAAAGACTACAAGGTGGAGGTGTAGTAGTAGTAGCAGCAGTACCTCCTTGAGCTGTATATTCGCACAGGCGTACATACATAAACAACATTACAATTTACAAATCAACAAACGTATTTCTTCCGAACAGAATCACCGATGATTACATGAATAAAATAAAAGCTCAATCGAAGCGAATTTACGACCAAATTAACTATCAAAAGTTCAATCACAAAATTTGCAGGTGTATTTGCAATTAGATTATCGAGAATGAAAATTGGATAGTACCTGAGAGTTGGGAAGGAGAAGAAGAAACATACTCTTAGTGCCTGATTGGTTCGATGCGTTTTAATGGTTGATCGAAATGCATTTGGTGATTGGTTTGATGCATGGTGATGCGTTTCGGCCCAAATGCATTTCGTAAAGCCCGTGAACTTTTGCGGGCTTGCGTTTCGAAATGCTGTGGGAGTAGCATTTCAAATGCATGGGGTCCTCATGTATTTGAGATTTGCGTTTCAAAACGCATTTTTCAACTGTGCTGGCCCACCAGTCATGCACTTTTTTTTATTGTTTGTTATTTTCTTTTCGTCATGATTCATAAAATATAAAATATAAAAATATAAAATTTATACCGATTTTCATATTTTTTTGTCCTCTAAAAATAGAGTTCACTCTTGATTATATTTTGATCATTCTAAATATTATGACTTTTATACTCTTAATTTAAAAAATATATAAATTCAATTTCATTAATTTCAAATTTTAAACAATCTTATTATATGGTAAACATGTTAAAAAAATAAAACAAAATAAAAATAAAATATCCGTAACGATACATAAACTAACATTAATCACTATCTCGTACATAACGGGCATTTGCTTTGGATGGATATTCTCATATCCGTAACGATACATAAAGTAATCTTCGGTGTCATTAACATCAATCATCGATTATCGATTATTGAATGTCCACTAATAACATCAATCATCGATTATCGATTATTGAATGTCCACCAATAGCATCAATAAACGTCTACCTATATCGACTATTCATCTTATATAACCACCGAGGATATCTAGTCTTTTGTGGCCAAGATTTTTTGTCCAACGTCATTGCGATTAAGTGCGTTCGGATAATTGAATTAGATTTCAAACTTTATGTTCATATTCAGAACGATGCTGGAAGTAGTGGTCGGTGTCAAAATACATCAGTTATATGTCAACGATTATCGACTATACGTACATCTTTTGTCACAGCAATTAGTGTACTATATTTGTCTTGGCGCCAAATTGCCCCAAATTTGTCATCTTCTAGGGTTTCTCCAATACGGAAATGCACTTAAACCAATCTGCAAATGTAATTAAAATGTGCGTTTCGGAGGTCCCAAACGCATCGGAAATGCATCGTGTTAACTGGTACCAATCGTTGCGATTCGTAGTCAAATTGCATCTGCAAACATCACAAATGCATTCGGGCTTAGATGTCCAGTTTGACCAAGGCCAAATGCGTTTCGGAACCAATCAGGCCCTTAACTTGCTCGAGCTTTGTCTGAAGAGAAATGTCGATGCAAAATTTCAAATGAGAAATATGATTTTGGGTATTTATGCCTGGTCACTAGGGTTTACGAATCAGGGGTAAAATGATATACTCATAAAATCTTGGAAGTGCACTTTGAAACGTAAATTTGTAATATATGAGGACTCGCATGCGTTTTGAAACATGCTTGGAGCTGCATTTCGGTACGCAGCCCTTAAAAATGCACGGACTTTACAAAACGCGTTTGAGCCGAAACGCACAAAACCAATCACCTGTAGACATGCGGTCAACCATTAAATAGCATCACAGTACACCAAACCAATCCGGCTCTAACAAACAAGCATCACATGTCACATATTTTTTTTAAAATCAAACACAACAAGTGCCGTTAGTTTGATAGACGGAGAAGAGGTAAGCACGGCTATGGTGGTTCCACGGCAGCACCGCCATCTCTTCTCACGGCCAAATAAACAACCATCTCAATAATTTCTCAAAACCCCAAGAAAAACAATCAGAAAGAGGATCGATCGATCAATCAAAGAATCCCAAAAAATGGATCATTACAAGATTTTGGGGATAGACAAGAATGCAAGCAAGGAAGAAATCAAGAAAGCTTTTCGGAATTTAGCGATGCAATTTCATCCAGACAAGCATTCTCAGTCCTCCAAGAAATCTAGAGATGCAGCAACCTTGAAATTCAAGCAGCTTTCTGAGGCCTACGACACCCTCATCGACGATCGGAAGCGAGCTGATTACAATATCAAATCTAGAAGTAGCTATTATTCTAATACTAGTACTTCTTATCAGCAGCATTATACTAGTAGATATAATAATAAGAATAACACGAACAGCAATTATTATGGTGATTATTATGCTTATGGGAATACTGCAAGAAGAGCTGGTAATCAGAGTGTTTCCAGATTTGAGATGGGTTTGAGGTATCTCACTACCAAGGCCTTTCTTCTCAATGCCACTTTTGTTGGGTAAGTAAGTGTTTTTCTTTTGGTTTTTGGTTGTTTTGTTGTTTTTGTAGTTGAGGTATTTAAAGATTAGATTTTTTAGGTTTTAGGTGGACTTGTTGATCACTGTTTGTCTAGTTTTGTGTATGATTGAAAGGAACTAGTTTTGACTGGTTGAGGATGTGAGAGTGAAAGGAACTAGTTTTGCATATGTTAAACAATGGCTACTGAAATGTAGTGATCGACGAAAGATTGGAGTTTTGTTCTTGGGATAACATGGAGTGAGACACAGGATCCTAGCAGATATAGATTGTTTTAGAATTTTGGTTATGAAACTTTTGATGAGGCCATAAAGAGTTATCATGAACATCAATGTGATTTGGCTTCTTGTTAAACTACTATGAGTATATTATAGTTATGTGGCTTAAACTATGAATGTCATTCCAACTTCGAAGGGATGGATATCTTCACTTTTAGCATAATAAAAGCATCACTACTCAAAAAACTGATCTAACTGGTAGAAACGTAAACATCTATCACATCAATGAGATCTTTGAACAAATTTAAACAAGTTTGAGAAGCTTGCATGTTAGTTTATATGCTTGTCCTTGATCCTGGAGTGAGTTGTGATTACTGTTCAATTCTCTTTCCTCAATTATTTCGGAGTTGATGTGAGTGCCTGTTCTCTAGTTTTCAGATTTAACTAATTCATGGTGTCGAGATGTACAAGTCCTATTTTAGCAAATCTGCATCTTGCAATCTTGTTTCGTGGATGATATTGTGATTCTTTAGGTGTAAGTAGGCACTATATAAGTTATGTGATGTCACTTAGAAGAGGCTTTCTTTCATATACAAATCATAGATATGTATGCTCGGCCGCCCAAATTTCATGTGATTGAGTTGTTGAATAGCTGATCCATGATCCACTTTTTGCAAAATTCAATTAGTAGAAAAGGAAAAATGAATTGTACTTTTTACCTTTGATTCTTTGGTAGGGTTGTTTGTTATTCATTATGGGTTTTCGAGAGAAGTAGGCAAAGTTGTCGGTTATTACATATTCTAGTAAGTAGTATCTGTAGCAGATGATCTGGAGTAGCTAATCTTGAGAATTCTGGTTCTGGCGAGTGGCAGATAGAGCTGAATATTACTTCTACAATCTACACTTGGAAACACTTCTTTTCCACAACTATCTGTGAACACCCACCAAAATCTCATTTAAGTCATGTGCTCGTGTTTATCTATTTCTTCCTAATTTTAGCATTAAGCTATTTCTAAATACCTATTCAATGGTCTCCTGGGACGAAAAAATGGAGGCTTATCTCTGTTTTTGCTATGGTTGTAGGAAATCTTCTAGTATCTTATTCAGTATACATGTCTGATTTGATGTTTGTTTTCAATGTCCTCTTAATCTCTTATCACTACCTATCCGTACAGGGTCTGGTGCTTGTGCATATCATATCAATCTGAGTTTATATTTTTTATATCATATCTGTATGGGAAGATTAAGATTTAAGCTGATGATGATGTATTTGCATTTTTCTCAAGTATTTTGGTAGGTGGGATTTACATGGTTGATGCAGGAGGCAAGGCATTATGGAACATGCATAATCCCGGGGTAAGTTCTCATGTGCAGTGCTCATTTGATGCCAAATTTGTCATAAGAATTTGTACCTTCATTTGTTGTTGGCATAATGTTGAAGAGATCTTTTGGGGCCCTAGATCATGTAGATCTGTTTCATTTCATATGCATGAATTTGTTAGACTAGTCAAGTTGAAGCAGTCCAGCACATTCAAACTCTGATCACGGGTTGTTACTTTTTAGGCACTCTTGCAAATTTAAGCTCAAGCACGGGGATTTTTCTTGATTGTATATTAGGATTTCTAATTAGATGTTTGTAACCTGTCTGGCTGTCTGTCGAGATGCTAATGGTGAAGAAAAATCTGATGAATGTATTTGCCCATTTTAATGAGCTTATTTTCCATGCTTGTTGATGTATATGTTGCGACTTGCAGAAATCTTTTGAAGAAACTATGGAATCTGTGGAAAAAGCAAGAGCACTCAAGGATAACTCACGATGACGTATATTTTATACTGCTGGTGAATTTGCACATTACTCCACATAACGTATTGAGTTCTGTGAAATGTACATTATTTTTACAAGGGGCACAGTGTAATGGGTTTGTATGATGTATTTATTCTGTGATGTAGTAATAGTAAATATTGAATAGAATGGTGTAGTACGTGAGCGGAACTCAGAAAAGGAATGGCCTTTTGTTAATGTAATCTGTGATTAAAAGTTCGTATTCTTGAACATTTTCATCTTTTGTTTGTAGCCAATACTATACCAGGTTCAAGTCCTACTGCTGTGAAGCATATAACATTCTAAGGAAATCGAGCAACCTGATTCTGAATCTCTTCTATTTGATGGCGGGTTCGAACATACCCGACATAGCTTCTGATCCTGAAAAAAGCATTCTTAAGGTTAAAATTTCACATATCATTCGTTTCTGAACAATTGTCTACCTCACTCACACTCACATTCATGTTTTGGGCAGCTTCAAGAAAAATTCCGGTTGGACTTGGACAATGAGGAATCGATACATTTCTTCCAGGATCTTATCAACGAGAGTGTGAGTGCATTGTTCCCACAAATGGTGGAAACGATTCATCGCTGGGCTCAATATTGGCGCTAAGCGAAGCAAACATGAAGTAGACAAGTACTAGTATTTACTTATGCTTCCTCTGACCTGTTCTTACTTAAATCGGATGTAATTATATAAATTGTATAGTGATTGTTATACCCATATAGAGTAGAGTATAGTTTGGTCTTGTACATAGATTGCTGCTGTATAAACAGTTTTACCATTTCAATATCAGGAACTGAACCAAAGATCTTTTCCAGGTGTTCCACTGCAACATATTCCCCTTGTGACAGTTTGAAAATGTTCTTCATTCTATCAATTATTCTCAAGCTCCCATTTGGTTGCCATTCACCAACATCTCCTGGTAAATCAAGACGCCGATAAATGGTGATTGAGAAATTCATAAGATGAACTTCGTATAATTCCAATCTGAAAACTGACACCAACCTGTGTGGTGTGGAACCAGCCATCAACAAAAACTTCCTCTTCACGTTTGTAGTAGTCTACAAATAAAGTATCACCCGTATACATATTTCTCCACGTATGCTTTCTGAAAGGGATCATAGCCCATCTCATGGACAGATTCCAGGCAAACACACATTTGGAAGCTGATCAGTACCTAGCATGCTCATCTCATTTGGTATGGAAAGAAACGGCACAAGTTTCAGTCAAACATTCATCAAAAAGCAAATAGATGCCCAAATTTGATTATAATGTGAACAGGAACATGAAAATTTGATATCCTAATTTACATACAGATGCCCGAATTTACATTTGATATCCTAACCAGAAACAGGCACGTCAGATGAAAGTCAAGTGGCAGCTGAAAAGTCTTCAAGAAATTTTAGAGCCATAAAACATGAGCAGAATGAAACCAATAGGTGATTAAGATAAAAATTCAGAAGAAAGGCCAATCTTTAAAGGTAGCAAGATTGACAAGTTAATTGAAAAGTGCCGTATCCCTGAAGAACATGACAACATGACACCACTCTCATAAACTCTTCTACGCGGGAGGCAAGAGGTGCTGCTCTAGATAGCATTAGTCTTACCCTGCCCCTAGACCTTGTTTTATCTAAAGGGCATAAAACAATAGGATCAGTCAAATTTTTGCCAGAATGTGAATTGTATGAGAAGAATCCATTATGATCATGTCAATCACCTTACTGAATACAATTTTATCGAAGATGGGAGATGCCTTTGTGTGTTTTTTGCCCTTCCTCATATTGCGTAGTTTACTGCACAAGTTTTAAGGCACATAGGTATCAAAACTTTCAAGCCACAGATTGATTAAATCATAGTACACAATAATATGATCAACTGAAACTTAAACAATCCATATATTTGATTGAATATGATATAGTCAAGGGCTTGAGAGAACCGTCGCTGAGTTTTAAAACAATTCTGTTTAACCAGCACCGGGCTTTCTCAGAAGTTATAAACAATCATGAAAAGCAATTCAAGTATAGCTGCAATCTTTTCTGAGTAAAGCTAGTTCGGGGAAAGTTTGAAGTAAGCCATATCACAGGGATAAAAACATTGAGCAGAACATTGCTTTATGAAAGATTGAAATACGAATAATTCTGGTTATCGTTGAATGATCTTCGATTTACACCTGCATCACCACTGCTGCAACTTATTTATACTCATAACCTGCAGACATCAGAGCAAGGGCAATAATACAGCCTACCACAGAAGTATTCATAGGTGCACAGAGTAGAATTCAAAGTTCAAGATTAGTAGTAGTAGTCACATGAATGTTGCTAATGATGCAGAACACCCAAAAACAAGTTGAGAGAAGGATAAGCAAAAAACAACTCTTTCCATTGCATCTTCATAAAACAACATTTCACATTGATACATACTCAGTCTGCATTCCGCGTACAAATATAAAGAATGGCGCAGCGAACTACAACGAATAAAACATTAGCTACTGCAAGTCACTAATCAGATGTTTGGTTGTGGCATAAAGCCTCTATGTAAACTCCAGTTCACCGCCTACATTCACATCAAAATATATCATCGTGGCTTCATCCATTGGAGGAATTGGTAACCCTTCAGCACTCTCACCTTCAACATTCTCCAGATCATAATTCGCAAGGAAATCCTCCCAGCTGCAGTCTAGACCAAAGTCCTGATCTTGATTCATCAATTCGCCAAAAGAAGGGCATTGATTATCATCATTTACGGCCTCCGCATTGTAACTTGTTGAAGCTCCAGGTGTACTATCATAACCACCATTAAGATCATCACGTGTGGCCTTCTCATTACTTGTTGAAGCTTCAGGAGTACTATCATGGACTTCAATTATTCCAGGTGTGCTGAAAACCTCCTGTTGTCCAGTTATGACCTGATCATCATCAATATTCTCTCGCAGACGCTTATGAGCACCAAAATTATTATCCACAGTTTCATCATCAGAGTATTTCCTCTTTTTGCATCCAACGAAGTGTCAGCAGCAGTACTTCTACATTGACGGAAATTGTCAACAATAATCTTGCAAATAACCAAATCAGTGTTATCCATGGAGTACTCGTGCATCCTCCATCTGCCCTTGTTAGACTCCAAGACTCCATCATTGGTGTAGAAAGTGAAACTCCTCATCTTCCCGATGACGTTTTCATGCTGCTTGATGTTGTGGCTGACCTGCTTTCCGCCCCACGTACCACAGCCTGCTGTCCTCATAGCACGTTTCTTGTTGCCGGATTGGATCAGTCTGGAGAAAACATAAATTTCTTTCTGCTTGAGAATGAAACCATCCTCCCAAGTGTAAGCCCATGGATCGTCTTGGGTTAGAACTTCCCATGGGAGTTGTTTCCCATAAATCTGCCTGTCCAAGATTTGGATGAAGTTGGGAAGAACAAGCTGATCGGAAAGTTTACGAGTAAGATAGTATCCAATCAGGTCTTGGTCACTCGGGCAAAACTTGATCCCAGGTGGAAATCCGTTTGTGTCCATGATTTCAATATATCTGTTATTATCAACACACAACAGGTGGAGAAACGAATCAGTTGAGTTCGATCATATTCCTCTCAAGAGTGGAAAATTAGACACAAACTAACTAATACTATGTTCTGTTCTGTTCGTTTCTATACAAGATCGTGCAAGAACCTTAATCTCGATTGATCGTTCGACAAACAAAACACAAACAAACTAACTAATGTGTTCTATAATTCTGATTAATATCCAAGATCATGCAAGAACCTTAATTAATCTCGATCGGCAAACAAACACAAACAAACAACGCAAGAAACCGAACACACTGACTAACCAATCTTTTCTGTTCTATTCGTTTCTATCCAAGATCATGCAAGAACCTTAATCTCGATTGATCGTTGACAAACAAAACACAAACAAACTAAACTGTTCTGTTCTGATCGATATCCAAGAGCATGCAAGAACCTTAATCTCGATCGATCGTTCGACAAAAAAACACAAACAAACAACGCAAGAAAGCGAACAAACTGACTGACTAACTTACCTTAATTCTTCTTGATGTTGTTGTTGTTCTTCTTCCTCTGTTGTATAGTGAGTTTAATTTGTTTCGCTTGTGAGTAAATTATGATTCCTGATGAGTATAGGAGATTTGCAATAGCGAGGAGATATTTATAGTTTCTTGTAAATTGGAATTAGGAAATTTGTTTGATTTCAGGATACTTTCCTTATTTTTCACAAGTAGCCGTAGATTTTAACTTAGGTAAGTTTTCCTTTTATTGTAAATTGGAATCGAAACTAATTGGCCCGCCCAATTAAATCGAAATCTACATGATTTTATGGTATGTTTTCCTTTTTTTTGTAACTTGGAATGAAGAACAAGAGTGAGTTTAAGACTGAGAGGGAAAATTAAACAGACGATTTGGACTTTCGTTTCAGTTCGTTAGTGAAGCGGCAACGGACTAATTAATAATTGCAGTTTAGCCCTTCAATTTATAACAATTCATATTTTTTGGAGTAACTGTAACTCCCCCTCAAACATGGTTTGCTATAAAAGTTAAAAGGTCTTATTTTCCTAGAGTTTATTACATTTGTCACCTCCAATGAACTTTTTTTTTTTAAATAGGTCCATGTCATCAACAATTAGATATATGTCCTTATAATATATTTTGTAATTGCACATGAGTCCAAAAGTCAACAAAAATAAGGTGAATATCTTAATTTACCACTCAAACTCTAATTTTGAAAATACATATATTTAATTAAATAATCTATTTACTTTTAAAATTGCAAACAAATACTCCTTCCGTCCGGACAATCGGGGCACATTTCTTTTCGCCACTGTTTTTAAGAAAACCAATTGTTTATTGTTTGTTGTTGAGGAGAGAAATGATAATTAGAATGTAAAATCTATGAGAGATAAGATATATAATGATAAAGAATGGAAAAAGTAAGAGAGATAGTTGAGTTAGTGGGAGTTAATGGGTGTACTTTTTTGCTATTTTTGTAATGGGACGTACATAAAAGGAATATGTGCCCAGATTGTCGGGACGGAAGGAGTACTAATTATGTGTAAATTACTTTTATACTTCAAGATTTTCTATTTACTTTTAAATAATCTATTTACTGTAAGTCAGAAACAAATTGTTCGGCTCATGTATAATTAGGCGAAGATGTTTTCTTAAGAGAATTGATGTTGATGTGATTAATAGGAGTATATAAATGTTTATTCATGATTGAGAGTTTGTTTTTTATAATACTTTGGACGGAGGTGATAGGTTAGAGTCGGTCGTGTATTGTATAAAATGGAAAATCATGTGGGTTGATTTTCAATCTTTAGGGCTTAAATGTAAATATTTAAAAGTTTTTGAATATTAGTGAAATAACATAAAATTCTAAGGATTGAAAAATAATATAACTTAATTGAACAATTTACATTTACAGTTTAAGATTAAACCGTAATAAACGCGAAAAATATCGATCAAAAAAATCAAAACGGTATATTTATTCCATGAATGATTAACAAAATATAGGTCATATAAATAAAATTGGTAACCTAAGTCGACTGTGGACGCCAAGAACTTTCTTCTACCTCTTCTACTTACATTCAAAGAATGAGACGATTTAAATTCCGCATTTTAGTTCCTTCCAAGAATTTTTGCAGTCATCCTAACCCTTGGTGTTCAATTTCTTATACATCCAGTGCAATTTATCAACATTATTCTAATTGTTCCTTGCCTTCCAAGAATTTGCTCAATGAGAGTTTTTCTATAAGGAAATCTTATTTGACAGCTCATGAGATATTCTAGAATTCCTCTGTTTAGTTTGTTTGTTTCCATAATTACGTTTGCATTGAGCGATAGTAATAGGAAATCAAATTTGACAGCTCCTGATCTAACGGTAATACGAAACTAATTAGCCCGCCCAATTTATACTGTAACACACTTGTTCTCTAGCTCTAATTCTTTGATAAACCAGAAAGAAATTGAATTCCTCTGTTTCTTGAAATCGAATTCATTCCTCTGTTTGTTTTGTTTGTTTTGTTTAGAGATTGATTGATCTAATCGAAGATTATGCAGAGTGAATCAATGATGGATGAAGAAGAGTCTCGTGAGAGAGCATTAGCTAGAGATTTCACAGTTATGGTGAAGCACCATTACGGTCGTGGAAATTCCGACACTTTCCGCACATTCAAATCACTGCTACTTTCCACCGGAACTCATCACAACACCACCGATTGTTATTCGATGTTCGGTCCCTTTTCTCCGATGCCATCTTTCTCACCCACCAATTCAAACGTTTCCTTCCCAAACCAACATATCCCAAAACCACTTCGAAACCGAAATGAAAAACCCTTTCCCCCTCTCAGAAGAACTCCTTACAGGACACACTGGATTTCATCAACAAAGTCCAAAGCACCGTGGATCGCAGCCGCATGTAATCCGTGTTTTCAGATGGGTCAGATTTAACTCATGATTTTCACAACAAAATATTATCATTATTAGTATATTATACAGAAAAATATATATTTATCACGGGAAGATGGTGTTAAACCCATAACCTCGCCGAAAGTATGGATATACTTATCCACACGCCTACAAACAAATTTTGATTAACTCATGAAGAGAAAGTATACTAACTATATTATTCTTTTATTTATTTTTCCTTCCCACTACTAATTCGGGGTCGCGAAAAAGTCGAGCTGGGTCGAGTGACCCCCTCGACCCAGCCTGGCCTCGCCAGTGATCGCAGCATGTTTCTCAAGTTTGTCAAGGAAATCATGGCTTATCAAAAATACGATATGGCTTCTGTTCGCGGGGTTAAAAAGTGAAAATTGCTTAAGCTGTTGAAAGGCTACTCTCAATTGAAGGCTGGGTTATCTGCTATTCTGTGTGACGAAGACAATACCAAGCGTGCTGATTTGTCCTTTCATCGGATGGTGTCTGCCAGAGACGCAGCAGACAAGCTCAAAAGAGAGAACCAGAACCTTCTTGCTCGGATGGAGAAAGAGATTGATCTTACTGATTACTTTTCTCCAGTCGACTTCATCTGTATCAGGGATCGACTCCAAGACTCTACAGTTTTGCCAGGTGCACGTATGAGCAGGCGAATGGCGGTCGAATATGCTAGGGAGATTTCTTCTCAGTTGAGCCGCAAGATTGGGGAGGTAGGATGAATACGTTGGACGGATGATGAGATAAACAAGGTTCGGAAGTTTCATCAGAAAGAAATCGAAATTCCAGAGTGGATTGGCGTTCGCAATTGTCCGAAGACAAGCTCTCGCATCTTCCTCCCATTAAGTTTTACACCAGGGCCAAAAAGGGAAAGACAATGGTATGAATTGGAATATACAACTTGTATGCTTTAGACCTGAAATTGGAATCTATATATATATATATATATATATATATATATATATATATATATATATATATATATATATATATATATATATATATATATATATATATATATATATATATATATATATAATACATTAAACGAAAAAGGTTTTACCATTTCAATGTATTCACGCCAAATAATTAAGTTTAAATTCTTGTGATTGATCCATTTTTTTTATACGGTTGTACAAAGCTTTGATTCTGATTGGTTGATTTTAAAACCACGCTGATGTGTTCAAAGATGTGGCCATAAATACATTTATTGTGTTATTAGTTTTCAGTCAGTAATTAAATCTAATTAATTATGGAAGATTTGAATTGCAATTATCAGCCTTAATATGGTTGCAGAAAAGTTGTCACACATTCACTTCTCATTATATCAGCTCTTCTTTATTTGTCTATGTCTACATTTTATCACTTATCTATCGATTCAAATCAAATCAAAGTTCTAGGAATTCATAATAATCAGGATTGAAGTTCCCAATCGAGTGCAAAATAGTGTCATTAATCAAAATATCGAGAGAAATGTGGCAGATGATCAACGTCCGCCGGCAACCTGTGTACGATCCATATGCCTTATCCAAATTTTTTTTTTTTTTGGATATTTTAGTTTTGGGTGATGGATATTTATTATTTTGAGAAACCCATTGTAGAATTTGACATCTGCTAGCTTTATTATGCGAAAGGGAGAGTTAGTTTCTAGCTTTTGTTTATTGAAAAATTAGTTTTCTAATTATTCGTATGCGTTTTCCATGTGACCATCTATAAAAGAATACATTTTCAAGCTCTAAGATAAAGTATTACGCCGACGCCAAGACTATCGAACATTCCTATTGGTTAATTTTTTCCCAAAGTATATTTTGATTGGTTGTTAGAATTTTAAATTTGGTATGTTGAATGTGGAACATTTTAAGTAGTTAAGATGTAGTGCACCATATAACTCCCATGATTTATTTTTAGTATGTTGAATCCATATATAATTTTTATTTAATCTCATATAGATTTATCTACAAAACTCCGAAAATTATTTTGAACATATATATAAATATATATTTATCTACAAAACTCCGAAAATTATTTTGAACATATACATAAATTCACCGTGACAAGACGAATCCATAGACACCAAACTTGAATATTTTATTAATGGAAAAATTACACCTGCTCCCCCTGATAAACACCCATAACTCATTCGGGGCCCTAGCATTTCATCAATAATGATTGTCCTAAACAATTACATATTGGTCCAAAAATGGATCTTTAGGGACCCATATGTAATTGTTTAGGACCAATCTGTTGTTGAAATGTCAGCCCTACCATGTTATTACGAAATTTATTATGGGGGAGAAAATGTACTTAAATTATTTATTTATTAAATTAAACATTATGTAGGTTTGTTAAATTATTTATTTATTAAATTAAACATTATGTAGGTTTGTTAAATGATATAAATTTGAAATAATAAAATTTTAAAAATAGAGAATTTATAAAATACTTAATACTCTCTCAATTTATCAAATAAATCAATATTTATTTAGGTGTCCGATTACAAATGAACACTTTAAAAATTAGCAATAAAATAACGTATTGGATTAAATAAAAACTATCATCTTATCAACATTTACGTGAATTCTCACACGTTTTCTACTTTTTCACTCATTATTTATTCAAATATTACCTTCTATCTTATATACTTACTATATGGAAAATATTGAATATAAATTTTAATTTATATATATTGAATTTGTTATGATTGAAAATTAAATTGATTAGATTATTAATGCATTAATATTTTAAGGATAAAAGAGTGAGCAAAAGATCTTTAGGTGTTGCATAGCCAACTGTTGCAGCAGCTTGGTTGCCGCCAGATCTTGGTATCATATTAGCTAATTTTGATGCTACGGTTGAGTACGTATAGTCTACATAGGGGTGGTATTGGTCAACGGAGTCAATGTTATTGCTTGGCATTAAAATTTGGGTCTTATGATTTTTTTCTATAAGGTGCGGAAGGTTTAATTAATGATAAATTAATAACTGAATTGATTCAAAATTCAGAGTGGCAACATGTAGTAATTAATTAAAGGGGACTTCTTTGGTGCTTAAATCTCTTAAGTTTACATATTATAGATTTGCATCTTTTTTTACATTATAGAAGAAACCGAGGCATTTGATGTAGAATTTGTCCATTAGTAGTCGTTATGCTCTAATTTTATTTTTGATTTTTTTCATAATCAATGTTTGGAAGTATTTTTTAATTACATACTTGATTTCAAACAACAACACCTAGATGTTGAAATTTTTCCTATATTCTCAACTGTTACTTTTAGTTGTGAAATGCGACGCATGATTGTAAGCTTTTTTATTTGATAAACATGCATAGTTCTTGCTTGGAATTGGTTACATTTGAAAAATCATGATAGATAACAAATCGTCTAAATCGAATAAGAGTTTACGGTCTCAAGATCAGACTTCACGAGATGGAATAAATTTGAATGACATTGGAAAGGTTCAAAACTATACTATTTTGAAAATATATTCTACATGTATTAGTTGTTTATCGAGTAGGTACTCAGTTCATATAACTGTTCTATTATCCGTGCATACTATAACACTTTGCATTTACTTCAATGGATGAAAAATAGACAATGAAGTCAATAAACGAAAAGGTCCTTATTGATTTAAAATAGGTGGCTAAAATGGTCACAAAATTAGCTCGCTCTTGCCCAACGAAGTACAAACTCCAAAAAGTCACCCAATGTTACATATATGACACTGAACACAGAATTGACAACATGATCAATGCTCTCGGGTGAGTTTTTTTAAACCTCTACACTCAATTTTATAATCTTTCACATATTTTGTTCCAAACAAATTATTCGTTATACATCATTTAATATTCATTAGAATTATAGATACTCGACGGTAAATAATTTATTTTATTATTATGGTAAAGCCAAACCAATGAAGCTGGTGTGAAAACTGCTACTGCAACATTGATCAAAACTATGGTGGAATAGTAAAATCCATATGCAAAAGTATACAAGATGGTCAGAGATCGCATCTCCCTTGATAATGCATTAGGTAGGCCTTCAACTTATTGCAAGACGCCAAGGGGAAGGGTGAACTTACAATTTGCTTACTGCATCAGAAGTAACTGCTATAGTAGAGAGTGATGTCGATAACTTACATGCAAAAATAATATTATGGTTGAGATAGGAATGGGGACTTGAAGCACATAACTGAGTTTCTTCGATGCTACCTTATTTTTCAATATGTACTACTTTTCGTCCATGTAGAAGACGGATGGAATATCGGTATACAGATAACTATTGTGAGTAAGATGCCAAATTTATATAATATAATACATTAAGTCAAAAAGGATTTGAGCCATTTTAGGCTATCTACCTCATTTAATCAGTTGTGTTGATACGGAAATATGTCCAATCCGTTAAGGGCGCCATAGAGCGTGTCCTAAAGCGCATCACGGCTTAACTAGCCAATTCAGTACTGGTCCGACCTCACATGGTCCGCCAAAGTGAATCGACCGGTACGCCGAAGTCACTACATCCCCACAGCCAGTCTGAGCTGGCTAAGGAAAGGACTTGTAAACCTGACCATGTCAGTACAGAGATGCCTAACGGACCGTACGAGAGAACCTCGGACGCCACCATTACTCTAAGACCAAACGTATGTAACAGAACCACTGAGATACTTCCGTGAGACTCTTGGCTCGGACATCCAGAGTCACCCAAGGGCAGATCAACCAAGCAGACAGATCTGTCCGAGGGACTAACACGGACCCGACAAAGTGAATAAAGATTTCTGAGGAAAAGGTCCAAACTACCCTCCCAGGCCCACTTATCGGTATTGGACTACTGTTCACTAATGGGCCATGGGCCAAAGGTAGCATTGGTGTCCAAATCTGGATCGTACACTTGGCATCATCTCATGAGCTACCTCATGAGTATACGATATCTATAAATACAGCACTAGGTCCAAGACCTCAAGGTAAGCAATACTTAAGCAACAATCCCTAAGTGTTCTTGAGCATAATAACCTCCCTCATATCTATTACATTGAGAGCTTCCAACTCTCTCTTGAGTAAAGTCTCTTACCGGATTGACATAGGCAATCCGGGCATCCCGTTCTAACCCCCCCACTTAGTTGTTTCAGGTGACCTGGTTCGGACGAGTATTCCTTCGGACTTCAAGTAGGAGGCGGGCTACAGACCGGGTTGCTTGTAATAGTTTAGTTAGTTAGTGTTCGAGGTTTACCCCTCAACATTTTGGCGCCGTCTGATTGAAGTCGATTTGAGAGTGGACGAGAGTCAAGAGGGGGAAACTATTCAAGAAAACGTCTTTTTGCTATTGAGTGGATTTGGAAAGTGGAAGTTGGATTTGCACGACTGAGGCCAAGAGAGATCCGCAGTATTTATAGAAGTGGCGAACCAATGTGCGTCCGACACGTCAGAACTTCGACGTCGACAATGGGCTTAAACTATCCATTTGGGTTGAAAAAGGTCATTCGACGGGTTTATCCAATCAAGCCCAAGCAAGCCCATCAACTACGTCCGAGTTTCTTAGCCAAGTTTTCACAGAAATTATGCATCAGTTTCATCCGACGAGGTCGGCAAGCAGAAAAAGACGGAGGTCCCACCCAAGGAAAAATAGTTCGAATTATATAAGCAAAATTATTCGAACATTTACGTACAGATGATACAGTCCAACGAAAGCCAAGAAAAAGGTACATGCTACCACAGGGCATACCCCGCCTTGAACATCACCATCGCCCAGAAGTTGAACCTTGAGACTCTGAACCACCACCCCGGACCTGGCGAGCTTGTCGCATCCAATTCATCGCGAATCAACCTCAGTGTCCGCTCACGCTCCTCTTCAGCCAGTCTCCTGGCTATTCCTGGACATTGAGGGGGCTCACCTTCATAATCCAGGACGATCGGATCACGCCAAGTTCCCCTGCCCGGATAAATGGGCGGATGCATGTTCCCGCAAGCACAGTTCACCCAATGACCATACTCATCATCGCTCAATTCTGACATTATCAAGGACACTGACTTCCGCTAGATAAGAAAGTGGATAAAACGTAAGAAAGAGTGAGGAAAGGTACAACAGTGAAAAAGGAGAATTACCACACCCTTACTTATAGTGGCAATGAGTCTTTCAGATCTCGACATCTGTCAATCATCCGACGACTAAGAAGATGAAAAGACGTAGTCATAATGACTATTTCACTGTTTCACCTTCCTCCTTCTAGAAGAATCTCGCATCCCAAGGGACGAACCGTCCGGGTGTCGGAAAGATTATGGTCTAATTTCTACATCAGATACCATCTCCAGTGGTCCGTGCTCTTAAGAGATGGGTAATTCATAATGACTCAGCTTATGAGCAACAGATAAAGAAATGAACGAAGAGGAGAGCAAGTAAACGTTCGGAAGCATAAGAAGTTCGTCTCACTGGATAAAATACGGAACTTTGTCATAATATGGAAAGATAACCCGAGTTATCAAAAGATGCAAATACAACAGAAAAAGTCAGTAAATACAGAATTTCTAACGGGGCATACCCCAGACTTCTCATTAGGCCCCAATCTGGCTTGGACCAGCTTCCTCAGCTTCAAGCCGATTGGTGGCTTCCGCAGCAAGAGCTTGAGCATGGGCGAACAAGTCGTAATCAGCGGGAAGATCGAGAACGCGGGCAGGTAGGGCAAACCACTTCTGCAGGAAAGCTCGATAATCGTTGAAGGGTACAAGGCCCACTTTCAGAAGAGCTTCCGGGACGAACCTCGGTAGGAAAGGCCCGCCGTTCTGGATCTCAATCTCGCCTTCCTCGGACCGCTTCCACGAACTCACACGCAGCCAATCGCTTCGTCCGAGACACTATCGACGTGCACTTCGACACGTTCGCATCCGCAGGCGGATTAATCCTCCGCCTTTCCAAAGTCCGTGGAAGAAGTCCTCGATCGCATTGTCCGATCACGGACACAAACCCATCCAGTCGGGCGGCATCCGACTTGTCCGAGGTCAGGAACTTGAAAGAAGCATAATTCAAGAAGTCACGGCCGGCGTAAAGACGGACATAACGGAGACCACCGACCAGGAAGTTCTTAAAATCCAGGAAAGCCTGCATCGCCTTATCGACGAATCTCTCCTGATGGTCGAGGTCCGCCTTGATCTTCTCCCAGCTGGTCTTCAACTTGTGGACCCTCACCTCTTCCTCCTTCAGCCTCATCTCCAGCTTCTTCACTTTTTCCGCCTCATCCGCGGATGTGGCCACAGCCTTGTGAAGGTCCTCTTCGATGGTGGCCCGTTCGCTGGCCTTCCACTGCATGGCCTTGATGAAGCACCCAAGCTGGGGAAACACCCGAGTAGATACAAGTTATATTTGTGTCACATTAAGAACGAAGCGAGTAAATTAAGGACATATCATTTACCCACTGGTATAGAGCATCCAACCCTCCGACTCGCTCCATTTCGGGGAGTCCGCAAGCACGCTCGTACTCCTTGTCCAGAGCAGTTTGGTCCACGGGAAGGACAGCGGACAACTGCTGCCTCTTCGCAGCAGCAGGAGCTTCCGAGCTTGCCGCCCTCTTTTGTCCCGAGACAATGGCGTCCCGCATAAGTACGTCTCGGGGTGGAGCTCGAGTGTTGGCAGTGGCGCCCAGAAGGTGAGCCTTACCTTGTCGTGCACCGCCAAGGCTCGGAGTCTTCACTACCTTGCTCGCCTTTCCTCTTCGGCGTAACACAAGACATTTTTCGGATCCGATAGGCGCACTGAAGTGTTAATAATCTTGGTCCTTTGACCAGCTGCGACTTCCAGAGCTTGTTGTTCCCTCTGCAACCTCTTCTTCTCTCCGAGAGTCGACATGATGTAGTCAAACCAGTGAGCTGCACAATAAACCAAGGGCGTTAGAAACAGGTGGGCTAAAGAAGGATTATCGGAATTGCGGACACTTGTGATCAAAATAAAGTATAATGAAGAAGAGAAAAAATGCCAAAGTCTCCAAATAACGAATCTCATCAAGTCCGTCTTCCTCCCACTTCTACTTCACGGTTAGTCCGCAAAGGTAGGAAGTGGTGGCGATCAATCCGTGAAACGGATAAGTAGTGGTCATACTTCTTGTGGATGGCCACCACCCACGGAGCCACATTCTTTGGAAGGGGCGCCATCCGGATGCTCTCCTCGAAACTTTGTAAGGGCCCCATCGTTTCGCTGCCTCTCGGACTCTCCTGGTTTCAGGGCCATGCGTACGAAAATGTACTTGTCCCACCACTTCGACCCCAACGACGAGATGGAGTCCGAGATAAAGTTGTAAGGTTTCCTATTCATGAAAGTATAGAATAGTGGATTCCCCGGACTGAACGAGACATGGAAGAGCTGCCTAAAGTTCTCGAAGTTTACAGGCTATCCTTTCTTCTTGCAAAAGACTACAAAGCAAATAAGGTTACCCAGGGACTTGGGGATAACCTGACTCGGACCTATACCAATATGGTTCAGGATGTTTTTCAGCTCTGTAGCAATGGGGATATTCCATCCGCAGGAGAAGGCCACCTCATGCACGCACATATACCCGGCGGGCAGATTGTAAAAGGCGTGGCCAGGCTCGGGAATCATGATTTCTACGGAATCAGGGATCTCCCACTTTCGTCTCCACTCGGGGATGTCCTCCGCCCTAACCCTGGACGGACACGTAGGAAGAAGCCCGTCCGCATTCAATTCTCCGAATTGATCAACTATGGTAACAGCGGACGCAGGACGCGGGAACTTCACTCGGGCGGCTTTTGCGCCACGGCCCTCGATTACTTGAAGATTGGACTGAACGGGCGCAGCGGGATGTAATGCAATCCGCCGACTGGATCGTCTAGAGGGACGAGTGACAGGAGATCCTTCTTCTTCTTCCTCGCCGCCTTCCTCTTCTTCCTCACCATCTTCTTCGTCTTCGAGGACACCTTCGGTCTCCGGACGTACTTGGGGCGGACGACCGCTTCTACCTGAACACGGTCCTCCACTCCGGCCTCAAACATCTCCACGTCATCAGCCTCATGCCCGCTGTCACCTGCCCGTTCAAGCTGGAGCGCATTCGGATCTATAGACCCTCCCACACCGCCTATAGTCCGAGATTGGACCAACGTTCTCGCTTCATCAACACCGCCTTCGACCACTGGCCTGTCTGTCGGTGGGTTATCTGTTTCATGGGTTCCGTGCCTAGCGTCGGAATCTCTGGAGGAAAGGACATCCACAAGAAAGTCTCCTACGAACACGCTCAGGTCCACGGACTCATCGCCCAAACCTACTCCATCCTGGTAATCCCGCACCTCGCGAACGTTATGACTATCGCTCCCGGACATCCTAGGGCAGAAGGAAACGGATCAGAAACGATGATTGTTATTGTCCGAGAGTTCATTTATATGTCTTATTAAGTCCAGAGGTCCGAGAAAAAGTCTAAGCCCTAAGACTTTCTATACACAGAAGGACAGGGACCTCAAGACACCGGCACACGTAGCTGTGCCACTGGCGCCACGATCTGCCCCTTATGGCACGATGACAAAAGAAAAAATTTATGGCCAAATAACACAACCCACACTGATTTACAAGTAAACATGCATGGTCAAGACAGGTTGGGTCGGACGGGACTTATCAAACGAGAGTACAAGACATCAATGAAGAAAATTGGCATATTATGAGCATGCAGCAGGAACACATCAATTATTGTCTAAACCAAAGGTATCGCAAAAGTCAATTACTGAAGACAGGCACAATTACGGAGGCAGCAAAAGAAGCTACACTAGACATGCAATAGACGTACAGCGAATACAGGCAACTTAAACGAGGCCAAAGAAAGGTACTTACTTGCTAGTATCCAAACAGAGAAGTTCCGCGGATGATCGAAATTGAGTAATGCACCGAGGTTACAGATCTCAGCTTGATGGCCCAAAAGTCTTACAAGTCCCAGTTGCTCGGATCGACCTTGCGTTGTTTGAATTGCTCTGAGTTTCGAGATTGCTAAAAGTGTGAAAATGACTGATGGACTGACTATTTATAAGGGCAATATGGGATAGCCAAGAGTCACGTCGCTTGGGTTTTAATCCCAGCCGTTGATTCTCTCCAATCCAAGGGTTGTACCGCTTCGCGAATGGATGGCTGCCAGAACGTCGCATTTAATGCTGGACAGACGCGTCACATCTATCGGACTGGGCGCCGCAACCGTTGATGTCGTCCCGATCCAACGGTCGCGTCTCTTTACTCGAGATCTCTCTCCCGTGGGCCGAACAGACAACCTGTTGGGCCTCTTGGGCTTACGTAGAGGACAGATTCAACAATCGGCCCAACGCACAACTTCCAGACAGCTACGTCAAATCCTAACCGTACTCGGACACATATATCTCAGATACAAATACCTTTTCCTCTACAGTCCTAGTTATGCGATAACTCGGACTGTAGACGGAAAAGGGGGGGGGGGGGAAGAGATATATTGAATCCTCGAGGACACGGACGACGGATCACGACAAAAAGGATTTTTTCCTTTTTCTCTTAATTAACGATTCGGACACGCTCCACAGACACGACTAATCCCTCATAGTTACCAACTATCTTCTACTAAGATACTTGGAAACTGGGGAGACATATGTTGATACGGAAATATGTCCAATCCGTTAAGGGCGCCATAGAGCGTGTCCTAAAGCGCATCACGGCTTAACTAGCCAATTCAGTACTGGTCCGACCTCACATGGTCCGCCAAAGTGAATCGACCGGTACACCGAAGTCACTACATGCCCACAACCAGTCCGAGCTGGCTAAGGAAAGGACTTGTAAACCTGACCATGTCAGTACAGAGATGCCTAACGGACCGTACGAGAGAACCTCGGACGCCACCATTACTCTAAGACCAAACGTATGTAACAGAACCACTAGGATACTTCCGTGAGACTCTTGGCTCGGACATCCAGAGTCACCCAAGGGCAGATCAACCAAGCAGACAGATCTGTCCGAGGGACTAACACGGACCCGACAGGCGGAACAGTACTCTCGGAGGGAAAAGGTCCAAACTACCCTCCCAGGCCCACTTATCGGTATTGGACTACTGTTCACTAATGGGCCATGGGCCAAATGTAGCATTGGTGTCCAAATCTGGATCGTACACTTGGCATCATCTCATGAGCTACCTCATGAGTATACGATATCTATAAATACAGCACTAGGTCCAAGACCTCAAGGTAAGCAATACTTAAGCAACAATCCCTAAGTGTTCTTGAGCATAATAACCTCCCTCATAACTATTACATTGAGAGCTTCCAACTCTCTCTTGAGTAAAGTCTCTTACCGGATTGACATAGGCAATCCGGGCATCCAGTTCTAACCCCCCCCCCCCCCCCACTTAGTTGTTTCAGGTGACCTGGTTCGGACGAGTATTCCTTCGGACTTCAAGTAGGAGGCGGGCTACAGACCGGGTTGCTTGTAATAGTTTAGTTAGTTAGTGTTCGAGGTTTACCCCTCAACAAGTTGGCAAAATCCTCTTCTCTGATTGGTCAATTCATTTGCTTGGTTGTTAAATTCTTTTGTTTTTATTGGTCCAAATTATTAAGTAATGATGATATGGGATGGTTTGGTCAAATACAAATTGTAAACTGACGTTTTCTTGCCATCAATATTTATGTTGCTGCATTTAAAATCCTATATATAGTTACTTTCACCAGTCCATTTGAATTTATATTTTAATATCTATATCTATATAATACATTAAGCAAAAAAGGTTTTGAGCCATTCTAGCCTATCCAAGTCATTCAAATATGTGGCAAAATAAAGAGCTTACATTGGTCCATTTCATTCCATGTTGGCAAATTCTTTTATTCTAATTGGTCAAAAATTTCAATTATGTTGATGTGTTTTAGTTTTGGTAAGTTTGTGAAACATAATTTTCATTCAATTCACCTTCCTAAATCCAGATTTTTTTGTTTTGCCAATAACATCAAACGAGAAAAGAAGACTAGAATACTATAAAAAGCATACATAAATCAAATCATCAATCAATATAAATATATGTAGACCGTTTAGCCAAATTTTGCAAGTCGGATGATTTTGGAGCTTCTATGTTGCCGGTCCCAACCATGATGTAACTTGACATTTCTAGTTAATATATATTCAATATTACTCTAAAAAAAATGTAAATCAAGCAGTTAAACTAAGCTAATACAACCATGATAAGATGAATATCTATTATTCTAATTCCGGCAAATTTAGCTAAACAAGTCTTCGAATTTATTATGTGGATTTTTTTTTTTTGTAAGTCTCCTGAGAGACGGTCTCCAGATAATTTATCTAGAGACGGACCTATATTATCAAGAAATCATCGATGTTATTAATCAAAACACATATGTTCTCAACATTGGTTTTTTTTTTCTTATTACAACAAGACTTATTTCGTTAACAATATACACGGTTTAATTAATAACATGGATGGTTTTATTGACAACATATGCCGTTTCTAGATAAGTTATCTAGAGACCGTCTCTAATGAGACTTAGTGTTTTTTTTAACAGCTTGATTATTTTTATGTATCATTATCATTTTTAATTGACATAGGTTCTTCATAAGTTTTGAATTCCCACGTCAATCTATTGCAAATTCATGATTATCTTTTATATCATGTCATGATGCAAAAAGGTTTATCTATACTCTGCGCGTCAAAATAGATATATACTTCCCCATGTCCCATGTCGGTTGTCCAGTTTGCACTAATTCGCGGTCAACCAAATTGAACTTTGACCAATAATAAATCTCAAACTGCAATAGTTTAGTCTTCAATTGCTATAACCATTTTTCTAAAACATTTTAGAATACTCTAGAAAGATTAGTTTACAATTTAAATACTCCCTACGTCCTAGAGAACTTTATATATTAGGTTCGCACGTAATTTTAGGTGACAAAGGATTGGTTTCATAAATCAAATTACAGTCAAGCCGGAGTATCCTTGCCGATGGACTTGATCTTGACAATTTCTATAATTAAGCCGGAGTATTTTGTACTTACCATTTCTTTTTAATGTTTTAATTTTTAATTCTTTTTAGTTTTATTAAATAGAAATATAATTTAAATATTTTTTTGACTTTTTATAATTATTTATGGAGCAACTTTTGCGAGGGATCGTCTCTTGGAGACACCAGATTAAATATTAAGTTACATACATCACATATTTAAAATTGCATATAATGCAATTATAATGTTTGTTTATTATACACATGATTTATGAAGTTGAACATATGATATTTGTAGTTAAATATGTGATGTTGACATGGTATATCCGAAAGACGGGTATCTCGCAATATATAGTTTGCATTATTTATGAATTTAAAATGTATACCATGTGAAATAGCATTGTCTTATTGTAGTGTATCAAAAAAAATAAACTTTACGTCTCTTAGAAAACCATGCATGTTCACACTTAAGAAGATGTAAAGTTAGTTTTTTTTTGCTCTAAAGAGACCCAACTGGTTACTTTTGTGACAAGGGGAAATCAATTTTACACAAGTTAAGTGTGAAATGATTTTTCATTTCATACTCACTAGGGGTAAGCACGGGGATGGATGAGCATTGAAAAAAATGAAATAAAAATTGATGTACTGGTAGGTGGGTTTTTCAATTAATAATAAACCAACGTGGGTAAATATTTACCTTGCATGTGGCGGTTAGGTGATAATTATGCGAGTGGATTGGTGGCGAGTTGACAGGTAAACAATATGAATTTTAAGGTCGTAAGTAATAAAAGTGTAATAAAAATCAAGATAATAAAATACAACTCAACTTTTAGTAAGTAGTAAACAATGAGAAGACTCAACTTTCTCAAAACGAGTTACGGGTGAAGGTTGTTTACCATAGAACTGTGTTGAAGGTTGGATGAAAAATTATTGCATAAACCGGATCTACCATTATTTCATAGACCATGTGGTTGAAAATGATTTACATAACTCCATATATGCAAGTGTGGTGGGACATGCACATTAAATTAGTATATGTGGAGCATTCTCCACCACATGGTGAATAAATAATAGTAAATTTGATATAGGTAAAAAATGAAGAAAAATAATGGAAATGGTAACAACAAACAAAGGGGTATAAACAAATTTGAAGATTTATAGAAAACCTTAACATTACTAATTCCATGTAAGTGACCAAGGAACCGAGATTGACAAATAATTCTAGCACCGGCCTCGATCTAACGATGAGTTTCATCATCTAACAGTCGGAAGTTTTGAATTAATATGTTCCACCTCTAACACACAATAAGTTTTTTTTAATAGTTAGGGCATTTCTTAATCTTTCAGACAAATCCTCCGCCTTGGATTAAAGGGTCGGTTTAGTTTGACTTTTTTTTAAGAGCATATATAATTCAAAAAACTAATCACGTTTTCACGAGGGGTTAAAAAAAGGGAAGATATGATTTTTCATGTTTAGTAGCGTGTTGGAAAAACAATTATTAGCAGTTATTCAAGAGAACATTTTAGTTTCATTAATTCACATGTTACGCTAAAATTTCCTTTTGGTGGTGGGTGTGCACCCTTGACGTCCCTACCCCAAATATTAAATTATTATTCCACTACATTATTTTTTTACACTTTCCGGTGATTTTATTTGGGGGGGGGGGGGGGTGGAGGAATCAGATGGGTGGCCTGAAAGATATTATTATATCACAAACCAACATAAGTTTTCAAATGTTTCGGTGACATGTTTTTTCGAGGAGGCGGGGTAGGTCTCCAAATTCCCCAGAAATATCAATAGTTCACTAACTTAACTTTTCACGTGTTTTGATAGAAGTTACTTCCTTTTGGAGCCGGGACACACTCATATCCACACGACCTCACCAACCGCTATAAAATTCATTATTTCACTAAAATAATCATAAACGTCTTTATCGAGTTAGGTCGGGTTTGGATCCCGTTTCACTGATATGGAACGGGTGGAGCATATACCAGTTTCACTGTTTCGACTCGATTAAAGTCGAATAGCAAACATGATCGATTGTACGGTTCAACTAAAGTTGAGTTTAGTTGTATAACAAACACTCCGTTGCAAATTAAAAATGCTATTGTAGTAATTGTAGATTTCCATATTCTTAATTATTTTCTCACTATACCCGTCGAGTATCGACGGGCCATAAACTAGTATATATATATGATAAAAGTGATGATGTAAATGGAAGAAAAGATATGTCACATACTTTAAAAGCTGACGTGACAAATCGAATCCAATAAAAAATGAATTTTAATTCTCATGAAAATGTTCAAATTTCATCACTATATTTAGTCTATTCCTGATATGCTTATTTATAGTAATTTATAGAAACAATCCAATGAAATCTTAACAAATTAATCTAATCTCTTAATACACCATCCACCAAATTCAAAGTAAGAAAAAGGAGTAACTTAGAGTGAGCTTTGCTTGGCCAGAACAATAGTAATAAGATGAAATCAGCGACCGGAGATTATGTGCAAGTTGAATCAACATAAAGGAAGGGTTCACAAGATCCAACTTGACCTCCCGAATGCTCGATTGATCAACCTGGTTCATCTTCTTTTTTGATTCGAAATTAATTAATTTGGATAGCATAATTGTGTTAGTTTGTACTTCACGTCTGTATTTGAATGGTTTTTTTAATTTACTCTAGTTTGAATTGGGAGGGCATGAAATGAATGAAGAAAACATGTTTTTGGTAAACAAAAAGGCCATGAATAATTGTCCTTCTCTGTAAATTGATTTGTAAATTGATCAATGGAGCTTGTTAAGGAAAGGAGATGACAGATTAGCGGTGGAAAAGGCCGCAGTTAGAGGAGAAAACGGTGTCTTAACGTGAAAAGCATAAACAAACAACTAAGAATTAAGATGTCATCAGCTATCCACGTGTCAAGTTTCTACTAGTTCAAACATTATTATTAGCAGGCTCTTTAGCAGTGGATCCGGAGCCAAACAAATTAATCGAATCTGAATTTTAGGATAACAAACCATATGTATTTGCCTCAATAATATTCATATCATTGCAATCGAGCAGCAAAATCCAAAAACGCCCTCAGAAGATAAAATTCATCCAAATCATCATCGACCATGAAATATCCATCACGTAAATCGAGCTTAACTTTCTCCAGCCTACCGGACGACTTGCAAATGTCATGTTTTTAGTAGCCGTATCAAGCATGTCAAACGTCGCTATGGTTACCGTATGCAGGGGCGGCCCCACATAGGCGCAATGGGCCTCAATCGCAGCCCCTCGATTTTGGACATGAAATGTCTATTATACCCCTTTTAACAATTTAAAGATATAGAGATACAATTTAACATGAGTCAATATGCATAAAATTGATGTAGCCCAATTGGCCATTAGTCTTGCACAAAGGTTTGCCTTGTCAATTGATTGTGGGTTCGATACCCAACATTGTCACATTTTCGGCATTTTATGTCTCTTTGTTTTTTCTGTTCTATGTACATGCATTTACTTAATTTTAATCATTTAAATCTTAACAAAATTATTTGGTATCTAATTCCTCCATTTTATGAACATATACTTTTGTTTCCTTTTATAACATTGATTTCTTTTACCATCAACTAATTATTAGTTATCATGTTCGTCCTTTTTGTATAAATAAAAATACATTAATATATTTAATAATTATGTTAGTTTCTAAAGTGGATGTGAATATGTGATGCACTCTTTTGGTTATGGAAAATAATATTCCATGTACTGGTGTATTCTCGCTACAGCTTCATATACCATATTCGCATTATTTTTCAAAAAGATAGATAAAAAGTAGTAGTAATAAATTTCAAAAAACTTTGGTGATTATTAGATTTTGTTGTGAATAATGAATAAGTAATGAATATTTATATTAGTTGGTGGAATACATTTAAGTTATCCCTTATAAGTATTATTGATGAACAAATGATATATGGAATTAAAATAGAAATTTTGTTAAGCCTAGATTAGAAAATTATAGTCTAAAACTTGTTCTTTACCATGTAATTTTGAAAATGTAATTCTCATTAATAATGAAAATTTTAGTTAAATTTATTTAAAATAATTCGCTACCACTGACATATATTTCTGCGTTCGCCCCTGACCGTATGTAAGTATTTTTATGCATAACCTATATACTAATCGCCATTTTATTCAACTTTGATGGATGATTCTTTGTTTTTGCATCTCTGATTTGGTGTCATGTCATGCCAAATCCATGTTTCATGTATACTAGTACTAACCCGTGGCGATGCCACGGTATAATTTACTTTTAATAATAAATAAATTAAAAGGGATGACAACATAAATTAGTCGAGAAAATAAAATAGTCAGACTTATGTAAACAACGTTGGTCGTTGTGTCGGTGGTAGTCCTTCTGCATCTAATACTATATAATTGAATCTTTTTTTATGCTAACTATAGAAAATATAAAAGTACGACTAATCATGATAGATATGCTTTAAAAGGGGTAGAACCCAACCTTAAACCCATTCAGGACCCGACGGGTTGATAACATATATTTTATACGGGGTCCTACAGTATCTGACCTGTTAATTAGTAACAGATGCATGTTTTTTAAAAATTTGTATCCCTCGAAACGAACCAAAATAAAATATAAAAGTATACAACACGGTCAATAGATTTTTTCCCAACAACCCGTAGAGGTATATGGTCACCCCACCACACACACGGAAATTATTATTGTAGAAACATAATTTTTACATGTTAGAGCTATGTTTTTACCCCCCCCCCCCCCCCCCCCCCTCCCGGGGCCGTTATGGATGAAGAAAGTAGAGAGAAGATCGAAGAGAGTTCCCCGTCTAGAGAGTATATGCCCCCGACCCGTTATGGAGATCAAGAAAGTAGAGAGAAGATCGAAGAGAGTTTTCCCACCTAGAGAGTATCATATACCCTCCTCCGGGGCCCGTTATGGATCAAAAAAGTAGAGAGCAGATCGAAGAGAGTTTTCCCGCCTAGAGAGTATCTGCTCGCCCCACCCGCGGGAAAAATGTACTCTCTTCGTCCCGGAGAACTTCATACATTAGGGCTAGCACGCAGTTTTATGTGAAAAGCTAAAGTATTGATAGAATATAATATATAAAGGTGGGATAAAGTGTACTTTTAGTGGCAAAGTGTGTAATTTGAGTGAAAAATTGAGACTGTTTATTATTTGTTGGGTGTGGGTAGCTTCCTTTTTTGGTAATGTATAAAGTTCTATGGGACGGATAAAAATGACAAATGTATTAAGTTCTGCGGGACGGAGTGAATAGTTTTTACTAAGTTAATCATAAAATATTACGGTCAGGTCTTGTTACAAAGATACGGAACAGGTTCGAGTATATGCCAGACCGGACCTAAACATCATTATTTTATTCAACTTTGATGGATGATTCTTTGTTTTTGCATCTCTGATTTGGTGTCATGTCATGCCAAATCCATGTTTCATGTATATACAGTTAACATTAAGGCTTCATTTGGTTTGAGAGAAAATGAGGGAAAAAGAAAAAAAAATAGGGGAAAATATTATTTTCCACCATTTGGTAACTCTGAGGAAATCCTGGAAAATTTATGAAAATCTATATCAATCATGTATATCTACACTAAATAAGGAAATTTGTTTTTTCCCTCACATTTTCCAGGAAAATCTTATTTTTCCATTTTTTTTTCTTTTCCCCAATTTTTCATCAAACCAAATGAAGCCTAAGGAAAAGGTTTTCATTACCATCCAATTAATGTTCTTTTTAAACCTTTGGTGTGGAGGATAGTAATTCGGTGTGTCTTCAATATAATACGGTCCAATAATACTCCATTAATGTCACTACGATCCAATATGAGTTTTTTCAGCTTATTCGTGTGCTTCTGCAGGATGAATAAGACATAGCTATTCATGTGTCTTCTACCATTACATTTAATTGAAGAAAAAACTTGGCCGAGATCTGTGCACCGACAACTATCTAGGACATATTGGGATCACTGAAGTTCTATAGTGCACGATGAGGAGAATAGTACAACGTAGTTAGTGGCACATGCTGAGTGGTTTCTGATTCGATGTAGTTAACAGATTTTGCTACATTTTCAAACAGTTGTTGATTTTCATGTATTAGTTTTAGAGGCGTTTGGGTTGATGTATCACTTTGATTTTCAAAAGACGAAAATCGGGTAATTATTCATTCATAGATAACGCCATGCTGATCTACTGGCCAATGAGTGTTATTATAATAACACATATCATCATTGAAGGTGATTAGAATGTAAAGTCTGCACTGAGTTTTGTTATTCTCCAGCTGGTCTTTACAAGGAAAGAGTGAAGCCGATTTGTGATACTTTTGTTTCTGTTTCTTTTAGATGAAAAGTTAAAATAGTATGTAATTTTAGTGTAGATATAAGATTTTTATTGTTTGTTGGGTTTTCGGTAGCTTAACTTTTAGTGATGTATGAAGATTTGTGGGTTTGTTGATTTGTTAAAATTAATGAACGCTTGACAAAATTTGTTAAAGTTAACTTTTGTTTTCCCTACTTCCCTTACCAGTTGTCCGGTTTTGACTTCTTCAAAGTCAACAAAATTCAATTTTGACTACTAATAACTCTCGAACTGTAGTGCGAATTTTTTTTAATTATTTTATATGATGAAAATTTTCAATTATTTTATATAAACGGAGGAAGTGGTCCTTACACATATAGGCTTGGTGGAAATAACTATCATAGATCGGTAGTTTGTTGCCTGATGAAGGCGAAACTCCACAGCTTTATATGTATTGTGGAGAGGATGAAACTCAAGACAGGATTGATGCTATCCGGTATGACATATCTCCTTCATGATAGTTTATTTATCAGTTATTTGTTTACTTAGTTAATTCTATAAATATAAATTGATTATTTAGATATAACCTATAATAACATGTTAAAATTAATATCTTATTTTGCATATAAAAAATAACTGATGCGATCGATCCATCTATTGTTGACGATCTAAAGGATATAATAGAGGCATAAAATTCCATCGCCAAAATTTTTTGTATGGCTGCTGATCGTTTCAAGGAAAGTGCGGACATGAATGTGAAATTATTTCTTATGAAACATAAGTCACGTGACGGACGCATGTATAATTTACCAAAATATTCTAAAGTAGCTGCATTAATTGTTGGTATGCTTCAATTTCGTTCTCCTTTAATCAAAATTGAGATATAAGTATAGTCGGGATATTTTTATATTATCAATTAACTATTTTTTTAAATATATATATGTAGGAAATGATGAGTATGACATGGATCCCCGTGATATTAAATTGGAGCCTAAACACGGTGATTTTAAAAAGAATTTCTGAATTGCATCCGAGCTAACTTCCAATGCAATATCCCCTACTTTTTCCATATGGGGAAGATGGATATCATATGGAGATTATGCACGCCGATAAGTCCAAAGGTGTTAGAAACAAGGTTACTATTAAGGAGTTTTTGGCATTTAGGATTTTTGATCGGGACAATGAGGCACAGACCATACTATTCAGTAGGAAATTGTTCCAGCAGTTCATTGTAGATGGTTATATGATGATGGAATCACACAAGCTTTCTTTTGTCATGAGGAACCAAGCATTGTTGAGATATGATAACTATAAGTCACTTGATGATGCCATTAGAACAGGTGATATAGATCCTAATGATCCTATCAGAAATGTAGGTAAACGCTTTGTGCTGCCGTCTTCATTTGTTGGAGGTCCAAGATATATGGTTCAGAATTTCCAAGACACTATGGCCATCTGCACGACTATAAGATATCTTGAACTGTTCATCACATTCACATGCAATCCGAAATGGTCTGAAATAACACGTTTTGTGGAGTCTAAGGGATTACGACCAGAGGATAGGCCTGATATATTAAGTCGCGTATTCAAGATGAAGTTGGACCAACTTATAAAAGACTTGAAGACGGCAAATGTTTTTGGAAAGGCAATAGGAGGTAACAACTTTACGTGTCGTATATTATGTTTAATTTACTAGCAATTTATCATTTAGTTACAATTGAATCTTCTTCTTTTTTTTTTTTTTTGTATTTTGTAATTGTGTACACTATTGAGTTTTAGAAACGTGGACTTCCTCATGCACATTATTTTGCTCTGGGTAGATTAAGGGGAATAAGAAGAAGTTTGCATATGCTATTGATGAATTCATCTCCGCTAAGATACCGGATAAGGAACTCAAACCGGAGTTGTACAAGGTCGTATTTGAGTACATGGTTCATGGTACGTGCAGACCATTGAATACAACTTCACCGTGTATGCATGATGGGAAGTAATGTTCTAATAAATTCCCTAAGTCTTTTAATGAGCGGATTACTTTTGATGGTAATGGATACCCGATTTATCAGAGACGTGATGTAGGTGCCACTATTGACAAGAATGACTACTCATTGATAATAGGTACATTTAACTATCAGTTTAAGTATTCAAACAATTTACTCTATTTTATACTCCCTCCATTTCGGAGAAAGTGTTACAATTTGCATTTGCACCAATTTTAAGAAAAAGTAGAAAGTACAAGTGGGCCCCATGATTATTAGAGATTAAATGAGTGGCATATTGTAATAAAAGTGAAAGGTAGGGAGTTTTATTATTTAATTAGTTTCCATAAATGGAAATTGTAACACTTTTAGTGAAACGCCGGAAACGGAAAGTTGTAACACTTTTTCTGAAATAGAGGGAGTATTTGTCAATAACACACCTGATTTATCATTTCCATCAACATATATAACTAAATTCAGTTAATATCCTTTTACAGGTTCATTGTTCCGCATAATCCATTTTTTGTTGATGAAGTATCAAGCATATATTAATGTTAAATGGTGCAATAAGACCAATTCAATCAAATAGCTCTTCAAATACGTCAACAAAGGGATAGATAAGATAGGTGCAAAAATGTAGATACTGAGGTGAAGGATTATGTTGATCGTCGGTATGTATCTTCATGCATGTGAAGCTGTATGGCGTATTATGGGGTATGATATTCATTATAGAGATCCACCTGTCGAGCGTTTATCCTTTCATATGTAAGAGGAACAGTCAGTCACATTTAGGGGTGGTGATCTGATTATGGATTTACTGGAGAAACATACCGTTTATAAGACAAAGTTCCTAAACTGGACGGATTTCAACAACAATCAACCTGATGCACGTAAGTACCTATAAATTGAGTTCCGAAATATTATATGTGGGATTCCAGAGTGAAGGTTTGGAGAGATAGGAAGCAGTTCGACAACAAAATTGGAAGAATTTACCACGTCCCAATCAAGCTCAGTCCCCTTTATTACATGAGAATGATGTTGAATCACATTAAAGGTGGCACTTGCTTTGAGGATTTGCGGACGGTGGAGGGTATTTCTCACCCAACTTACCGCGATGCATGCTTTTCTTTGGGGTTGCTAGACGACGACAAGGAGTACCTTAATGCTATAAAGGAAGCCAGTTTTTGGGGATCTGGACGTTTCCTTAGACATTTGTTCTATATTATTCTTCAGTCTGATAACATGTCGAGGCCCCTACATGTATGGGAAAGTTCATGGGATTATCTATCGGACGACATACAATACATGATACGAAGGATAATCCTGGTATGATTTTGATTAATTTATTCTTTTTAATATCTCTATAAGAAAGTTATTTTATGTCAAACGATACTTAAGTATTATTCCTCAATTAATATTTCATTGTAGATCTGGAACTTAGTGAAACAGTTGAAGAACTTTACTCTTGCTGGGATAGAAGGTCTCCTCTCCAGGAATGGATTTATTATGAGTTGTATTTAAGGTGTGCCCATGCCCGACAATGTAGTCAAAAATAATGGTATGAATAATTTGATTGATGAAGAATTGCCGTATGATATTGATGAGATGGTTGCGCAACATAATCGTTTGTATGATTGTATCCATGTCTCACTGATGAGCAAAGGTCTATATACCATACTATTATGGATCGATGCAGTCAATTCTGGTAATGGTGGAGTTTTCTTCTTCTGTGGTTATGGTGGCACGGGAAAAGATTTTTTATGGAATACATTATGTTCTGAGTTACGAAGCATGCGTGACATTGTTCTACTAGTTTCATTGAGTGTTATAAAGTCTCTTCTTCTTCCTGGGGGCCGCACAACCCATTTTAGATCAGTATTCCATTGCAGGTTGATGAGACTATCATATGTAGTAGAATTACACATGGAAGCGATCTAACAGGATTGTTGAAGAATACAACGTTAACCATTTGGGATGATGCACCAATGACCAATAGTTTTTGTTTTGAGGCTCTTGATCGTATTCTGAACGATGTAATGAGAGGTCCCGATGGTAGGGAATTGAACAAGACGTTTGGTGGATTAGTTGTCGTATTTGGTGGGGATTTCAGACAAATTTTGCCTGTTATACCAAAGGATAGTAGGCAAGATATAGTCCACGCCTCTCTCTGCTCATCTAAAAAGCTTTGGAGTTCATGTTGTGTATTGAAGCTTACAAGCGTCTGCAGGTATTAGACATTTCATATTAATTGTCATGTTTATTCTAATTTATACAATTCAAAGTGTATATTATTCATATCGATTCATAATATATTGACTTTATGTTATTTGATAACAGTTTGGCCGATCACACATTGAGAATGAGAGTATTAGAGGGAGTTTGCTGAGTGGTTGTTGAAAGTTGGAGATGGTGAAGTTAGTGGTACTAATGATGGTGAGGTAGAATTCAAATTACACGAAGATATTGTTATCCGCTCCACTCTTGAATCAATTGATGCAATCGTTAAAAGTACATATCCTAGCTTATTATCCCATGTCGGTGATGGTCAGTACTTCCAGGATAGAGCTATTCTTGCTCCAACTAATGAGATATTCCAGGAGGTGAATGATTATATAATGTCAATTTTTCCTGGAGATGCCCCCGAATTTATGAGTTCATACGCCATTTGTCCTGATGAAGATGATATCGTAAATAGAGATGACATTTATTCCGTTGGGTTTCTGAACACTATTAGGGCGTCTGGAATACCAAATCATATAATTTGATTGAAGATAGGCACTCCTATTATGCTAACCAGGGACATTGACCAATCGGCCGAGCTTTGTAACGAAACTACATTGATTGTCACTACAATTGGCAAACATGTTATTGAGCGAAGACTATGTATGGAAAGAACGCGGGAGTGAAGGTTTTCACACATGGGATGGTACTCACACCTACTTTCTGATCTTACCAAGTTTCCATTAGATTCCAGCGTAGACAATCTCCTATTTCAATTTGCTATGCAATGACAATAAACAAGAGTCAAGGATAACCACTAGCTCATGTTGGACTCTACCTCCCGAATCCCGTTTTTAGTCATGGTCAACTATATGGTGCATTCTCGAGAGTCACATGCAAGAAAGGCCTAAAGGTTTTAGCGCTCGATGGTGAAGGCAATCCAATCGATACAACAACCAATGTAGTTTACAAGGAGGTGTTTAGCAATCTTTGAGTTATGATTTTTTATATTGGCAAACATTGAAATTAGTATTTATGTTCAAGACATCGTACTTTAAATCTTGTGAAAAGTTAACTATGTCGTAACAACGCCACGGGTTAATACTAGTTTACATGTATTTACAGAGAAAAAGAACTATGGCAGTAGAAGTAAATTTATTTCCTTGATTTCATCGCGTCTATTTTAACTATGTCTGGTAGCGAACTACTTCCGTTGAATTTAAGGATGAGTCCATGTACAATGTTCAAAATTTCTGTCAATTCAAAATTATTTTTTTCCAGAGTATACACACTTAATTTGTTCTGGAGTTCAAAAACAATAAAAATAACAAGAGTTAATTGTCAGTTCTGGACTTCTATCTAATTTCTACTGTTTGTGTAGCTAATATCTGTATTCTTGTTCACCCTAATAAGCTAGAAATCAGATCACTGAAAAAATTCTCACTGCACGGAATTGTGAGGCCATGGAACCCATATTCTTCTTCGGCTTGACATAGCAAATCTTGAAATAAAGAGTGGTTGAGGTATGATACTGGACTAACAAACCCCCCCAAGGCTTATCATATTTTCTTCTCTCTAAAATGTCATACAACTCCGGCATTAGGAGCAACAGATGAATGCTTTTGAATTGGTGAAGGATTTGAGAGTGGCTTTGAGAGATAAAAATAGACTACCAGAAGGGTAGGAATGTGATTGTCTCATCTGAAAGGGATTAGGAAATTGATCGATTTAGATAGTAATGTGAGAACCAATGTTGAGCAAATGAAAATCAAAAGCAGGAAGGAAATTGCAGATGGAGGAGTGTTCAACAATATAGAATAAAAAGCTTCAAATCACTTTAGTAATATACACATTTGAAACAAGCAAAAATCATAGGACTGATGAAAAATAAACTGCAATGTCAATAGTAGTTACCTGTTGATTGCTAGTTTCTATCCTACAGAAGTCCTGAACCTAACTTCAGGTTTTCTCTAGAAGCAGAATCCGGCTGAACAATCTTTTGGTTAAAAAGCTTTAATCATATCTGCATCTCCATTGCCACGTTCAAAATGACAAAGCAACGTGGCAATGGAGATGCAGCTCATTCAATCGACAATCCTTTTCTAACCAATTCTTCCAATAGTGGCTTCGCTTTCAGAAACACATTTTGTTGAAGACAACCTTAGACAAAAACATTGTATGTGACACTATTGGGGGAACAACCAGATTTTTCCATTTCCAAGAACAGAGCTTTTGCCTCGTTTAATAATTATGTTAAACGTTCAAACATTGGGTGCAGACCCTTTTAAAGGAATCAAACAGTAGATGGATTTTGAGGACCTACGTTACTAACTTCCTATGTGCAAGACATGTCCCCAAAACAAAAAGAGAAAAAACATCATCAGTTTCGAAAAGTGATAGTTTTAGCAGTAAATATATAAGCCACCACAATCTAAGAAGATAAACAGCTATCTCAAAAGAGAGCAAGGGGAAAAACCAGGGAGATGTTCTGAATTATGATGAACAATTGGATGAAATTTACGGCCCAATGACAATCCAATCCGATTAACTCCTAGCCCAAACAATTCAGAACTTACAAACCTAGATCAATCCCACAATCAGTTACACCCACCCATACCATGTTGTACCTGACCACATCAGACCTTAAATGAAGAATTCTGAAGTCATTCCATCAGGTAAGCTATCCAAAACAACCTTCAAATGAAGAACTCTGAAGTCATTCCATCAAGTAAGCTATCCACGAGCAACTCCATTTCCAAAACGAATTTACCATCACGTACTATATCCACAACCATGCCATCCCCATATCAAAACATCAACATGTTAGTAGAAGCCCCAACAACAAACGGCTCCATCAATAGTCTGGTCAAGAAGTAAAACATCACACCTAAAGCAATCGATATGGGAAGTGCAGGCAATGCATGACGACAAACAGCCAACAGTATTAACGTACATCCAAGTCCCGATATAATAGCAAGATAACACGCATAAACTGTCATCAAATCATACATAGCCGCCCTTCCCACAAGAACGCTATAAAAGATAAAATCCCCCATACCAAGCTTTAGCCCCCTATCCTCCATTTCTTCCATCTCCACCTCCCTACTACCATTACTCCCATCCTGCACACGATTAGGACTAACATTACTACTAACACTACGACCGCTCTCATCCTCATTACGTTCCACAATCAATGGCACCGACTCTCCATCCTCATCCCTCACCTCTTCAATCTCATTCTCACCCCCATTACCCCCACGTTCAATATCCTGATTCCTCAACAACTCCTGCAACTCAACCGAACCACCACTTGCCTCAATTCCAACCGCTGCAGCCACAAGAACCCCTAAACCCGAGTCTCTAGACGCCGAACTCCTCCCAACATTTGGCCTAGTCTCATAAACTAAAGCCGGCAACGCCTCATCTCGAGTCGAAGCCAACTCAACCAACAACTTCAACGGCCCACCCGGAGCCAAAACCGCAACCAAATCATACAATGCCAACGCCACCAACACAACCCAAGTAGTCCACTCAGGTAACAATGTAAACCAAGCAGCAACTATAATCCCCAACACAACCATATTCCCCTGCTTGAGAACGATCGGCATCCCATCCGAAAACACCGAAATCGTACCTAGCACAGTAAAATTGAACAACAGAATGAAGAAGGTAATAGAATCAACAGGTATGTCAAACCGCTGGATGATCGAAACGAGGATCGAGCTGCCCATAGTGGAGAAGATCGAGAAGACGGAGAAGCGAGTGTAGTAGATGAGGAAGTTGTTGAATCGGTAGTAGTAGAGGAGGAAGAGGAGGAAAGTGACTAGGGTTATGATGACGACGAAAACGACGGCGTTTAGGACGGCGCCTTCGAGCTTCTGGGAAGTGGAATCGGAAGGGGATTCGAGGTAGACTAGGTTTGCGGCGGTGCGGATGGTGGTGGTAGGGATGGAGGGGTTGTTGAGGGAGTAGACGAGGAGGACAACCAGGAGCATGCAGATGGAGACTGGGGACATTACGCCCACGATTTCTTCGCCGATTGTTTCGATTATGCTACCGGTGTTGTCCATGGTGGTGGTTTTGTCGACTGCTTTACGGTAGATCCGCCATGGAAGTGTGACTGTGGAATTGGAGAAGATGGGAACGATTCTCGGGTCTTGACAATTTCACTTCCGAAAATTACACCAAAGTACCGCAATAAACTTCCTCTGCATCCAAATCTCTAACATTTCAACGATAACATATTGGTTTAATTTCTATTTTCAAAGTTTATCTTCCATACGTAGTCTTATTTTATACACTTACATTTTCTAGTTTTCTTGTTCTTACCTTTATTCTTATCTATTCATTTTTTGAATGTATCACTAATTTAGTCCACTTTCTAAAATAGTAAAAAAAGTAAACCCATGATCTTTTCGTCTGAACTGAACTTATTCGTTGTATAAAAAACAATTAAGTAAATCTGAACTTAACTGAAATTAATGTTTTTTGGAGGTCCTAAACTGCATGTTTGGAGAAAATTATTTTACCGCAGCTTAGCTAGACCAAGGGTTGTTTTTGTCATGTGGTTGGGGGCCTCCTTGATCGACTAACATCAAAAGACAGATTGTTGAAATTTGGTGAGTGTGGATGGGAAGTGTGTGTTATGTGGTGATGCTAATGTAGAATCCATGGAGCACCTTTTCATGGCGTGTGGTGTGACATAGAATATCTGGAAATCGGTTATTGTATGGGTAGGATATAATCATTCTCCTGCTACTTGGTGTGATGAAGTGGTATGGTTGATCACAGAGTGCAAAAAGAAAAGCTGGAGAAGTAAGATTTTGAAGATTGCCATTGCTGAAGTGGTATACGGTTTATGGAAGGCTCGGAATGAATTGATCTTTACTGGAAGCCGCTGAACATGCAACTGTCTAGTGATATTATGTTCGATGTCAGTTAGATAAGGAAATGTTGCCTCTTGTGCCTGTTATTTAATACTCCTCCATCTGGAGAACTTTATACATTAAGATTATTGTGCAGTTTTATACGAAAGGTTTAAGTAATAATAATATATTAAAAATGTGGGAAAAAGTGTAGTTTTAGTGGTAAAATGTGTGATTTGTAAGTAAAATTCGTATTGTTTATTATTTGTGGGTAGCTTCCTTTTTAGTAATGTATAAAGTTTAGGCAACGCTTGTGACAATAACCTTTAGGTGTTATGGGTAGACTGTATGCATCCCTTGTAAGTTTATCAGGCCCAGAGATACTTACCGATGGCATTGATGACGAATCGAGAAGTTTTTCAGCTGAACCCCTTGAGTGTTTGGATTGGGATAAAGTCGGCTTTAGTAGCGCGGGGCACCCCCGAACTTCAGATCTTGCGTACGCCCCAACACACCGATGGAGTTGATGACAAGTGGAGAAGTTTTTTAGCTGAACCCAACTCTCATCTCTTTGACTTTGCCATCTACCTCTAGCTAGTAATATGCACTAGATCTGCAAACTCAGATGTTTGACATTTTGGTGTGTTTGCGGAAATTTTAGCCGAAATGTGAAAACCAAAAGATGTTTTTCAACAATGATATAGACATATAGTAGTTGAGCATAATATCGTACTCTCTCCGTTTCGGAGAAGCTGTACAGTTTTAACGTTTTACACTCAATAAAATTCAACTTTTACCATTACATTATATATTCTCCCTTCGTACCATGCCAATTGTCCAGTTTTGACGATTTTACCATTACATTAGTCAAAGTTCAATTTTATTGATTGCGAAAAAGTCAAAACTAGACAACTGACGTGGGACGAACGGATGGAGCTGTATGTACTAACAAAAACTATGAAATATACAAATGTTTCCTGCTGTGCACACAAAAACTACATGATCTGTGTGTCTCTTCTTTCCTTCCTTCTACAGACTAGAACCATTTGTTCAATACATATACATATATTAGTACATAATGTAATAGTCATTTCCAGGAAAAGAATCGAGCATTTTGCCAAAATAATAATTAGACTTGAAGAAAATCATGAAATTTTCAAATTCTCAATTCTAAAGATAGACAAAGGGCGGCAGATCATGAGCTATTGCCATCTCTGTCTTGACTCGCCTTTGCATGGATCATCTTGCATAACGTGGCGATTGCCGGTGTTGATGAGGTGAAGAAGGATGCACAGATCTACTACTCCTTAATTCTCTCCGTTTTTCAAACGTTGCAATCTGCTCCAAAACCTCTCCAACTTCTTTCATTGAAGGTCGGTTATTAGGATCTAGCTCCAAGCATTTGAGCGTAAGTTGAGCAGCTAGTACTACTCCCTTTGAAGAATACTGCCCTTCTATATGCGGATCCATAATGGTGTCTAGTTTGCATTCTGAGCTTAGAAGAGGCTTCACCCATTCAACAAGATCCTGCCTGCCGGGGCGCGACATGTCAAACGCTCTCAAGCCTGTCATTATCTCGAGCAGCACAACACCAAAGCTATACACATCACTTTTCACATATAGATGTCCTGGAAGACATCAAAAGTTGAAGGTGGGATAAGTGAGAACTTGATCAGCAGGGTTATATAAGTTAACAGAGAAACTTCAAAACGATATTGGGATCAGGTGAGTGCTAACCTGTTGCAACGTATTCCGGTGCAGCGTAACCATAGGTCCCAATAACTTGGGTGGTTACATGAGATTCGCCCCTGGATGGTCCAATCTTTGCTAAGCCAAAACCCGATAGCTTAGTGTTGTAGTTCTGGAAAAAGCAAAGAGTGACCTCAAATGACAAAAAGACTTCCAGGGAATGCAAAAATACTATTGAGTATATGTCGATCCTGTTAGATTTAGATCATCATATATAGTAAATAAGTTACAACAAGTTGAAAAATCCGCACTAGAACGAGCAAAAAGTTTGATCTTTCAGGTACCCAACGAGTCATCGCACTGGAACCTAAACTAACTCTGCGTAACTAGAATTGCATATGTACTTAGATTGACCTGATTTAGTGCTTTAGCCAGAGTATTCTACACACTACACCCAGCCCAAATGTTAGACTTGTAAAAATTATCTTTCAATGACGCTGCTAGATTGTTGTTTTGAGGGTTAACCTAACAGTGTGGTTCGACAGGATTGGTAAAATTTCTTCTAGGTAGAGGTTGGGGCAAATCACATCTTTTGTCAGACAGTGAGGGATTCGGTTAGTACCAAAATTCTGAATGCTGGAGGTTACAATTTAAAACAAAGCCTTCCTCAAAATAAATACTAAGATGATACCATGGTTGTCAACAAAGTACTAGTTTAGTTCTTACACGCGCCAATGAACGTGATAAATACAAGAAACTCCTGATAAAAAGAATCTTACCTCATCGAGAAGAATATTAGAGGCCCTAAAGTTTCTATGGATGATTTGCGTCTCTGAAGTGTGCAAAAAGGTGAGGCCCCTTGCTGCTCCTATTGCTACTTTGAGTCGGGCATCCCATGATAATGATTCTGTGGAGGCATTTCCTGCATTGGAACCAAGATTCCAGCATAAGAAAGTTGTTATGATTCAGTCTTTCAAATAATTCCAACAAGTTCTTACGTCTAAAGAGATGATTTCCTAGGCTCCCCTTCTGCATAAATTCATACACGAGTAGCAGTTCTTTATCCTCCCAACAATATCCCAAGAGCTTTACCAGGTTCGGATTCCACATCCTTCCCAAAATGTTCACCTCCGACTGCAGCGTTTCCAAAATAAGGAATATATATGCAAGAGCTAGGGCATACAAAATAAAACTGATAAATGATATACAAACCAAATACATTTCAAGTTATGATACCTGCCATTCTTTGAATCCCCTGATACTCTGAGGATTTAACTTCTTGATGGCAACCAATATCCCGGAGCCAAATTCAGACGGCATGAGGCTGTTCTCATCTACCCATCCCTTATACACCGAGCCAAAACTTCCCTCGCCCAACACCATATCAGACTTGAAATTCTTTGTGGCCTTCTTCAAATCGGAAAATCTATAAAATTTCAAATTCGACCTCGGCAATGTCTTCTCGTTCAAGCATACATAATGGTTGTCACCTAAACTAGATATGGAATTTACAACTTCCATCTCAAGAGGTAGCGTACAATCACTCCCCTCTGTGTTATGATGATATGGACGGTAGTTGGACTCTTGAGGTAATAATTCTTGCTCCTGCAAGTACTCGAACCACCTCTCAGCCAAACCATCACGTCCTTGGAGCATCTGGACAACATCAGACATCTTGGGACGTTTGTTTGGGTTTCCCCATGTACAAAGCAGAGAAAGTTGAATCAACTTCTCTACATCTTCATCAATGCAATTACCTTTAAGATCTACGTCCACTAAGTACTTAAATTTCTTTTCCCTCAGAAGCCACTTGACCTGTGATTATAAGAACAAATCTTGATGTATTGGAATACAGATGTTCTTGTAAAGTAATTGAAATTAGAAACCCTTAAAGCATTAAGGCCATGGAAGAAATACACAGTAGGACCTGAGTTGAACCAAAAATAACACACTTGCATGTTCAGGTAAAGTAACTTATGAAAGTTAACTTATACCTAAACTATTAAACTCAAAAAACCAGTTGCTGTATATTATCTGTTGAGAATTTAGAATATCTAGTACTATAAGTTTCTTAAACACTCTTTTCCTTACTTTGTGAAGCCAAAATCACCTGCAAACACTTCCTTAAGAGTATTTCCAGTACGATTGCAGTTGGATGTGAGTAATATAACAAAGTAGAGATAATTCATAGAGAAAAGATTTACCCAATCAAGTACCATGAGGTTGTCATCATTTGCAAGACGAGCAAGACCAAAAGCTTTTTGTCCACTAACGAGCTCAAGAAGCATCACCCCGTATGCAAAAACATCTGTTTTCTCTGTGACTTTACCTGTATTTAGGTACTCAGGAGCTACATGACCAATTGTTCCACGAACGGCTGTGGTAGCATGAGTATCATCGTGGTCCATGAATTTGGCTAACCCAAAGTCACAAATGACCGGTTCGAAGTGTTTAGCACCATGAGCATCCCCATGCTCCATGAATTCGACCAAACCAAAGTCCCCAACAACTGCTTCAAAGTCTACATTTAACAATATATTAGCTGCCTTAACATCGCGGTGGATAATTTTTTGGCCGCACTGCTCATGCAAATAAGCAAGCCCTTTAGCAGTACCCAGTGCTATCCTTTCTCTAGTAGCCCAATCCAGCGGGGGTTGTGATTTTGGTCTCTCTGCACAACAGATGCATCAAAAAGTTTATTGGAAATACCAGTCAAGGCATATCAACTTCAAAATAGTATGTGTTTCTAAATAGTTGTAACTATCAAGGTTTATAAACCCATAGTAGTATCTTTTCTTACTAACAACGTGGGATCCAACTCCCCTGCCGTGTATTCGGCTCTCAACACAACATATAATTGAACATGGAACCATGCAAGAGATGAAATGTCATTTTAAAGCCTTTTAACCTCTTAAGCACGATGCGACACTTCTATTAGCCAGGAATGGATAAACAAGCATCCGTTCTTTGCGTGTCAAGCAAAATCCACGCAACTGAAGTAAATTTGGATGTGCACTCATGTTGAACTTCATTTTTACTTCTGTACGGTACATATACTCTCCACTTTGAATGTGCTCTTCCTTTAGTCTTTTCACCGCCACTAGTGAACCATCAGCCAATCGGCATTTGTAAACTTTACTAAATCCACCCCTGCCAATCATATTTTTCTTGCTAAAACTATCTGTTCCAACTTGTAGCTCGTGCAGGGAAAACCTCTCCAGCTGATCTAGCAGATGAGCTGTTGACAAACAGATTAATTGAAAATCAGGTGTTTGCTGTATAAATAACTTTTAGATACTAGTACTACAAAGGAAAAAAAAAAAAAGAAGGCATTCCAGACATTTTATATCCCCACTGACCAGGAACATGATCACTGAAATAATTTGATACGAATAAGTCATATTCTCGCAACATCCTTCTCCGATAGTAAGCAAGTGGGACAGCAAATATGGTCGCCACAACTCCTCGTGCATTGGCCTGAGTACTCGCATTGTTTCTAGGTGCCCTTGGGCTAGATGAGGCTGCAAGCTGGTCTAGTTCTGGAAAAGAAGGAAAACTACATCAAATGGACATTTACTTGAATAGATCATGAATATTAGCCCGGATTTCTACTACTAGACCTGTGGTCATCAATGGACAATAGTCCACATTGACATGGATGCATGTAGCCTGAATTGATCATTAACACGAGGTCGAATCAAATTCACATATACTTTGTATGTAATATATAGAGTTATTAGTAGTATTTCATAAGAAGGATTATCCCCATAATTGCCTCATGGTTGCCCTATCCATATACAGGGATCCAATTCTGAAAGCAAGGAAGCTACTAACATTGATTGTATTTTTTTTTTCTTTAAAGAGCCGTACCTCAGTTTGTATAATTGGAAACGAAAAACACGGGAATATAAGAACCCGTGAAAACTACAAGCAACAAAGACAAAGTAAAACAACCACCAACACAACAAAACCACTCCGAACAACCAAGTATCTCACATGGAACAAAACATATTCCAACTCCAAACTCAAGCTTGCTTAGCTTTCATATGAGCAAATGTTGAGAAAACCAGGAGAGACACAATCTCCATGATCGGACCAAGTGAATCATCTCGAGACCCAACATAACGAGAACCATAAGACAAGAATCTGTCTGCTAGGAAAGGAGTGGAGCCAACTGATTTCACACCTAACATTGATTGTATTTGAAAAGTAAAAACAAAAAAGAATAATTAAGCAAGCAGCAAACAAAACAGTACCATTGGAAGCTGCAGTGGCATAATCTAAACTGAGGCGCGAAGTGGTAGCAACCGAGCTGGAGGTGCTACTGAAACTATCACAGAGTGCGAGTTGTTGAAGGTGTTCTCTGTCGATCACAACTCCGACGAGCTTTGCCCAGTTGTCATACACTCCTAATCTCGACATCAAGGTAAGGTAATTAACTAGCTTGGACTAGTTAGCAGCAGAGTACTAAAATCGTGTAGGAACAATGCTGATGAAGATAAACTTCTTCCAAGTCTCTTTTTGCTCTCATTTCGGTGTAATTTACTTGCCACTACGAGAAACAAAGATGGAATTTGAAGCTCTGATTGCTTCCTGGAAATTCACTAAAACGAGTGAACTCCATATTTCCATGTACTATTTACCCGCTTTTTAAGATGGAATTTGTTTATTCACTATTTTTTTAATCATTTATTCAATTTATTAAATACTTTATCATCATGTATCATATTTTATTCATTTTTTTAAAAAAATTTATGCCCAGGCCCGCTGAACATGGGACAGAAGGAGTATAATATAGTGTGGTTTACTTTCTTTACCATTTTAGAAAGTGACCTAAATTAGTGGGACGTCAAAAAAAAAAAAAATAGTTACATTTTTTAGCGGGGCGGAGGGAGTATTGGTAATTGGGAATAATCATGTGTTGGGCTAATTGCAGTACTACATCGCACCATACTAACGTTAGTACACCATTCAAAACTTAACAAATGACATAACCAACAATTAAAAAAAAATATAGAAACTTTAATAATTAGAATACCATTTATTTTTAAAAAATTATGTAAATACTTTTTAATAAATTGATAATTAATAAATAATAACCACTCATGCCCTCACACCCCATACCACCACCACCCTCTCCAACCACCACCGCCGCCATAATTATACTTAATTAATGAAGGTTTCCCAATTCATTTGACAATGTTCCACTAATACCATAATGGAATGTATATGTGCCGGTGTGCTCAACCCACCACAATTGCCGACCACACCACCATCTTTGGCCACCCACCGCCACTCCGATGACATACTTGAATATGGGTGCAATGTTGCAGCAATATGAATGAATGCTACATCGTTAACATATTAGGTTACATTACTCCAGTTGGGATGGGGGACAATGCTATATGAATGATGCTGTAGTGTTTTATGTTTCTCCCTGTGACACAATGTTGTAGCGATATGAATGATCACTACAAGAAATCCCCCGTTTAGCGACGGGGGATAGCGATAGATCAAATCCGTCGCTAACCTAGCGACGAATCGCTAGGTTTAGCGACGGATTTGAGACGAATTGAGCGAATTCGCTCAATCCGTCTCAAATCCGTCGCTAATCATTGAAAGAAACACATACATAGTATAACAGAAACATTTTGGTAACAATAAGAATTTATCCGTCGCTATTTGGCGACGGATATTTGTATCCGTCCTTATTTAGGGACGGATATTATATCCGTCCCTAAATAAATTGACCAACATAAAAAAAAGAAAAAAAAATTAAAAAGGAACCGATTTTAGCGTCGGATAGCGATCCGTCGCTAGAATGTTAATAGAAACGGGGCAGAACTCCTTTTCTTCTCCATTTTCGTTTCTGCTTCATCTTTCTTCCTCCTTTCTTCTTCATTTCGCCATTTCCAATTTCCGACCAAAACTCCACCATTCCGGCCAATTTTGGAGTGTTTTCGAAGCTCGTGGGACAAGAAGTTCGGGAGGTCAATCAATTTCATCTTTCTTCCGCTTAATCGAAGGTATTTTGGCTAAACCCCTTACTTTGCCAAATTTGGGAATTTTGTTAATTTCGACTAATTTGAGCAATTGCATGTTTATTGTAAGTATGTAGTAGTTAGTTTAGCTTACATTACGTAGTGTGTTAACTTTGAGATGTGCAATTGATATATTGATTGTGAATTTGGATTTTTAGTATAATGTTAGGATGTTTGGAAGTATGTAGAGCTTTTAATTTGATATTTTCGTATGTAGTAGGATTAGGAAGATTTAGTTGAGTGTTTTGAAACCCTTACTTGTTGACAAATTTGGGAATTTTGTTAATTTCGACTAATTAGATCAATTGTATGTTTATGGGAACTATAGTATACTAGCTAGTTAACTTTCTGCAATTGATATATTGATTGTGAATTTGGATTGTTAATTAGTATAATGTTAGGATGTTTGTAAGTACGTAGTACTTTTGATTTGATAAATCCGTATATGCACTAGATTATGAAGATTTAATTAAGTGTTTTGAGACCATTTGGTGATTATATTAACGTAAAATGCATGTTATGAATCTAATAATTGTAGACGTGTCAGGCTAATCATCTAATTATGAATCCCGATCGTTCATGGATGTACCGTCGTATAGTTAATGTCAAAATTCAGTCTAGTTTTGTGGAAGGGATTGAATCCTTCATCACTTTTGCGCTTACACAGACTACTTGTTTGAGTGGGGGGAAGATGAAGTGCCCTTGCAATGCGAACAAATGTAGGAATAAGCAATTTTTGCCTCCTGAAACGGTAGTGGAGCACTTGAAACGTAAGGGGTTCGTGTCTGAGTATGAGGTATAGTGTTATCATGGTGTGACACGAGCACCGTTCATAGATTATGAGCATCTCTCAAAGCGTAAAAGGAAGCAGAAAAATGTGATCGGAAGTACTCAGAATACGTCTACATCTGATGCTAATTATGATCATGAACGGATGGAGCAAATGGTGCATGATGTTGCGGGTCCAGAGTTCATGGACACAGGGAGCCAGTAACCGAGGGGGGTGTGGAGGAGCCTCCGAATCCTGCGGGTCATGTGTTCTTTGACTTGCTGGAATCAGCAAAGAAGCCGATTTATCCGGGGTGTAGGCTCAGAGAGTTGTCTTTGTTGGCTCGGATAATGAGTTGTAAGGCTAATGGCCAGCAATCTGAAGCGAGCTTCAATGAATAGGTACAAGTAATGTCGGATCTTTGTCCTGAAGAAAACCTTGTTCCCACCAACTTTTACCAGGCGAAGAAAAAGATGCGGGGGATGGGGTTGCCCATGGAAACCATAGATTGTTGTGAGGATATGTGCATGATCTATTGGGGGGGGGGGGAGGATAAAGATCTACTGAAGTGCAAGTTCTGTGGTAAGGACCGGTACAAGCGTTACAAGGAGGGGGCTACAAAGAAACGTCAAAAGAAAAATCTCCCACATAAGAAAATGTGGTATTTCCCTCTAGCACCTCGTTTGAAGAGGTTGTACGCTTCGAGTGCTTGTGCCGATAAAATGCGGTGGCACAAGGAGCGAGTAATCCCGGAAGAGGGTAGAATGGAGCATCCATCAGACTCACCCACATGGAAACAGTTCGATAAGACCTACCCGGAGTTTGCAGTCGAGCCTAGAAATGTACACTTGGGGATTTGTACGGATGGTTTAAACCCGTTTGGAAAGGACCGGAAGTACTCTTGTTGGCCAGTCATGCTGACACCGTACAACCTGCCCCCCGGTGAGTGCATGAAGGAACCATTCATGTTCTTGTCTGTGTTGGTGCCCGGGCCAGATGATCCGTCATAGAAGCTGGATGTGTTCTTGCAGCCCCTAATCAAGGAGCTGATTGAGTTTTAGGAAAATGGTATCCCGGCATATGATGTGTCAACGAAGAAGAACTTTACCTTGAGAGCAGCACTACTGTGGACCGTGGGTGATTTTCATGCGTACTCCATGCTATCTGGAAGGAAAACCACGGGCTTTAATGTTTGTCCACATTGTATGGAAGACACTGATGCATTTAGACTGAAGGAGAGCGGAAAGAAATGTTGGTTTGACTGTCATCGTAGGTTTCTACCAAAGGACCATACGTTCAGGAAGAACAAGACTCAATTCTTGAAAAACAAAGTAGTGAACAAAGGCGCCCCGAGACAACTTACTGGTGCAGAAATACTTGCGGAGATAGATAGGCTGGGTCTTATGAAAGTTACTGAAGTTGGGTCGGAGAAGCATAACGAGAAAATTAGCAAAAATTGTGGATGGAAGAAGAGAAGCATCTTCTGGGACTTGCCTTATTGGAGCAGTCTTCTTATATGTCACAACTTGGATTTCATGCACATTGAGAAGAACGTGTTCGAGAACTTATTCAACCCGATTTGCAACATTCCCGGAAAAACAAAGGATACCCCTAAATCTAGAGCCGAGTTGGATACATTTTGTAAAAGGCCCGAGTTGACAAAGCAGAATTATAAGGGGCAGTGGCCCAAGGCATGCTACACAATTGACACTGAATCTAGGAACAAACTATTTGATTGGGTGAGGGGATTGAAGTTCCCCGACAATTACGCCTCGAAGTTGGGGCGATGTGTGGATGTGAAGAGGACAAAGATGTATGGGATGAAGAGCCACGATTGTCATGTGTTCACGGAGAGGCTTCTCCCTGTTGCATTTCGAGAAATGCTACCTAAACCTGTATGGATTGCTCTCACCGAGCTGAGCTTATTTTTCAAGAATTTATGCTCAAGGGTGCTTGGCGATGAAGTGTTAGCAAATCTTGAAAGCAACATACCATTGATTCTATGCAAGCTCGAGCGTATCTTTCCACCGAGCTTCTTTGATTCTATGGAGCACTTGCCGGTTCACCTCCCACATGAAGCGAGGCTTGCTGGACCGGTTCAGTATCGATGGATGTATCCATTCGAGAGGTGTGTAATCAAGGCAATCATTTACTTATAAATTCTTAATTTTCCCAAGTTACATTGTCTTACCTCAATGTATATACATTACAGATACTTGGGAAAATTGAAGAGGTATGTCAGCAACAAAGGCAAGCCTGAGGGATCGATGGCCAATGCGTACGTGCGAGAGGAAACTGCAACCTTCTGCTCCTATTACTTTGGGGACCATGCCCCGACGAAGGCATCTAGGCCGTCCAGAAACGTAGACACATTTGAAGTTCAAGAGGATGATGACGTTGCCATTTCAATTTTTAGGGTCTCAGGGGACCTATTGGAGAAGAAAAGACATAATGGCTGACAGATAAGGAGCTAAAGGCAGCCACATATTATGTCCTCTCGAACTATGCTGAAGTTGACAAATTTATGGAGATTTATGCTCGGTGAGTAGCTTTCTTACGCTAACACATGGATTTTAACTTCTAACTACTATATATATCTAATCATGTAATCGTTTCCACAGCCTTTTCAAAGAGAAGAATCCAACAATGGCAGATGACGTAATTGAAGAACTGCTTCAAGAGAAGTTGGAAACAGAATTTGCAGATTGGTTCAAGGAGTATGTACGAAATCCTGTCAACAAAGTCACATGTCCTTACTTAGAGTCTCTAGCAGAGGGACCAAACAGAAAGGTCTCCACATTCTCATCGTACATAGTAAATGGCCTTAGGTTTCACACAATTGAGTCTAACATCGCCATGGCCACAAGCAATTCTGGGGTGTGTGTCAGGGGGCAAGATCAAGATGCAACTGATGATTTGTATGATTTCTACGGGAACCTGAGATGAATTGTGCGGCTTGAATATCCGGGGTTTCCTTTGAAAAGAACCTTTCTGTTTGATGTTGACTGGTATTGTTGAGGGTATAGTTCTCCAAACACTTAGTATTATTTCAATCGCCCAGGTTATGCTCCAGACGATATCTTCCTCACTACGTAAGAACCAAGGGGTAAGAATCTTCCACTTGTGCACTTGGTGAGAACCTGCGCAAGTGGCTTGGAGGGGGAGTTAGGACCCGGTTTGCCAAGTGTCAAACCGGTATAAGACTTCACTTGAGAGAGACTGGAGATCTACTCTGTATACTGTTCGAGATTAAGTTCGTAATATCGCTTACCTTTGCATGGGGATATGTGCTCCTATGTATAAGGTTTCCTCAAAGTGGAAGGCTTCTTTAAGATCGCGCCAAGTGTAGGGCTCTGGTTGAGCCACCAAGGCACATCTAGGCCCATGGCCCAATAATGATACCTAGCCCATGGCATTTTGGGCTTTTAGGGGTAGTTTAGTCATTATTGGGAGAGTTTTGGAGGGTATGACATAGTCTGCCGAGGTCCGAGGTCCGGAGAGGTTGGTCCGGACGCCTGGTCCGGACCGCATTGGGTTGTCAGATGAGGAAGTCCTCTAAGCCTGCCCAACTCTTCCGATTCGGACCTTATAGTTCGGACCCTCTACTCTCTGGTGCATGTCTACTTGGTTGCCTGTGAGATTGTCATGTTGGATTCGAGTGCTCGTCCGTATCTGAGGCCCTGGGTCGGACCCAGTACTGTTCAAGTACTATGCCTCCTTTCCTAGAGAGGCTCGGACCCAGGTGGGTCGGACCTGAGATCCCTGGGTCGGACCTAGTAAGCTTTAGATCCTTTGTTCTTCTCTTCTAGAGTGGGTCGGACCATGGTGGGTCTGCCCGGATCGGACCGTTGGCTCGTACCAATGTGTCTCGGATCCATTAGATGACTTAGGACGCCTTAGGATTTGTTCCAAGGGCTCTCATGACGGATTGGACATATTTTCGTATCAACAGGTATGATCCTACTCCAAGTGGTACGAGGAAACACGAGCTCTATCAGATCGTAGAAATTAACCAAAGGAAGAGGTATCATACTAAGTATGAATCGTTTATCTTGGTAACTCAAGCACGCCAGGTGGTGTTTATTGAATATCCAAGCCTGAAACGCGATAAGGCGGACTGGTTGGCTGCGATGCATATACAGTCCCGCTCCAGAGTAGAGTACATTGATAAGGACAACTCAATTACCAACTCGTACCAAGAAGAGGTCGTCGATCAAACAGCGAGAAAGCCTATACATGCTGATGATGAGTTCATAGACCTGCATGAAGACCAATTTATAGACTTAACAATAGCCGAGGAGGATGAGGGTATGTGTGTATTGTATGCTTAGTTGTTATGTGTATATATGCTTAGTTGTTGATTATCCCAACTTTTTGTGCTTTAATATATGTCAAATGTATATGTTTTCCATGCCTATTCATGTATTCTTTACTAACACATTTTTTCCTGCAATTTCTTATATGCTCTTGCAGATGCCACGCCAAAGGAAGTCCACATACCTTCCTCCCGGGTGTAGGGGTAGGGGAAGTCCATCGGGTTCTGGTGCGGGCAGTACACTAGCGAGTGGAGCTACTAGTCCTCTGGTCGGATATGATATTGGTGGGAGCAGCAGCCGGCAGTCTGAGGTTCCAGAGACTCCACCGGCCTCTACGTTACATGCTCCTGGTGACTACCCCTCTGACTGGTGTCCCTATCTCACGTTGACAGGCGGTGCTACATTTCAGGGGAAGCTGGTGTTGTTCCCCAACGGCAAGAACAAGTAAGTATTATGCATTTGTAGAACATAACTTAAGATAAATATATGTTACATGATTTTACTAATGAATATTCGTTTCTTGTTTGTCTCATTGATAACAGGTTTTGGCCACCAGCTGCTTCGGATAAACTCGGCAAAATTTTTAGGGCGGAGGAGATGCTTGGGACATGGAGGCGAAGTGGACAAACATCTCGGACCGGATGAAGCACTTTTACTTTGATGAGTTGCGGGTAAGCTTAAATGTTACAATGAATGCTTTATTTGTTCTTTTAATCGTTGTGTTAATGTGTGTGGTATGTTAGCCACTATATATGTGAGTGGTATGTTAGCCACTGAACTTGGGTGATATGTTAGTCACCATTGTGTTCGTCAATTTTAGGACAATTTGAGTGGTATGTTAGCCACTAAGCTTGGTTTGATATGTTAGTCACCATTCATGAACTTGTTGTGTCATTTGAGTGGTATGTTAGCCACTAAACTTGGGTGATATGTTAGTCACCATTGTGTTAGTCAATTTTAGGACAATTTGAGTGGTATGTTAGCCACTAAACTTGGTTTGATATGTTAGTCACCATTCATGAACTTGTTGTGCCATTTGAGTGGTATGTTAGCCACTAAACTTGGGTGATATGTTGGTGTTTATTCATGAACTTATTGCACACAATTTGAGTGGTATGTTAGCCACTAAACTTGGTGTTATATTTAAATTGTTATCTTTCTTTAAACTGGTGTAATTTTTACTTTGTATGGAATTGTTGTAGAAAGACTACTACATTCCCAATGCCCTGGTGCCCCAATTGTACTATGTTTTCGAGACTTTAAGATCAGACATCTATAGGAAAATGGTTCACAAAATGAAGGAGACACGCAGACAACCAACTTGGGTGGGGGATGAGGAGTGGGTACTTTGGGAGGAGTACTGGAAGGATCCCTTTGTCCAGGATCAAGCTTTCAAGAACAGACAAACCGTTTGACTGAGCCGCGAGATGGTACGGGCACTACCAGACATCATTATGGGCCGCGAGCTGTTGTTACAGATCACGTGATGGAGGTTAGTAAATATGTTGTTTATGACTTGGAATATGATACATAACATATTTTTTGCTTTCATTTTAATCAACTAACTACTTGTTTGCACATATGTTTTTTAGGCCAATAGAGGACATCCGAAGAGTACTCTATACCACTTCAAGAAGGCTAAGCTGAAGAATGGCATTTGGACTGACGTGAGGGCCGAGCGTATTGCGGTACATTTCTTTCTTAAGGTTAACATTTGTATTTGTGTATTTATAAGTGATTCCTAAAATTGCATCTCATTTCGTATGCACTTTACTATTGCAAAGTGAGGTGGAGAGGAGGATGGATGAGAGGATGATCGACGATCATGAGCTGTCAATTGAAGAGCAAGACAAGATCTTCTTTGACGTCAACCCAGTGGACAACAAGGGTCGAACATATGGATTGGGAAGTTTGGGCCTTGCTATGAGTTCTAGTAGCTTCTCAGTGTCCCAAGGAGGATCACGATCTGATGTTTTCACACAGGACCAGGTTCATCAGATGATGACTCCTCTCCACGAGGAAATAGCTGCGACCAAGGCAGCTTACCAACAAGTGCTTGAGGAACAGGCTCGTATGGCTCAGCGGATGGACGCTTTGACCCAGATGTTCAGCACTTCTTCCTTGTACCACCCACCGCCTCCTCCCGATTCTTAGTTACATCAGACTTATGTTGTTTATGCTACATACTTTGACACTATCTCATCTTCTAGCTACTTGTGTTTGCATACTTTAGACTTCAGTATGGATAATTTATATTCGTCGAATATTTGATAATGCAATTTATCTACGTTTGGATAATTAATGCAATTTAATTATTTCGGGTATATTATGTAAAAAAACAGGTGAAATGTGAAACATGAATTTAAAATACAAAAAAAAAAAATTAAAAACAGTAAATTTAGTGACGGAATTAAATCCGTCGCTAAATTCCGTAGGCTAATTCACCCTTAATTCCGTCGCTAAAAATAGTGAATTAGCCTATGGAATTTAGCGACGGATTTAATTCCGTCGCTAAATCTCACAAGAATTAGGGCGACCTAATGGTGGGATTTAGCGAGGGATTAAATTTCGTCGCTAAATTCCGTAGCTAATTGGCGACGGATAAGTAATCCGTCGCCAATTCGGATGGACTTGTCAACGGATTAATCCGTCGCCAGTTCGTCGTTATTTGGCGACGGAATACTTATCCGTCGCCAAAAAATTTGTGACGCATGGTTTTGGGACGGGGGAGTGATCCGTCGCTACGGATTTAGCGACGGATCGGTCCTATTTTAGCGACGGATAGTTCTGTCGCTAAAACAGAATTTTTTTTATAGTGCAATGACTATATAATGTAAATCAAGCAAATAAATACTTACTTGTCGCACTAACTTTCCAGACAGCAGCTTTAAAACCTTAAAGCTCTTCTGCGAATCTGTTCGTCAGGTACTTCAAATCTGTTCACCATGTATGATATGTTGAAACCCAATACATCATGATTTGGTATCCACGGGCAATTTATTTCTACCGAAGAACGCTAGGAGGTTCCCGTTCGAAACTAGACTAAACTATTTAGTGGGTAGGGTTATGGAGAATTGAATCATGAAGAAAGATTATGGCCAAGAGAAGAGAAGAAACGTGTTGTGTGTCTTCTTCCATGTGAAATTCGCAGGACACTGTGTACTTATATACGAGTATCTTAGTACACAAAAGACTCTTAGTCCAGTTGGTTGGGCTTGAATTCATCAAGCATCAAGTCATGGGTTTGAAATCCACCAAGCCCAGCTTATTTTTCTTTATCTCTTTTGGGCTTTTACATTTGGACTTCATTCCAATTTGGTCCAAATAAACTTTTCTTGCTTCAATTACTTAAATCCAATTTAATCTAATTAATCTTTCTTCAAATATAAATTAAATCCAATTCAATTAATTTACTTTCTTAAAGTATAACAATTAATTAAGTCCGATAAATTCAATTTGACTTATTAATTGTTTCTATCAAATATATCAATTCTCAATAACAGTAAATTAAATATTTATTAATGCAATCAATATTTAATTCACTCTAATACTCAGTTGGTAGAACAATCACCACAAAGTGTGACCCAAAGGGCCTTATGTAAGTAAGCACTAATCTAATTAAAGTTTGGTGAAACTCCTAGACAATTTACCAAACATTCTCAATACATAAGGAACGTTTGAAAGGATTGTAAACCACCTGTATTGTAGAGCTTATGATGATACGGTACTTTCATTCGCGAACACTCAATTAAGTCTAGAACTTGATTTCGTGTTTGTTCCAATAACTTAATCACTTTATCTCATTCTACTAATTGATCCATAATATTTGAAACACCATTCCAAACATAACTTGCGTTGGCCAACGACTTTGATCAAACTAGTAATGAGAAGTTAAGTGTTCTCTCCAAGTTTATTTTGAGGAATGAATCCTATCTTGGTTCAACTACTACTAATATGTGTTTCGTGATGTGCCCAACACATGCCGTATCTACCACTACAAGGAGTGCAAGCATTGGTCATGGTCAAAGCACACGAGTCCACACATGTAGTAAGTATTAACCTCAAGTCAAAGGACTATTTTTGAAGAAGTTAAAAAATTCATTAATCAATCAAGAGCACCAGCAGTACTCGAACGATACAAACACAGTCAACATCGACACAAAGTGACGCCACAAAAGACGACAGCCTCAGACTAAAAGACCAAACCAGCAGCTAAAGCGACACACTGGAAACCATCCCCATCCCAGCCTCAAACAATTAACACGAGTTCACACAAAAACCATGGTCTTCCCGTCGTCTAGTATGTCTCGACACCGAAGTATCAAGCCAAGAGTCGGGGAAAGGAACCAAAGCCCAAAGGGTGGACATATCTGTTGATACGGACATGTGTCCAATCCGTTAAGGGCGCCATAGAGCGTGTCCTAAAGCGCATCAAGGCTGAGATAGCCTATTCATTGCTAGTTCGACCTTCGAATGGTCCGACATAAAGGAAACCATCTCAGGTAAACTAGTATCTACAAGTCAACATGCCATCTCAGCTAGGTCAGACCAAGCTAGACAGGTGACTTCCGAACCTGACAAAGGGTCACATGGTCCTTCCAAGTACCGCAAACTGTCAGTCCTAAGATGCTAAATGGACCGGACGAGAGAATCTCGGACGCCACCATCACAGTAAGACCAAACGTATATAATGTAACCAAAGTGAGATACTTCCGTGGAACTCTAGGTCCGGACACCTTGAGTTGCCTAAGGCCAGATCAACCAAGCATACAGATCTGTCCGAGGAACTTACACGGACCCAACATGCGAAACAGTAATCTCATAGGGAAAGGTCCAAACTACCCTCCCAGGCCCATTAATTAGTATTGGATTACTATCCACTAATGGGCCATGGGCCAAACGTAGCATTGGTGTCCAAATCTGAAGCATACACTTGGCATCATCTTGTGAGCAATCTCATAAGATATGATAACTATAAGTATAGCACAAGGTCCAAGACCTTAAGGTAAGTGATAAGAAAGATGATAGTGAGAATCCCTAAGTCATAAACATTATCGATTTCATAACCTCCCCATAACTATTACATTGAGAGCTTCCAACTCTCTCTTGAGTAAAGTCTCTTACCGGATTGACATATGCAATCCGGGTAACCCATTCTAACCCCCCCCCCCCCCCCACTTAGTCCTTTCAGGTACTCTATCTTGGACCAGTCTTGCTTCGGACTTCAAGTAGGAGGCGGATCCTAGATTAGGTTACTTGTGATAGTTTAGTTGGTGTTCGAGGTTTTACCCCTCAACATTTTGGCGCCGTCTGTGGGAATCTTTACAAAAAAGTTTTCACGTTTGAGTTAGGCTGATGGCGAGGACGAGACGGACAGCGCGGACTAGTGCTGCAGGCGTAGGGACTCCACCACCACGCCTACGGGGACGTCCGCCCACCCGGGGACGAAGAGCCACTGTGGCTAGAGGGAATGATGGAAGGAGATATCCGAGCGATGGGCGCACAACCAGCCCATCCTCAGATGAAGGAAGAGACGCTCCGCACAGGGGAGTCCAAAGTGTTCCTGAGAATGTTGTGCCTATGGACCATAGAGAAGGGGTCGCACGAGCTTCTCCGGCAGAAGCTCAAGGCCCCGCTACAGGTCAACAGTTCACTATGCCCGATGGTCGCGTTGTCCGCACTGGTGACCTCGGACTAAGTGAGACTCAGTTTGATAGATTGCTCACGATCATCCAAGGATGCCTGGGATCTAATAATGCCCATCCTCAGCAAGCCACTCCGCCAGTGGCTACTCCTGCTCAAGCAGAGCCTACATTATCGAGAAACAGGCAACGTCCGATCCAACATAGGTTAGGGAATCAGCCACCTCAAGAGGATTTGCGAAACCTTCTAGACCAGCGGGCATCTGCCTCTCAAGCTCGGGGTGAAGGAAGCCCAAACGGAAGGAGAGAGTATCAAGAAGGGGATAATAGGCATCCAGGAGTTCCGCGACAAGCACCTCCGAGAGACAGAGATCAAGTAGCAGAAACTGTTCCAGTGGTCCGGATAGATGAACTCCCCGCGGATGTAGCTGTTCATCCGAGGACAGGAGAGATCATGACTGCTGACGAGATCTACGCTCAGCAGAAGGCTTTGGAGGCCCAGATTCTGAATCTCGGACGCCTGGTAAAAGACCACGAGCAGATAACTACTAGTGCACCAAATCCCTTGTGCGATGACATCATGAGAGAAAAGGAAAGAAACAGAAACTCGGATCAAGTAATTCCGAACTTGGAATACTATTATGGGGATACTTGTCCCGTTGGTCACATGACAAGGTACAACATCAAGATGGATTCCAAGGGAATGGGCGACAATACAAAAGCTCTTACGTTCTCATCCACTCTCTTCGGAACGGCTATGGATTGGTACACCGCTTTGCCGAACAAGTCGATAAGGTCATATGCAGACCTTTCTTCCAAGTTCTTGGCACGATTTGAAAAATCAAAAAGGAGAAAGCGTACCGTAGAGCACCTGGCCAAAGTTATACAAAGGGAGCAAGAAGATCTTCGGACTTTCTTAGATCGCTTCAATATAGAGGTACTCCGAGTTGAGCCCCATAGTATTAAAGAACGGGTCCGTCACCTGTACGCTAATACTTACAACTCCGAGCTCCGAAGGAAGCTTTCCAGCCAGGAGGTAAGAAGTGAGAAACACTTGGATGACATCTGTGAGGAGGTGATGTACGGAGAGGAATATCGAAGGAACGTTCCAGTCCGGGCCGGTTCAAAGAAAGGAAAGGAGCCGCTGAAACCATAACAACGCCAGGGAAAGTTTGACCCAAAGAAGGATCACAGAGACAAAGGTATTTACAGAGAGAGGAGTCCGCCAAGGAGATTCACGGACTACACTCGCCTCAACAAACCAAGATCCGACATCTTGGCGACCATTGTTGAGAAGAAGCTGGATATCCAATGGCCGAAGCCATCTCATAATCGGAGAAACAAAAATGCGAAAGGATATTGCAAGTTTCACAAGAGCCGAGGTCACGAGACCGATGACTGTATCCAATTGAAAATAAAGGTTGAACACCTGGTGAGAGAGGGCAAGCTAAAGGAGCACATCTATGCGGATGAGCCCTCCAAGCACGATAGAACGGAGCGAAGGAGGGAGGATAATGCTATAGAACCACCACCCCGTCCGCTATCTTTGCCACCACCGCCGGCTAACTATCCGCCTCGCACGGATGGACACCCATACAGGTACGCTGTTGACGTTGAAATGGAGAACCCTCCGTACAGCGGAGTGATCAATACCATCGCAGGCGGACCATCTGGAGGTGATAGTAGGAACGCGAGAGAGCGGACTGCTCAAAATCTTCAGAACAACGATAGAGCATACGTTACTCCAGCAATTCGGGGTACAAACGCTATATCCTTCGATGATAGCGAGATTCCTCCTCCTACGGCAGGAGGCGAGGACATTGATAATCCAGATGTTCCGCTGGTGGTTTCGTTAACCATCGCGACTTATCGAGTGAACAAAATTTTGGTGGATACGGGGAGTTCCTCGAATATCATTTTCAAAAGAACACTAGACCAGATGGAGTTGGGGAGAATCCGATATGAGAGAGTCCACACCTCTATACTAGGGTTTGGAGGGGGAACTGTTCGACCCCTAGGAAGTGTTATGTTGCACGTCTCACTCGGGACTTTCCCGGCAAGAGTGACACAGTTGGTTTGATTTGTAGTGGTGGACCGGACTTTCACAAGTAAGAAAGGAGGAGTTACCATAGTCTTATTTATGGTAGCGATGGATCTTTACGATCACACCACGTGTCAATCATCCGACGACTGGGAAGATGAAAAGATGCAGTAATAATGACTATTTCACTGTTTCACCTTCCTCCTTCTAGAAGAATTACGCATCCCAAAGAACGAACGGTCCGAGGATCGGAAAGATGAGGGTTTCATTTCTACATCAGACGCCATCAACAGCGATCCGTGTCCTTAAGAGATGTGTATTTTATGATAACTCAGCATATGAACAACAAATAGAAGGAAGCCAAGAAGATAGAAAGTAATGATTCAAAAGTATGGGAAGCATAGCTCCACGGATAATTACTACAACTGAGAAGGAATAAAAGCATTGTACATGGCGACATTCCGCGCCATCAAAAGATAACAAATTCAACAGGCAAATCCAATAAATACAGAATTTTCACGGGGCATACCCCGGACTTCTCACTGGGGGGCAGCTTGGCTCGGACCCGCTTCACCGGTTTGAGGCGGATTGACGGAATTCGTGTTGGCGACGGCTTGCGCGGCAAGGGATTCGGCGATCTCGAACAAATTGAAATCCGCATCGAGACCAACGACCCGAGAAGGCATGTAGTACCAGTCCTTCAGGAAATCCTGGTAGTTCTCAAAAGGTACAAAGCATACCTTTCGAAGGGCATCCGAGACACATTTCGGGAGAAAGGGTCCGCCGTTCTTGATCTCGATCTCTCCTTCCTCGGTGACCAGCTCCGCAAACTCGCACGCGGCCAACCGTTCGTCCGAGACATTGTCCACAGGGACCTCCACACCATTAGCATCCGCGGAAGGAATCAATCCTTCCGCCTTCCAGTCGAAGTTTTGCAGGAGTAATCCCTTGGTCTGCAGTTGACCGATAGCGGATGAGAACCCATCCAGGCGAGAGGCGTCGGACTTGTCCGTCATAAAAAACTTGAAGGAGTCCGACTTCATGAAGTCTCGGCCAGCCTCAAGGCGGGCATATTGGAGGTCCTCAAGGAGGATATCCTTTGAGTCCAGGAAGGCCTTCATCGACCTTTGAACAAAGTTCTCCTTCCAGTCAAAGTCCGCCTTGATCTCCTCCCAGCTTGTCTTCAGCTTGTGGAACATTACTTCCTTTTCTTTCAGCTGCATCTCCAATCGCTTCACCTTCTCCGCCTCATCCGCGGAAGTGGCTATGGCCTTGTGCAGATCCTCCTCAATAGTAGCCCGCTCACCAGCTTTCCACTGCATGGCCCTGACGAAACATCCGAGCTGCAAGAAGTCCGCACGGATTTAAGTTGTGTTTTTATTATACTAAGAACTTGGCAAGAAAAGCATGAGATAATTACTTACCCGCTGGTATAATTCATCGAGCCGACCAACCCGCTCAACCTCAGGCAGTCCGTGGGCCCGCTCATACTCCTTATCGAGAGCAGCTTGGTCGGTAGGCAGGACAGCGGACAGTTGCTGCCTCTTAGCTGCAAGGGAAGCCTCCGAGGTTGCTCCCCTCTTTCGCCCCGAGGTTATGGCGTCCCGCATCAACACCTCCCGCTGGGGCGCGGAGGCAGCGGAAGCTGGGGGCTTGGAGGCAGTGGTGCTGCGAGTAGCAGGGGCTTTGCCCTTGTCAGGCACCACCAAGGCCTGCGGATCTTCTCCGGCCTTGTTGCGCCTCTCTTCTTACGCAGTGAATACTGCTGCATTTTTCGGGTCCACCATAGGGAGACCCGCGGACGTGTTGATGATCTTGGTCCTCTGACCAACGGCGACTTCCAGGGCTTGTTGTTCCCTCTGCAATCTCTTCTTCTCACGGAGCGTTGACATGATGTAATCAAACCAGTGAGCTGCGCAACAAAATAAAAGCGTCAGATACGGACATATAAAGGAAGAATTACCAGAATTGCGGAAATGAATGATCAAGAAAAGCAGAAGCACAAATCCTAAAGTCAAAAATCCTTACTGAAGTCCGTTTTTCCTCCAACTTCCACTGGTCGGTCACTTTAAGTAAAGGCGTGGTGACAGATCAGCCCATGGAACGGGTACGTAGGTGGGTCATTCTTCTTATGGATCTCCGCCACCCACAGAGCCACGTTCTTCGGAAGGGGGGGCGCCAGTCCGGGATGCTCTCCCTTAGGAACTTTGTTGGCAGCCCCCATTGCTCTCGCTGCCTCTCAGACATCCCAGGTTTCAGGGCCATCCGCACAAAAGTGTACTTGTCCCACCACTTCGAACCCAAAGATGAAATGGAGTCCGAAATGAAGTTGTAAGGTTTTCTATTTACAAAAGTATAGAAAAGGGGATTCCCCGAACTGAAAGAAACGTGAAAGAGCTGCCTAAAGTTTTCAAAATTTACTGGCTGCCCTTTCTTCTTACAAAAAATCACGAAACAAATAAGGTTACCCAAGGACTTTGGGATAACCTGACTCGGACCAATCCCGATGTGGTTCAGAATGTGCTTCAGTTCCGGTGCAATGGGGACCTTCCATCCACAAGCGAAGGCCACTTCATGCACGCACATGTACCCGGCAGGCGGATTATAGAATGCATGCCCGGGCTCGGGGACCATGATTTCAACGGACTCGGGAATCTCCCATTTCCGCCTCCACTCGGGAATGTCCTCAGGCTTAACCTTCGACGGACAAGTAGGAAGAAGTCCGTCCGCGTTTAATTCTCCAAATTCATCCGCTATCACTACTGCGGACGCAGGACGAGGGAATTTGATTCTCGCTGCCTTTGCACCACGGCCCTCTACTAACGGGAGATGTGATTGAGCGGACGCGGCAGGGTGTAACACAATCCGACGACCGGTACGTCTCCGTGGGCGAGCGACTGGAGAGTCCTCCTCTCCTTCCTCCCCATCCTCATCCTCTTCCTGTTCACCATCCTCCTCCTCTTCACCACCTTCAGACCTCCCAGACGTGCTAGGGTTGGACGGACCCATTTCCGCCACAACACGGTCCTCTTCCCCAGCCTCGAACGTTTCCACATCGTCAGCCTCCCGACCACTGTCGCCTTCCCGTTCAAGATGAGGTTCACTTGGATCCACAGACTCCCCAACACCACCTATGGTCCGAGAGTGTACTAGCGACCTCGTCACTACAAGAATTCTGTTGTAACGGGACGGAAAGGTTTATCTGTCGCCCCTGTAGCGACGGATCGCTAATTGGGGCGACGGATTCTATCCGTCGCCCCGTTTGGCGACGGATAAAAGTTATCCGTCGCTACAGAGCGTTGACCAAAATTTAAAAAAAAAAAAAATTAGCGACGGATAGATCTATCCGTCGCTATATAGCCGGAAAATTAAAAAAAATAAAAAACGTTAGCGACGGATAGATCTAGATCTATCCGTCGCTAAAAGCCTAAAAAAAATAATATAACTCCTCCACCACTTCTCCTCCATTTCTCCTCTCCTCCTCCTCCCACCACCACCTTTCACCTCCCACCACCACCATCCTCCACCACCACCACCATCCTCCACCACCTCCTTTCCTCAACCACCTCTCCTCCATTTCTCCTCTCCTCCTCCTCCACCACCATCTCCACCACCACCACCACCACCTCTCTCCTCCCACCACCACCGCACCACCACCTTGCCACCACCACCATCTCCTCCACCACCACCACCCTGCCACCACCACCACCTTTCCTCCTCCCACCACCACCTTGCCACCACCACCACCACCTCTCTCCTCCCACCACCACCGCACCACCACCCTGCCACCACCACCATCTCCTCCACCACCACCACCACCCTGCCACCACCACCATCTCCTCCACCACCACCACCACCCTGCCACCACCACCACCTTTCCTCCTCCCACCACCACCCTGCCACCACCACCACCACCGCACCACCACCACCCTGCCACCACCACCACTGCCACCACCGCACCACCACTGCCACCACTGCCACCACCGCACCACCTTTCTCCTCCCACCACTACCGCACCGTACGAATACAAATTGGATACGAATATAAAAATTCGAATACAAATTAATCCGTATACGAATACAAATCAATATTTCAGATCTGAATACAAATTGATAATAATTAATCCAGATATTTAATATAAAAATTCGAATACGAATTTTATTATTTTTTTTAAAAAATAGCAATGGGGCGACGTATAGATCTATCTGTCGCCACGTGGGGCGACGGATAGAATCTATCCGTCACCAATAATCAATTTTAAAAAAAAAAGGTCAAAAATGATAATCCGTCGTCCAATCCGTCGCGAATTGGACGACGGATTATTATCCGTCGCCACAGCTCCAGTGGGGCGACGGAATTTCTATCCGTCGCCCGATCCGTCCGCCAGAGGCGGCGACGGATAGGTCTCAGAAGCGACGGATCCGCCGCCATCTGCATTTTTTGTAGTGCGTCCTAGTAACATCTCCTTGGCCCACTGTTCTGTCCGACTGAGGTTCTGCTGTATCACGGACTCTCTGTCCAGCGTTAGAGTCCCTGGAACACTCGAGATCCACGACCAGATAGTCTCCTACGGATGTGGTTAAGTCCGCTGACTCAGCCTCCAAATTTGTTCCATCATGGTAACCTTGAGCCTCGTGAACATTTTGACTATCGCTCCCGGACATCCTAGGGCAGAAGGAAACGGATCAGAAACGATGATCGTGATTGTCCGAGAGTTCATTTACATATCTTATTAAGTCAGGAGGTCCGAGAAAATTCTACCCTATCAGACTTTCTATGTGAATTAGTCTCATAATGTTATGGGCACTAAACCCTAGCACACAGAGATGTGCCAATGGCACCATCATCTGTCCCATGCAGCATGGCAGCAGCATTAGCTTACAAGAGACTGTGCCAATCGACACCAATATATCACCAAATAAGCATGCATTGTCAAGTTTGGTTACATTGGGAATGACATACTAAACGAATCGACAAGATACCAGTAAAGGAGATTGGTACGCTATAGCACAAAGGAGGAGTATTTCAACTAGTGTTTCAACTAAGTGCACCATTAGCCACATTGGCAATCGCGGAATCAACAGAGGGATACTCAACTAATAAGGCAACAACATACTAAGCATGCAGCTGGCATAGCGCAAAGACAAGAAACTTCAACGAGAATTGAGGTGTACTTACTTGACAAAGTTGAGTTCTTAAGCTTAGACGGACGATGAAGCCTTGCTAGCTCTCCGAGGGTACAAATGTCAGCTGGAATTCCAAAGATTTTGCGAGTTTCAGTTGCTCGGGTCGATCTTTGATTGCTCGAATTGCTTGAGAGTCGCTCTGAGTTTCGATGTGGCTAAAGTGTGAAAGCGACTGATGGGCTGACTATTTATAGGGGCAATTTGGAAAAGCCAAGAGTCACATCACTTGGATTCAAACCCCAACCGTTAAAAAATCCAACGGTTGTGCCGGTTCACAAGTGACTGGCTAACAGTACATCACATTCAATGCTCGTCAGAGGCGTCACATCAATTGGGTTTAAAATCTCAACCGTTGAAACTTTTCAATCCAACGGTCGCATCGCTTTACCCGGGATCTTTCCCCGTGGGCCGGACAGGCAACTCATTGGGCCTCTTTGATTTACGGATCAGCGGCTCAGGAGGACCATTTCACATATTCGGTCCAACGGATAACTTCCTATACACTCTTCCAGAGAGGACTTCGTCAGATCCTAACCGTACTCGGATCTATATATCTCGGACTGTAGAAGGAAAGGGGGGGGGAGATATATTGAATTCCTAAGAACACGGACGACGGATCCCAACAAAAAGGATTTTTTCCTTTTCCAGTTAACGATTCGGACACGCTCCACAACACATTTGTTCTCTTCATAGTTACCAACTATCTTCTACTAAGATACTTGGAAACTAGGGGGACATATATTGAAACGGACATGTGTCCAATCCGTTAAGGGCGCCATAGAGCGTGTCCTAAAGCGCATCAAGGCTGAGATAGCCTATTCATTGCTAGTCCGACCTTTGAATGGTCCGATATAAAGGAAACCATCTCAGGTCAACTAGTATCTACAAGTCAACATGCCATCTCAGCTAGGTCAGACCAAGCTAGACAGGTGACTTCCGAACCTGACAAAGGGCCACATGGTCCTTCCAAGTACCGTAAACTGTCAGTCCTAAGATGCTAAACGGACTGGACGAGAGAATCTCGGACGCCAACATCACAGTAAGACCAAACGTATATAACAGAACCAGTGAGATACTTTTGTGGAACTCCAGGTCCGGACACCTTGAGTTGCCTAAGGCCAGATCAACCAAGCATACAGATCTGTCCGAGGAACTTACACTGACCCAACATGCGGAATAGTACTCTCAGAGGGAAAGGTCCAAACTACCCTCCCAGGCCCATTAATTAGTATTGGATTACTATCCACTAATGGGCCATGGGCCAAAGGTAGCATTGGTGTCCAAATCTGAAGCATACACTTGGCATCATCTTGTGAGCAATCTCATGTATAAGACATGATAACTATAAGTATAGCACAATGTCCAAGACCTTAAGGTAAGTGATAAGAAAGATGATAGTGAGAATCCCTAAGTCATAAACACTATCGATTTCATAACCTTCCCCATAACTATTACATTGAGAGCTTCCAACTCTCTCTTGAGTAAAGTCTCTTACCGGATTGAGATATGCAATCCGGGTAACCCATTCTAACCCCCCCCCCCCCCCCCCCCACTTAGTCCTTTCAGGTACTCTAGCTCGGATCAGTCTTGCTTCGGACTTCAAGTAGGAGGCGGATCCTAGATTAGGTTACTTGTGATAGTTTAGTTGGTGTTCGAGGTTTTACCCCTCAACAATATCGACCTCGAATAGAGAGAAAGAAAAGTCGATGATATTCCCTTAAGGAGTGTAAACCAACGCAACTGCTGAAACTAAAGAAGAGAATGATCCCAAACAAAAGAAAAGCTGCTACAAACCTGACAAAAAGAACCATAACCGAAGAATACAAGGTTGCCTAAGGTGTTTATAATTATAACTCACTTTTTGGTTGAGTCTAGAAGGAGAGAAAGCCCACTGCACAGTCAAAACACTACAGATATACCAAATTCAAAATCATCTTTGGATGTAACTCCTAATCCGAAAAAATATACCCGGGATCAATCCACTCCAGATTCTTCTGCCAAGTCCATAAATGTAATTTCAAAAGCTCGAACACCTCCAAACTTGAAATAATCTCGCCTTTAAAAACCTTTGCATTTCTGGCTCTCCAAATTAGCCACAAAGTGCCGTGCCAGACCATCTGCCAAACATCCCTGCACTTAGTCACTATAATCGAACAAAAGATGTCCAAACAATCAATGATATTTCCATTTCTATCCCAGCTAAAACCCAGCCAAGCACAAATCTTACTCCAAACAGCCTTCGCAAAATTACAATGAAGAAATAAGTGCTCCAGCGTCTCCTCTTTGTCCTCCTTAAACAATTTGCACCAAGTGGACACCTCCGGATGAATTAAGTTCCTTTTACGAAGATTTGGAAAGATAGGAATTCTTCCGTAGACCAGCTTCCAGATAAATGCGCTAATCTTCAGAGGAACGCCTTTTGCCCAAACATTTTTCATCCAATCTACCTCTGGCACCTGATCCTCAACAAGGAGAGTCGACAACTTTTCATAATCTGCTTTAACCGAATATCCTCGTCAAAGGACTATTACACCACCCTACAAACCGTTACTTCCGTAGACACGTAAATAGAGTACATCAAACGGTTTCTTGGCTGGGTATACCAACACTCTCTAAAGTGTCCATCACGGATTACCAAGTAATTCGTAGTCGTGAGAACTACTACACCCTCAAAGGATATGATGCAGACCACATGCCAATCTCCAATGCATCATCGATATTCCATTCTCGATGATCATTGATTGGGGCTACTTTTAGAGCTATGTTATGTCAGTCAAGATCTCACATTCTTAATGATAACATAAAGCTCATGGGAATACATATGTATACAATTACAGACAAACAGATAATAGTATTTACATACTGTAATGCCTATTTATAGATGAACAATAATTGTAAATAAATACTGAATCGAATATGTATATTTGTCCTCAATTCGATTGTCTCTAGGACATATATACTTTCAATCTCCCACTTGGCCTAGAGTCAATCACTCACGTGCATGCAACATGTAGATTCTTTAAATGGCAAAATTGTCTTTCTAAAGACAAGGTTTGGTGAAAGAATCAGCCAATGTTTACTCAAGGAGAAATCACTTTATTTCTATGTTATTATCTAGCAATGGTCTCTAATCCATTGATAGCATCTCAGTACGTTCTTGCTAATATCGTAAGATCTTGGTTCCTTAGCATATGCAATCGCACTAGTAATCGCAATCTCTAAATTCGATTACTAACACTTGAAACTACCCCTGTTCTTCTAAGAACTTATATTAGCTGTGTCAGACTAAAGTTGTTAAACCTTTAATAATCTAACTATTAAATCTAATCTAATTACCAGATACGATCAAATCTAATATTGTTATTAAGATGAATAAATTTCATAGTATGTGATGACTCCAATCACCACTTCTACAAAAGCTTGCCATGCATATGCCAAGTTTATGCTAGCTCCCACTGTTCACATGAAGTGTTGTTTTACATGAGTCATATTTGATTCGCATAATAAATGCACGGTGTACATAGTCGTACTATACGACAATCCTCATATGTACTTGATGTATACTTCAATAGGACAATCCAATATTGAGAGTATACATACCTAACTCAGCATTATCTTCTCTATAGAATATTTAATAAGCAACACAACACATTCATATACGAGTGAACCTGCGAGTTATAATATAATACTAGGTTATCCAGTGAAACCGTAATATCGAGATATTATATAACTCATAGTCAAGTCTTTCACAAAGAAAGTCTTGATTAACCAATACTTTTATTTTAATGTTGATGTAAAACTATCTCTAATGATTTATATGTGTCAAACATATATACAACCATATAAATAGTCACCTTTCATAATCCTTCAAAAGATGTATGAATTTCCTTTACCTTTCTATAAGTCAAACTATTTGACTTATTCCTTCAAGTAATATTTGTAACTCCTAAAGGCTTACATAAGTTCACAATGGATTTACTATATTTTCATACGTATGAATGATTTCACTTTGAAGCATTAATATCTACAAATGTGTCAAACACATTTTATGTAAAGTTTCTACATATAGAAACCTATATATCAGACCATCATCAAATGAATCATGCGATTTTCGTATGTAAATAGTGCAAGTAAAATCTTAATAGACTTTATCTACAATACTGGTAAATAATTTTATAGAAACATAACCACAAATTTTAGCCACTAGTTTTTATATGTAGATATCTAATTTCAAGTTTTCCTTGAAAACTTATGCATGCATCAAATGCAATAATATATTCAAGTTCTAGAACTTGAATAATCCTTTTAGTCCATCTTTAAGATTTTATGGCTTTAGGCCACCTTTCCAAGTCCATATCAAATATCGTCTTGGGATAGGTTTGTAGTTTCACTCTTCTAGGAATGTCTCCAAAATCATGATCCTCCAAGAGGAATCAATACAATTCAAATTGTCATGATTTTTTTGCACAACCTATGGAGTTTATGAATTTGCGTTTGTATTAAGATATACATTCTAAATGTCATGGGGTTCTCAAATACTGTCATAATCAATCAATGAGCATATTCAAGGGTTGCAATCAAATGCTTTCCTTGAGAGAGAGATCTTGCAATCTCTAAATTGCATACATTCCTTATGTGAGGGTGTCCAATTCTAAAGAGACATCATCAGAATGCTCCCACTAGCTCAGGCATATGGCCAAGTGATATGCTCCCACTAGCTAATAGATTATTCAACTCTCCCACTGATTCTCTGTCATAATTAATCGACAAATAATTAACCTCAATGGTAAATTTGTGGCATTGAAACTATTTCAGGTTCCATCTCCTTTGTCATTCCAAGAATACTTTTACTATGGAACAATAAACCATATGTTCCAAGAGATTAGAATCCAATCCACAAATTCATCCATTCTTAATCCATATATAATCCTACTTCTCAAGCATGCCTTTAATTACATTTGTAGGGCAACCCAATTTCAAAATATGTAATAAGAATACAACTTAAATCATAACTATTATAGTTTCTCTTAGACTAACCAAGCAGGGATTATACTGATAATTAATTGAGTTTTATTTTCACGTGTTTTCAAGAAAATAAAATATGCAACAAAGTCTTATGGGTTATTTCCATGTCAAACATAGTCATTCCATTCTAATGGAATCCATCATGGGACTACCATAGTCCAAATAGGTTCAGATTAGTCCAACCAAATAGAATCCATGCCTCTTATAACAATCCACGAATCAAATACAAGTATTACTCTCATTGACCAAGTCTAGGAGGGTAATACCTTCTCAAATTATTCTATGGTTCATATCATTTCTAAAAAGGATATACGTTGGTCATGTTTCTAGTGATGAGATCCACAATCCATATTTTTCAAAACAGATGGTGTCAAGTAATTTAATTTTACTTAACTATGCAGTTCTTTGTCTCATGGATTTAACCAAATTAATAAAACCATAGAAGTTGGAAATTTGATTTGTTATATGAGGTCTTCTAATTGTGTGTTTCAGAAAGTTATGCCTAATGTCAGGAACTTCTAATCCACAATCTTGGAGACGACGTCTACCTTTACGCTATTAGCCCAACTAATAGTAGGTAAGTCCACTACCATCTTAACAAGTTTGGAAATGATGCTCCTTCACAATTGAATCAATGTCTAACATTTTCAATCTAGTATCAATATCTTATATTGAACTAACATTCTTGATGTGGATATCATATATCCGATACACAATTAGTACTTTCCTAGAAATATAGGCACTTGCTTTATTTCGAGGATTTAAAACTTTGCATTATAAATTTATCGTGTTACTATAATCACGGTAAATCTAATAATCTCTTGGATGTGCTCTTCCTTTTATCAATCCACATTTTAGGATAAGAGTATACTCAATTAGAACCATTCTCGGTGTACTCATGTTTGCTTCCACTTGCCTCTTGGCTTAATGGAACATATGTGCTCCATGGGCACATCTTTATCCTTATAGTGGCCTTAGTAAAATAGTCGAGTTAAGTAGCATTGCAAAATGTCACTTCACGGGACATCAAATTCACTATGAATTTAATATCATCAATGAAGAGACAAAACATGAGTATTGTCAAACAATATTCTCTAAGAAACTAACTCCCTTAAATAATAATTTAGTTATTACTTATCACATGAGAACTTGTGAAGAAGGAAATCAAATTCATACGAACAAATAAAACTCGTCTTGACCATCATATGAGCTTATGCTCCCACTGGCTTTGTCAACTTCACGAAGGAGGTTGATCATTACCAGAAGTCCTAGCACATACTCATTAGCGTGTTTTATAATGACTTTCACATTCTCATGTTTTAATGCATGCTACCTATACATTATACTTCACATATCAAATATGTTACTTCGTCCAAGATTACTTCCTTTCTATTTCATATGAGTGTGTGTCAAACTAAAACACTCAAAGCTTTCACAAAGCATACATGTAAATATGCAAGTCCAAGACTTGCTCAATATATACTAAACGCAAATTATGGTGTCAACATTAAGGTATTGGTAACACTAAAATATTCATCTTATAACAACATGCCATTTCATAACAACTATATAAAACATAACATAAATAAAGCGGGAATTAATTTAACTCTAAATAAATAATTCACAACATTCACACTCAGCGACTAAATAATCAAGGTCTTCTGATTTATTTAGTTCCATTAATTTTAACATATTCAATGACCCCATCGGAAGAATACGGATTCATATCTAATCATGAATCTTAATGGCCAAGATCCACATTCACACTACTACAGTCCCGACGGGGGTTGATCACTGCAGCAGTAGAACTGGTAGGTCACCATACCATTTGTACAATACAACTCTTGGTTGACCAGAACTATTCTAATCGACGTCCCTAGACACTCCGACGCGGAGGCGACAAGAATAGAATAAGTAAGCCAAAACCTCACACAATAATGCTACCTATGAATGGGTTCTCGCCTCGTAGACCAGAGAAAACACGGGGGTGTAAATACTACATGGACGAAAAGGTCTGATACACCATTCAATTATGAGGAAGACATCATTCATCCAAGATGATGCTTATATTAAATTTTGGGGAACATTTATGCCGGGGTATTAATCGCTTAAACAAGATCTATAATAGTTCAGGTACAATAATCAAATATTTGGCACCGCCTACCCAAACATGCTATGTGCGGTCTAACAATTAACGAGCATCGCATATATGCATAAATACAGTACAATAAATAATGGGTGCCGCCTACCCATACATAATCCGAACATTATTTATTACGTGAATTTAAAACGATACATAGAAATAAACATGTAACAAATTTACATAACATATACTCCAAGCATAAGCAAAGATGATTCTAAATTCACACTAAAACATAAAGTTGCTCTAAGCAAACAATGTGATACAAACGTGGATTAAAACTATATTATATATTCTAAATCTAATTTAAAAATAAGTTATAGATCTAATTTACAACAACTCCCAAATTTTACTACTTCTAACATGTCTCCAAACATGTCATTAGCTTTCTAAAAGACAAAGCAACCCTTAAATATAATTTATAAATTATCTATAAATTAATTTGCAGTTTCTAAAACCTTAGAGGCTATTCTAAAATTTTCAGGAGGGTCAACACAATTTTAAAATGTTCTGGGTCCCTTTGCAATTGTCTAAAATCCAATCGTAAAACTATTTTGAAATATGGGGTAATTTCGGAATTTCCAGAACCGTTAACCTTTTGGGCCCAGTTTGTAATTTCAAAAATTAACAAATTACGCACAAGTCCTCAGTACCATCTAATTCTCAAAAGCAAACCCTTCAATTTTTCTAAAACTTCGATTGAGTTCCTGTAACATAAACAAGTTCTCCCAATTCGATTTCTACAGCCCAGATCGAATCATGGTTCGAAAATCATGATCAATACATCAAACTCTGCTCATATCATCATCCAAGATGAACAAATCCACAAATCAAATTGATTTCAATTTAGCGAATCGAATCGCGAGTTGCTGAAACTCCGTCGGTGAACCATGACAACTGCTTCCCCTTCACACTCGTTGTTGTCAGAATCCGTTCGTAATTGAGCGAGGGAGAACTCGCGAAGCTATATAGCCACCATCAATGGCGGCCAGAGCTTCACAAGCTCTTCAATCACTCGAACAGTTACGGTTACTACAAGCGAGATAAGATCCGGTCAAACCGGTGGCGGATGGCAGTGGAGATGGCGGTGGACGGGGAGTCACGAGACTCGAAGTCTCTGTTTGAGCAAACCCAGTTCGAGAAATAATGAAACAAACCCAGTTTGTTCTCATGAACTTAGCTAATTAATAATCTGATAATTAATTAGTAATCTTGGTTAATGGAAAGTTGTTTGCAACCTGGCTGTTCGTAATCACTAATCAATCTTATTGATTGCGGTAAATTTGGAGGTGAGTTCAATTTTAATCCATGATATCAAACATAAACATATACCTATATAACCATTAAAATCAGCCTAGCTCTGATATCACTGTTGGAAAATATGCAATGCAAATTCTAGGATTCGAAAATTTTATTGCATATTAAATTTAATCCAATGATTATATAACCTAAAACAAGCAAATCAATACTTACTTGTCGCACTAGCTTTTCAGACAGCAGCTATATATGATATATTGAAACTCAATACATCATGATTAACTTCCTCGATCCCGATATCCACGGGCAATTTATTTCTACCGAAGAACGCTAGGAGGTTTCCGTTCGAAACTAAACTAAACTATTTAGTGGGTAGGGTTATGGAGAATTGAATCATGAAGAAAGATGATGGCCAAGAGAAGAGAAGAAACGTGTTCGGACTGTTTGGTTCCAAATTCGAATAGAGTTATCTCAATTCCAATTGAGTTTTTGTGTAGTTTTTGTACACAAAAACGCAACTGAAATTGAGCTAACTCAATTCCAATTTGTAACCAAACACTCCGGTTGTGTCTTCCTCTATATGAAATTCGCAGGACACTGTGTACTTATATACTCGAGTAGTATCTTAGTACACAAAAGACTATTAGTCCAGTTGGTTGGGCTTGAATTCATCAAGCATCAAATCATGGGTTCAAAATCCATCAAGCCCAACTTATTTTTCTTTATCTCTTTTGGGCTTTTACATTTGGAATTCATTCGAATTTGGTCCAAATAAACTTTTCTTGCTTCAATTAATTAAATCCAATTTAATCTAATTAATCTTTCTTCAAATATAAATTAAATCCAATTCAATTAGTTTACTTTATGAAAGTATAACAATTAATTAAGTTCGATAAATTCAATTTGACTTATTAATTGTTTCTATCAAATAGATCAATTCTCAATAAAAGTAAATTAAATATTTATTAATCCAATCAATATTTAATTCACTCTAATACTCAGTTGGTAGAACAATCACCACAAAATATGACCCATAGGGTCTTATGTAAGTAAGCACTAATTTAATTAAGGTTTGGTGAAACTCCTAGACAATTTACCAAACATTCTCAATACATAAGGAACGTTTGAAAGGAATGCAAACCACCTGTAATGTAGAGCTTATGATGATACGGTACTTTCATTCGCGAACACTCAATTAAGTCTAGAACTTGATTTGGTGTCTGTTCCAATAACTTAATCACTTTATCTCATTCTACTAATTGATCCATAATATTTGAAACACCATTCCAAACATATCTTGCGTAGACCAACGACTTTGATCAAACTAGTAATGAGAAGTTAAGTGTTCTCTCCAGTTCTATTTTGAGGAATGAATCCTATCTTAGTTCAACTACTACTAACATGTTTCAGTGATGCTTCAACACACGCCAGATCTCTACATGCAAGGTGCAAGCATTGGTCATGGTCAAAGCACACAAGTCCACACATGTAGTAGTATTAACCTCAAGTAAAAGGACTATTACACCACCCTACAAACCTACATTCGTAGACACGTAAATAGAAGACATCAAACAGCTTTCTTGGGTATACCAACACTCCCTAAAGTGTCCATGTGTCCATCACGGATTACCAAGTAATTCGTGGTCGTGAGAACTACTACACCCTCAAAGGATATGACGCAGCACTAATTAATCTCCAATGCATCATCGATATCCCATTCTCGATGATCATTGATTGGGGGTACTTTTAGAGCTATGTTATGTCACTCAAGATCTCACATTCTTAGTGATAACATAAAGCTCATGGGAACACATATGTAAACAATTACAGACAAACAGATAATAGTATATACATACTGTACTAATGCCTATTTATGAATGATCAATAATCATAAATAAATACTGAATCGAATATGTATATTTATTCTCAATTCAATTGTATCTAATACATATATACTTTCAATAACATATCACCTAATATGTAAGGAAGGGCTAAGCTACTTGCACATCTCTCAGAGCACTCATAAGAAAAGAGCTAGAAGCACTCTTTAACCACGCAATTAATTTGTTGTACTTTCTTGGTTTTGTACCAACAGTCTAGGAAAATTATTACTGTCTGCTTTAAGCTGTTCAAGTCATTCGTAGTAAGATCCCAAAATTCACACACATAAAAATTAAATACTTGCAATAGATTCCTCGGCTATGCGTTTGTAAACTTCATGTTAGGCAAATATTGCATGCACACCTATATGTCTAACATTAACTTCAACCTTCTCACTCCCTAGATCTCTCCCGAATTTTAACACAACTTAAAAAACTTGAAAACACGCAGATGCTTGTTTTTAGCCCATCCAAGACCCCAAAACATACGACCATAAAATTAAATATTACCAACAGATTCTTCGACTTAGCCTTCAAAAACTTCATGACAGACAACAATTGCACACCGATATGTTAGGTCCCATCCAATTTTTATTTGGCAGAACATTAACTTCAAGAGTTCAGCCTTTACGCCCGCTAGCTCAAACACATAATTTATTAATCTGGAAACATTTTGTCTCAAAAACTATGTAGAACATGATAGCTACATATGCAATAAAAGTCGTCACAATGAACAATGTTTTGACTATAACTAACACGTAGCATGGAAGATAAACAAAATAGACTTCAATGAGATACTGAGATAATGAGAAAGAGGATCATCTAGACTCCTACTACAAGCAAAGTACAATTTGATCATTTTTACTTAGCCGCATTTAGTTTAAAGCATGGCAAAACAACTACTTAATTGTTCTCTCCGACGGTATTAATAAGCGAAACTATGACTACCCACATTTTCTTTTAAAGGTGGGTCAAATTTGGTTTTCGTGCAGTCTACATAAGACACAACTGGGGGAATCATGTTTACTATGCTCTCATTCGCACAAATGCAATTTAATTAACTATTACCAAATCATGATTGGTACAGCCAAGTCGACTGGGAACTGCATTTACATCAAACATGACTATTGGAATCATGGAGTTATACTTATAGAATTTCATCTCATCTAAAAGTTCAAGCTTGTAGAGAGGTGTGAAATCTAATCATTTATATTAATACTTCAATACTTCCCGCACTCGTGGCCGTTTCAACCTCTTTGAGAAGTCCATTCGAGTGGAAATTTAATATGGGGCGGAGATTGTCTCGATGGAGATCAGGTTGTACGTGAGTCAGAGGTTCTGATACCATGATAGAATTCCATCTCAAGCTCAAGCTTGTAGAGAGGTGTGAAATTTAGTCATTTATATTAATACTCCAATAATACTTGTAGTCACGTAGATTTTAATGGTGTCATACACGCGTTTGGGAAAATGACGGTGAAGTTTTTACATGCATTTTGACCGACCATGGCCATAAATTTTTTTAAAAGAGGCATGTATAATGTCATAATTACAATATATCAGCAGTCAAACTTAGGAAAAGTAATTCATCCTTAATTTAATTTTACAGAGTTTATTTACTTGGCAGATGAACGAGCTTACTAAAACTAAGATGATAAGTAGTTAGGTACCACTATGTATACAAAATAGACATAAAATAAAAAAATTAAGATAAACAAAGAGATCTTAAATTAATTCCTGATGGATAAAAACCGCAACGCTCCCAGATTATCAATATGAAAGGATAACTAAAATGATAACCACCGATTTTATGAAATTTTATGTAACATATCATCTTAAAGAAGCCTCTTTTTTGACAATAATATAACTATTCATTGGATGTATCCTGATTTTGCACCATGGGGAGTTAGTTTTGGCTTCTTGTCCTTCACTCGCGTTTCAGAGCTACTGGTTCATAAACCAGGCGAAGGCTTCATGTCTAGTGTCTTGGCAACATTACTTTCGCCTATGGTAACATTCTTCCAAATCAGCTACCTCAGATGGAAACTTCCGTTAAAAAAGTACAACATGATCCCGGAAGAAAGTATGATTAGAGAAGCCTCCTCATGTCAGGTTCTTTTCCTACCCGAATCGTTTTATGATAGAGTAGCTGAAGGAAGCATTATCCTGAAGCAATCTGAAGGATTTGGCTTCTGTAAAGAAGGCCTCATTCTCGATGGAGAACATAATCCAATTAAGGCAGATATCGTGATCTTTGCCACTGGTTATAAAGGTGATCAGAAGCTCAGAAATATCTGTCTCTCCAACCTTTCAGAACTGCATCATAGGATCTCCCACTTCTGCAATACCTCTCTACCGGTAATATATCAGATTTTCAAAAACAAATCGATTAATGGAATAGTACAGAACTTACGTTGTTGTTTCCTGTGTCGATATAGGCAAATGATCCATCCGCGAGTTCCACAACTGGCAGTAGTTGGTTACTCAGAGTCTCTATCAAACATTTACACATTTGAAATGAAGTGTCAGTGGCTTTCACACCTTCTTGCGAACACATTCCACTTGCCAACTATAAAAGAAATGGAAAACGATGTTAAGATGTGGGAAGCCTACATGAGGCGATACGCAGGAAATGGTAAGTTCAGAAGAGCCTGTCTTGGTGGTCTCCCGGTTTGGTACAACGATCAGTTGTGCAGAGATATTGGATGTAATCCAAGACGAAAGAAGGGATTTTTCTCAGATTTGCTTGAGCCACACAGATCAAGAGATTATATAGCATTAGCTCCTGGATCCTGAGCAAGTTCCACTTTTACACATAATTTACAGAAATTCATCAGAATCTATATTCTTTAATCAAGCATGGTAATAATTTGTGCTACTTAATTTCTCAGATTTGAAGATCCTCAACTGTCTGCCAAGTCCAGTCTATGATTTGTTTGGACCAACTGTTTCAATCGACTGGTTGTGTAATAATACTATGTTGATTTCATTTCACACATGAAATATACTAAAATCAGTTAATTCAATTCAATGGATTTCATCTCTACTTTGATTGCAATTTTATCAAGCCTTGTATTTTTAACATGTTTTTACATCCTACATTTAAGATCACTAAACCGGAGGAAATCGCAAAAGCTTCCTCCGGGACCTCCGTCTCTACCGATCATTGGCAATATTCACCAGCTCGGTCAAGACACTCACAGACCTCTCGAAACTTATGGCCCAATCATGAACCTCAAGTTCGGTAGAGTAAACACCCTAGTCATATCCTCATCTGAATTCACAAAACAAGTACTTAAGACACATGATCACCACCTGTCTAGTCGGCCTGTCCCAACTACGTTACAAGCTTTCAACCACGATAATGTTTCTATCGCCTGGTTTCGAGCTGATTCATTTTGGACCCGGCAGGAGAACTTTCCCTGCTATGCCATTGCTGAACCGGGCTGTGCCTCTCATGATCGCCTCATTTATTTAAGATTTTGACTGGAAAGTTGAAAATGATAAATATATTTATTCTAGAAGAATGAACTGAACTAAGTAGTTCAACAGGCTGTTGATCTGTATTTGAGTCAGAACAATTCCCATGCATGGAAGTTATGGAGTTCTCATTTAAAAATGTGCTAAGACAGATATTTCTGTAATAGCACATTTCAATAATGCTTTTTTTCTTTTTTTTTCTTTCCATGAATTTTAGCTGGTTTCATGTAATGTGTTACAGATTTTACACGTTAATTATATGCTTCCCCACATTCTTAGTTCTTGAAAATATACTCACATCCAAAAAAATTTCAACCACCAAGAAATTAAAATGTACCCTGAAATATTCTTGTCCACAAGAAAAGCATAAAATAATATCTGAAATCTGAATGCTCAAAGTCCTGCATGAGCCATAGGTTGATGCATATAAACAGTCTCCTTCAGGTTCCTAAGTATTTCATATTCTAACACTCTCTACAGGTAATATATCAGATTTTCAAAAACAAATCGATTAATGGAATAGTACAGAACTTACGTTGTTGTTTCCTGTGTCGATATAGGCAAATGATCCATCCGCGAGTTCCACAACTGGCAGTAGTTGGTTACTCAGAGTCTCTATCAAACATTTACACATTTGAAATGAAGTGTCAGTGGCTTTCACACCTTCTTGCGAACACATTCCACTTGCCAACTATAAAAGAAATGGAAAACGATGTTAAGATGTGGGAAGCCTACATGAGGCGATACACAGGAAATGGTAAGTTCAGAAGAGCCTGTCTTGGTGGTCTCCCGGTTTGGTACAACGATCAGTTGTGCAGAGATATTGGATGTAATCCAAGACGAAAGAAGGGATTTTTCTCAGATTTGCTTGAGCCACACAGATCAAGAGATTATATAGCATTAGCTCCTGGATCCTGAGCAAGTTCCACTTTTACACATAATTTACAGAAATTCATCAGAATCTATATTCTTTAATCAAGCATGGTAATAATTTGTGCTACTTAAATTCTCAGATTTGAAGATCCTCAACTGTCTGCCAAGTCCAGTCTATGATTTGTTTGGACCAACTGTTTCAATCGACTGGTTGTGTAATAATACTATGTTGATTTCATTTCACACATGAAATATACTAAAATCAGTTAATTCAATTCAATGGATTTCATCTCTACTTTGATTGCAATTTTATCAAGCCTTGTATTTTTAACATGTTTTTACATCCTACATTTAAGATCACTAAACCGGAGGAAATCGCAAAAGCTTCCTCCGGGACCTCCGTCTCTACCGATCATTGGCAATATTCACCAGCTCGGTCAAGACACTCACAGACGGCCCAATCATGAACCACAAGTTCGGTAGAGTAAACACCCTAGTCATATCCTCATCTGTATTCACAAAACAAGTACTTAAGACACATGATCACCACCTGTCTATCGACCTGTCCCAACTACGTTGGGAGAATGACATTTTTAGTCCTAAAGTTTACCCCAAATGGCGTGTGCAATAACCCGTTTGGTGGTTCTGTGATCCTTGGTCCTAAAGTTTCAAATTTTGGCGTCTGTGGTCATTTTAGCTGACGTGGTACCGAAATCAACGAATTTATCCCGATTTTGACCTACACATCATCAGCCACCTCATCTGCCAATAAAAATAAATCAAAACTAAAAATCAAAAAATACAAAATTAAAAGAAAATGGTAAAAAAAAAAACATAATGATGTCAAACATAAACTGAATTACCAAAATTGTCCTCAAGATTATAATTTCCCAAATAACATAACATTCTTTCTTCCTTATTGATTCAAGCTCCACCTTTTCAGTCTTCTTCTTCATTATTGAATTGGTTAACAAATTAAATTAAGAAATTCAAGCTTTACCAATAGTAAAACCGATTCCCATTCTTCTTCCTTATTGAACAAAATAACAAAATACTAATGAACTGAAAAAACAATATCCAGTACAAGACTCCAGCAAACAAAACTAAAAAGGTAAATTCTCACCCCCTCACTATCTGTAGAAATATTCCTTGATAGATTATGAGCTAGAGCATTACCACTTCTGTAAATGAACTGAAAAGAAAAAGACACAAAATGAGACAAAAGACTCTTAGTTTCTTCCACAATTGCACCAACTGGAGAGTAATCTCGGCTAGTAGACTGCAATGCCTTAATAATTCTCTGGCAGTCCCCTTCAAAGCAAACTTGCTGGTAATTGAGATCTAAGGCCATAAGAAATTCAAGCTCCACCTCTTTACAGCTCCACTTCCGATCCCAATCACCACCACTCCACCGCCACCACCATCTCCTCCTCTCTTTACAGCTCCACTTCCGATCCCAATCACAGTAAACGCCAAATCTCCTCTCTTTACAGATCCAGCTTCCTCCGGGACCTCCGTCTCTACCGATCATTGGCAACATTCACCAGCTCGGTCCAAACCCGCACGACACCCTCACAAACCTATCAAAAACTTACGGCCCAATTATGAACCTCAAGTTCGGTAGAGTAAACACCGTAATCATATCCTCTCCCGAATTTGCCAAACAAGTACTTAAGACACATGACCATGCCCTGGCTGGTCGACCTGTCCCGAGCACGTTACAAGCTTTCGACCACAGTGATGTTTCTATTGCGTGGTTGTCTGCCAATAGCCAACGTTGGAGGTTACTGCGTAGGGTATGCAAAGATCATATGTTCTCGTCACAGACCCTCGATTCAATCCAGGGCCTAAGACATGAGAAAATGCAGGAACTGCGAGACTATGTGCAACAATGCAGCGAGACTGGGCAGGCAGTAAATATTGCTGAGGCTGCATTCATCACCTCGCTTAACATGCTTTCCACTAGTATGTTCTCCATGGATTTTGCAAGCTTCAGCTCCGAATCCTCAGCTCAAGAGTTCAGGGAAACAGTACATGGCCTAATGAAAGTTCATGGCACACCGAATTTAGCTGACTATTTCCCTGTTTTGAAAGTTGTTGATCTGCAGGGGCTTATGCGAAAGGCAAGCTTCTATGCTGGGGAACTTCTGCAGAAGTTCGATGAAATCGTTAGCCAGAGGGCAGTGCGACCGACCTCGACTGGGGATATACTAGAGAAACTTATAGATTTTAGCTTGGCGAATGAGAAAGAATTTAACAGGAATTCCATATTACATTTACTTGTGGTAAGTTACAATCTATGTTAAAAGTTTTATGTATCAAAAAACCCGCAGGATTTTGCGAAACGGAGTGCACAGATCAAGGTGAGGTTGAATTGGCCACTTCAATCGGTCAAAGGAGAACAAGATCCGGAGAAAGTTGCTGTCGTGAAGGAGCAGAAACGAGTTCTTGACAACGATAAAGAACCGAAGAAAGTTGCTGTCGTGAACGAGCAGAAACGAGTTCTTGACAAGTATCAAGAACCGAAGAACGTACAGGGTCTTGATATCAAGAAAGAGACGATGAGCACGGAGAATAAATATGTTACCTACGATCAGAAGTTGGAGGCGACCAAGAACAAGCTTCATGAAGGATATGCTAAGATTCAAGAAGAGAAACGCAAAAGAAGGATCCAATTTCTGGAGGAGGTTCCGAAATCGAAATTCACATGCAACGTTTCGCGAACGAGGAAGATGATCAGTCATTCAGTTAATTCGTCTGCTAAGCTGAAGATGAAGAAAATAGCCTTGTAATAAATTTTCTTACCTGTCAAGAATATTTTTACTTGAGGATCAATGGAGATTTTATATTGTTCAACAGATTACGTGACATATTTTCTGTTAGTAATTTTTCAATATCTTGAGTCTGTTCTGTGTTCAGGTAGTGTAATCGGGCTTAAATTTGAACTATGGTTTGATTGCGTGACATATTTTAGGCTTAATCTTGATATATTGTACTACTAATGTATATGTCTCAATTGACGATCAGTATACCGTCTGAATTAATGATGAGAAGTACGTCCCGTTCGATTCAAAATTCACATATTCCTTTTGGAGGAGTAATCTAATTTAACATAATTCACCTCATTTACGAATGTCAAGCACTCAAAAAAGCAAAATTATTATAGGATGGGAAGCAAGAGCTAGGAAAAGACTAGAAGTCCAATGTCACAAAGGAGAAAAGGGGAGATTTACCTCTACCATATACGTTTCCTGACAGAACGTGGAGTATTAGGCGAAGAGCCTTTTTTAGAACTTCAATTCCTACCAGAATGCTTGCTTTCTTCCCTGCAGAAATCGTTTTTAAGCTATATTCTCGGTTATTTAGAATGATTCAATGAGTATCCGTTGAACCATTTGCTTTAGACAGCCTCCAGGTTTTACAATAATCATCAATGCATCCCAACCCTGCCTCTACATTTCGAAGTTTCTTCATTCAGTTCCTGGCATTACCAACTTTTGGCCAAAATGTCATCAATTTGATAAGATAACATCAATTTTATACACCATTTGAGGTAAAAACCTCCTAATTTCTGCTTACTAGCTTCTGGTGCTGTCACACTGCAGGGTCTTATAAAACCTTCAAAGTACTGCATAATCTCGATCTACAAGCTCATAATCAACGAAAAATGAAAATGGAAGGTGTAAATAGTATTTGAAACAGAATTTTGTTGCATCGAACTCAAATGTTCTCTACTATCCCATTACAGGTGACAGTTACATAGTGTACTCATACTAGGCTTACAGAATTTGATTTTGCAAGGAAGAAATAAGCTGAAAGTGGCACTGCACTGTGTTAAATAATCATGCAACTTAAATTTGACCACGAAATCTGTAGTTTACAAGATAAAAAGAGTGCAATGCAAGAATATATGAAGCCTAGATTTCCAATCCATCCAGCAATTAGTGCCTGTTTGACAATTTTAAGCTCAGTCAACAAATAGAACAAGCATTACCTTGCTCAAATGAACATCTACCAGTATGGCCTTAACATGCTTTCTTAAGACAGAGTAACCTCTTACAGTTTCAAACGAACATTATACATTGCTTAACTTGAACTCTCCAATTTCATACCCGTTCAGCAAAACTCGGTAAACCTTTGCAAGGGATCTCGAATATGTAAGTGCTCAAGTTTAGCTCTGGTGGGGGCCCTTCTTCGGCCTCTTTTCTTGTTCAACAATAGTGCATAGTGCCTCTCTGAAGCAACAAAAGAACATAATTGGAATACGAAAACAGATGGGAAAAATGGATTAATTATACTTCAAGTTGGGCCAAATCTAGTTTATATACTCCAGACTAACCCCGTATAACCTACATACCTTAAATCAACTATCCGTATTAACCATATACTCCGGTGACCTCCGATATCAGAAATTGTCGCGTGTTCTCCAATTGCCGGCTAAGTCGACGCGCTGGACACGTGTCGCCTTGAGATTAAATCTGGGATTTAATTTTAAAAAAATTAAAAATTAAAAAATACTCTAATAATTTAAATTAGAAAATGAGTGGGACACGTGTTGCCATGAGATTTAATCTCTGAAAATTAATTAAAAAAAAAAGACAAACAGTAAAATAAGGGTTTTAAAAGCGGGAAATGAACCCTAGATCCCCAAATTGATCAAAATATCATCTTCTTCTTCAAAATCGAGGTAATTAACAACAATGTCGTCTTCTTCGGCTTCGGATGGAAGTTTCCGACAAGGTGAAATGTGCTATTGTCGGCGTTTGTCGATTCTTCGCACCTCTTGGACGGATGAGAACCCAGGTAGAAGGTTCATGGCTTGTCTAGTGCGCAATGTAAGTGGGTTGTTCAATTTTGTGTTTGTTTGGGTTTGATTTTGTGTTAATTTTAGTTTTTCTATTTAAATTGGTGTCGAAATATATGGAGGGGAGTTGAATTACAATATATTGTTTTTGTTAGGCGGATTTCAGTGTTGAAGGTTGCAAATATTTTACTATTAGTCAGCATACACACTTACAATTTTACTATTAGTAATCAAAGCTCTAGAAAACGAGCTCCTCAAATGTGAATCAGTCTTCACAAGATCAAACCCTCCGATAAACAGATCATAGAATCCCTTCACTCTGTCAACACCCTCTTCTTCCAGCATTTCAAACAAAGCTTCCATATCCATCAATACACCAGCCACGTCAATATACTCAATCAAATTACCACCTATATACTTTCCTATAGGCATATGTATGAACTGCCCACCATAATACACATTCAGTTGAAATAACATATCAAAACTCTCCATCCCTACAAACAACAATAAACAATCACAGATAATTTTAATAAACAAATACACTCGAAAATTCCATCCCAGAACAACAATAAACAATTCCTCAGTGGGATTAAACAAAACGATATGCATAAACAACTCGAATACCCAGGATGGGACCATGATTAAATTAATCACAGTGATTAAACTAATTAATCAATAGCTAACGACAATTAACTTACATGGTGGATTGGGCATCTTCACCTTCTTCGTCGGGATGGTCATTTTCCCGAATTTTTGGTCCAATCCCTTCCAATAGCAACAATCTTCGTCGAATTTTGTAGGAAGAAATCGGATTTGAAAGAATTTTGATTATCTTGAGAGAATTAGGATTTTGCAAAGGATTAGGTTTGGAATGGGAAGGGATTTGTTTTCCCGCTCAATGCTTCTTTTAGTGTTTTGTCTTTCTTTTTTTTTAATTACTTTTCTAATTTAAATAATTTTTTAATTTTTAATTTTTCAATTTTTTAAAAATTAAATCCCAGGTTTAATCTCAAGACGACACGTGTCCACCTCGATGACTAAGCCGGCGATTGGAGAACACGCGACAATTTCTGATGTCCTAAGTCACCGGAGTATATGGTTAATACGGGTGGTTGATTTAAGGTACGTAGGTTACACAGGGTTAATCTGGAGTATATAAACTAGATTTGGCCCAACTTGGAGTATAATTAAACCATTTTTCCCGAAAACAGATAGATAAATAAATGAATAATAAAAACTCGTATTTAACTCAAACACGCTCAGATTTTATATGGAGAATAAGAAGAGGAGGAAGAGTAAACTCTCACCTTTATGGTAAGTTCAGTAGAGCATGTCTTGGTGGTCTCCTGGTTTGGTACAACGATCAGTTGTGCAGAGACATTGGATGTACGTAACCCAAGATGAAAGACGGGATTTATCTTAGATTCGCTTGAGCCACACAGATCAAGAAATTATATAGCATTAGCTACTGGATCCTGAGCAAGTTCACTTTTACACATAATTTACAGAAATTCATCAGAATCTCAATTCTTTTTCCAAGCATGGCAGCAATTGTGCAACTTTCTCAGATTTTTAAGATCCATGTGCACTTCATGCTCATTAAAATCAAATGTATGTACTATACTGGAATCCATATTAAGAGCATAAATATTACTATTACTAGAGCTAGCAAAACCAACTGGTCGCAATAAATTGTCAACAAAAATAAGACACTAATCATCGATCATGCTAATTAATGAAGTTGACCGATCTGGAAGGAGGAATCCAAACACAAGGAGGTTTGTATATCAAGCTTCAAACCATTCTCATGATTCGAAGAAAGCCAATCATGGCTTGCAGGCAACACCAATATGTCTTTAAGGCTAATCCCCTTGATGACAATTGTCTTCAAGCACTTGTTACTCTTCAAGTCGAACAACATCAATTTCTCTGCATACCTAATCACCACTTGCTCTTTGCTCTTCACATAAGCTACAGGATACAGATGCATACTCGTCAGCGGCCACCGCCGCATAACATTCTTGCTCAGCACAATCAACTTATTCCAGTACTTTTCGCCATTTCCTTTTTCACAATCCTGCAAAATCCATAGACTGTAGTCCCATTCAGGGCCGTAGACAGTGCAACTAAGGAATAAGCATCCTTCTAACGCATACAAACATCAATTACCACGACAACCTGGCAACGTCGAAAGCTCAGTGTAGGTCTCACTGCTAAGATCAAGTGATATCACGACTTCCTGCTGGCTTCCTGCAGCAACAGCAAGCCAATGCAACGCATCATTAGCAAAAACAGGAACTCCGGTTCGATAATGAACAATAGGTATGTCCTGAATCTTATGCCAAGCTCGGGATTTTGAAGAGTAGATTAAAGTGTCATTATATCTGGAGGAAAGTCCAACAACCTTGTAGTCATTAGTTTTAACATCATAACCCAACCCATAACATAGTCCGGGATCAAGCTGTAAGTTTATCCATTCCTCTGAAAAAGGTCTCCACATTGCCCAATCACCTGTACCGTGATTAGAGAGCAGGAGAAAGCCACGGCAATGAGACGGTGAACGGTCGAAAATTCAATTGTCGCAGAAATCGGTGTTGATGTTCTTAACACGGATTGTATAGCTGCTGCTTGTGGTGGTGGTTTTAGAAATGGAGCTGAGAGGAATGGCGCAAGGTGGTTGGTCATAATCGGGAATAAATAGTAGCATATCGAGTTTAGGAAAAGAGGGATCATTGTTCATAATGGACTGCCATTCCTTGCAAACGACCTTGAATCGGAGCTGAGATTCTTCCGGCAAACGGCGGAGTATGTTGCTAACTATCTCAATTGGAAGAATACACGCCATTTTCTTCTTCTTCTTCTTCTCAGTTTTACAATTCTGCCGTCAGGCAATTAAACAGAAGCTAGCTAGGGTTTGGCCGTTTGGGTTTATTCTGGGATAGGTCCAGTTTAGTTGACTCAGTCCAGCCCAATAATGCAACTACTGAGACTTTTGGGTTAATTTGTTGACGTGAGCCAACAAATTTTTTTTCGTTTTTTATTTTCTTTTGGGTGAATTATTATCACTATGAACATCATTACCACTAAGGTTACGTTATCTTCGATCAACAAAACGAATCGAATCGATCCGAATCGAATCGAATCAATTGTAATATAAAATATAATTAATCAATCGAATGATTTGCAGAATTTAATTCTTCATCTGAAAACTCATTAATCTATCTATCTATACATTAAAAGAAAATACATTCAACCATTCTAAGGCATGCCACCTCATTTAATTAGGTGGAAATATGAAGCATTTTTATTGGCTGAATTTTGTCTACTTGGCAGCAGGAATAATTTTCTTTCTCCATAATACTAGTTAATGGCCCGTCGATACTCGACGGGACATGGAGAAAAATTTTAAAATTAGGGGTGAATAAATTTGTATAATAACATGTGGAAGTTGAAAAACATATGTAAAAACTGCAACGTGACAAAATGCATGATCTAATTGCTTCAACATTGCATTGGAAGTCACCTCTATTTGTAGAAAAGTGCAAACTGTAAATTAGTGAAATCGAGAGCAGCCTTATATTAAATTTTGTCAGTGTTACAAAAAATCCTAAAATTTATACACAAATAAAATCAACTCATAACTTGTCAAATATTTCTTTATAAATTACGTTTGTTCTCATGTCATATGTATTACCTCTACGTCGCAAATTACTACCTTCAATCGCTTTCTGATGGTAAGTATAGAAAGAGCAGCATTTAACTTACCATGGTTGATTACATGTGAGGGGAGGTAGAGGCCGACGTGTGAGGGAGAATGTCACCAACTCCTATTTATGGCCATAACAGAGCAGACGGATATGGGGAACTATCTCCAATCAAAATTGATAGAGAAATTCATCCCATCGGGTGGCTCATCATCATCCTCGAAATGAAAACCTTTTGGCACGTGTTGAGTTAAGATATTATTTTTGCCTCAATGACATGTTTCCCAAGATCATTAACTATGAGCCTTGTTTAATTGCACAACTCTAAAGTTTGATCAATATTCCTCACAAGCATTATCATACATCCAACCTTCAGTATGATCCTATGGTTAGGCAATCTAGAGCAATTAATGCTGTTGAAATATTCTACAGTGAAAATATGTTTGAGACCGTTCTCAAAGTTATCTTCCCTCGCAATGCTATATGCACTCAAATATAAACGCTATCTCTGGACATCTTCGACATGACAATTGATTTATATCATCAAATCGTTCATTTGTAGGTGCAAGAGCCCGATGACGAAATATCCAGGGTCAAGTGATGGATCGCCTAAGTGATCCAACAACGAAAGATATGTACTATCTACAATAGTTGAAATTGGATGACTTACTTCTCAAATAAGTAAACCTTTGGGAATCTTGATATCAACCTTATAGTCATTAGGTTCAGGGGCAATGCCATCACCGGCCCGTGTTATCCACCCAACAAATTCTTTCGTCTCTTGAATTTCGAAAGATGATGAACCAGACTTTATAGGTGTTAGGAATATCTGTTTAGATTTTGATCAGCAACCTAATGACTTATCTTAGCTCAGAAAGGTGGTCAGTACTCTTGGTTTACTTGAACACTGTAAAACAGGAAACTCACTAAGTATGATAGTCTAGCAAATCTTATATAGGATGTTAGGTCCCTGAATGTAATTTTTATTCCTCTAAAGAAGACCAAGAAGAAGGCATCCAGCAGGAAAAGTTCAACGGATTTGAAGATTTGAAGACTGCACAAGATTGCTGAAGACTAGGGTTTTCAGATACCTATGACCAGATATCTTAAAGACACAAGCGTTTTTAAATAAACAGTGTGTTGGTCCAGATAACGGCAAAGTAAAAGACTAGAGGGGGGGGGGGTGAATAGTCTTTTAAAACTTTTGTCGATAAAAGCTATTTCTCAGATATCTGAATAGATATCTGATACTTAGAATCAGAGCGCGGAAGACTTAATAAAGATAAGTGCAGAAACAGTTAAAGAGTGTGTGTGTGTTGCTGAAATGTAAATACAGAAAGGTAAATAACACAGCAATTATAGTGGTATCTGGAGGTGGCGTAATCCTCCAACTAATCCACTTCGGTCTTCCAGAGACCTAGAATTCACTAGAATAGATAATTGAGTTCTCCTTACAAAAATCCTATTCTAAGATTCCTTTAAACAAATGGTTCCCAACCAAATGTTCCCCCTGAGTTGTTCCCCGGCTTTCTCAACCAAGTACTTCAGACTTTAAACCTTTTGAGTTATTCCTAGCTTCCCAAGCTAAGTACTTCCTATACTCAATAACCTTGAGTTATTCCTTAGTTTCCCAAATCAAGTACTTCCTATACTCCAGAACCTTGGAGTTATTCCCGATTTTTCAAACTAAGTACTTCACTCCACGCCGATTATGGTGTTGGTTTTGGTTTGAGTCGATGAGCTTCTTTAATAACTTATTCTTATTCGATAGCTCTGTGAATCAAGTATACTTAATACACTTTTCAATGTATGGTATCTTGTTCTTTTTACTGACCCAAGTCTTAGATAAATGTTCAAGAGAATGAATCTCAGATACTTGATCTTTCGTTTCAACTCTTTCACAGATAGCTGTGCTTGTTTAGGATCAGGACACTTAGAACTTCAGTGTTACTCAAGATCAAAAGCTTTGGTTGCAACAGAAAGCTTTGAGGATAAGTAAGTTGCTTTGAGAGAGTAAGATGTTCAGCGTTTTTATGCAGTTCAAGGTGTGTCTCTTTAAGCAGTCTAAGTGTTGATATTTATAGATGAATTTGAGTGCCGTTTGAATAGTATCCGTTAGGCTCAAATTAAAACTATTGATATCTGTGTATAATCTTTATGAGTTTTGTCTTCTTCTTCAGAAGCTGCCGTTGCTTTTATTCAGACATCTCTGTCCGTGCATTAAACGCATTGTACTATACTTTTTGTCCTGTAGTGCCAACGGAACTATGCTTTGTATCAGAGACCAGTGTTATCTAATTCTTTGCACGTCTTCAATCTTCAGATACCACTTTTATTGAAACAACTTTGTTTGCAATATATATATTTCTTTTTTAGAAATGTGGTTAATGCTCAAGGTATCTGAGAATAGATATATGTGGACACTTTCCTTGTTTTCAGATAGGCCTTTTATTTCTCAGATATCTCTTGTGACACAGTTTGTTTAAAACTATTCGTGTCTTCAAGATATCCGCTAAGGTATCCGAAAACCGTCATAATCTTGTGCGCTTTCTTCAAGTCTTCAATGTCGTTGAGCTTGTTCGCTTGGATGTCTTCTTCGTCTTCTTCATAAAATAAAAATTACATTTTGAGACCTAACATCCTATACAAGATTAGCTAGACTATCATACTTAGTGAGTTTCCTCTTTTACAATGTTCAAGTGAACCAAGAGTACTAATCACCTTTCTGAGACTAAGATAAGTCATCATGTTGCTGATCAAAATCTAAACAGATATTTCTAACAAAATATCTAACAAATTTCCTAACAAATTTTCCAAGAAATTTCCCAACAAATTTCCCCCTTTTTGATCAGTCAACGATGACTATCTTACCTATTACAAATCTGGATGAGTGAACAATCCAACACTTAATCTTTTCTTAAGATCTTCAAATTATTTAATTAAGTGCAGAAAATAAACATCAACCAAATCACAAGGTGTGATCTTTGCTGACAAGTTATCTTTTATAGAATACTATCTGAGAGTAAGTTCTTCAGATAAGTTATAAAGAGAGATTACAGATAACTTCAATACATAGAACAAGTTTGGCTCACCAAAAAAAATACAAAAACTACATAGTAAATTAGGACAACAGGAGTAACCAAGCTCCAAGTAGACATCCTAATAAACTAGTCTTCAAGTCTTCAATCTCTTCAAGTCTTCAACAGTATTTCTGTGGATCAGTCTGCAAATTTCCTATCTCCAAACCTTTTGATGTCATCAGAATAATCATAGAGAAGTGTTCTGACGAGCATCTCAAAGGTCTCTCGCAAATCCAGACCTCTTTATAGGTTTTGGTAGGATTTTTCTTGACAAAATGTTTGACCCACAGATACTTTCCCCACTTCCAGGCATGCTCTATTCTGATATCTGAAAGCTTGAAGTATTCGTAGATAATCCTCAGATATCTGATGTCACCCTTGTATTGATCTTCAGTTAGATAGAACGATTCATAGGGTTCTACGGCGAGTCTTGCTCTTGTGCCTGTTCCTGATATTCGTAATTGCACATCATCCGCTTTCCATATGGACATTCATCGAGAGGTCCTTTCTCACGGCTTCATTTCTTGACAACTTCAAAATTCAACCAAATTTAATGTGATTGGTGTTGATCAAGGTTGGCTTATCTTTTCTCCATGCCATAAGTTGTTTATGGATTGGTTCTGGAAATTTTGAATTTACCAATAGATGCTTAAGTTCCAGAATCCAATAGCCATTTTTCTGATTGATGCACCTGTAGACAGAGGAATCATTGTCATACTTCACATACTCTATTTTGGCTTCTTCTGGCCTGAGTGGAAGTTGACTTTGTCTTTGCTCAGCTCTCAGTCTGTTCCTTCTTTGTCTTGAATTCTCTTTGGGGTTGTTGTTGAAGAACCACCTGGATAGACTTGGTATTTCCAATGGTGTTTTAGCTGCTAGGGCTTTGCAACTATGGGCTCAGTTAGGCTTTCAATTTTTCTTTTCTTGTGAAGAGGAGCTTCATCTTCATCAGTTTCCTCATCATCATCAAGATTAAATCTTGTGTGAGTTTTACAGCCTTCTTCATTGCCCAGGGACTTGATTTGACCTTCTTCTTCTTCTTCAGAAGATTCATCAATCCATTTAACTTGTCTTCTCCTTGGAGCCTTGGTACTCCTTGGAGGTTTCGTGCCGGCCCTTGTTATCATTTTAGTTTCTTCAAGAGGTTTACGGAAGCGACTACTATTTGCAAAGACTTGGCTTGAGGAGGGTTCATTGATTCTGAGTGGTGGCCGGGAAGTTTTCATGTTTCTTCTTCCTTTCTGAGCCGCACCAGCTCCAGATTTCTTCTTGTTTTCTTCTCCTTCTTCCCATTCCCCCTGACTTTGAGGTCCAGATTTGTATACTCTTTCCCCCTTAGTCATTGTTGGCTGACTCAGTCTCATAAAGGAATCTGAGAGAGAGTTAAAGTGCCCTTGTAAATAATTATAAAAGTGACCAACTTCAAGTTCTTTGAGCTCGATTTTGCTTGATAAGTCCATTGTCCTTATCGGTGAGCTCGCCAATGGGCCTAGGATGACATCCGCTTCCAGCAGTAACTTGCCTCTTGGAAAGCTTTTTCACTAAAGACGATCTTCGTCCCGTATCATTCCTGATCTTCTCGAGCAATGATTATGCTAGTTGTTCTCGAGTGATGAGCTCGGTGAACTTTTTCATGTCGAGGGGACGAGGCAATTACTTCCTTGTTCTGAAGACAACTCCTTTTCAGATGTGTCAGTACTTGACATCTGTTCATGTATTCATGGGAGTGGACGTTTGGCAGTTTGCTGAAAGTGTTAGGAGCAATCAGCTTCCGTTTCAAGTGAGAAACCGCGAGATGTTCATTGCGGTGCTCTGCCAAAGCCTTGTCTTCGTCATCATCTGAGTAATCAGCCCAGTGATCTTCATCCTCTTGGACATTTTCATCGATTGTATCGAGTCCAGCAACCATCTCAGAGATTGGCTTCTTCCCTTTCTGGGAGGAGGATGGTACTTCTTTTGAAGATGATGCAGCCTTAGCATCATGCTTGACTTCAGATACTTCTTCAGTATCGAGTTCTTTGGTGATATCATGCACAGCATCCCGTAGCTCTTTAACCTCAGAGTAAGCAATCATTTCTTGTAAGTATTGATCTTGTAGTTGATCAAGCTTGTCTCTGGATTTAGCTATTTGATCTTCCAGTTGAAGATGGAGCTGTTGTTCTTCTTCCAACAGTTGTCTGAGTTGAGCAGATCTGGTTTGAGTGTTTAATATTTTCTGATTGGTTTCTTCAGAAAGCTCAACCACTTGTTTAGTAGTAACTGGGTGTTGGTTAGAAGATGGATGAGTAGATTTCTGAGGAGATGGAGATGGAGATTTCTGTGAAGTCTTCTTAGTGTGCTTTTCAGCAGCCGAGGCATCATTTCTTAGCGAAATTCCTCCGGTCCCTGGTGCAGGGGCATCATCATCATCCTTTTTGTCTGTGTCATCCTTTTGGTGATGGTCAGTGGGAGGTTCATCGAAGTCATTTTCGTTTATCTCTTCCTCCTCATCATCTTCAAATACAAGATTGATCACTTCAGGAATAGTGATCTTCTGCCCATTAACCTCTTCTTGTTCAGAAGGTATAAATTGCAGAGTTTGGGACAGGACTGGCTTAAATGCCATTTGTAATCTTGTCTGACCATCTGCCTGTTCAAAGGCTTGTATCAAACTGTGCGCCACTTCTCTGGAGAGATCCTTATGCAATAGAGTCGCAACTGTGTACTGTTCGGTAGGGAACATTGCATGGATGTATGTCTCCAAGTCAAGAGCTCGTGCTCGTCTGTTTGGTTGATCTGTGATTCTCAATATTTCAGAGAGATCAGAGCACCTTAACCTTTGCCATTTCTTGAAGCATTTAATGTGCTTTGGCAGGGTGTGAGCTTTGAAGAAGGGAAGTAGGTCCCTTGTCTCAACATTGGGAGCCTGCTCGGCACTTGTTTGAGCCTGAAAGAAAGAGTTTTGAGTGAGCTTCAAAACTTTTATAGATATCTGAGTAGAAGTGTAGTTTAGTTTCTGAGTTACCTGAGTAAGTACTTCAGGCTCAGAGACTTGTTCTACTGAGACAATTGGTGTCTCAGATATCTTGTTGTGAGGTGGAGACTTGGAAGTCTGGTCCTCATCAACCTTTCTTTCTTGAACCTGAGAATTAGCATTATCACAATACTTAGGAAATTTTATCAAGAAAACTTTAAGTGACAAGTCAGATATCTGAGAGGTCAATTACCTCCATGGGAGGCTCAGATACTTGTCTCTCAGAGACTTGTGCAGTCTCTGGAATCTTTTCTTGTGATGAAGGCCTTGATGCCTCATCAATTTCCATAGGTGCAGGGGATGTCGCAACTCTGTCCCTTTGCACTTCTACTTCTGAGTGAGCCTGTGAGTAGAAAGCATTGAATAATTTAGAGAAGATTTTAGTTAACCCAAGGTGAAGAATATTTATCATTGATTTTCAGAAACCTTGTCGGTTATACCTTCATACTGGAAGGCTCAATGATCTGTTCTTCAGAAACCTTGTTGGTTTCTGGGTTTTCTTCTGGCATTTCTGCCTTATCTTCCTCTTTCTCAGTTGGAGCCTGTTAGAAACATTTATTTCAATGATTAAGCACATAAACTTATAACTGAAGAAGTGTTATCTTAAGAATCAATTATTACCTGTGGCACAGGCTCAGATATCTTAAGAGGCGAGGTTGAGGGAACCTCCTTCTCAGTTTCTGAGGTAAGCTTTTCAGCTTCCTCTTGTTTTTGTGTTTCTAACTCAGCCTGTAACAAAGAAATTTCATGAGTAACAAGATGTATAAGCATAAAATTTTTCACAAGATAAGAGTTAAACCGGTCAGCTACCTGAGTAGTTTCAGGCTGATTGGTCTCTGGAACTTGTGACCTTTCTATACTTAGGTCTTCTTGTCCCAGTGCAGTTTCTTTGCTTGAAGTTTCTGGTACTTCACACCTTTCTTGAGTATGCAACTCAGTTGCCTCCCCAGGTTGATCATTCTGAGTAGATGTCTCAGTTTGATCCCTCTCATTGAGTTGGGGAACCTGCTCTTTTCCAGGATTTTCTTCAGCATACTGCATTGCTGGTAATTCGAAATGGAGTTCATTTACCATTTCATCAACCACTTGTGGCTGTTGTGGTTGTTGTGTTTGTGGTTGTTGTGGTTGTTTGGAAGCAGAGGATTGGTCAGTAGAATGTTCTTCCAGATTTTTAGATGTGGCATTTCCATCAGCATCTGCCAGCACTAAAATACCACTCATCAGGGCTTTTTGAAGTTGTGCGTAAGAAGCGTTCCCTGATGATGTGTTTGCACCAACAACCTTTGCTATAGGTTCAGCAACCTGTGGTGTAGGTTCTTCTTCAGATACCTTATCACCAGTTAATGTTACAGTAACCTTAGCCCTCTTTGTTCTTTCTAGGACTTGAGAGATGACTAGTTCATCATCTTCATCGTCAGAGCTCTCATCAACATTAGGAACTGATTGGTCAATTACTCCTGCGGAATCTGCAGTTAGGGCTTGGTGTTTTTCACCACTTTTGGCAGCATTTATGAGTTCATCAGCAAGGCTTTCTGCATTAGTCGCAACATTTCTGGAAGCACTTTCTCTTGCTGAGTCTACTTGTTCAGTAGTTGATAAATCTTTTGCAACATTGATGATTTCATCTGCCTTTATCAGTTCATCGGCAATGCCTGCAGATATCTGAGAATCGGCAACCTCTTTGGGTGTGTCTTCTGATTTGCCAGCAGACTTCTTTCTTGAAGTTCTGGGCTTCTTGGTCGCAACCTTTTCTTCAGATACCTTTTCAGACTTTCGCTTCTTAGAACCTTTCTGAGACGCAGTAACCTTTTTCATCAAGTTTGTATACTCATATTTGTAGAGTAGGTTACTGTTTGCTATTTCAGCCGTCTCTCTGAGCTCAATGCCAAGCTTTTCCAGCAAGTAGCATATCTTCAGACCATATCCTACTGTGGCCTTTGGCTCAGCTAGTCCTTTGGCAATCTTAGGCTCGAAGCCTTGAATCTTCTTCACAAACTTCATGAAGGCGCATTTCCCAGCTTAAAAGGGTTTTCAAATTTTGTCTTGTTGATTCAACAAGAACATCATGATCCATCATTCTTGGCTTATCCGGTCAAGACCTCCTTGTAGACCATCAAAGCATCATGAAGAATGCAAGCCAAGACATCCCAAAGTGAACCATCGATGTCCGTTCGGATGTCAACAAGCTTGAACTCAGTGGGTGTATCGGATTTTTCAAGATCACACACGTCACTGTACAGTTCTTTAACACCTTCAAGGAGTTCATCATCCTTGGTGTTTATTTCAAAATCCTTTCCAAGATTATGAAACTCAAACAACTTACAGAAAGTTGTTAAGTCCAGAAGGATTTCCTTTCCTTGGACTGAGGTTTTGACAAACACTATTTCAGTGCCTTCAGAAACACAGGAAATAATCCTAGAGTTGTTGTAGAATTCCAACACATCGAGTGATGAAATTCCACTAGGGCGAGCTGATAGAAAGCCCTTGATTTGTGCCTTTTCAAGCATGTCAAGAATTAGCTTTCTGTCGGCTTGGTTCTCTATTCCAGCCGTGAGGTATTCCTCAACCATGGCACCACCCCAAATCATTCTGTGATTTGAAGTCCAATGGTCAGGATTAAAATCTCCTACCAGGCGGTTGTTCACAATAACCAACTCTGGTGCTTGCTTTTCAGTAGTACCAGTGGAGGATTGAGATTTCAGTGTGGTTGAACTTTTAGGGGCCATCTCTTTATATAGTGTAGGGATTTGAAATTGGTGATTGAAAGAGATCTGATTCAGTAATTCTTTGCAGAAAAACTTAATCTTGATTTGCAGAGATTGTAGAAGGTTTGCAGAGAATCAAGAGAAGGATTTGCTATTTTTGTGCAAGATGAGTTTTTGGATTAGGCAAAAGTGATTTCCTATGCCAAAATCCTATATATATAGAAGTTGAATCTCAACAGACAAATACATACAAATTGATTTTGTGTGTACGTATCTGTGATTTGCAAGCAGGCGTGAGCAAAAGCTAGTTCGGCATTAAATGCTTAGTGGGCCATGTCTGAATTTCAACAGTCCACTATTTATTGTGAATCAATTTCCACCGTTCAGATCAATCGCTTAATTTCATCAAGGGTCATCATTGCTTCTTCAGCAATGATCACAATCATCAAGTGTAATTGTGCCCATTTAATGAATTTTGGCTCATAGCTTTCTGAATCACGTTTTTGTATGACCAAGAACACTGTTTGCATCTGAATCTGTCTTATACTTAGGATTTTTCCAAGTTTTTCATCAAGATAGAAATAATGCGAGTTTCAAGAGAGCAGTTGACTGCAGATAGTTATACTATTCTCTTTTGTGTTCCCCGTTTATAGAGTGATTCAGATATCTGAGTTCCGCCTCGTAGATCTTAAGCTATCTTTTTGCTTTTTAGCCTTTTTGACTTCTGGATACCCGTTCCAGATTTCTCTTTTCTCTTCTCTGGATGCCCGTTCCAGATACCTCTTCTCTGGATGCCCGTTCCAGATGCCTCTTCTCTGGATGCCCGTTCCAGATTCCTGAACTCTTTCAGTTCATTGGTAGTTCCATTAGTCCAAGACTATGTCTTAAGACTAAGAATCTACTTTCTTGTAGTGGCTTAGTAAAGATATCTGCAAGTTGGTCTTCAGTGCCAATCTTGAGTATCTCTATATTGCCCTTTTCAACATGGTCTCTGATGAAGTGATGTCTAACATCAATGTGCTTTGTTCTGGCATGAAATTTAGGATTCTGTGTAATCGCAATAGCACTTGTGTTGTCACAGAAAATGGGAGTTTTCTTCTCATCGAGTCCATAGTCTTTAAGTTGTTGTTGTATCCAGTAATTTGTGTTGCACAACAACAAATGAATATATTCAGCCTTTGTGGTAGAAGTTGTAATTGAGTTTTGCTTCTTGCTAAACCATGAGATAAGTCTAGTACCTAAACCCACAAGTTCACGAGGTGCTTTTCCTATCAAGCGTTGATCCGGCAGATAATCGCCCGAGTACCCAACTAAACTCAATCCGCTTTCTTTAGGATACCACAATCCTACATCATCTGTACTTTACATACCTTAATATTTTCATAGCAATGTTGTAGTGTGTTTGCATTGGATTTGTCTGAAATCTAGCACATACTCCAACGGCGTATTGAATATCAGGTCTACTTGCAGTGAGGTAAAGTAGTAAACCTATCAATTTCCTATACTTATGTTCTTCAACACTCTTATCTGATTCAGTATAGGTCATTTTGGTTCCAATGCTCATAGGTATCTTAGCATTCTTTTCAGAAGGCTTAAGATTGAATTTTGTGAGCATATCTTTTGCATACTTTGTTTGACTAATGAATATTCCATCATTGAGTTGCTTGACTTGCAATCCTAGAAAATAATTCATTCCTCCCATCATGCTCATCTCAAACTTGCTTTTCATGAGATTTGCAAAGTCTTTACAAAGTTGCTTGTCCTTAGATCCAAATATGATGTCATCAACATATACTTGAACTAAGAGTAGTTTTCCGTCATGATTTAAGGTAAATAAAGTTTTATCAACTTCACCTTTCTTGAAACCACTTTCCAGAAGGTACTTGGCCAAAGTGTCATACCATGCTCTTGGAGCCTGTTTTTCATCCACTGAGCTTTACGTAGTTTATAGACCATTCTACTTTCTGAGGAAACTTCAAAGCCAGGTGGTTGCTCAACATAAACTTCTTCTGCAAGTTCACCGTTTAAGAATGCACTTTTGACATCCATCTGATAAACTTTGAAATCTTTATGAGCTGCAAAGGCTAGAAAGAGTCTTATTGCATCCAATTTGGCAACTGGTGCATATGACTCGTCAAAATCTAAGCCTTCACCGGGTAAATCCTCGCAACCAATCTTGCTTTGTTTACGGTTATTTCACCAGATTCATTCATCTTGTTTCGAAAACCCATTTAGTTCCAATCACGATATTCCTTCTATAAATGGAACTAGTTTCCAGACTTTGTTTCTCTCAAATTGATCCAACTCTTCTTGCATTGCAGAGATCCAGTCTTGGTCTCCTAATGCTTCTTCTATATTTTTAGGTTCAATATTCGAGATGAAACATCCAAAGAGAGAATTAGCATTTTCAGCTATTGCTCTCCTAGTCCTAACACCTTGATTAATTGGTCCAATTACATCCTTTGCAGGATGATCTTTGATCCATCTCATCATAGGTTTAGTGCTAGTAGGATCAATATCCAAGTGATTTGAATGTGAATCACTAAGATTATGATTTGATACTTTTTCAGTATCTGAGATATCTGACATATGGGAAATGTCATGGATATCTGACACTTTTTCAGTGTTAGAGATATCTGGAACTTGCATTTCAGCAGTCTCATTTTCAGATACCTCTTCATGATGAAGGTTCTCAGTAACCTGTTCCATTTCTGGAAAACTCATAGGAAATTCCTCATCATGTCTGTGAGTCATCTTGTTGTTACTAGGCATTTCAAGCTTTTCTACGTCAGAGTCATCCTCACTTTCCATAATGATGTTTCTCCTTTCTGAGGATTCTTCTTTAGAATCCCTCAGTAATAGTTCTTTGAACCTTTCTGAGAGTTCATCATTAGGAGGTGTTTTCTTATTTCCTTCATAGAATACAACATGAATTGATTCTTCAATTTTCTTTGTTCTTTTGTTGTAAACTCTGTAGGCTTTGCTATTTGTGGAATAACCAAGAAATACACCTTCATCTGTCTTTGGTTGAAATGTTCTCAGATAATCTTTACCATTGTTTAGAACAAAACATTTACAACCAAATACTCTCAGATGTTTGATATTAGGGGGTCTACCAACCAAGATTTCATAGGGGGTCTTGTCATGGTGTTTGTTTATCAAACATCTGTTCTGAGTGTAGCAAGCTGTGTTTACAGCTTCAACCCAATAAATTTCACTTATTTCAGTGTCAGCTAGCATTGTCCTTGCAGCTTCTTTAAGGGTTCTGTTTTTCCTTTCTGCAACACCATTTTGTTGAGGTGTTCTTACAGAGGAAAGTTGGTGTTGTATACCTCTGCGTACAAAACTCCTTTATGTCTTGGTTGACAAACTCAAGACCATGGTCTGCTACGATTGCAGATACCTTGTCATTTTTCATGACTTCAAGCTTTTTCAGCAAGTTTGGTATCTCCACCCTGGCATCAGATTTGTGTTTCAGAAAGACAACCCAAGTGAATCTTGAGAAGTCATCTACAACAACCAGACCATACTTCTTTCCTGTATGACTAGTTACAGATGATTCAAAAAGATCCATGTGTAATAGTTGCAGTGGTCTAACACTAGAGTGTCTGATTTTGGACTTGAAAGAGATCTTAGATTGTTTCCCCATCTGACAAAGTAATGATACCATCCTTTCGAAGATGTTCGGGAAGGCCAACCACTAACTCTTTCTTGGCAAGTCTGTTCGAGTTTTGAAGTTCAAGTGACTCATTCTTTGTGCCATAACGGTTCTTCCTGTGACCAGATTGACTCACCATGAGACATTATTCAGTTGTGGCAGATGCCCAATCGGCAACATAAAGACTGCCTTTCCGCCGACCAACTAAGACTGTCTACTTTGACTCATTGTCAATTAGTTTGCAGTATTTAGCTTTGAATTTTATAGTAAAACCCTTGTCTGCAAACTGGCTTATGCTAAATAGATTATATTTCAAATCCTTAACATGTAATACGTCAGTGATTGTTAAAGTCCCCAATTTGGCGTTGCCAAATCCCAGAGAGGGATTTAATTCTCCAAAGAAATCGATATCTGGTCCTGTGTTGCAAGCTTTGTAATCGACCAGATTTGCTTTGTCTCCTGTCATGTGCTTTCCGCATCCACTATCAAATAGCCATTGTGCTTTAGTCCAGGAAGCATTCTGCACACAACAGGAAACATGAGATTAGGTTCTCATATCTTTGATGGAACCGTCAGAATTAAAAGATCTTCCAGTAGGAATCCATTTTTGAATGAATTTCTTTGAAATATTCTTTTGTCTGACAAGAACATAAGGAGGAATTCTATTTGAATGAATGTTATCATTAGTAAGAATTATTTTCTTCCTTGGTGTGTTCCTAGGTGCTCCATATGATGCTTTCAGATACCTGTCAGGTTTCTGAGTTTGCTTTTCAGCAAACTTAGCTTTCCTTGCTAGATTTCTTCTAGCCACGGCATTGATTTTCAAGGCTTGATTTAACTTCCACTTCTGATAATTGCTTTGAGCAATTCTAGCTTTCAGCCATCGTTCTTGCTCCTGCTTGTACTCATGAGCAAGTTGTTTTCCGATGCCTTTGTAGCCAATACCGTTTCGAGCACTTGAAGCTATCTGAGATCTTTTCTCAGCAGCTTTGCTAGTCTCTGGTTGGTCCAATTTCTTTCCATAAAAAGTGACATGGGAGAATTTGCCAGCTCCTGCAATTCTACCTTTTTGAGAGACATAGCTTGTGGGTGTTTACACTTTTCGGTGTTGTGTTTCTTTTCGAGACGTGCCAACAGCTTTTGTTTTTGACTTGTTTTTCCCACAAAGGTTTAGTCAAATCGCTTTCCTTTCTTTGTCAACAATCTTTGTCTTCTCACCGATACTATAGATTGCATGAGAACCGTCTTGCTGAGTACTTACAAATGTTCTTCTCTCCTTACTCTTATTCAGAGTGATAGAACAATCATCTCAGTATTCACCAAGTCCTTTCTTTTCTGAAGGATCTCTTAAGTAAGATTGTACTTCAGTAAGAGTGTCACTAGCTTTGGCATAAGATTGAAAAGATAATTCTTTCTTCTTGAGTTCCTTGTTCTCAGAAAGAAGATCTTCATATTTCTTTCGTAATTCAGCCATTGCTTCTTTATGTGGCTTTTCAGTCTCAGATATCTGAGCTTTGAGAGATGCATTTTCAGCATCCTTTCTCTCAGATACTTTAACTAATTGAGAATTTTCCTTTGCAAGAGAATTATTTTCTACTTCAAGGTTTTCGGCTCTAGCTCGGATCATTAGAAATTCTCTTTCATAGATGTCAAGTTCTTTCCTGAGATTTTCTAGATTTTTTATCTCCTCTTCATCACTTTCATAAGTATAACAAGAAGTATGTGTTACCTCATCAGCCATAAGACAGATTTCTATGTTGGAGATATCTGGACCGTCAATTTCAGCAACTCCACACATTTCATTCTTCTTAAGGCCGAAGTCGATTATATCATGAGTAACTCCACATAATTCTGGTGATGGTAAGGTTGAGTCATCTGAATTGTCATCTTCAGAATCTGTCTCAACGTCTAGAGCATCCAGTTGAATTTGGATTTTCTTTCTTTCTTCAGTTAACAAAGCTTTCTGGCTTCTTCTGAAGATTCTCCTATCTTTCTTGTCACCTGTCCTTAGTTTGTTGAGGGTAGGACAATCCTTCTTGAAGTGGCCAGGTTTCTGACAATAGAAACAGATATCGTTTCCAATTTCTGCTTCCTCAGTACATGATGCTTTCTCGAATGGCTTGTTCAGCGAGCTTTGCATATTTTTGTACTGGTGATAGTTTGAGCCTAGATGCTTTTTCAGCTTCTCTTTGGCTTTCCTTCTTTCAATTTCTCGACTGATATATTTGCTCATTTGCTTTGCAGCAAGAGCATCCTCAGTTTCTTCCTTGCTTTTCTTCTTTTCAGAAGTTCCTTGAGTGACTAGAGCAACGTTTTGCAACTTTTCAGTTGTTTGTTCTCTTTGAGTTGTCTCATAATCAACAGTAGCAAGATGAGAGAAAAGTTCCACTGGAGTGATATTTGGCATTCCTTGGTTAAAATAAAAGAATTTGGTATGCTCCCAGTTGTGGTTAAGACTTCTGACAATAGCCTTGATCTTTTCTGACTGGGAGTATCTGTTGCTTTCCCCAAGAGCTGCCATGTCACTCATGAGAGTGGTAAATCTGAAATCAAGTTCTTCCAGTTTCTGGGTCCTTGTTTGAAATTTTGAAATTTCAACTTGAGAACTTCGAACTTGTTTTCTTTGGTTTTCTCAGTTCCGGCACAGATTTCTTCAATCAGTTGCTGACTTTCGCTTTTAGCACCCCACAGTTTACACTGTATGTGCTCAGGTGTCGATCTGATGATGATATTACGAGCTTGACCATCCAGACGATTTCTCTTGGCATCTTCCGATGTCCAGAGTTCTCTGGGCTTTGGTTCGTAAATGACTTGACTAGTAGATCTCCCACTTGTTGACGCATCGGTTTGTGAAGATCCTTCGCTTTGATCTTTGTCTCTACCATTAGAAACCTCCATGACTTGTTTGAGTTGTTGAATGACTATTGGGCCATTCTTTATCACTTCGATCATTTCGTCACTTATGGCTTCAAGGTGGAGCATCATGTTATTTTTCCATTTCTCGTAATTCTCTGGTTTGAGAATGGGTGCATCACTCAGAGACATACCTGCACACTTAACACACAAATTAAATAGTCCTCGAAAATGGACAAAGTTCCTTCACCTATTTGGGGATCTAGGTTCTTTGCAGAAGGCTTGTGGACCTCCTGCTCTGATACCACTTATTGGTCCAGATAACGGCAAAGTAAAAGACTAGAGGGGGGGGGGGGGGGTGAATAGTCTTTTAAAACTTTTGTCGATAAAAGCTATTTCTCAGATATCTGATACTTAGAATCAGAGCGCGGAAGACTTAATAAAGATAAGTGCAGAAACAGTTAAAGAGTGTGTGTGTGTTGCTGAAATGTAAATACAGAAAGGTAAATAACACAGCAAGTATAGTGGTATCTGGAGGTGGCGTAATCCTCCAACTAATCCACTTCGATCTTCCAGAGACCTAGAATTCACTAGAATAGATAATTGAGTTCTCCTTACAAAAATCCTATTCTAAGATTCCTTTAAACAAATGGTTCCCAACCAAATGTTCCCCCTGAGTTGTTCCCCGGCTTTCACAGCCAAGTAATTCCTGTACTCAGAAACCTTTTTGAGTTATTCCCTAGCTTCCCAAGCTAAGTACTTCCTATACTCAATAACCTTGGAGTTATTCCTTAGTTTCCCAAATCAAGTACTTCCTATACTCCGGTAACCTTGGAGTTATTCCCTGATTTTTCAAACTAAGTACTTCCTGTACTCCACGCCAGTTATGGTGTTGGTTTTGGTTTGAGTTGTCAGATGAGCTTCTTTAATAACTTATTCAGTTATTCAGATAGCTCTGTGAATCAAGTATACTTAATACACTTTTCAATGTATGGTATCTTGTTCTTTTTACTGACCCAAGTCTTAGATAAATGTTCAAGAGAATGAATCTCAGATACTTGATCTTCGTTTCAACTCTTTCACAGATAGCTGTGCTTGTTTAGGATCAGGACACTTAGAACTTCAGTGTTACTCAAGATCAAAAGCTTTGGTCGCAACAGAAAGCTTTGAGGATAAGTAAGTTGCTTTGAGAGAGTAAGATGTTCAGCGTTTTTATGCAGTTCAAGGTGTGTCTCTTTAAGCAGTCTAAGTGTTGATATTTATAGATGAATTTGAGTGCCGTTTGAATAGTATCCATTAGGCTCAAATTAAAACTATTGATATCTGTATAAATCTATGTGTTTTGTCTTCTTCTTGAAGTCGCCGCTTTTTATTCAGACATCTCGTCAGTGCATTAAATGCATTGTACTATACTTTTGTCTGTAGTGCCAACGGAACTATGCTTTATCGTAGACCGGTGTTATCCGATTCTTTGCATCCTTATCTTCAATCTTGAGATACCACTTTTATTGAAACAACTTTTTTGCAATATATATATTTCTTTTCGTAAATGTGGTTAATGCTCAAGGTATCTGAGAATAGATATCTGTGGACACTTTCCTTGTTTTCAGATAGGCCTTTTATTTCTCAGATATCTCTTGTGACACAGTTTGTTTAAAACTATTCGTGTCTTCAAGATATCTGGCTAAGGTATCTGAAAAGCCGTTTCAGTAATCTTGTGCAGTTTCTTCAAGTCTTCAATGTCGTTGAGCTTGTTCTGCTTGGATATCTTCTTCTTGGTCTCTCTTCATAAAATAAAAATTACATTTTGAGACCTAACATCCTATACAAGATTAGCTAGACTATCAAACTTAGTTAGTTTCCTCTTTTACAATGTTCAAGTGAACCAAGAGTACTAATCACCTTTTTGAGACTAAGATAAGTCATCATGTTGCTAATCAAAATCTAAACAGATATTTCTAACAAAATATCTAACAAATTTCCTAACAAATTTCCCAAGAAATTTCCCAACAAATTTCCCAACACAGTGTTGCAAAAGATATCTGAGAAATAAAAGGTTTCTGAAACGAGGAAAGTGCCCACAGATACCTACACTCAGATACCTTGAACATAAACTATGTTTCTGAAAAGAAATATATTATAACAAGTTGTTTCAACAAGTGGTATCTAGAGTTTTGATAATATCTGAAAAAGGACGTGCAAAGCTTCAGAGAACTCTGATAGTATAAGATCTCTGATACAATGCATAGTTCCGTTGGCACTACAGGACAAAGTATAGTACAATGCATTGAATGCGCGGACAGAAATGTCTGAACAAAAATGGTAGCTTCTGAAGAAGAAGACAAACGTACTACAGTACTATACTCAGATATCAATAGTTTGAATTTGATTTAAGCCTAACGGATACTATTGAAACGGCACTCAAATTCATCTATAAATATCAACACTTAGACTGCTTGAGAACACACCTTAGAACACTGAAAACACCTTGAACTTGCATTGAATACTCTCACACAAGCTCTCTCAAGCACACTACTTACCTTCAAGCTTTCTGTTGCAACCAAAGCTCTTGATTCTAAGTAGTACAAAAGTTCTAAGTGTCCTGATCCTTAACAAGCATTGCTATTTGTGAAAGAGTTGAATTAAGATTTGATATCTGAGATTCATTCTCTTGAACATTTATCATAAACTTAGGTCAGTAAAGAACAAGATACCATACATTGTAAAGTGTATTAAGTATACTTGATTCTCAGAGCTATCTGCATAACTGAACAAGTTATTAAAGAAGCTCACCTGACAAACTACCTTAACCAACACCTTAATTAGTGTGGAGTACAGGAAGTACTTAGTTTGGGAAACTAAGGAACAACTCCAGGAAAGAGGTTTCTGAGTACATGAAGTACTTGGCTGTGAAAGCCGGGGAATAACTCAGGGGGAACACTTGGTTGGGAACCTAGTGTAATTAGGAATCGAGAGAAAATATTTGTAAGGTTACATCAATTATCTGTCTTAATGGATTCTAGGTCTGAGAAAGGCCGAAGTGGATTAGTTGAAGGATTACGCCACCTTCAGATACCACTATAAAAAGACTTGTGTTATTTACTTTCTGCATTTTATTACTTGCTTTATTTACCTTGCAATGTATTTACACCTATCTTGTTGAGCACGTGCACTTATCACAGAAAAGTCTTCCGCTCTCTGAAATTAAGTATCAGATATCTTCACATATATCTGAGAAACCGTGTTTATCGACAAAAGTTTTAAAAGACTATTCACCCTATCTGGACCAACAAGTGGTATCAGAGCGGGAGGTTCCCAAGCCTTCTACACTGAACCTAGATCCCAGATAAGTGCCCACTAACTGCTCTTCACCTACACTTGATTTGTTTGTTTAGTGTGTTTGCTGCAGGATGTCTTTAAGTGACGCCCCAATTCTCAAGACAGAGAATTTTGAGAAATTGAAGAACAACATGATGCTCCACCTAGAAGCCATCAGTGACGAAATGATCGACGTGATAAAGAATGGCCCAATAGTTATTCAACAACTCAAGAAGGTTATGGAGGTTTCTAATGGTAGAGACAGAGAACAAAGCGATGGGTCTTCACAGACAGATGCGTCAACCAGTGGGAGATCTGCCAGTCAAGTTATTTACGAACCAAAGCCCAGAGAGCTCTAGACATCGGAAGATGCCAAGAGAAATCGACTGGATGGTCAGGCTCGTAATATCATCATACGTTCTACTCCAGAGCACATACAGTGTAAACTGTGGGGTGCAAAAACGGCGAAAGTGGCCTGGCAACTGATTGAAGAAATCTGTGCCGGCACTGAGAAAACAAAGGAAAATAAGTTCGAAGTTTTGAAGCTCAAATTCCAAAAATTTAAACAAGGTCCCAAAGAGACTCTTGAAGAACTAGATTTTCGGTTTACAACACTTATGAGTGACATGGCTGCACTTGGTGAAAGTAATAGATATACCCGGTCAGAAAAGATTAAGACTATTGTGAGAAGTTTAAATCATAACTGGGAGCACACAAAGTTTTTCTACTTTAACCAAGGAATGCCAGATATCACTCCAGTGGAAATTTTCTCTCACCTCACATCATTGACTATGAGACAACTCAAAGAGAACAAACAACTGAAAAGTTGCAGAATGTTGCTCTAGTTGCTCAAGGAACTTCTGAAAACAAGGAAGGCAAGGAGATGACTGAGGATGCTCTTTCTGTCAAGCAAATGAGAAAATATGTCAGTCGGGAAATAGAGAGAAGAAAAGCCAAAGAGAAGCTGAAAAAGCATCTAGGCTCAAACTATCACCAGTACAAAAATATGCAAAGCTATTGAACAATGGCTCGAAAGCATCAAGACCGAGGAAGGTAAATCGGAAACGATATCTGTTTCTATTGTCAGAAACCTGGTCATTTCAAGAAGGATTGCCCTTCCTTCAACAAACTAAAGACAGGTGACAAGAAAGATAGAAGAAACTTCAAGAGAAGTCAGAGAGCTATGCTCACTGAAGAAAGGAAAAAGATTCAACTCCAACTGGATGCTCTAGACATTAAGTCTGATTCTGAGGATGAAGACTCAGATGATTCCACACTGCCTTCTCCAGAAATGTGCGGTGTTTCTCATGAAGTAATTGACTTTGGTCAAAAGAAGAAAGAAGTGTGTGGATTGGCTGAAGAAATCTTTCCAGATATCTCCAACATTGAACCTTGTCTAATGGCTGATGAGGTTTGTCTTCTTCTTCAGAAGCTACCGTTTTTGTTCATACATTTATGTCTGCGCATTTAATGCACTGTACTATATTTTGTCCTGTAGTGCCAATGGAACTATGCATGGTATCAGAGATCTTTATACAATCAGATTTTTCTGAAACTTTGCATGTTCTTTTCCATCGATTATCACAACTCCATATACCATTTGTTGAAACAACTTTGTTATAAAATATTCCTTTTTCAGAAACATAGTTTATATCCAACGTATCTGAGTGTAGATATCTGTGGGCACTTTCCTCGTCTCAGAAACCTTTTATTCTCAGATATCTTTTGCAACACTTGTGTTTTGAAACACTTGTTTCTTCAAGATATCTGGACATAGGTATCTGAAAAACCTTTGTCTTCAGCAATCTTGTGCAGTCTTCAAATCTTTAAATCCGTTGAACTTTTCCTGCTGGAAGTCTTCTTCTTGGTCTTCTTTAGAAAATAAAAATTACATTTCGAGACCTAACATCCTATACAAGATTTGCTAGACTATCATACTTAGTGAGTTTCCTCTTTTACAGTGTCCAAGTGAACCAAGAGTACTAACCACCTTTCTGAGCTAAGATAAGTCATTAGGTTGCTGATAAAAATCTAAACAAATATTCCTAACAAATTTCCCCCATTTTAACCAGTCAACGATGACTATCTGACCTATTACAAATCTGGATGAGAAAACAATCCATCACTTAATCATTTCTTATGATCTTTTAGTTCATATAATTTAGTGCAGAAAGTAAACATCAACCAAATCACAAGGTGTGATCTTTGCTGACAAGTTATCTTTTATAAAGAATGATATCTGAGAGTAAGTTCATCAGATATGATACAGAGAAAGCTTACAGATAACTTTAGTACATAATGCAATTTTAGCTCAGTCAGCAAGATACAAAAATACATAGTAAATTAGGACAACAGGAGTAACCAAGCTCCAAGTAGACATCCTAATAAACTAGTCTTCAAGTCTTCAAAATCTTCAAGTCTTCAAAACAGCTCCATGGATCAATCTGCAAATTTTCTATCACCAAACCTTTTGATATCATCAGAGTAGTCATAGAGAAGAGTTCTGACAATCATCTCCGTGTCTCTCGCAAATCCACAGACTTCCTTGTAGGTTTTGGTAGGATTTTTCTTGACAAAGTGCTTGACCCACAAATACTTTCCCCATTTCTAGGCATGCTCGATTCTGATATCTGACAGCTTGAAGTATTTATAAATGATCTTCAGAGATCTGATGTCACCCTTGTATTGATCTTCAGTTAAGTAGAAGGACTCATAGGGTTCCACAACAAGTCTTGCTCTTGTGCCTGTTCCAGTAATGTTGGGAATTCTGTGCACATCATCTGGCTTTCCATAAGGACATTCATCAGAAAGGTCCTTCTTCATGGCTTCTATTCTCTTGATTACTTCAAAATCCAACCAGGCTTTGATGTGGTTGGTGTTAATCAAGATTGGCTTGTCTTTTCTCCATGCCATGAGCTGTTTATGGATTGGTTCTGGAAACCTTGAATTTAGCAGTAAATGCCTGAGTTCCAGAATCCAGTAGCCATTTTTCTGATTTATGCACCTGTAGACAGAGGAGTTGTTGTCATTCTTCACATACTCAATTTTGGCTTCTTCTGGCCTGAGTGGAAGTTGACTTTGTCTTTGTTCAGCTCTCAGCCTGTTCCTCCTTTATCTTGAATTCTCCTTTGGGGTAATGCTTGAAGAACCACCCTGGATAGACTTGGTATTTCCAGAGGGTGTTTTAGCTGCCAAAGGCTTTGCAGCTATGGGCTCAGTTAGGCTTTCAATTTTCCTTTTTCTGTGAAGAGGAGCTTCATCTTCATCAGACTCTTCATCATCATCATCAAGATCAATTCTTGTGAGACTTTTGCAGCCTTCTTCATTGCCCAGGGATTTGATTTGGCCTTCTTCTTCTTCTTCAGAAGATTCATCAATATCTTTTACTTGTCTTCTCTTTGGAGCCTTAGTACTCCTTGGAGGTTTCTGTGCTCTGGCCCTTGTTGTCATTCCTTGTCCAGAAAGTTGAGTGGTGGCCACTATTCAGAGAAACCGATCGAGGAGGGCTCATTTATTCTGAGAGGTGGTTGTTCAGATTTTCTTTTGTTTCCTCTTCCTCTTCCTCTTCCTCTCTGAGCCTCTTGATATTCTTCCCCCTTAGTCATTGTTGACTGACTAAGAATCACAAATGATTCTGAAAGGGAGTTAAAGTTCCCTTGCAGATAGTTGTAAGCAGCAACCAACTTTTCCAGATCAGCCTTGAGCTCCTGATTTTGTTTGATAAGACCAGTATCCTAATCAGTAAGCTTTGCCAGTGGGCCTTGAACAACATCTACTTTTCCAACAGCATAGCACGCTTCTTCAAAAGCTTTTGCAGCCATGTTTTGATCATCATCCCTAACCATGCCTAGATCTTTCTGAGAAATGACCAGACTGGTTGTTCTCTGAGTGATGAGATCAGTGAATGACTTTAGTTCTGCAGGGACTGATGCAATGGCGACTTTGTTTTGAGAAGATAACTCCTTTTTCAATTTAGCCAGTACTTGATATCTGTTCAAGTATTCATTGGAGTTGACATTTGGCAGCTTGCTGAATATGTCAGGAGCAATCAGCTTCCTTTTCAAATTTGAAACCGCCAAGTGTTCATTGCGGTGTTCTGCCAAAGTCTTGTCTTCTTCATCATCTGAGTTATCAGCCCAGTGATCTTCATCCTCTTGGACATTTTCATCAATGTTCTCTAGTCCAGCAACCATCTCAGAGATGGGTTTCTTTCCTTTTAGTGAGGAGGATGGAACATCTTCTTGGAATGCAGCTGTAGCATCGTGCTTGTCATTAGATACTTGTTCAGTATCTAATTCCTCAGCAATTGTCTGAACAACAAGCTGGAGTTCTTTCATTTCAGCATAAGCTTCCATTTCCTTGATTGTTTGATCTTCAATCTTCTGGAGCTTTGCTCTTGATTCAGCTATCTCTTCTTCCAGTTGAAGATGTAGCTGTTGTTCTTCTTCCAACAGTTGTTTGAGTTGAGCAACTCTGGCTTGTGCATCTGTTATTTTCTGAGTTGTTCCCTCAGAGTGCTCAACCACTTGTTCATTAGTAACTTTGTGTTGGGAAGTTGGATGATTAGATTTCTGAGGAGATGGAGGAGGGGATTGCTGTGAAGTCCTCTCAGTGTGCTTTTCAGCAGCTGAGGCAATGTGACCTTGTGAAATCCCTCCCGTCCCTGGTGTAGGGGCATCATCATTATCCTTATCATCATCATCATCCTTTTTGTGATGGTCAGAGGGAGATTCATCAATGTTATTCTCATCTATTTCTTCCTCCTCATCATCTTCAGATACAAGATTAATTACTTTAGGAATGGTGATCTTCTGCCCATTAACCTCCTCTTGTTCAGAAGGAATAAATTGTAGAGTCTGGGGCAGGACTGGCTTGAATGCCATCTGTAATCTTGTCTGACCATCAGCCTGATTAAAGGCTTGAATCAACTTCTGTGCCACTTCTCTGGAGAAATCCTTATGCAATAAGGTCGCAACTTGATACTGTTCCGTGGGAAACATTGCATGGATGTAGTTCTCCAAGTCAAGAGCTCGTGCTCGTCTCGTAGGTTGATCTGTGATTCTCAATATTTCAGAGAGATCTGAGCACCTTAACCTCTGCCATTTCTCGAAGCATTGAATGTGCTTTGGCAGGGTATGAGCTTTGAAGAAGGGAAGTAGGTCCTTTTTCTCATCATCATGGACCTTCGTGGCACTTGTTTGAGCCTGAAAGAGAGAGTTCTGAGTTAGATTCAAAACTTGTGTAGATATCTGAGCACAAGTGTAGTTAGGTTTCTGAGGTACCTGAATGAGTACATCAGGCTCAGAGACTTGTACTACTGAGACAGGGGTTGCCTCAGATATCTTGTTGTGAGGTGGAGACTTGGAAGTCTGGTCCTCATCAACCTTTCTTTCTGCTTGAACCTGAGAATTAAAACACAACACTTAGGAAATTTTATCAAGAAAATTTTTTATTGACAAATTAGATATCTGAGATGTCAATTACCTCTGTTGGAGGCTCAGATGTTTGTCTCACAGATTCTTGTGCAGTTTCTGGAATCTTTTCTTGTGATGAAGGCCTTGATGCCTCATCAATTTCCATATGTTGTGAGGATTGAGTGGGCAATTCCTCAACAACTTCTACTTCTTTTTGAAACTGTAGCACATGCTCAGATTCCTTAAGTTGTGAGGGTGTGGAAGCCTCCTTCTCAGTTTGTGAGGCAAGCTTTTCAGCTTCCTCTTGTTCTGGTGTTTCTAAATCAGCCTGTAACAAAGAAATTCTATTAAATAACAAGATTATGTGGCACAAAATATCACAAGTAGAGAGTTAAACCATTCAGATACCTGAGTACTGTCAGGCTGATTGGTCTCTGGAACTTGTGACCCTTCTATGCGTTGGTCTTGTTGTTCCATTTCATCTTCTTTGTTTGAAGTTTCAGGTACTTCAGACCTTGCCTGAGTATGCAACTCAGTTGCCTCCCCTAGTTGATCATTCCGAGCAGATGTCTCAGTTTGATCCCTCTCATTGAGTTGGGGAACCTGCTCTTTTGCAGGATTTTCTTCAGCAATGAAAGATGCTGGTATCTGTAACTCAAGTACCATTTCAGCAGTATCCATATCTGGCTGTTGTGGTTGTTGTGCTTGAGACAGACTGTTGAGTGTTGAGGCAATGGCAGTATCCTCCAACACTAAGCTATCACTCGTCAGAGCATCTTCAATATGCTTTAGTCTTTCTTGCTCTGATGGTGTAATTTGTCCAGTGAACTTGGACTCTGTTGCTTCTTCAGCAACCTTTGTAACAGGTGCTTGTTCAGAAACCTATGGTGTAGGTTCTTCTTCAGATACCTCTACACCAGTTACTTTTTCAGTAACTTTAGCCCTTTTTGATTTTTCTAGGACTTGAGAAATGACTAATTCATCATCTTCATCGTCAGAGTTCTCATCAGCATTGGGAACTGATTGGTCCACAATTCCTGCGGTTTCTGCAGGTAGGGCTTGGTATCTGTCACTACTTTCTTTAGCAGTATTGATGAGCTCATCAGCAAGGCTTTCGTTAATAGTCTTAACATTTCTGAAAGCACTTTCTCTTACTGAGTCTACTTGTTCAGTAGTCGATACCTCTTTTGCAGCATTGATGAGTTCATCTGCAGCGATGGCAGGTATCTGGGAATCGACAACCTCAATGGGTGTGCCTTCTGATTTGCCAGCAGACTTCTTTCATGAAGTTCTGGGCTTCTTGGTCGAAACTTTTTCCTCAGATACCTCTTCAGTCTTTCGCTTCTTGGAACCTTTCTGAGATCCAGTAACCTTTTTCATCATGTTCGTATACTCATATTTGTAGAGTAGGTTACTGTTGGCAATGTCTGCCTTCTCTCTGAGCTCAATGCCAAGCTTCTCCAGCAAGTAACTTATCTTTAGACCATAGCTTACAGTGGCCTTTGGCTCAGCAAGTCCCTTAGCGATTGTAGGCTCAAAGCCTTGAATCTTCTTCACAAACTTCATAAAGGCGTACTTTCCCCAATTAAAAGGGTTTTCCAGCCTTTTGTCTTGTTGTTGCAACAAGAACATCATCATCCAGCGTTCTTGGCTTATTTGGTCAGCACCTCCTTGTAGACCATCAAAGCATCTGTGAAGAATGCATGCCAACACATCCCAGTGAACCAAATAGATGTCCGGTTACGATGTAACAAGCTTGAAATCAGTGGGTGTATCTAATTTTTCAAGATCACACACATCACTGTACAGTTGTTTTACACCTTCATGGAGATCATCATCCTTGGTGTCTATTTCAAAATCCTTTCCAAGATTTTGAAGGTCAAACAACTTGCAGAAAGTTGTTAAGTCCAGAAGGATTTCCTTTCCTTGGACTGAAGTTCGGATATACACTATTGCAGTGCCTTCAGAAACACAGGATATAATCCTGGAGTTGTTGTAGAATTCTAACACATCCAGTGAAGAGATTCTACTGGGTAGAGCTGATAGAAAACCCTTGATTTTTGCCTTTTCAAGCATGCCAAGTATCAATTTTCTGTCGGCTTGAGTCTCAACAGCAGCAGTGAGGTATTCCTCGATCATGGCACCACCCCAAATCATTCTGTGATTTGAAGTCCAATGATCGGGATTGAAGTTCCCTACCAATCGATTGTTAATAACTACCAACTCTGGTGTTTGCTTTTCAGCAGTACCAGTAGTAGTAATTTGGAATTTCTGGGTAGTTGATCGTTTGGGGGCCATCTCTTTATATATCGTAAATTTTTCGAAGTTTAAAATAGATTAAGGTGTAAGATTAGTGATTCTTTGCAGAAAAACTAATTTGGGAGCAGAGATTTGTAGAGAAAATAGAATGGTTTTTGCTATTCTTGTGCAAGTCGGAATGTTGGATTAGGCGAAAGTAATTTCTTTTGCCAAAATCCTATATATATAGCAAAAAGATCTCAACAGACATATACATACAAATCAATTTTGCCATTAAATGCATAGTGGGCCATGCTGGGATTTCAACAGTCCACTATTTACCGAGAATTAATCTCCGCCGTAAAGATCAATCGCCCATTTCATCAAGGGTCACCATTGCTTCTTCAGCAATGATCATAATCAACAATTGTAATTGTGCCCATTTAATGAATGTTGGCTATTAGCTATCTGAATCACGTTTCTGTGTGAATGAGAACACTGTTGTATCTGATTCTATCTTATATTTGTTGTCTTTTCAAAGTTTTTCACAAAGATAGAAATAATTCAAATTTCAAGATAGTAGTTAACTGTAGACAGTTGTACTATTCTCTTTTGTGTTCCCCCTCACTCAGTGATCTAGATATCTGAGTACCTGTCTCAAAAATCTTCAAATAGCTATTTTACCCGTTAGCCTTTGGTCTCTGGATACCCGTTCCAGATTCCTTTTCTCTCTCCTTTGATATCTTCTTCAGATATCTGAACTTTTTCAGTTCTTTGGTAGCTCCATTAGTCCAAGACTGTATCTTAAGGCTAAGAATCTACTTTCTTGTAGTGGCTTAGTGAAGATATCTGCAAGTTGATCTTCAGTGCCAATCTTGAGTATCTCTATATTGCCTTTTTCAACGTGGTCTCTGATGAAGTGGTGTCTAACATCAATGTTCTTTGTTCTAGCATGAAACTTAGGATTCTGAGTTATGGCAATAGCACTTGTGTTGTCACGGAAAATGGGAGTTTTCTCTTCATTGAGTCCATAGTCTCTGAGTTGTTGTTGTATCCACAATATTTGTGAAGCGCAACATCCCGCAGCAATATATTCAGCCTCTGTGGTAGATGTGGCAATTGAGTTCTGTTCTTGCTGAACCAAGATATCAATCTGGCACCAAGAAATTGACAAGTTCTTGAGGTGCTTTTTCTATCAAGCAATGATCCAGCATAGTCAGCATCTGAATAGCCAACCAAACTCAATCCACTATCTTTTGGATACCACAATCCAACTTCTACAGTACCCTTTACATACCTTAATATCTTCATAGCAATGTTGTAGTGTGACTGCGTTGGATTTGTCTGAAATCTAGCACACACTCCAACTGCATATTGAATATCAGGTCTACTTGCAGTGAGGTATAGTAGAGACCCAATCAATTTCCTATACTTGTGTTCTTCAACACTCTTGTCAGATTCAGTATAGGTCATTTTGGTTCCAATGCTCATAGGTATCTCAGCATTCTTTTTAGAAGGCTTTAGATTGAACTTGTTGAGCATGTCTTTTGCATACTTTGTTTGACTAATGAATATTCCATCATTGAGTTGCTTGACTTGCAGTTCTAGGAAGTAATTCAATTCTCCCATCATGCTCATCTCGAATTTACTTTTCATGAGTTAAGCAAAGTCTTCACAAAGTTGCTTGTCTTTAGATCCAAATATAATGTCATCAACGTATACTTGAACTACAAGTAATTTACCATCATGGTTCAATGTGAAGAGTGTTTTATCAACATTTCCTTTCTTGAAACCACTTTCGAGTAGGTATCTGACCAATGTATCATACCATGCTCTTGGAGCTTGTTTCAGCCCATACAGATGTTTCTGAAGCTTATAGACCATCCTACTTTCTGAGGAAACTTCAAAACCTGGTGGTTGCTCAACAGAGACTTCTTCAGCAAGTTCACCATTTAGGAATGAACTCTTGACATCCATCTGATAAACTGTAAAGTCATTATGAGCTGCAAAGGCTAGAAAAAGTCTTATTGCATCCAATCTTGCAACTGGTGCATAAGATTCATCAAAATCTAGTCCTTCAGTCTGGGTGAATCCTTTGGCAACCAACCTAGCTTTGTTTCTGGTTATTTCACCAGACTCATTCATTTTGTTTCCGAAAACCCACTTGGTTCCGATTACAGATATTCCGTCAACAAATGGAACCAGTTTCCAGACTTTATTTCTCTCAAATTGATCAAACTCTTCTTGCATTGCAGAGATCCAATCTTGATCCTTTAATGCTTCTTCTATAGTTTTAGGTTCAATATTTGATATGAAACATCCATAGAGACAATTTTCTTTTTCAGCGATTGCTCTTCTAGTTCTAACTCCTTGGTCTATGGGACCAATAACATCCTTTGCAGGATGATTTCTTATCCATTTCATAATGGGTTTTGAACTAGTAGGATCAATATCATTTTGATTTGAATGTGAATCAATATGATCTTGATGAGATACTTAAAGATGTCGAGATATCGACATGGGAAATGCCATGGATATCTGACACTTTTTCAGTGTTAGAGATATCTGAATCTTGCATATCAGCAATCTCTTTTTCAGATACCTCTTCATGATGAAGGTTCTCAGTAACCTGTTCCATTTCTGGAATTCTCATAGGAAATTCTTCATCATGTCTTAGAGTCATCTGGTTGTTACTAAGCATAGGTTGCTTTTCATCGTCAGACTCATCCTCTATTTGAATGATAGAATTGTTTCCTTCTGAGGATCCTTTTTTCAGAATCTTTAATCATTAGTTCTTTGAACCTATCTGAGAGATCATCATTTAAGAGTACTTTCTTGTTTCCTTCATAGAACACTACATGAACAGATTCTTCGATCTTTTGCGTTCTTTTGTTGTATATTCTGTAGGCTTTGCTATTCAGAGAATAACCAAGAAATACTCCTTCATCTGCCTTTGGTTGTAATGTTCTCAAGTATTCTTTTCCATTGTTGAGAACGAAACATCTGCAACCAAACACCCTTAGATGCTTGATACTTGGGGTTTTACCAATGAAAAGCTCATAAGGAGTTTTGTCATGGTGTTTGTTAATCAGACATCTATTTTGAGTGTAGCATGCTGTGTTTACAGCTTCAACCCAATAGATTTCAATTATTTCAGTGTCAGCAAGCATTGTTCTTGCTGCTTCTTTCAGGGTCCTATTCTTTCTTTCAGCAACACCATTTTATTGTGGTGTCCTTACAGAAGATAGTTGATGTTGTATACCTTTGCAGGTACAAAACTCTTTGATGTACTGGTTCACAAACTCAGTACCATGGTCTGTTCTGATTACAGATACCTTGTCATTTTTCATGACTTCGAGCTTATTCAGCAAGTTAGGTATCTAAACCCTTGCATCAGATTTGTGTTTGAGAAAGACAACCCAAGTAAATCTTGAGTAATCATCAACAACAACCAGACCATACTTCTTTCCTGCATAACTAGTTACAGAGGATTCAAACAGATCCATATGTAACATTTGCAGTGGCCTTTCACTGGAATGTCTAGTTTTAGACTTGAAAGATATTTTGGATTGTTTTCCCATTTGGCAAACTGAGCATACACCTTCTTTTCTATATGCCATTTTGGGTAAACCAACCACCAACTCTTTCTTGGCTAGCTTATTCAGAGTTTTGAAATTCAAGTGACTCATTCTTTTATGCCATAGCCAATTTTCTTCAGTGTGGCCAGATTGACTCACCATGAGACATTCTTCGGTTGTGGCGGATGCCCAATCAGCAACATAAAGATTTCCTTTACGCCTTGCAACCAAGACTGTCTGCTTTGACTCATTGTCAATCACTTTACATAGTTTTGACTTGATCTTGACAGTGTACCTTTCGTCCACTAGTTGACTCATGCTTAGGAGATTATATTTCAATCCCTTTACATGAAGTACTTCAGAGATTGTAAGGGCTCCAAACTTCAAATTGCCAAAACCTGTGGTTGGATTTTCATCTCCTCCAGCAAACCTGATAATTGGTCCATCATTGCAATTTTTGTAGTCAGTCAGATTTGCTTTGTCTCCAGTCATGTGCTTCCCACATCCACTATCAAAATGCCACTTTGAATTAGTCTTTAGAGTGTTCTGCACAAAAAAGGAAACAAGAGATTAGGTTCTCATACCAACAATGGAACCATCTGGACTAAAGAATCTTCCAGTAGGAATCCATTTTTGAATGAATTTCTTAGGAACATTCTTTTGTCTAATAGGAACATAAGGAGGAATCCTAGTTAAATGATTTGTATCATTGTTGTTAAGAACTATTTTCTTCCTTGGAGTGTTCCTTGGTGCTCCATTTGGTGCTTTCAGATACCTGTCAGGTTTCTGAGTCTGCTTCTCAGCAAACTTAGCTTTCCTAGCCAGATTTCTTCTAGCCGTGGCATTCAGATTTTCAGTGGCTTGATTTATCTTCAACTTCTGATAATTGCTGTGAGCAATTCTAGCTTTTAACCATCGTTCTTGCTCTTGTTTGTATTCACGAGCAAGTTGTTTCCCGATGGCTTTATAGCCAATACCGCTCCGAGCACCTGGTACTATCTGAGATCTCTTCTCAGCAGCTTTGCTAGTCTCTGGATAATCTATTTTCTTTCCAGAAAATGTGACATAGGAGAATTTGTCAGCTCCTGCAATTTTTCCTTTTTTAGAGACATAGCACTGTGGGTGATTACACTTTTCAGTGTTATGTTTCTTTTCAGAGACATTTCCCACATTTTTCCTTTGGACTTGTTTTTCCCAGAAAGGCTTGGTCGCAACTGCCTTTCCTTTGTCGACAATCTTAGCTTTTTGACCAATATTGTAGATTGTTTGGGAATCACCTTGCTGAGCACTGACAAATGTTCGTCCTTCATTACTCTTATTCAGAGTGGTGGAGCTGTCTGTGTGTGTCCAGCCCAAGTCCTCTCTATTCTGAAGGATCTCTTAAATAAGATTGTACTTCAGTAAGAGTGTCACTAGCTTTGGCATAAGATTGAAAACATAGTTCTTTCTTTTTGAGTTCCTTATTCTCAGAAAGAAGATCTTCACATTTCTTTTGAAGATTGGCCATTGCTTCTTTATGTGACTTTTCGGTCTCAGATATCTGAGCCTTGAGAAATGCATTTTCAAAGATCCTTTTCTCGGATATCTTGATTAATTGAGAATTTTCCTTTCAAGAGAATTCTTTCTTCTTCAAAACTTTCGCTCTAGCTCGGATCATTAGAAATTCTCTTCAGAGAGATCAAGTTCTCTTTGAGTTTTTCCAGATCTTTGATTCCCTCTTCATCACTTTCATAAGTATAACAGGAAGTATGTGTTACCTCATCAGCCATTAGACAAGGTTCAATGTTGGAGATATCTGGAAAGATTTCTTCAGCCATTCCACACACTTCTTTCTTCTTTTGACCAAAGTCAATTACTTCATGAGAGACACCGCACATTTCTGGCGAAGGAAGTGTGGAATCATCTGAATCCTCATCCTAAGAATCAGATTCAATATCTAGTGCATCCAGTTGGATTTGAATCTTTTTCCTTTCTTCAGTGAGCATAGCTCTCTGACTTCTTTTGAAGATTCTTCTGTCTTTCTTGTCACCTGTCTTTAGTTTGTTGAGGACAGGGCAATCCTTCTTGAAATGACCAGGTTTCTGACAATAGAAACAGATATCGTTTCCGATTTCTGCTTCCTCGGTACTTGATTCTTTCTGAGCCGACTTGTTCAGCGAGCTTTGCATATTTTTGTACTGGTGGTAGTTTGAGCCTAGATGCTTTTTCAGCTTCTCTTTGGCTTTTCTTCTCTCTATTTCCCGACTGACATATTTTCTCATTTGCTTGACAGCAAGAGCATCCTCAGTCATCTCCTTGCCTTCCTTGTTTTCAGAAGTTCCTTGAGCAACTAGAGCAACATTCTGCAACTTTTCAGTTGTTTGTTCTCTTTGAGTTGTCTCATAGTCAACAGTGGCAAGGTGAGAGAAAATTTCCACTGGAGTGATATCTGGCATTCCTTGGTTAAAGTAGAAAAACTTTGTGTGCTCCCAGTTATGATTTAAACTTCTCACAATAGTCTTAATCTTTTCTGACCGGGTATATCTATTACTTTCACCAAGTGCAGCCATGTCACTCATAAGTGTTGTAAACCGAAAATCTAGTTCTTCAAGAGTCTCTGTGGGACCTTGTTTAAATTTTTGGAATTTGAGCTTCAAAACTTCGAACTTGTTTTCCTTTGTTTTTCAAGGTCTGCGCACAGATTTCTTCAATCTTGCCGTGCCACTTTTGCTGCTTTTGCACCCACAGTTTAATCGTATGTGCTCGAGTAGAACGATGATGATATTACGAGTCGACCATCCATTCGATTTCTCTTGGCATCTTCCGATGTCCGAGCTCTCTGCTTTGGTTCAGAATAACTGACCGTAGGTCTCCCACCGTTGACGATGTCATCTGTGAAGACCCATCGCTTTGTTCTCTGTCTCTACCATTAGAAATCTCTATGACTTGCTTGAGTTGTTGAATGACTATTGGGCCATTCTTTATGACTTCGATCATTTCGTCACTGATGGCTTCTAGGTGGAGCATAATGTTGTTCTTCCATTTTTCATAATTCTCTGTCTTGAGAATTGGGGCGTCACTTAAAGACATCTTGCAGCAAACACACTAAACAAACGAATCAAGTGTAGGTGAAAAGCAGTTAGTGAGCACTTATCTGGGATCTAGGTTCAGTGCTGAAGGCTTGGGAACCTCCAGCTCTGATACCACTTGTTGGTCCAGATAACGGCAAAGTAAAAGACTAGAGGGGGGGGGGGGGTGAATAGTCTTTTAAAACTTTTGTCGATAAACACAGTTTCTCAGATATCTGTGTAGATATCTGATACTTAATTTCAGAGAGCGGAAGACTTTTATGTGATAAGTGCACGTGTTCAGCAAGATGTGTGTAAGTACTTTGCAAGATAAGTAAAGCAAGTAATAAATTGCAGAAAGTAAATAACACAAGTCTTTTTATAGTGGTATCTGAAGGTGGCGTAATCCTTCAACTAATCCACTTCGGTCTTTCTCAGACCTAGAATCCACTAAGACAGATAAATGAGTTAACCTTACAGATATCTTCTCTTGATTCCTAAATACACTAGGTTCCCAACCAAGTGTTCCCCCTGAGTTATTCCCCGGCTTTCACAGCCATGTACTTCCTGTACTCAGAAACCTTTTTGAGCTATTCCTTAGCTTCCCAAGATAAGTACTTCCTGTGCTCAGCAACCTTGGAGTTATTCCTTAGTTTCCCAAACTAAGTACTTCCTATACTCCACGCCGAATATGGTGTTTGTTTTAGGTTTGTTTGTCAGGTGAGCTTCTTAAATAGCTTATTCAGTTATTCAGATAGCTCTATGAATCAAGTATACTTAATACACTTTTCAATGTATGGTATCTTCTTCTCTACTGACCCAAGTCTATTGTAAGTGTTCCAGAGAATGAATTTCACATATGAAATCTTAGTTCAACTCTTTCACAGATAACAATGCTTGTTAAGGATCAGGACACTTAGAACTTTTGTGCTACTTAGAATCAAGAGCTTTGGTCGCAACAAAAAGCTTGAAGGTAAGTAGTTTGCTTGAGAGAGCTTGTGTGTGAGTATTCAATGTAAGTTCAGTGTTCTGTGTGTGTTTTTTTTTAAGCAGTCTAAGTGTTGATATTTATAGATGAATTTGAGTGCCGTTTGAATAGTATCTGTTAGGCTTAAATCAAATTCAAACTATTGATATCTGAATATAGTACTGTAGCAGGTTTGTCTTCTTCTTCACAAGCTACCGTTTTTGTTCAGACATTTATGTCTGCGCATTTAATTCACTGTACTATATTTTGTCCTGTAGTGCCAACGGAACTATGCATGGTATCAGAGATCTTTATACAATCAGATTTTTCTGAAACTTTGCATGTTCTTTTCCATCGATTATCACAACTCCAGATACCATTTGTTGAAACAACTTTGTTATAAAATATTCCTTTTTCAGAAACATAGTTTATATCCAAGGTATCTGAGTGTAGATATCTGTGGGCACTTTCCTCGTCTCAGAAACCTTTTATTCTCAGATATCTTTTGCAACACTTGTGTTTCGAAATACTTGTTTCTTCAAGATATCTGGACATAGGTATCTGAAAAACCTTTGTCTTCAGCAATCTTTTGCAGTCTTCAAATCTTCAAATCCGTTGAACTTTTCCTGCTGGAAGTCTTCTTCTTGGTCTTCTTTAGAAATAAAAATTACATTTCGAGACCTAACATCCTATACAAGATTTGCTAGACTATCATACTTAGTGAGTTTCCTCTTTTACAGTGTTCAAGTGAACCAAGAGTACTATCCACCTTTCTGAGCTAAGATAAGTCATTAGGTTGCTGATCAAAATCTAAACAGATATTCCTAACAAGAATGTTCCTAAGAAATTCATTCAAAAATGGATTCCTACTGGAAGATTCTTTAGTCCAGATGGTTCCATTGTTGGTATGAGAACGTAATCTCCTGTTTTCTGTTTTGTGCAGAACACTCTAAAGACTAATCCAAAGTGGCATTTTGATAGTGGATGTGGGAAGCACATGACAGGAGACAAAGCAAATCTGATTGACTACAGAAAGTTCAATGATGGACCAATTATCAGGTTTGCTGGAGGAGATGAAAATCCAACCATAGGATTTGGCAATCTGAAGTGTGGAGCCCTTACAATCTCTGAAGTACTACATGTAAAGGGATTGAAATATAATCTCCTAAGCATGAGTCAATTAGTAGACAAAGGGTACACTGTCAAGATCAAGTCAAAACTATGTAAAGTGATTGACAATGAGTCAAAGCAGACAGTCTTGGTTGCTAGGCGAAAAGGAAATCTTTATGTTGATGATTGGGCATCCGCCACAACTGAAGAATGTCTCATGGTGAGTCAATCTGGCCACACTGAAGAAAATTGGCTATGGCATAAAAGAATGAGTCACTTGAATTTCAAAACTCTGAACAAACTAGCCAAGAAAGAGTTGGTGGTTGGTTTACCGAAAATGGCATATAGAAAAGTAGGTGTATGCTCAGCTTACCAAATGGGAAAACAATCCAAAACATCTTTCAAGAAAAAACTAGACATTCCAGTGAAAGGCCACTGCAAATGTTACATATGGACCTTTTTGAATCCTCTGTAACTAGTTATGCAGGAAAGAAGTATGGTCTGGTTGTTGTTGATGATTTCTCAAACACAAATCTGATGCAAGGGTTGAGATACCCAACTTGCTGAATAAGCTTGAAGTCATGAAAAATGACAAGGTATCTGTAATCAGAACAGACCATGGTACTGAGTTTGTGAATTAGTACATAAAAGAGTTTTGTATCTGCAAAGGTATACAACTTCAACTATCTTCTGTAAGGACACCACAACAAAATGGTGTTGCTGAAAGAAAGAATAGGACCCTAAAAGAAGCGGCAAGAACAATGCTTGCTGACACTGAATTAAGTGAAATCTATTGGGTTGAAGCTGTAAACACAGCATGCTACACTCAAAATAGATGTTTGATTAACAAACACCACGACAAAACTCCTTATGAGTTTTTCATTGGTAGACCCCCTAGTATCAAACATCTAAGGGTGTTTGGTTGCAGATGTTTCGTTATCAACAATGGAAAAGAATACTTGAGAACATTTCAACCAAAGGCAGATGAATGAGTATTTCTTGGTTATTCTCTGAATGGCAAAGCTTATAGAATCTACAACAAAAGAACACAAAAGATTGAGGAATCTGTTCATGTAGTATTCTATGAAGGAAACAAGAAAGTACTCTTGTATGATGATCTCTCAGATAGGTTCAAAGAACTGATGATTAAAGATTCTGAAAAGGATCCTCAAAAGAAAACAATTCTATCGTTCAATTAGAGGATGAGTCTGACGATGAAAAGAAACATATGCTTAGTAACAACCAGATGACTCTAAGACATGATGAAGAATTTCCTATGAGAATTCCAGAAATAGAACAGGTTACTGAGAACCTTTAACATGAAGAGGTATCTGAAAATGAGATTGCTGAAATGCAAGTTCCAGATATCTCTAACACTGAAAGAGTGTCAGATATCCATGGCATTTCCCATGTATCAGATATCTCAGATACTGCACAAGTATCCCATCAAGATCATAATGATTCACATTCAAATCAAAATGATATTGATCCTACTAGTTCAAAACCCATTATGAAATGGATAAGAAATCATCCTGCAAAGGATGTGATTGGTCCCATAGACCAAGGAGTTAGAACTAGAAGAGCAATCGCTGAAAAAGCAAATTGTCTCTATGGATGTTTCATATCAAATATTGAACCTAAAACTATAGAAGAAGCATTAAAGGATCAAGATTGGATCTCTGCAATGCAATAAGAGTTGGATCAATTTGAGAGAAACAAAGTCTGGAAACTGGTTCCATTTGTTGACGGAATATCTGTAATCGGAACCAAGTTGGTTTTCAGAAACAAAATGAATGAGTCTGGTGAAATAACCAGAAACAAAGCCAGGTTGGTTGCCAAGGATTCACCTGCATCAAGGACTAGATTTTGATGAATCTTATGCACCGGTTGCAAGATTGGATGCAATAAGACTCTTTCTAGCCTTTAGCTCATAATGACTTCTGATTTATCAAATGGATGTCAAGAGTGCATTCCTAAATGGTGAACTTGCTGAGGAAGTCTATGTTGAGCAACCACCAGGTTTTGAAGTTTCCTCAGAAAATAGGATGGTCTATAAGCTTCAGAAAGCTCTGTACGGGCTGAAACAAGCTCCAAGAGCATGGTATGATACATTGGCCAGATACCTACTAGAAAGTGGTTTCAAGAAAGGAGATGTTGATAAAACACTCTTCATATTGAACCATGATGGTAAACTACTTTTAGTTCAAGTATATGTTGATGACATTATATTTGGATCTAAAGACAAGAAACTTTGTGAAGACTTTGCTGAACTCATGAAATGCAAATTTGAGATGAGCATGATGGGAGAATTGAATTACTTCCTAGGGCTGCAAGTCAAGCAATTCAATAATGGAATATTCATTAGTCAAACAAAGTATGCAAAAGACATGCTCAACAAGTTCAATCTAAAGCCTTCTGAAAAGAATGCTAAGATACCTATGAGCATTGGAACCAAAATGACCTATACTGAATCTGACAAGAGTGTTGAAGAACACAAGTATATGAAATTGATTGGGTCTCTACTGTACCTCACTGCAAGTAGACCTGATTTTCAATATGCAGTTGGAGTGTGTTCCAGATTTCAGACAAATCCAATGCAATCACACTACAACATTGCTATAAAAATATTAAGGTATATAAAGGGTACTGTAGAAGTTGGATTGTGGTATCTAAAAGATAGTGGATTGAGTTTAGTTGTCTATTCTGATGCCGACTATGCTGGATCATTGCTTGATAGAAAAAGCACCTCAGGAACTTGTCAATTTCTTGGTGTCAGATTGATATCATGGTTCAACAAGAAACAAAACTCAATTGCTACATCTACCACAGAGGCTGAATATATTGCTGCTGGGTGTTGTGCTTCACAGATATTGTGGATACAACTACAACTCAGAGACTATGGACTCAATGAAGAGAAAACTCCCATTTTATGTGACAACACAAGTGTTATTGCCATAACTCAGAATCCTAAGTTTCATGCAAGAACAAAGAACATTGATGTTAGACACCACTTCATCAGAGACCATGTTGAAAAAGGCAATATAGAGATACTTAAGATTGGCACTGAAGACCAACGTGCAGATATATTCACTAAGCCACTACAAGAAAGTAGATTCTTAGCCTTAAGACATAGTCTTGGACTAATGGAGCTACCAAAGAACTGAAAAAGTTCAGATATCTGAAGAAGATATCAAAGGCGAGAAAAGCGGAATCTGGAACGGGTATCCAGAGAAGAGGAATCTGGAACGGTTATCCAGAAACCAAAGGCTAAAGGGTAAAATGGCTATTTGAAGATTTCTGAGACGGATACTCAGATATCTAGATCACTCAGTGAGGGGGAACACAAAAGAGATTAGTACAATTGTCTACAGTCAACTACTATCTTGAAATTTGTATTATTTCTATCTTTGTGTAAAACTTTGAAAAGACAACAAGTATAAGATAGACTCAGATATAAACAGTGTTCTCATTCACACAGAAACGTGACTCTGATAGCTAATAGCCAAAATTCATTAAATGGGCACAATTACAATTGTTGATTGTGTTCAATGCTGAAGAAGCAATGGTGACCCTTGATGAAATGGGCAATTGATCTTAACGGCGGAGATTAATTCTCTGTAAATAGTGGACTGTAGAAATTCAGTCGTGGCCCACTATGCAATTAATGCCGAACAAACTTTTACCCACGCCTTACTGCAATTCACAGATACGTATATACAAAACCAATTTGTATGTATATGTTTGTTAGAATTACGTTGCTATATATATATAGGATTTTGGCAAAAGAAATCACTTTCGCCTAATCCAACATTTTGCCTTGCACAAGAATAGCAAAAACCATTCTCCAGCCTCTGCAAATCTCTGTTAGTTTTTTTGCAAAGAATCACTAATCTCTCACCCAAATCTCTTTCAGACTTTCAAACACTTGCACTATATAAAGAGATGGCTCCTAAACGTTCGTCTACCCAGAAATCCCAATCTTCTACCACTGGTACTGCTGAAAAGCAAGCACCAGAGTTGGTTATAGTGAACAATCGATTGGTAGGAGACTTTAATCCCGATCATTGGACTTCAAATCACAGGATGATTTGGGGTGGTGCCATGATTGAGGAGTACCTCACGGCTGCTGTTGAAAACCAAGCCGATAGGAAACTGATTCTTGACATGCTTGAAAAGGCACAAATCAAGGGTTTTCTATCTGCTCTTCCCAGTGGAGTTTCTTCACTGGATGTGTTAGAATTCTACAATAACTCCAGGATTATATCCTGTGTTTCTGAAGGCACTGCAATAGTGTCTATAAAAACTAAGGTCCAAGGAAAGGAAATCCTTTTGGACTTAACAACTTTCTGTAAGTTGTTTGATCTTCAAAATCTTGGAAAGGATTTTGAAATAGACACCAAGGATGAAGATCTCCTTGAAGGTGTAAAACAGTTGTACAGTGGTGTGTGTGCCACTGATAAACAAGATACACCCACTGATGTCAAGCTTGCTGACATCAGAACCAGACATCTGTTAGTTCACTGGGATGTGTTGGCATGCATTCTTCACGGATGCTTTGATGGTCTACAAGGAGGTGCCAACCAGATGAGCCAAGAACGTTGGATGATGATGTTCTTGTTGCAACAACAAGACAAAAGGCTGGAAAACCCTTTCAATTGGGGCAAGCACGCCTTTATGAAGTTTGTAAAGAAGATTCAAGGATTTGAGCCTAAAATCACTAAGGGACTTGCTGAGCCAAAGGCTACAGTGAGCTATGGTCTAAAGATATGATACTTGCTGGAGAAGCTTGGCATTGAGCTCAGAGAGAAGGCTGACATAGCCAACAATAACCTACTCTACAAATATGAGTATACGAACTTGATGAAAAAGGTTACTGGATCTCAAAAAAGTTCCAAGAAGCGACAGACTGAAGAGGTATCTGAGGGAAAAGTTGCGACCAAGAAGCCCAGAACTTCAAGAAAGAAGTCTGCTGGCAAATCAGAAGGCCCACCCATTGAGGTTGTCGATTCCCAGATACCTGCCGCCACTGCAGATGAACCCATCAATGCTGCAAAAGAGGTATCAACCACTGAACAAGTAGACTCAGCAAGAGAAAGTGCTTTCAGAAACGTCAAGACTACTGCCGAAAGCCTTGCTGATGAACTTATCAATGCTGCTAAAAAAAGTAGTGGTAGATACCAAGCCCTATCTGCAGAAACCGCAGGGATTATGGACCAATTAGTTCCTAATGCTGATGAGAGCTCTGATCCTAGAGAAATAAAAAAGGGCTAAGGTTACTGAAAAAGTAACTAGTATAGAGGTATCTGAAGAAGAACCTACACCACAGGTTGCTGAACAAGCACCTGTTTCAAAGGTTGCTGAAGAAGTAACTTTGTCCAAGGTCACTGGACAAATTACACCATCAGAGAAGGAAAGATTGAAGCATATTGAAGATGCTTTGATGAGTGATACTCTACTGTTGGAGGATACTGTCATTGCCTCAACACTCAAAAGTCTATCTCAAGCACAACAACCACAACAGCCAGATGTGGATACTGCTGAAATGGTACTTGAGTTATAGATACCAGCATCTTTCCCTGCTGAAGAAAATCCTGCAAAAAAACAGGTTCCCCAACTCAATGAGAGGGATCAAACTGAGACATCTACTCGGAATGATCAACCTGGGGAGGAAACTGAGTTGCATACTCGGGAAAGGTCTGAAGTACCAGAAACTTCAATCAAAGAAGCTGAAATGCAACAACAAGACCAACGCATGGAAGGGTCACAAGTTCCAGAGACCAATCAGCCTGACATTGCTCAGGTAGCTGAATGGTTTAACTCTTTACTTGTGATATTTTTGTGTCTGATAAATCTTGTTATTTAATGAAATTTCTTTGTTACAGGCTGATTTAGAAACACAACAACAAGAGGAAGCTGTAAAGCTTACCTTAGAATCTGAGAAGGAGACTTCTATAGCCTCATCACTTAAGGAACAGGAGCCTGTCTCACAGGTAGAGAATAATTCCTTAAGATATAACTCAGATATATGCTTTATACACTTGACTAATAAGTGTTTGTTTCTATTAGGCTCCAACTGAGAAGAAAAATGAAGAGACTGAAAAGTCTATCTCTTCAGAAAAGAATCCAGAGACTTCCAAGGTCTCTGAGGAACAAGTATCTGAACCTTAGAGAAGGTACTTCATTCAGATATCTATACTATTCAAAGAACAAATCTCTGATCATTTTTCTCAAACTAACACATTCTACTTAACAGGTTAAAAAAGAAGTAGAAGTTGCTGAGGAGTTGCCCACTCAACCCTCACAACATATGGAAATTGATGAGGCATCAAGGCCTTCATCACAAGAAAAGATTCTAGAGACTGCACAAGTCCCTGAAAGACAAGTATCTGAGCCTCCAACGAAGGTGATTGACCTCTCAGATATCTGATTTGTCAATAAAAATTTTCATGATAAAATTTCCTAAGTGTTATGTTTCTAATCTCAGGATCAAGTAGAAAGAAAGGTTGATGAGGACCAGACATCCAAGTCCCCACCTCACAACAAGATATCTGAGGAACTCCCTACCTCAGTAGTACAAGTCTCTGAGCCTGATGCATTCATTCAGGTAACTCAGAAACCTAACTACACAAATACTCAGATATCTACACAAGTTTTGAATGTAACTCAAAACTCTTTCTTTCAGGCTCAAAAAAGTGTGCCAAAGGTTTCTGCATTCTCAACAGAAGACCTGCTTACATTCTTCAAGAACCACACACTCAAGAAACATCTCAAGTGTTTCAGAAAGTGGCAAAAGCTCAGAAGCTCAGATCTGACTGAATTAACAAAGGTGACTGATCACCAATTGAGAAGAGTCAGAGCTTTTGACTTGGAGAATTATGTCCATGCTATGTTCCCAATAGAGCAGTACTCTTTTGCTACTCTGATGCATAAGGACTTTATCAAAGAAGCTGCACACAAGCTCATAGAAGCTTTTGAGAAGGCAGATGGTCAGACCAGAATGCAGATGGAATTCAAGCCTACTTTGCCCCAGAACTTACAATGCATATCCTCTGACCAAGAGGAGGTAAATGGGCAAATGATCACTATTCCAGAAGTGATCAATCTGGTCTCTGAAGATGAAGAAGAGAAGGAGACTGAAGAGAATGACTATGAAGATTCTCCTTCTGACCATCACAAGGATGAGGATGATAAGAAGGACGATGATGATGCCCCTGCACCAGGGACATGAGGGATTACATAGAGGAAGAATGCCTCAGCTGCTGAAAAGCACACTGAGTGGAAATCACAAGAATCCCCTCCTCCATCCCCTTAGAAATCTACCCATCCATCTTCCCAACAACAAAAGGACACTACTGAACAAGTAGTTGAGCACTCTGAGGAAACAACTCAGAATATATTGAATACACAAACCAGAGCTGCTCAACTCAAACAACTGTTGGAAGAAGAACAACAGCTCCATCTTCAACTGGAAGAAGAGCGAGTTAAATCCAGAGATAAGCTTAATAAGCTTCAAGATCAATACTTGAAAGAAATGGTAGCTTACTCTGAGGTCAAAGAGCTCCAGGATGTTGTAAATGCCATTTCTAAGGAGCTAGATACTGAAGAAGTATCTGAAACAAAGCATGATGCTAAGGCTGCATCACCATCAAAAAATGTTGGTCCAGATAACGGCTAAATAAAAGACTAAGGGGGGGGGGGGTGAATAGTCTTTTAAAACTATTATCGATAAACACGGTTTCTTAGATATATGTGAAGATATCTGATACTTAATTTCAGATAGCGGAATACTTTTCTGTGATAAGTGCACGTGCTCAGCAAGATAGGTGTAAATACATTGCAAGGTAAATAAAGCAAGTAATAATATGCAGAAAGTAAATAACACAAGTCTTTTTATAGTGGTATCTGAAGGTGGCGTAATCCTTCAACTAATCCACTTCGGCCTTTCTCAGACCTAGAATCCACTAAGACAGATAATTGAGGTAACCTTACATGTATCTTCTCTCGATTCCTAATTACACTAGGTTCCCAACCAAGTGTTCCCCCTGAGTTATTCCCCGGCTTTAACAGCCAAGTACTTCCTGTACTCTGAAACCTTTTGAGCTATTCCTTAGTTTCCCAAACTAAGTACTTCCTGTACTCCACGCCAATTATGGTGTTGGTTAAGGTAGTTTGTCAGGTGAGCTTCTTTAATTACTTGTTCAGTTATGCAGATAGCTCTATGAATCAAGTATACTTAATACACTTTGCAATGTATGGTATCTTGTTCTTTACTGACCCAAGTCTATGATAAATGTTCAAGAGAATGAATCTAAGATATCAAATCTTAATTTAACTCTTTCACAAATAACAATGCTTGTTAAGGATCAAGACACTTAGAACTTTTGTGCTACTTAGAATCAAGAGCTTTGGTCGCAACAGAAAGCTTGAAGGTAAGTAGTGTGCTTGAGAAAGCTTGTGAGAGTATTCAATGTGTGTTCAGTGTGTGTTCTCAAGCAGTCTAAGTGTTGATATTTATAGATGAATTTGAGTGCCGTTTGAATAGTATCCGTTAGGCATAAATCAAATTCAAACTATTGATATCTGAGTATAGTACTGTAGTACGTTTGTCTTCTTCTTCAGAAGCTACCGTTTTTGTTGGTCCAGATAACGGCAAAGTAAAAGACTAGAGGGGGGGGGGGGGGGGTGAATAGTCTTTTAAAACTTTTGTCGATAAAAACTATTTCTCAGATATCTGAATAGATATCTGATACTTAGAATCAGAGCGCGGAAGACTTAATAAAGATAAGTGCAGAAACAGTTAATGTGTGTGTGTGTGTTGCTGAAATGTAAATACAGAAAGGTAAATAACACAGCAAGTATAGTGGTATCTGGAGGTGGCGTAATCCTCCAACTAATCCACTTCGGTCTATCAGAGACCTAGAATTCACTAGAACAGATAATTGAGTTCTCCTTACAATAAATCTATTCTAAGATTCTTAACAATTGGTTCCCAACCAAATGTTCCCCCTGAGTTGTTCCCCGGCTTTCACAGCCAAGTACTTCCTATACTCAGAAACCTTTGAGTTATTCCCTAGCTTCCCAAGCTAAGTACTTCCTATACTCAATAACCTTGGAGTTATTCCTTAGTTTCCCAAATCAAGTACTTCCTATACTCCGGTAACCTTGGAGTTATTCCCTGATTTTTCAAACTAAGTACTTCCTGTACTCCACGCCAGTTATGGTGTTGGTTTTGGTTTGAGTTGTCAGATGAGCTTCTTTAATAACTTATTCAGTTATTCAGATAGCTCTGTGAATCAAGTTACTTAATACACTTTACAGCGTATGGTATCTTGTTCGATTTTACTGACCTAAGTCTTATGATATCTGTTCAAGAGAATGAATCTCAGATAGTTGATCTTTTGATTCAACTCCTTCACAGATAGCTTTGCTTGTTTAGGATCAGGACACTTAGAACTACAGTGTTTACTTAAGATCAAAAGCTTTGGTCGCAACAGAAAGCTTTGAGAATAAGTAAGTTGCTTTGAGAGAGTAAGATGTTCAGAGTTCTGTGTTTCAGCGTATTCAGTGTTCTGTGTAGTGTGTGTGATCTCTCAAGCTGTCTAAGTGTTGATATTTATAGATGAATTTGAGTGCCGTTTGAATAGTATCCGTTAGGCTCAAATTCAAACTATTGATATCTGTGTAATCAGAAAGGTGTTTTGTCTTCTTCTTCGTCGCAGTTGCTTTTATTCAGACATCTCTGTCCGTGCATTAAATGCATTGTACTATACTTTTTGTCCTGTAGTGCCAACGGAACTATGCTTTGTATCAGAGACTAGTGTTGTCTGATTGTTTGCACGTCCTTATCTTCAATCTTCAGATACCACTTATTTATTGAAACAACTTTGTTTGCAATATATATATTTCTTTTTCAGAAATGTGGTTAATGCTCAAGGTATCTGAGAATAGATATTTGTGGACACTTTCCTTGTTTTCAGATATGTCTCTTATTTCTCAGATATCTCTTGTGACACAGTTTGTTTGAAACTATTCGTGTCTTCAAGATATCTGGCTAAGGTATCTGAACAATGATTTCAAAGAATCTTGTGCTTTCTTCAAGTCTTCAATGTCGTTGAGCTTGTTCGCTTGGATGTCTTCTTCTTGGTCTTCTCTTCATAAAATAAAATTACATTTTGAGACCTAACATCCTATACAAGATTAACTAGACTATCATACTTAGTGGGTTTCCTCTTTACAATGTTCAAGTGAACCAAGAGTACTAATCACCTTTCGAGACTAAGATAAGTCATCATGTTCGATCAAAACTAACAGATATTCTTAACAAAAATCTAACAAAATTCCTAACAAATTTCTCAAGAAATTTCCCAACAAATTCCTTTTGATCACCAACGATGACTATCTTTACCTATTACAACTGGATGAGTGAACAATCCAACACTTAATCTTTTCTTAAGATCTTCAAATTAATTTAATTAAGCGTAAAGTAGACATCAACCAAATCACAAGGTGTGATCTTTTTTGACAAGTTATCTTTTATAGAATACTATCCGAGAGTAAGTTCTTGGATAAGTTAAAATAAAGATTACGATAACTTCAATACATAAAAGCAGTTAAGCTCAACAAGAAAATACAAAAACTACATAGTAAATTAGGACAACAGGAGTAACCAAGCTCCAAGTAAACATCCTAATAAACTAGTCTTCAAGTTTTCAACTCTTCAAGTCTTCAACAGTGTTTCTGTGGATCAGTCTGCAAATTTCCTATCTCCAAACCTTTTGATGTCATCAGAATAATCATAGAGAAGAGTGCTGACGAGCATCTCGTGTATCCGCAAATCCACGCACCTCTTTGTAGGTTTTGGTAGGATTTTTCTTGGCAAAATGTTTGACCCATAGTACTTTCCTCACTTCCAGCATGCTCTATTCGATATCCGAAAGCTTGAAGTATTCGAGATAATCTTGGATATCCGATGTCACCTTGTATTGATCTTGATTAGATAGAACGACTCATAGGGTTCCACAGCGAGTCTTGCTCTTGTGCCTGTTCCTGTGATATTCAGAATTCTGTGCACATCATCTGGCTTTCCATATGGACATTCATCAGAGAGGTCCTTTCTCATGGCTTCAGTTCTCTTGAAAACTTCAAAATCCAACCAGGCCTTAATGTGATTGGTGTTGATCAAGGTTGGCTTATCTTTTCTCCATGCCATAAGTTGTTTATGGATTGGTTCTGGAAATCTTGAATTTACCAATAGATGCTTAAGTTCCAGAATCCAATAGCCATTTTTCTGATTGATGCACCTGTAGACAGAGGAATCATTGTCATACTTCACATACTCTATTTTGGCTTCTTCTGGCCTGAGTGGAAGTTGACTTTATCTTTGCTCACTCTCACCGTTCCTTCTCATCTTGAATTCTCTTTGGGTTGTTTTGAAGAACCACCACCGGATAGACTTGGTATTTCCAGAGGGTGTTTTAGTGCTAGTGGCTTTGGCACTATGGGCTCGATTAGGCTTTCAATTTTCCTTTTTACGTGAAGAGGAGCTTCATCTTCATCGCTTCTCATCATCATCAAGATTAGATCTTGTGAGAGTTTCTGACCTTCTTCATTGCCTTGGGACTTGATTTGACCTTCTTCTTCTTCTTCAGAAGATTCATCAATCCCTTTAACTTGTCTTCTCCTTGGAGCCTTGGTACTCCTTGGAGGTTTCTGTGCCATGGCCCTTGTTATCATTTTGGTTCCTTCAGTAGGTTTCTGGGAAGCAGCTACTATTTGCAAAGAAGCTTGAGGAGGTTCATTGATTACGAGTGGTGGTGGAAGTTTTCTTCTTCCTTTCGAGCGCACTACCCAGATTTCTTCTTGTTTTCTTCTCCTTCGTCCCATTCCCCCTGACTTCGAGGTCCAGATTTGTACATTCTTTCCCCCTTAGTCATTGTTGGCTGACTCAGTCTCATAAAGGAATCTGAGAGAGAGTTGAAGTGCCCTTGTAGATAATTATAGGCAGTGACCAACTTCTGAAGTTCGGCTTTGAGCTCCTGATTTTGCTTGATAAGTCCGTTGTCCTTATCAGTGAGCTCTGCCAATGGGCCTAGGATGGCATCTGTTTTTCCAGCAGTGTAACTTGCCTCTTGAAAAGCTTTTTCAGCTAAAGACGCATCATCGTCCCTTATCATTCCCAGAGCTTTCTGAGCAATGACTATGCTAGTTGTTCTCTGAGTGATGATCTCAGTGAACTTTTTCATTTCAGAGGGGACGGAGGCAATTACTTCCTTGTTTTGTGAAGACATCTCCTTTTTCAGATGTGCCAGTACTTGGCATCTGTTCATGTATTCATGGGAGTGGACGTTTGGCAGTTTGTTGAATATTGTAGGAGCAATCAGCTTCCTTTTCAAGTGAGAAACCGCTAAATGTTCATTGCAGTGCTCTGCCAAAGTCTTGTCTTCTTCATCATCTGAGTAATCAGCCCAGTGATCTTCATCCTCTTGGACATTTTCATCGATTGTATCGAGTCCAGCAACCATCTCACAGATTGGTTTCTTCCCTTTCTGGGAGGAGGATGGTACTTCTTTTGAAGATGATGCAGCCTTAGCATCATGCTTGACTTCAGATACTTCTTCAGTATCGAGATCTTTGGTGATATCATGCACAACATCCCGTAGCTCTTTAACCTCAGAGTAAGCAATCATTTCTTCTAAGTATTGATCTTGTAGTTGATCAAGCTTGTCTTTGGATTTAGCTATTTGATCTTCCAGTTGAAGATGGAGCTGTTGTTCTTCTTCCAACAGTTGTCTGAGTTGAGCACTTCTGGTTTGAGTGTTTAATATTTTCTGATCGGTTTCTTCAGAAAGCTCAACTACTTGTTCAGTAGTAACTGCGTGTTGGGAAGATGGATGAGTAGATTTCTGAGGTGATGAAGACGGAGATTTCTGTGAAGTCTTCTCAGTTTGCTTTTCAGCAGCTGAGGCATTGTTTCTCTGTGAAATTCCTCCGGTCCCTGGTGCAGGGGCATCATCATCATCCTTTTTGTCATTATCATCCTTTTGGTGATGGTCAGTGGGAGGTTCATCAAAGTAATTTTCATTCATTTCTTCCTCCTCATCATCTTCAGATACAAGATTGATCACTTCCGGGATAGTGATCTTCTGCCCATTAACTTCTTCTTGTTCAGAAGGTATAAATTGCAGAGTCTGGGGCAGGACTGGCTTGAATGCCATCTGTAATCTTGTCTGACCATCTGCCTGTTCGAAGGCATGTATCAAACTATGCGCCACTTCTTTGGAGAAATCCTTATGCAATAAGGTCGCAACTGTGTATTGTTCGATAGGGAACATTGCATGGATATATGTCTCCAAGTCAAGAGCTCGTGCTCGTCTGATTGGTTGATCTGTGATTCTCAATATTTCAGAGAGATCAGAGCACCTTAACTTCTGCCATTTCTTGAAGCATTGAATATGCTTTGGCAGGGTGTGAGCTTTGAAGAAGTGAAGTAGGTCCCTTGTCTTCAATGGGAACACCTTTGCATCTGTTTGAGCCTGAAAGAAAGAGTTTTGAGTGAGCTTCAAAACTTTTGTAGATATCTGAGTAGAAGTGTAGTTTAGTTTCTGGGTTACCTGAGTAAGTACTTCAGGCTCAGAGACTTGTTCTACTGAGACAATTGGTGTCTCAGATATCTTGTTGTGAGGTGGAGACTTGGAAGTCTGGTCCTCATCAACCTTTCTTTCTTGAACCTGAGAGTTAAAAAGTATCACAATACTTAGGAAATTTTATGAAGAAAAACTTTAAGTGACAAATCAGATATCTGAGTGGTCAATTACCTTCATGGGAGGCTCAGATATTTGTCTCTCAGAGACTTGTGCAGTCTCTGGAATCTTTTCTTGTGATGAAGGCCTTGATGCCTCATCAATTTCCATAGGTGAAGGGGATGTCTCAACTTTGTCCCCTTCCACTTCTACTTCTGATTGAGCCTGTGAGTAGAAAGTATTGAATATTTTTAGAAGAGATATAAGATAACCCAAGATGAAGAATACTTATCACTAGATTTGTCATATACCTTCATGCTAGAAGGCTTAGTGATGTGTTCTTCAGAAACCTTGTTGGTCTCTGGGTTTGTCTCTGGCATTTCTGCCTTATCTTCTTCCATCTCAGTTGGAGCCTGTTAGAAACATTTTTAAATGAATAAGCACATAAGCATTTCACTGAAACATGTCATCTTAAGAATCAAAAAGTTACACGTGGTTGTGCTCAGATTTCTTAAGAGACGAGGTTGAGGGAACCTCCTTTTCAGTTTCTGAGGTAAGCTTTTCAGCTTCCTCTTGTGTTTGTGTTTCTAACTCAGCCTGTAACAAAGAAATTCTTATGAGGTAACAAGATTTATAAGTATAAAATTTTTCACAAGGTAAGAGTTAAACCAGTCATTTACTCGAAAGCAGTCGATTGGTCTCTCGAACTTGTGACCTTTCTATACATTGGTCGTCTTGTCCCAAAGGCAGTTTCTTTGTTTGAAGTTTCGTACTTCACACCTTTCCGAGTATGCAACTCGCTTCCCCCTAGTTGATCATTACGAGTAGATGTCTCGCTTGATCCCTCTCGATGAGTTGGGGAACCCGCTCATTTGCAGATTTTTCTTGATATCTTGTATTCGGTAATTCGAAATGGAGTTCATTTACCATTTCATCAACCACTTGTGGCTGTTGTGGTTGTTGTGTTTGTGGTTGTTGTGGTTGTCTGGAAGTAGAGGATTGATCAGTAGAATGTTCTTCCAGATTTTTAGTTGTGGCGTTTCCATCAGTATCTGCCAACACTAAAATACCACTCATCAGGGCTTTCTGAAGTTGTGCAAGAGAAACATTCCCTGATGATGTGTTTGCACCAACAACCTTTGCTATAGGTTTAGCAACCTGTGGTGTAGGTTCTTCTTCAGATACCTTACCACCAGTTACTGTTTTAGTAACCTTAGCCCTCTTTGTTCTTTCTAGGACTTGAGAGATGACTAGTTCATCATCTTCATCGCAGAGCTCTCATCAGCATTGGGAACTGATTGGTCCATTATTCCTGCGGTTTCTGCAGATGGGGCTTGGTGCTTTTCACCACTTTTGGCAGCATTTATGAGTTCATCAGCCATGCTTGTAGATAACTGAGAATTGACAACCTCTTTGGGTGTGTCTTCTGATTTGCCAGCAGACTTCTTTCTTGAAGTTCTGGGCTTCTTGGTCGCAACCTTTTCTTCAGATACCTTTTCAGACTTTCGCTTCTTAGAACCTTTCTGAGACCCAGTAACCTTTTTCATCAAATTTGTATACTCATATTTATAGAGTAGGTTACTGTTGGCTATTTCAGCCGTCTCTCTGAGCTCAATGCCAAACTTTTCCAGCAAGTAGCATATCTTCAGACCATAGCCTACTGTGGCCTTTGGCTCAGCTAGTCCTTTGACAATCTTAGGCTCGAAGCCTTGAATCTTCTTCACAAACTTTAGAAAGGCGATTTCCCAGCTTAAAAGGGTTTTCAAATACGTCTTGTTGATTCAGCAAGAACATCATGATCCATCGTTCTTGGCTTATCTGGTCAGCACCTCCTTGTAGACTATCAAAGCATCTGTGAAGAATGCAAGCCAGTACATCCCAGTGAACCAATAGATGTCTGGTTCGGATGTCAGCAAGCTTGAACTCAGTGGGTGTATCTGATTTTTCAAGATCACACACGCCATCAGAAAGTTCTTTAACACCTTCAAGGAGTTCATCATCCTTGGTGTTTATTTCAAAATCCTTTCCAAGATTTTGAAACTCAAACAACTTACAGAAAGTTGTTAAGTCCAGAAGGATTTCCTTTCCTTGGACTGAGGTTTTGATAGACACTATTTCAGTGCCTTCAGAAACACAGGAAATAATCCTGGAGTTGTTGTAAAATTCCAACACATCGAGTGATGAAATTCCACTTGGGCGAGCAGATAGAAAACCCTTGATTTGTGCCTTTTCAAGCATGTCAAGAATCAATTTTCTATCGGTTTAGTTCTCTATTGCAGCAGAGAGGTATTCCTTAACCATGGCACCACCCCAAATCATTCTGTGATTTGAAGTCCAATGGTCAGGATTAAAAACTCCTACCAGTCGGTTGTTTACAATAACCAACTCTGGTGCTTGCTTTTCAGCAGTACCAGTGGAGGTTTGGGATTTCTGTGTTGAAGAGTTCTTGGAGGCCATCTCTTTATATAGTGTAGGGATTTGAAATTGGTGTTTGAAAGAGATTTGATTCAGTGATTCTTTTCAGAAAAACTTAATCTTGATTTGCAGAGATTGTAGAGGGTTTGCTGAGAATCAAGAGAAGGAATTGCTATTTTTGTGCAAGATGAATTTTCGGATTAGGCAAAAGTGATTTCATTTGCCAAAATCCTATATATATAGCAGTTGAATCCCAACAGTCAAATACATACAAATTGATTTTGTGTGTACGTATCTGTGATTTGCAAGCAGGCGTGAGCAAAAGCTAGTTCGGCATTAAATTCTTAGTGGGCCATGTCTGAATTTCAACAGTCCACTATTTACTGTGACTTAATTTCCACCGTACAAATCAATCGCTTAACTTCATCGAGGGTCACCATTGCTTCTTCAGCAATGATCACAATCAACAAGTGTAATTGTGCCCATTTAATGAGTTTTGGCGACTTGCTATCTGAATCACAATTCTGTATGACCAAGGACACTGCTCAGATCTCGAATCATCTTATACTTAGGATTTTTCCAAGTTTTTCATCAAGATAGAAATAATGCGAGTTTCAAGAGAGTAGTTGACTGCAGATAGTTATACTATTCTCTTTTGTGTTTCCCGTTTTATAGAGTGATTCAGATATCTGAGTTCCCGTCTCAGAGATCTTAAGCTATCTTTTTGCTCTTTAGCCTTTTTGACTTCTGGATACCCGTTCCAGATTTCTCTTTTCTCTTTTCTGGATACCCGTTCCAGATACCTCTTCTCTGGATGCCCGTTCCAGATACCTCTTCTCTGGATGCCCGTTCCAGATACCTGAACTCTTTCAGTTCATTGGTAGTTCCATTAGTCCAAGACTATGTCTTAAGGCTAAGAATCTACTTTCTTGTAGTGGCTTAGTGAAGATATCTGCAAGTTGGTCTTCAGTGCCAATCTTGAGTATCTCTATATTGCCCTTTTCAACATGGTCTCTGATGAAGTGATGTCTAACATCAATGTGCTTTGTTCTGGCATGAAATTTAGGATTCTGTGTAATTAATAGCAATTGTGTTGTCACGTAAAATGGGAGTTTTCTTCATCGAGTCCATAGTCTTTAAGTTGTTGTTGTATCCACAGAATTTGTGTTGCACAACAACCAAGCAATATATATTCACCTCGTGGTAGAAGTTGCAATTGAGTTTTGGTTCTTGCTAAACCATGAGATAAGTCTAGTACCCAGAAACTGACAAGTTCCTGAGGTGCTTTTCCTATCAAGCAGTGATCCAGCATAATCAGTGTCTGAGTACCCAGCTAAACTCAATCCACTTTCTTTAGGATACCACAATCCTACATCTACTGTACCCTTTACATACCTTAATATTTTCATAGCAATGTTGTAGTGTGTTTGCATTGGATTTGTCTGAAATCTAGCACATACTCCAACGACATATTGAATATCGTGTCTACTTGCGGAGGTAAAGTAGTGAACCTATCAATTTCCTATACTTATGTTCTTCAACACTCTTATCTGATTCAGTATAGGTCATTTTGGTTCCAATGCTCATAGGTATCTTAGCATTCTTTTCAGAAGGCTTAAGATTAAATTTTGTGAGCATATCTTTTGCATACTTTGTTTGACTAATGAATATTCCATCATTGAGTTGCTTGACTTGCAATCGTAGGAAATAATTCATTTCTCCCATCATGCTCATCTCAAATTTGCTTTTCATGAGATTTGCAAAGTCATTACAAAGTTGCTTGTCCTTAGATCCAAATATTATGTCATCAACATATACTTGAACTAAGAGTAGTTTCCCGTCATGATTTAAGGTAAATAAAGTTTTATCAACTTCACCTTTCTTGAAACCACTTTCCAGAAGGTACTTGGCTAAAGTGTCATACCATGCTCTTGGAGCCTGTTTCAGTCCATACAGAGCTTTCTGTAGTTTATAGACCATTCTACTTTCTGAGGAAACTTCAAAGCCAGGTGGTTGCTCAACATAAACTTCTTCTGCAAGTTCACCGTTTAAGAATGCACTTTTGACATCCATCTGATAAACTTTGAAATCTTTATGAGTCAAGGCTAGAAAGAGTCTTATTGCATCCAATCTGCAACGGTGCATATGACTCAAAATCTAAGCCTTGATGCAGGTAAATCCCTTGGCAACCAATCTTGCTTTGTTTCTGGTTATTTCACCAGATTCATTCATCTTGTTTCTGAAAACCCATTTAGTTCCAATCACAGATATTTCTTCTATAAATGGAACTAGTTTCCAGACTTTGTTTCTCTCAAATTGATCCAACTCTTCTTGCATTGCAGAGATCCAGTCTTGGTCTCCTAATGCTTCTTCTATATTTTTAGGTTCAATATTCGAGATAAAACATCCAAAGAGAGAGTTAGCATTTTCAGCTATTGCTCTCCTAGTCCTAACACCCTGATTAATTGGTCCAATTATATCCTTTACAGGATGATCTTTGATCCATCTCATCATAGGTTTAGTGCTAGTAGGATCAATATCTAAGTGATCTGAATGTGAATCACTAAGATTTTGATTTGATACTTTTTCAGTATCTGAGATATCTGAAATATGCATTTTAGCATTCTTATTTTCAGATACCTCTTCATGATGAAGGTTCTCAGTAACCTGTTCCATTTCTGGAAAACTCATAGGAAATTCCTCATCTTGTCTGTGAGTCATCTTGTTGTTACTAGGCATTTCAAGCTTTTCTACATCAGAGTCATCCTCACTTTCCATAATGATGTTTCTCCTTTCTGAGGATTCTTCTTTAGAATCCCTCAGTAATAGTTCTTTGAACCTTTCTGAGAGTTCATCAATAGGAGGTGTTTTCTTATTTCCTTCATAGAATACAACATGAATTGATTCTTCAATTTTCTTTGTTCTTTTGTTGTAAACTTTGTAGGCTTTGCTGTTTGTGGAATAGCCAAGAAAAACACCTTCATCTGCCTTTGGTTGAAATGTTCTCAGATAATCTTTCCCATTGTTTAGAAAAAAACATCTACAACCAAATACTCTCAGATGTTTGATATTAGGGGGTCTACCAACCAAGATTTCATAGGGGGTCTTGTCATGGTGTTTGTTTATCAAACATCTGTTCTGAGTGTAGCAAGCTGTGTTTACAGCTTCAACCCAATAAATTTCACTTATTTCAGTGTCAGCTAGCATTGTCCTTGCAGCTTCTTTAAGGGTTCTATTTTTCCTTTCTGCAACACCATTTTGTTGAGGTGTTCTTACAGAGGAAAGTTGGTGTTGTATACCTTTGCAGGTACAAAACTCCTTTATGTACTGGTTGACAAACTCAGTACCATGGTCTGTTCTGATTGCAGATACCTTGTCATTTTTCATGACTTCAAGCTTTTTCAGCAAGTTTGGTATCTCCACCCTGGCATCAGATTTGTGTTTCAGAAAGACAACCCAAGTGAATCTTGAGAAGTCATCTACAACAACCAGACCATACTTCTTTCCTGCATAACTAGTTACAGATGATTCAAAAAGATCCATGTGTAAAAGTTGCAGTGGTCTAACACTAGAGTGTCTGATTTTGGACTTGAAAGAGATCTTAGATTGTTTCCCATCTGACAGGCAGAACAGATACCATCCTTTCTGAAAGATGTTCTGGGAAGGCCAACCACTAACTCTTTCTTGGCAAGTCTATTCAGAGTTTTGAAGTTCAAGTGACTCATTCTTTTGTGCCATAACCAGTGCTCTTCTGTGACCAGATTGACTCACCATGAGACATTCTTCAGTTGTGGCAGATGCCCAATCGGCAACATAAAGACTGCCTTTCCGCCGACCAACTAAGACTGTCTGCTTTGACTCATTGTCAATTAGTTTGCAGTATTTAGCTTTGAATTTTATAGTAAAACCCTTATCTGCAAACTGGCTCATGCTAAATAGATTATATTTCAAATCCTTAACATGTAATACGCGGTGATTGTTAAAGTCCCCAATTTGACGTTGCAAATCCAGAGAGGATTTAATTCTCCTCAAGAAATCGATATCCGGTCTCGTGTTGCAAGCTTTGTAATCAACAGTTGCTTTGTCTCCTGTCATGTGCTTTCCGCATCCACTATCAAATAGCCATTGTGCTTTAGTCCAGGAAGCATTCTGCACACAACAGGAAACATGAGATTAGGTTCTCATATCTTTGATGGAACCGTCAGAATTAAAAGTTCTTCCAGTAGGAATCCATTTTTGAATGAATTTCTTTGAAATATGCTTTTGTCTGACAGGAACGTAAGGAGGAATTCTATTTGAATGAATGTTATCATTAGTAAGAATTATTTTCTTCCTTGATGTGTTCCTAGGTGCTCCATATGATGCTTTCAGATACCTGTCAGGTTTCTGAGTTTGCTTTTCAGCAAACTTAGCCTTCCTTGCCAGATTTCTTCTAGCCCTGGCATTCAGATTTTCAGTGGCTTGATTTAACTTCCACTTCTGATAATTGCTTTGAGCAATTCTAGCTTTCAGCCATCGTTCTTGCTCCTGCTTGTACTCATGCGCAAGTTGTTTTCCGATGCCTTTGTAGCCAATGCCATTTCGAGCACTTGAAGCTATTTGAGATCTTTTCTCAGCAGCTTTGCTAGTCTCTGGTTGGTCCAATTTCTTTCCAGAAAAAGTGACATGGGAGAATTTGATAGCTCCTGCAATTTTACCTTTTTGAGAGACATAGCACTGTGGGTGTTTACACTTTTCAGTGTTGTGTTTCTTTTCAGAGACGTGCCCAACAGTTTTGCATGGTCGCAACTGCCTTTCCTTTGTCAACAATCTTTGTCTTCTCACCGATACTATAGATTGCATGGGAACCGTCTTGCTGAGTACTTACAAATGTTCTTTTCTCCTTACTCTTATTCAGAGTGATAGAACAATCATGCGTATTATTCAAGTCCTTTCTTTTCTGAAGGATCTCTTAAGTATGATTGTACTTCAGTAAGAGTGTCACTAGCTTTGGCATAAGATTGAAAAGATAATTTTTTCTTCTTGAGTTCTTTGTTCTCAGAAAGAAGATCTTCATAATTCTTTCGTAATTCAGCCATTGCTTCTTTATGTGACTTTTCAGTCTTAGATATCTGAGCTTTGAGAGATGCATTTTCAGCATCCTTTCTCTCAGATTCTTTAACTAATTGAGAATTTTCCTTTTCAAGAGAATTCTTTTCTTCTTCAAGGTTTTCGGCTCTAGCTCGGATCATTAGAAATTCTCTTTCATAGATGTCAAGTTCTTTCCTGAGATTTTCTAGATTTTTTATTTCCTCTTCATCACTTTCATAAGTATAACAAGAAGTATGTGTTATCTCATCAGCCATAAGACAATTTTCTATGTTGGAGATGTCTGGACCGTCAATTTCAGCAACTCCACACATTTCACTTTTCTTGAGGCCGAAGTCGATTATATCATGAGTAACTCCACATAATTCTGGTGATGGTAAGGTTGAGTCATCTGAATTGTCATCTTCAGAATCTGTCTCAACGTCTAGAGCATCCAGTTGAATTTGGATTTTCTTTCTTTCTTGATTAACAAAGCTTCGGCTTCTTACGAAGATTCTTCTATCTTTCTTGTCACCGTCCTTAGTTTGTTGAAGGCGGGACAATCCTTCTTGAAGTGGCGAGTTTACGACAATAGAAAGCAGATATCGTTTCAATTTACGCTTCCTCAAGACATGATGCTTTACGAAATGGCTTGTTCAATGAGCTTTGCATATTTTGTCTTGGTGATAGTTTGAGCTAGATGCTTTTTGACTTCTCTTTGGCTTTTCTTCTCTCAATTTCTCGACTGACAAATTTGCTCATTTGCTTTGCAGCAAGAGCATCCTCAGTCTCCTCCTTGCTTTTCTTCTTTTCAGAAGTTCCTTGAGTTGCTAGAGCAACATTCTGCAACTTTTCAGTTGTTTGTTCTCTCTGAGTTGTCTCATAATCAACCGTAGCAAGATGAGAGAAAAGTTCCACTGAAGTGATATTTGGCATACCTTGGTTAAAATAAAAGAATTTAGTATGCTCCCAGTTGTGGTTAAGACTTCTGACAATAGTCTTAATCTTCTTTGACTGGGAGTATCTGTTGCTTTCCCCAAGTGCTGCCATATCACTCATGAGAGTGGTAAACCTGAAATCAAGTTCTTCCAGAGTTTCAGTGGGACCTTGTTTGAAATTTTGAAATTTCAACTTTAGAACTTCGAACTTGTTTTCCTTGGTTTTCTCGGTTCAAAGATTTCTTCAATCGGTTGCGAGCAACTTTCGCCGTTTAGCACCCTACGCTTTACCTTGTATGTGCTCGTGTCGATCGATGATGATGTTCTGAGCTTGACCATCGATCGATTCCTCTTGGCATCTTCCGATGTCGAGTTCTCTGGCTTTGGTTGTAAATAACTTGACCAAGAGATCTTCCACTAGTTGACGATACATTTGTGAAGATCCTTCGCTTTGATTCTGTCTCTTCCACTCGAAACCTCCATGACTTGCTTAAGTTGTTGAATGACTATTGGGCCATTCTTTATTACTTGATGATCTCGTCACTTATGGCTTCAAGGTGGAGCATCATGTTATTTTTCCATTTCTCGTAGTTCTACGGTTTGAGAACGGGTGCATCACTCGAGACATACGCACACTTAACACACAAATTAAATAGTCCTCAAAAGTGGACAAAGTTCCTTCACCTATCTGGGATCTAGGTTCGGTCGGAAAGGTGGTGAAACTCGCCTCGATACCACTTGTTGGTCGGATAACGGCAAAGTAAAAGACTAGAGGGGGGATGAATAGTCTTTTAAAACTTTTGTCGATAAAAACTATTTCTCGAGATATGAATAGATATCGATACTTAGAATCGAGAGCGGAAGACTTAATAAAGATAAGTGCGAAGCAGTTTAATGTGTGTGTGTGTGTGTTGAAATGTAAATCTGAGAAGGTAAATAAAAGCACAAGTATAGTGGTATCCGGAGGTGGCGTAATCCTCCAACTAATCCACTTCGTCTATCGAGACCTAGAATTCACTAGAAACAGATAATTGAGTTCTCCTTACAATAAACCTATTCTAAGATTCTTAACAATTGGTTCCCAACCAAATGTTCCCCTGAGTTGTTCCGGCGCTTTCACAAACCAAGTACTTCCTATACTGAGAAACCTTTGAGTTATTCCCTAGCTTCCCAAGCTAAGTACTTCCTATACTCAATAACCTTGGAGTTATTCCTTAGTTTCCCAAATCAAGTACTTCCTATACTCCGGTAACCTTGGAGTTATTCCCTGATTTTTCAAACTAAGTACTTCACCCACTCACGCGATTATGGTGTTGGTTTTGGTTTGAGTTGTCGGATGAGCTTCTTTAATAACTTATTCATTATTCAGATAGCTCGTGAATCAAGTTACTTAATACACTTTACTGTATGGTATCTTGTTCGATTTCTTGACTAAGTCTTATGATATCTGTTCAAGAGAATGAATCTCAGATAGTTGATCTTTTGATTCAACTCCTTCACAGATAGCTTTGCTTGTTTAGGATCAGGACACTTAGAACTTCAGTGTTTACTTAAGATCAAAAGCTTTGGTCGCAACAGAAAGCTTTGAGAATAAGTAAGTTGCTTTGAGAGAGTAAGATGTTCAGAGTTCTGTGTTTCAGCGTATTCAGTGTTCTGTGTAGTGTGTAATCTCTCAAGCTGTCTAAGTGTTGATATTTATAGATGAATTTGAGTGCCGTTTGAATAGTATCCGTTAGGCTCAAATTCAAACTATTGATATCTGTGTATAGTACTGTAGCAGGTTTTGTCTTCTTCTTCAGAAGCTGCCGTTGCTTTTATTCAGACATCTCTGTCCGTGCATTAAATGCATTGTACTATACTTTTTGTCCTGTAGTGCCAACGGAACTATGCTTTGTATCAGAGACTAGTGTTGTCTGATTCTTTGCACGTCCTTATCTTCAATCTTCAGATACCACTTATTTATTGAAACAACTTTGTTTGCAATATATATATTTCTTTTTCAGAAATGTGGTTAATGCTCAAGGTATCTGAGAATAGATATCTGTGGACACTTTCCTTGTTTTCAGATATGTCTCTTATTTCTCAGATATCTCTTGTGACACAGTTTGTTTGAAACTATTCGTGTCTTCAAGATATCTGGCTAAGGTATCTGAACAACAGTTTCAGCAATCTTGTGCAGTTTCTTCAAGTCTTCAATGTCGTTGAGCTTGTTCTGCTTGGATGTCTTCTTCTTGGTCTTCTCTTCATAAAATAAAAATTACATTTTGAGACCTAACATCCTATACAAGATTAACTAGACTATCATACTTAGTGGGTTTCCTCTTTTACAATGTTCAAGTGAACCAAGAGTACTAATCACCTTTCTGAGACTAAGATAAGTCATCATGTTGCTGATCAAAACTAAACAGATATTCTTAACAAAAAATCTAACAAAATTCCTAACAAATTTCTCAAGAAATTTCCCAACAAATTTCCCAACAGTTTTTGTTCAGACAATTCTGTCCGTGCATTTAATGCATTGTACTATACTTTGTCCTGTAGTCCCAACGGAACTATGCATTGTATCAGAGATCTTTTACTATCAGAGTTTTCCGAAGCTTTGCACGTCCTTTTCCAGATCTTATCACAACTCCAGATACAACTTGTTGAAACAACTTGTTATAATATATTTCTTTTCAGAAACATATTTTATGTCCAAGGTATCTGAGTGTAGATATCTGTGGGCACTTTCCTCGTTTCAGAAACCTTTTATTTCTCAGATATCTTTTGCAACACTGTTTATTTAAAAACGCTTGTGTCTTCAAGATATCTGGTCATAGGTATCTGAAAAACCCTTGTCTTCAGCAATCTTGTGAAGTCTTCAAATCTTCAAATCCGTTGAACTTTTCCTGCTGGATGCTTTCTTCTTGGTCTTCTTTTTAGAAATAAAAATTACATTCAGAGACCTAACATCCTATACAAGATTTGCTAGACTATCATACTTAGTGAGTTTACTCTTTTACAGTGTTCAAGTGAACCAAGAGTACTAACCACCTTTCTGAGCTAAGATAAGTCATTAGGTTGCTGATCAAAATCTAAACAGATATTCCTAACAAATTTCCCCATTTTGATCAGTCAACGATGACTATCTGACCTATTACAAATTTGGATGAGGAAACAATCCACCACTTAATCATTTCTTATGATCTTTCAGTTCATATAATTAAGTGCAGAAAGTAAACATCAACCAAATCACAAGGTGTGATCTTTGCTGACAAGTTATCTTTTATAGATTGATATTTGAGAGTAGGTTCATCAGATATGTTACAATGAAAGTTCATATAACTTTTACAAGATAAAACAACAATAAGGTACAGTCAGCAAGATACAAAAGATTACATAGTAAATTTGGACAACAGGAGTAACCAAGCTCCAAGAGAACATCCTAACAAATTAGTCTTCAAAATCTTCAAGTCTTCAAAACAGTTCCATGGATCAATCTGCAAATTTCCTATCACCAAACCTTCTTATATCATCAGAGTAGTCATAGAGAAGAGTTCTGACAATCATCTCTGTGTCTCTGGCAAATCCACAAACTTCTTTGTAGGTTTTGGTAGGATTTTTCTTGACAAAATGCTTGACCCACATATACTTTCCCCATATCCAGGCATGCATACTCTTGATATCTGGTAGCTTGAAATAATCATATATGATCCTCAGATATTTGATGTCACCCTTGTATTGTTCTTCATCCATGTAGAAGGACTCATAGGGTTCCACAAAAAGTCTTGGCCTTGTGCCTGTTCCAATCAGATTAGGAATTTTGTGCACATCATCTGGCTTTCCATAAGGACATTCATCAGAGAGGTCCTTCTTCATGGTTTTTATCCTATTGATAACTTCAAAATCCAACGAGTTTTTGATGTGGCTGGTGTTAATCAATAATGGTTTGTCTTTTCTCCATGCCATGAGTTGTTTATGGATTGGTTCTGGAAACCTTGAATTTAGCAGTAAATGCTTGAGTTCCAGAATCCAGTAGCCATTTTTCTGATTTATGCACCTGTAGACAGAGGAGTTGTTGTCAGTCTTCACATACTCAATTTTGACTTCTTCTGGCCTGAGTGGAAGTTGACTTTTTCTCTTTTCAGCTCTTAGTCTATTCCTCCTTTGCCTTGAATTTTCCCTTGGGGGATTTCTTGAAGAGCCACTCTGGATAGACTTGGTATTTCCAGAGGGTGTTTTAGCTGCCAAAGGCTTTGTAGCTGTGGGCTCAGTTAGGCTATCAATTTTTCTTTTTCTGTGAAGAGGAGCTTCATCTTCATCATTCTCTTCATCATCATCATCAAGATTAATTCTTGTGAAAGTTTTGCAGCCTTCTTCATTGCCCAGGGATTTGATTTGGCCTTCTTCTTCTTCTTCAGAAGATTCTTCAATCCCTTTTACTTGTCTTCTCCTTGGAGCCTTGGTACTCCTTGGAGGTTTTTGTGCCATGGCCCTTGTTACCATTGAAGTTCCTTCAGTTGGTTTCTGGGAAGTAGCTTGACTTGAGGAGGGCTCATTGATTCTGAGTGGTGGCTGGGAAGTTTTCTTGTTTCTTTTTCCTCTCTGAGCAGCACCAGCTCCAGATTTCTTCTTATATCCTTCTCCTTCTTCCCATTCCCCCTGACTTTGAGGTCCAGATTTGTACAATCCTCACCCCTTAGTCATTGTTGGCTGACTAAGTCTCATAAAGGATTCTGAGAGAGACTCAAAATGTCCTTGTAAGTAGTTATAGGCAGTAACCAACTTTTGAAGTTCAGCTTTGAGCTCCTGATTTTGTTTGATAAGTCCATTTTCCTTATCAGTGAGCTCTGCCAATGGGCCTAGTATGGCATCTTCTTTCCAGCAGTGTAACTTGCCTCATGACAAGCTTTTTCAGCTAATGATACATCATCATCCCTTACCATGCCTAGGTCTCTTGGAGCAATGACAAAACTGGTTGTTCTCTGAGTGATGAGCTCAGTGAAGGTCTTCATCTCTGGAGGGACTGATGTAATGGCGGCTTCATTTTGAGAAGAGAACTTCTTTTGCAGTTTAGACAGTACTTGAAATCTGGTCAAGTATTCACTGGAGTCGTGGATATTTGGCAGTTTGTTGAAGATTTCAGGAGAAATTTGCTTCCTTTTCAAGTGAGAAATCACCAAATGCTCATTTCGGTGTTCTGCTAATTTCTTCTCTTCTTCATCATCTGAGTCATCAGCCCAGTGATCTTCATCCTCTTGGACATTGTCAAGATTTTCTAGTCCAGCAACCATTTCAGAGATGGGCTTCTTTCCTTTCATAGAGGAGGATGGTATATCTTTTGATGGTGATGCAGCCTTAGCATCATACTTTGCTTCAGATACTTTTTCAGTATCTAGCTCCTTAGCAATGGCATTTACAGCATCCTGGAGCTCTTTGACCTCAGAGTAAGCTACCATTTCTTGCAAGTATTGATCTTGAAGCTTGTTAAGCTTATCTATGGATTTAACTAGCTCTTCTTCCAGTTGAAGATGGAGCTGTTGTTCTTCTTCCAACAGTTGTTTGAGTTGAGCAGCTCTGGTTTGTGTATGCCATATCTTCTGAGTTGTTTCCTCAGAGTGCTCAACTACTTGTTCAGTAGTGTCCTTTTGTTGTTGAGAAGATAAATGGGTGTATTTCTGAGGAGATGGGGGAGGGGATTGTTGTGATGTCCTCTCAGTGTGCTTTTCAGCAGCTGAGGCACTCTTCCTCTGTGTAATCCCTCCTGTCCCTGGTGCAGGGGCATCATCATCATCCTTCTTATCATCCTCATCCTTGTGATGGTCAGAAGGAGAATCTTCATAGTCATTCTCATCAATCTCCTTCTCTTCTTCATCTTCAGAGACCAGATTGATCACTTCTGGAATAGTGACAGTTTGCCCATTTACCTCCTCTTGTTCAGAGGGTATGCATTGTAAGGTCTGGGGCAAAGTAGGCTTGTATGCCATCCGCATTCTGGTCTGACCATCTGCCTTCTCAAAAGCTTCTATGAGCTTGTGTGCAGCTTCTTTGATAAAGTCCTTATGCATCAGAGTAGCAAAAGAGTACTGCTCTGTTGGGAACATAGCATGGACATAATTCTCCAAGTCAAAAGCTCTGACTCTTCTCAATTGGTGATCAGTCACCTTTGTTAATTCAGTCAGATCTGAGCTTCTGAGCTTTTGCCACTTCCTGAAACATTTGAGATGTTTCTTGAGTGTGTGGTTCTTTAAGAATGTAAGTAGGTCTTCTGTTGAGAATGCAGAAGCCTTTGGCACACTTGTTTGAGCCTGAAAGAAAGAGTTTTGAGTTACATTCAAAACTTGTGTAGATATCTGAGTATTTGTGTAGTTAGGTTTCTGAGTTACCTGAATGAATGCATCAGGCTCAGAGACTTGTACTACTGAGGTAAGGAGTTCCTCAGATATCTTGTTGTGAGGTTTGGACTTGGAAGTCTGGTCCTCATCAACCTTTCTTTCTGCTTGAACCTGAGATTGGAAACATAACACTTAGGAAATTTTATCAAGAAAAAAATTTATTGACAAATTAGATATCTGAGAGGTCAATTACGTCTGTTGGAGGCTCAGATACTTGTCTCTCAGAGACTTGTGCAGTCTCTGGAATCTTTTCTTATGATGAAGGCCTTGATGCCTCATCAATTTCCATATGTTGTGAGGATTGAGTGAGAAACTCCTCAACAACTTCTACTTCTTTTTGAACCTGTTAAGTAGAATGTGTTAGTTTGAGAAAAATGATCAGAGATTTGTTCTTTAAAGAATATAGATATCTGAATGAAATACCTTCTCTACAGAAGGTTCAGATACTCGTTCTTCAGAGACCTTGGAAGTCTCTGGATTCCTCTCTGAAGAGATAGACTTTTCAGTCTCTTCATTTTTCTTCTCAGTTGGAGCCTTTTAGAAACAAAAACTTATTAGTCAAGTGTATAAAGCACATATCTGAGTTATATCTTAAGGAATTATTTTCTACCTATGAGACAGGCTCTTGTTCCTTAAGTGATGAAGCTATGGAAGCCTCGTTCTCAGATTCTGAGGTAAGCTTTACAGCTTCCTCTTGATGTTGTGTTTCTAATTCAGCTTGTAACAAAGAAATTTCATTAAATAACAAGATTTATCAGACACAAAAGTATCATAAGTAAAGAGTTAAACCATTCAGATACCTGAGCAATGTCAGGCTAATTGGTCTCTAGAACTTGTGAAGTTTTCATGCTTTGATCTTGTTGTTCTTGGAACACTTCTTTGTTGGAAGTTTTAGGTACTTCAGACCTTTCCTGAGTATGCAACTCAGTTGCCTCTCCTGGTTGATCATTCTGAGTAGATGTCTCAGTTTGATCCCTTTCATTGAGTTGGGGAACCTGCTCTTTTGCAGGATTTTCTTCAGCAAGGAAAGATGCTAGTTTCTGTAGCTCAAGGACCATTTCAGCAGCATCCACATATGGCTGTTGTGGTTGTTGTGCTTCATACAGACTTTTGAGTGTTGAGGCAATGGCAGTATCCTCCAACACTAAGCTATCACTCATCAGAGCATCTTCAATATGCTTCAGTTTTTCTTGCTCTGATGGTGTAATTTGTCCAGTGACCTTGGACACAGTTGCTTCTTCAGCAACCTTTGAAGCAGGTGCTTGTTCAGCAACTTGTGGTGTAGGTTCTTCTTCAGATACCTCTACACTAGTTACTTTTTCAGTAACCTTAGCCCTTTTTGATTTCTCTAGGATTTGAGAGATAACTAAATCATCATCTTCATCGTCAGAGCTCTCATCAGCATTAGGAACTGATTGGTCCATAATACCTGCGGTTTTTGCAGATAGGGCTGGGTACCTACCATTACTTTCTTTAGTAGCATTGATAAGTTCATCAGCAAGGCTTTCGGCAGTAATCTTGACATTTCTGAAAGCATTTTCTCTTGCTGAGTTTGCTTGTTCAGTAGTCGATACCTCTTTTGTAGCATTGATGAGTTCATCTGATTTGATCAGTTCATCAGCAGTGGCGGCAGGTATCTGGGAATCGACAACCACAATGGGTGTGTCTTCTGATTTGCCAGCAGACTTCTTTCGTGAAGTTCTGGGCTTTTTGGTCGCAACTTTTCCCTCAGATACCTCTTCAGTTTTACGTTTCTTGGAACCTTTCTGAGATTCAGTAACCTTTTTCATTAAGTTCGTATACTTATATCTGTAGAGTAGGTTACTGTTGGCTATGTCAGCCTTCTCTCTGAGCTCAATGCCAAGCTTCTCCAGCAAGTAGAATATCTTTAGACCATAGCTTACTTTGGCCTTTGGCTCATCAATTCCCTTAGCGATTTTAGGTTCAAAGCCTTGAATCTTATTTACAAACTTCATAAAGGCGTACTTGCCCCAATTGAAAGGGTTTTCCAGCCTTTTGTCTTCTTGTTGCAACAAGAACATCATCATCCAGCGTTCTTGGCTTATTTGGTCAGCACCTCCTTGTAGACCATCAAAGCATCTGTGAAGAATGCATGCCAACACATCCCAGTGAACTAACATATTTTCTGGGTCAAACATGCCTGGGTCTAGGGAAAGTACTTCTGGGTCAAACATTTTCTGCGGAAGAATCACAAGCTTGGTAAGAGTTACCATGAAATATGTGACTTATCCAGAAAGACAGAGCTCTCTGTCAGAAGGATTCTTTATGACTATGTCCAAGAATGCAGAAAAGTGGATGATCATGTCAACTGATCCAGAAAGGGTGCTGAAGAACTTAAGGTATCTGAACCCAAGTTATGTTTCTGAAGACTTGAAGACTAGTAACATTAGAATATTCTGTTGGAGCTTGGACTCTCCTTTGTTCTAATTTACTTAGTATGTTTTGTTACTTTTTGTAATCTTGCTGATTGTTTCTGAATTTCTCTATCTGTAAAAGTTGCATCTTACTCTGTAAACTGTACCTATCTGAAGATCATACTCTCAGATACATTTTAATAGATGACAGCTTATTAGCAAAGATCACTTCTTGTGATTTGGTTGATGATTACTTTCTGCACTTAATTCAACTAAAATTGAATATCACTTGAAATGATTAAGTGGTGGATTGTTTTCTCTTCCAGGATTACAATTTTGTAATAGGACTTGAAAGATAGTCATGGATGACTGATCAAAAAGGGGGAAATTTGTTAGGAATATCTGTCAGTATTTTGATCACTCATCACATGTTCTTATCTTAGCCAGAAAGGTGATTAAGTGCTCTTGGTTCACTTGAACATTGTAAAAGAGGAAATCACTGCGTATAATTAGTCTTGTAAATCTTGTATTAGGATTATAGGTCTCTGAGTGTAATTTTTATTTCAAGAAGACCATGAAGATCAATCCTAGCAATGGAGCTTTTCTGAAGATTAGAAGACTGAAGATTGCACAAGGTTTATGAAGACATAAAGGTTTAGTCTAACTCAGAAAGACTATGTCCTTAATCCTTTCTTAAGTATATCAACTTACTTTTGAAATATGATTCTGGACATATGACATCATGAGTATGGAGCATGCAAGCCATCAGAAAGGTTCATGTATCCGTTGAGACTAAAGGACAATGAACAGTACTATGCATTAAATGCATCGGCAGAAATGCTGCAAAAAGCAAGTCCTCTCTGAAACAAGAGATAGTGACTTCTGAGTACATAGTTCAAGATATAAACAGATATAATTTGATAGAGAGCACAACGGATACAATTCAAACGCCTCTCAAATTTATCTATATATATCACACACTTAGATGCTTGAAGAACACACCTTAGAACGCTCTATCTTGCAAACTTACCATCAAGCAAAGTATTCTCTCAAGCACTCTACTACCCTTTCTGAAAGCTTTCTGTTGCTTGAAGAATCACTAGTAGTTCTAAGTTGTCCTGAACCTTAAGAAGAGATTGTTATCCGTGAAAGAGTTGAACTATCAGATACCCTTTCTGAAGCTCATTCTCCAGAACGGACACCAATTACATGGGTCAGTAAAGAGCAGACTGTCATCCACTGAACAAGTGTATTAAGTAGTCTTGTTCTATTAGGCTCTCTGAAAACATAACTGAAAAGTTATACGAGAAGCCTCTCTGACAAACCTTATAACCAACACCCTCAAGGCGTGGAGTAGAGGAAGTACTTGATTTGGGAAATCAGGGAATAACTCCAAGGTTATCTGAGTAGAGGAAGTACTTAGCTCTAGGAGCTGGGGAATAACTCAGGGGGAACATTTGGTTGGGAACCATTTGTTTAGGAATCTTAGAATAGGATTATTATAAGGTGAACTCAATTATCTGTTCTAGTGAATTCTAGGTCTCAGAAAGACCGAAGTGGATTAGTTGGAGGATTACGCCACCTCCAGATACCACTATACTTGCTGTGTTATTTACCTTTCTGTATTTACATTTCAGCAAAGCACACACACTTACTTATTGTTTCTGCACTTACCTATCTTAAAGTCTTCCGCGCTCTGAATTTAAGTATCAGAAACCCCCAGGTTTCTGAGAAACTGTGTTTATCGACAAAAGTTTTAAAAGACTATTCACCCCCCCTAGTCTTTTACTTTGCCGTTATCTGGACCAACAAGTGGTATCAGAGCAAGAGGTTCACAAGCCTTCTGCACTGAACCTAGATCCCCAGATAGGTGAAGGAACTTTGTCCCTTTCTGAGGACTATATAATTTGTGTCTTAAGTGTGCAGGTATGTCTCCGAGTGATGCTCCCGTTCTGAAGCCAGAAAACTACGAGAAATGGAAGAACAACATGATGCTCCATCTGGAGGCCATTAGTGATGAGATGATCTATGTCATCAATGAAGGGCCTATCAAAATCAGACAACTCAAACAAATTCTTGAGGTGTCTGATGGAAGAAAAGCCTCAGACAAGGAAGATGGAAGTGAGGACATGGCTGCTAGTGATAGTGGTCATGTTGCTCGTGGAAGCATTATATATGAAGACAAGCCAAGAGAGCTCTGGACATCTGAAGATGCCAAGAGACACAGATTGGATGGTCAAGCTCGTAATATAATCATCAGATCGACACCTGAGCACATACAGTGTAAACTGTGGGGTGCTAAAACGGCGAAAGTTGCCTGGCAATTGATTGAAGAAATCTGTGCCGGAACTGAGAAAACCAAAGAAAACAAGTTCGAAGTTCTTAAATTGAAGTTCCAAAACTTCAAACAAGGTCCCACTGAAACTCTGGAAGAACTTGATTTCAGATTTACTACACTTATGAGTGATATGGCTGCACTTGGTGAAAGCAATAGATACTCCCAGTCAGAAAAGATTAAGACTATTGTCAGAAGTCTCAATCACAACACGGAACACACTAAGTTCTTTTATTTCAATCAAGGGATGCCAAATATTACTCCAGTAGAGCTCTTCTCTCATCTTGCTACTGTAGACTATGAGACAACTCAGAGAGAACAAACAGCTGAAAAATTGCAAAGTGTTGCTCTAGTTTCTCAAGGCACTTCTGAAAAGAAGAATACCAAAGAAGCATCTGAAGAAAATGCTCTTGCAGTAAGACACATGAAGAAATTTGTGAGTCAAGAGATTGAGAGAAGAAAAGCTAAAGAAAAGCTGAAAAAGCATCTTGGCCCAAACTATCATCAGTACAAGAACATACAAGTGAACAACTCTCTGAACACCCCCATTCAGAAAGGTGTTAGTACTGAAGCTGCAGAAATAGGAAATGATATCTGCTTCTATTGTCAAAAGCCTGGTCACTTCAAGAGAGATTGTCCTGCTTTAAACAAGCTCAAGACAGTGTACAAGAAGGACATAAGAAATTTCAAGAGAAATCAAAGGGCCTTACTGACTGAAGAAAGGAAGAAGATTCAAATTCAACTTGATGCTCTAGACTTTGAGACAGATTCTGAAGATGGAGATTCAGATGACTCAAACCTACCATCACCAGAATTGTGTGGAATCACCCACGATGTAATTGACTTCGGCCTTAAGCAAAGAAAATCTTGAAAAAAGAGGTTTCTAAGCTAATCAGAGTATCTGAGAACAAGAACGCTGAAATAGCCTTTCTGAAATCTCAGATATCTGAGAATGAAAATTCTCACAAACTAGCCTTGGATGAACTTACTAAGAAAATGATGAAGTTGCTTTCTGAGAATGAAGAACTCAGAAAGAAAGAGCTATCCTTCCAATCTTATGCAAAGGCTAGTGACACTCTCACTGAGGTTCAATCCTATCTGAGAGATCCCTCTGAGAAAGGTGGACTTGGACTCGATGAACAATCGAGTAATTCATCTCCTCTGAAGAAGAGTGATGAAAGGTTGACCTTTGTAAAAAGTCAACAGAATGGTTCTTCAACCACCTATAGCATTGGTCAGAAAGCTAGGGTAGTTGACAAAGGAAAAGGAGTAGCAACCCAACCTTTGAAAGAACAACAAGTTCACAAGAAACTTGTGGATGAGGTTTCTAAAAAGAAACACAACCCTCAGACATGTAACCATCCACATTGCTATATTACTAGGAAAGGAAGAATTGCTGGAATAGGCAAATTCTCTACTGTACCATTTTATGAAAATAAAGATGGTGCAGAAACTAGTAAGGCTTCTGAAGAACGTATTCGTAAAAGCCAAAGGTGTTCAAATGGCATTGGCTATCGTGCTATTGGAAAAGTTCTTACGCAACAATATAAGGAAGGACAAGAACAATGGCTAAGGCCGATATTGCACGAGTAATAGATGTAGTGGAAGAAATCTCAAGCCACTGAAAAACTAAATGCCAGACTAGAAGGAACCTGGCCAGAAAGGCTAAGTTTGCTGAAAAGCAATCCCAGAAACCCAGGGTCCAGAAAGCACCAAAAGGAACACCTAGAAACACCACAAGAAGGAAAATTGAGATCAAAATTACTAATTTTATTGCATCTCCTTCTGATCAAGTTAGACAAAAACAAACTCCCAAGAAATTCACTAAAATGTGGATTCCTACTGGAAGAATGTTTAGTCTAAATGGTTCTATCTCTGAAGCAAGAACCTAACTCCTGTTTCCTGTTTTGTGCAGAACGCCTCTTGGACTAAGGCTCAATGGCTATTTGATAGTGGATGCGGAAAGCACATGACAGGAGACAAAGCAAATCTGGTCAATTACAAAGCTTGCAACAATGGACCAGACATCAGATTTGCTGGAGGAGAATTAAATCCCTCTCTGGGATTTGGCAACGTCAAATTAGGATCATTAACTATCACTGACGTATTACATGTTAAGGGTTTGAAATATAATCTATTTAGCATGAGCCAGTTTGCAGGCAAGGGATTTACTGAGAAATTCAAAGCAAAGTATTGCAAACTTATTGACAATGAGTCAAAGGCATGTCTTGGTTGCTTTCGGAAAGCGATCATTATGTTGCCGACTGGGCATCTGCCACAACTGAAGAATGTCTCATGGTGAGTCAATCAGGTCACATAGAAGAGCACTGGTTATGGCACAAAAGAATGAGTCACTTGAATTTCAAAACTCTAAACAAACTTGCCAAGAAAGAGTTAGTGGTTGGCCTTCCCAAAACATCTTTCAGAAAGGATGGTATCTGTTCTGCCTGTCAGATGGGGAAACAATCTAAGATCTCTTTCAAGTCCAAAATCAGACACTCTAGTGTTAGACCACTGCAACTATTACACATGGATCTTTTTGAATCATCTGTAACTAGTTATGCAGGAAAGAAGTGTGGTCTTGTTGTTGTAGATGACTTCTCAAGATTCACTTGGGTTATCTTTCTGAAGCACAAATCTGATGCTAGGGTGGAGATACCAAACTTGCTGAATAAGCTTGAAGTCATGAAAAATGACAAGGTATCTGCAATCGTAATGCACCATTATGAGTTTGTCAACCAAGACATAAAGGAGTTTTATCAAAGAAGGTATACAACACCAACTTTCCTCAGAAGAACACCACAACAAAATGGTGTTAGAAAGGAAAAATAGAACCCTTAAAGAAGCGAAAGGACAATGCTAGTGATAATCGAAATAAGTGAAGTTTATTGGGTTGAAGTCAGAACACAAAGACGCTACACTCGTAATGTATGTTTGATAAACAAACATCATGAAAAGACCCCTTATGAACTCTTGGTTGGTAGACCCCCTAATATCAAACATCTAAAAGTATTTGGTTGTAGATGTTTTGTTCTTAACAATGGAAAAGAGTATCTAAAAACATTTCAACCAAAGGCAGATGTAGGTGTGTTTCTTGGTTATTCTATGAATAGCAAAGCATACAGAGTTTACAACAAAAGAACAAAGAAGATTGAAGAATCAGTTCATGTTGTATTCTATGAAGGAAGCAAGAAAACACCCCTTGCTGATGAACTCTCAGAAAAGTTCAAGGAACTAATGATAAAGGATTCTGAAGAGGAACTCTCAGAAAGGAAAAACATCATTGTGGAAAGAGAGGATGACTCTGATGAAGAAAAGCATGAAATGCCTAGTAACAACCAGATGATTCTCAGACATGATGAAGAATTTCCTATGAGAATTCCAGAAATGGAAACTGAAGATGTTCATCAGAGAGCTAACTCTGGAAATGACCTCTCTGACAGGCATGTCCCAGAAAGCTCTCACACTGAGCAAGTGTCAGACATTCACCGCCATTCTGAGGTGCAAAATGTCACAGATACTGAAGAAGTATCAAGTCATAATCATAGTGATTCACATTCAGATCACATAGATGTTGACCCTACTAGCCCTAAACCCATGATGAGATGGATCAAGGATCATCCTGCAAAAGACGTGATTAGACCAATCAATCAAGGTGTTAGGACTAGGAGAGCAATAGCTGAAAATGCTAACTCTCTCTTTGGATGTTTTTTCTCAAACATTGAACCAAAAACTATAGAAGAAGCATTAAGAGACCAAGACTGGATCTCAGCAATGCAAGAAGAGTTGGATCATTTTGAGAGAAACAAAGTCTGGAAACTAGTTCCATTTGTAGAAGGAATATCTGTGATTGGAACTAAGTGGGTTTTCAGAAACAAGATGAATGAATCTGGTGAAATAACCAGAAACAAAGAAAGGTTGGTTGCCAAGGGATTCACCCAGACTAAAGGTTTAGATTTTGATGAGTCATATGCACCAGTTGCCAGATTGGATGCAATAAGACTCTTTCTGGCCTTTGCAGCTCATAAAGACTTTAAAGTTTATCAGATGGATGTCAAGAGTGCATTCTTGAATGGTGAACTTGTTGAGGAAGTCTATGTTGAACAACCACCTGGCTTTGAAGTTTCCTCAGAAAGTAGAATGGTCTATAAGCTACAGAAAGCTCTTTATGGACTGAAACAGGCTCCAAGAGCATGGTATGACACTTTGGCCAAATACCTTTTGGAAATTGGTTTCAAGAAAGGTGAAGTTGATAAAACTTTATTTACTTTAAGCCATGATGGGAAACTACTCTTAGTTCAAGTATATGTTGATGACATCATATTTGGATCTAAGGACAAGCAGATTTGTGATGACTTTGCAAATCTCATGAAAAGTAAGTTCGAGATGAGCATGATGGGAGAATTGAACTATTTCCTAGGATTGCAAGTCAAGCAACTCAATGATGGAATATTCATTAGTCAGACAAAGTATGCAAAAGACATGCTCACAAAGTTCAATCTTAAGCCTTCTGAAAAGAATGCTAAGATACCTATGAACATAGGAACCAAGATGACCTATACTGAATCAGATAAGAGTGTTGATGAACACAAGTATAGGAAATTGATAGGTTCACTACTCTACCTTACTGCAAGCAGACCTGATATTCAATATGCAGTTGGAGTGTGTGCTAGATTTCAAACAAATCCAATGCAATCACACTACAACACTGCTATAAAAATATTAAAGTACGTGAAAGGTACAGTAGATGTAGAATTGTGGTATCCTAAAGAAAGTGGATTGAGTTTGGCTGGTTACTCAGATGCTGATTATGCTGGATCAATGCTTGATAGGAAAAGTACCTCAGGAACTTGTCAGTTTCTGGGAACTAGACTTATCTCATGGTTTAGCAAGAAACAAAACTCAATTGCAACTTCTACCACAGAGGCTGAATATATTGCTGCTGGTTGTTGTGCAACACAAATTCTGTGGATTCAACAACAACTCAGAGACTATGGACTCAATGAAGAGAAAACTCCCATTTTCTGTGATAACACAAGTGCTATTGCAATCACACAGAACCCCAAGTTCCATGCCAGAACAAAGCACATTGATGTTAGACACCACTTCATCAGAGACCATGTTGAGAAAGGCAATATAGAGATACTCAAGATTGGCACAGAAGACCAACTTGCAGATATCTTCACTAAGCCCTTACAAGAAAGCCGGTTCTTGACCTTAAGACATAATCTTGGATTAATGGAGTTGCCTAAGGACTGAAAAATTGTCCTGAATCTCTAAAAGACTGAATAAGTGAGTAGGCCTCTGAGAACAGGTTCTCAGAAAGCCAAGTTGATAAGAAGTGATGCAAAGGTTTCTGAGTAGCAACACTTAGAAAGGCACAACATTTCTGGAACGGGTATCCAGAAAGACAAAGGTTGGTACACACTTAATAAGTAAATAAGACTAGAACTTACTTACTGAGAGTGGGCCAAATACATTCAAACAACTGAAGCTTCTGACACTTGAATTCAGAAAGCTGTGTAGTCATAAAGAGAAATGGATACACAAAGCCCAAAAGGTATAAGTTCTGAAAGTCAAACATGTGCACTGTCTTGTATTTTTACCATTTTGATGATAAACAATATATAGATAAGGACTTGACACTCAGAATGATAAGCTCAAACAATTAAGTGTTCCTACTCTTTACTAAGTGACACAATGAATGTAGCATATTAAAAATCCATCAAGTCGGCACATTACCATTTGTTGATTGATATCATCACAAGATATTCAATATAAGCCCTTGATGAATAAACGTTTGATCTCAACGGGTGAGATTAAAACAAAGCAAGTAATGTCTGTTGAGAAATGCAGACATGGCCCACTACGCATTTAATGAAGTACAAAGGACGTACCACGCCTATGCAGATGCAAAGACATGCATTCATATTCAGCTACATGTATGTTGTATCTATGTACATTTTGTCTGCTATATATATAGGATTTGGGCAAAAGACAAACACTCTTACCAATTCCGAAAGTTTCAAACTTGCATCAAAATAGCAAAATCTCTCAAGATTTCTGCAAAACCCCTCTGTAAAACTCAACTTCTTGTGCTTAGTCTTCTGAAAAGATAGACTAATCTCGATTAATTGTGCAATATTCATCTGAAAAACACTCACTCTAAACTCTATACACTACAAGAATTTTGTTGTAACGGGACAGAAAGGGAATCCGTCGCCCCTGTAGCGACGGATCGCTAATTGGGGCGACGGATTCTATCCGTCGCCCCGTTTGGCGACGGATAAAAGTTATCCGTCGCTACAGAGCGACGGATAATTTTATCCGTCGCTACAGAGCGTTGACAAAAATTTAAAAAAAAAAAAAAATTTAGCGACGGATAGATCTATCCGTCGCTATATAGCCGGAAAATAAAAAAAAATAAAAAACGTTAGCGACGGATAGATCTAGATCTATCCGTCGCTAAAAGCCTAAAAAAAATAATATAACTCCTCCACCACCTCCTTTCCTCCACCACTTCTCCTCCATTTCTCCTCTCCTCCTCCTCCCACCACCACCTTTCTCCTCCCACCACCACCACCATCCTCCACCACCTCCTTTCCTCCACCACCTCTCCTCCATTTCTCCTCTCCTCCTCCTCCACCACCATCTCCACCACCACCACCACCACCTCTCTCCTCCCACCACCACCGCACCACCACCCTGCCACCACCACCACCTTTCCTCCTCCCACCACCACCCTGCCACCACCACCACCACCGCACCACCACCACCCTGCCACCACAACCACCACCTCTCTCCTCCCACCACGACCGCACCACCACCCTGCCACCACCACCATCTCCTCCACCACCACCACCACCCTGCCACCACCACCACCTTTCCTCCTCCCACCACCACCCTGCCACCACCACCACCACCGCACCACCGCACCACCACCACCTTGCCACCACCACCACCTTTCCTCCTCCCACCACCACCCTGCCACCACCACCACCCTGCCACCACCACCACCACCGCACCACCACTGCCACCACCACTGCCACCACCACTGCCACCACCACTGCCACCACCTTTCTCCTCCCACCACCACCGCACCGTACGAATACAAATTGGATACGAATATAAAAATTCAAATACAAATTAATCTGTATACGAATACAAATCAATATCTCGTATACGAATACAAATTGGATACGAATTAATCCGTATACGAATATAAAAATTCGAATACGGATTTTATTTTTTTAAAAAAAATAGCAATGGGGCGACGGATAAAATCTATCCGTCGCCAATAATCAATTTAAAAAAAAAAGTCAAAAATGATAATCCGTCGTCCAATCCGTCGCGAATTGGATGATGGATTATTATCCGTCGCCACAGCTCCAGTGGGGCGACGGAATTTCTATCCGTCGCCAGAGCTGGGGCGACGGATATTGTCTCAGCGACGGATCTATCCGCCATGCACTCATTTTTGTAGTGATATAAGAGATGGCACCCAAGACGATGACCACCAAGAACCCTAAGGCAACATCCTCTGCTCCTGCTGAAAAGCAAGAAGGAAAGGAACTTAAGGTGTTGAATAAACGCCTTCTGGGAAAGTTTACCCCATCGGACTGGAACCCTAAACAAAAAATGAATTGGGGAGACTTTCTAGTAAAGAGATATGTACCAGCAGTTATATCTTCAAAACCAGAAAGAAAACTGATATTGGGAATGCTGAAGAAGTCCCATATCTACAAGCTTATATCTGCTGCACCCAGTGGACTATCCACACTAGATGTACTGGAGTTCTATAACAACTCCAAAATCTTCACAAAAGTTGTGAATGATGAAGAAGAAAAATACATGCAGACTGAAGTCCAAGGACAAGAAATTGTTCTAGACTGCAAGACTTTCTGCAAGATATTCCGATTGAAAAATCGAGGAACATTTGAAGACATCAACATCAAGGACGCTTCCATGATTCAAGGCGTCAAAGAGCTATTTGAAGCAATCCAGTTAGAAAATGCAAAAGGTTGCCCAGGAGACTTTGTTCTGAAGGCCATCGAACTAGTCATCTCCGTAAACTCTTGGAGTACTTTAGCTCTTATTCTGGTCCGTTGCTTTGATGGCAACAAAGGTGGAGTAGACCAGATAAGCATGGAGAGATGGATGATGATGCATCTTCTGAACAAGAAGAATGAAGGGCAGGAAACCCACTTCAATTGGGGGAAGTACGCCTTCAACAAATTCCTTGGACATATTGAGGAATTTGAGCCCAAAATCATCAATGGCCTTGCTGAGCCAAAGGACAATATGCACTTTGGTCTCGTAACTGTTACATTCGAAACAATGGGAATCACTCTCGAGAGAGGCAGAAATCCTACCACCAACTCCCTTTTCGACACGCTTTTGAAGAAAAGGAGAAACTTGTCACTTGAGAACGACTCGTAAAGCGTAAGAAGAAGAAACTGCACAGGAAGTTGAGGAAGTCTCTGAGCAAGCCAAAGCTAAAACTCCAGTTGCCAAGAGAAAGAGGACTCACAGCAAGAGAGCCTCCAAGCCCCTAATCATACAAGAGGCACAACCTTCTGGAGACAAGGTCTCAGAAGATGTCGACGAAAAGGCAAATCCAATCCCCAAGAGTCCTGAACCAGAATGCTCTAGAACTCTCCAGAGATGATAGAAATATCATAGATGGGTCTGCACCAACACAGAATAGTGATTCTGAGGATGATGAAGTACTTGCAAAAGTACTCAAAAGGTTCAAGTATGAGACCCATGGAGGAGCTTCAAGCTCAGCTCTTCAGAAATACAAGAGCCCCTCTGCCCAGCAGGAAGAAGAAGGCCTGGGTGAGGAAGATAGAATGATGGAAGATGTTGCCATTGCTTCCACATTCACAATGCCAGCACTTAATATTGCTGAAGAAAACCCCGTTTCTTGAAAGTTCCTCAACCTTCTGAGAAAGCTCAACTCTCAGAAAGAGATCAAACTGAGATGGAGACTCAGAATGATACTGCAGAGGAGATCAATAATGAGCACAGAGAGACTGTGGAATCACCACAAGTTCAAGAGATCAATGATCAGCCTGACTCTTTTCAGGTAACAAGATAGTTTGTATCTAACATGTCAACATAATTGTATGTTAACTTGTTACTCATAAGCTGTATTTGTTACAGGCCAACTTGGAGACACACTTTCAGGGGGAAGAAAACCTGTCCACCCCCTTGAATCAAGAAGAGGTTCCTCCAACCTCAGAACATCAAGAAGAGCCTGTCCCACAGGTAGTAAAAGTTATCTCTGAACAAGAAATAACTGACTAAAATTGCTCTTATGTTCTAATATTCTTAATGCCTCTTCTTAGGCTCCAACTGAGGAAGTAGTGGTGGTGGGACCAACACCCCAAAACTTACTGAGCCTTCTGCTGAGAAGGTAAGTAATCAGTAATAGTCTTCTTCAACGAATGCTCTGGAAAACCCACTACTAAAATCTCTTATGTTTGTTCTTACAGGCTCAGTCAGAAGAACAATTGGATGGAGAAACAGTTGTGTCATCTCCTCCAAAAGAAACTAAAACTGCTGAACAAGCAGTATCTGCAGAAAAGGTGCCAGAAACCCCCAAGGTTTCTGAGGAACATGCTACTGAGCTTCCTCACTTGAAAGTAAGTGAAGTCTCAGAAAGCACTTTTCCACCTATCTTTTCTGTTAAAAGTTTCTAAACATGTTTTATTTTAACTCTCAAGTTCAAGCAGAAAGAAAGGTTGATGAGGATAAAACTTCTCCTCACACCAAAGTATCTGAGGCATCTGTGCCCAAGCAAGTAAAAATCCAAGCAGATGAGCCTAGTGTTTCTACACAGGCTCAAAGTCTAGTGCCAGTTGATTTACTCAAGGCCTTTCAGAAGCACACCTTAAAGAAACATCTCAAGTGCTTCAGACAATGGCAGAAACTCAGAAAGGCTGACCTTTCTGAAGTAGCCAGAGTAATCGATGTCCCAGAAAAGAGAGCAATTGCCCTAAATCTGGAGGATTATATCCATGCATTGTTCCCTACAGAGTCCTACACATTTGCCACTCTAATGCATGAAGACTTCATTCATGAAGTAGCACAAAGACTTATAGCAGATTTCAAGTCTGCGGATGCTCAAACCCAAGAGCAGATGGTTACCCATCCTGCCTTGCCCAGCAAGCTCACTACTTATCCTGCTGAACAAGAAGAAGTTAATGGGAGGATGATTACATTCCCAAATGTGATCAACCTGGTTTCAGAAGATGACGAGGAGATGGACGAAAATGATTATCAAGAACCTCCCTCTGAGCATCCAAACCAAGAAACAAAGAACAAGAGTGATGATGATGATGATCAGAATGATGATCCCCAACCTGGACAAGGCGGGATTCAGAAAGCTAGCAAAGAGAGTGGAGAAAAGGCTACTCCCTCAATTGCTCAGAAAGCTCCATCATCATCACATCCCAAGTCTCATCAAGATACCCAACAAGCTGAACACAATGATGCCATAGAAGAAATTTCAGCTGCTGAGTTTAGGATTGAACAACTCAGAAAGGTATTGGAAGAAGAGAAGAGAATCAACATTGAGACTCAAGCTCTTGTTGATGAAAAGGAAGCCAAAATCAAAAAGCTCGAAGAAGCTAATGCCAAAGAATTGGCACTCCTAGATGAGCAAAGAAATTTGAAGAATGCCATTGTTGTCACAACAATTTTGAAATAGATGCAATGGATGACAATGATGATGAAGAGCATGATGTCGCTGATCGCATCGAAAAGACCTTCTACATCTTCTCGTAAGGCCAAGACACTTGATGGAAAGCGTAAGAAGATTTTCAATGCAAACAATCCAAAAAATATTATAGCGGTGATGTCAAACCCACAACTTGATTCTCAAGGTAAGATGAGAGACTTATCACTCAGCACAAAAGAGCCCTACTTGCTCCTCATATATTCTCTGCACCAAGTAGTTCAAGAAGTGAAGAGCACCGTGCAAGGAACAGTGTCTTTTAGAATAAGTGCTAAAATCCGTCCCAGAAGAGATGAGGCCTTTGGCTGCTGCTTTACTCAACAGAGCAACCAGCATCGCTCTCTCTCAGAAAGACCTAGGGCTGGTCAGGGATGAGGATTGTAACAATGCTAATGCAGCATTGAATGAAGTGACCATGCCGTCATCCGCAAGCCAACGCCATCCTAAGGCCGCTTGAAGAGCTCAATGAAAGGAGCAGAACCGTTAAGGTAAGAACAACGAGTGAAGAAAGAACTTCAAGAATTAGTCGGGTGCACAACAATCTCGTAAAAACTTTGAAACTCTCTAAAGCTTATGCTATCATGAGTCGAGGCATTCATGACTAAGGGGAAGAAGAGATGCCTCGAAAGGTAGAGGAAGAAAAGAAAACAATCAAATCCTCCTCCTCCTCAAGTCAACTTGTCATTAAGGACACCACCGGAGACACCTTGTCAAGAAGTTGTTCCAGATCAACCACTGTAAGGTCGAGAAGTATGGTCACTAGGGGAACCAAGTCCCTTAGAATCTCAGAAGAGAAGAAGACTTCTGAAGAAGAAGAAAAGGAAGAAGGAGAAGTAAGAGGCCAAGAAAGCTGCAAGTCTCCAATTTTGGACTACAATGATGATGAGGATGAACATCCACTTCACAAGAAAAGGAGACAAGCAACTACTTCACAACCTCCTCTGGCAGCAAAGCCCTTAGCAGCCAGAACTCCTTCTGGAAATACCAAGTCAATACAAGGAACATCCACCAAAGACATTTCAAGGCAGGAAGAAAGGGTTAGAGGATCTCCTGACAGAAGGCCACCGAACAGAAAAGCAAGAAGGGATTTCCATTTTGGCAGAATAAACAATGAAACACATCAAGAAAGGCCAACTGATGCCCACATTGAGTATATGAAGACCAGTAATGAAGAATCTTCATATAGGTGCATTCTGAACAAGAGAGGGTATTGGATTCTGGAACTACAACATCTACTTGTCAATGATAAGTTTCCAACTCCCATCCTCAACCAGATCCTGAAATGGAGAGAAGGCAAGCCAGATTTGCTAAAACCTGAGCACCTTCATGCCTGGTTAAACTTTGAAGTAGAAAAGAGGAATGAAGCCAGAAAGATGGATCTTTCTTTTGCCTGTCCTTACCCAAAACCTGATGATGTACACAAGGTAAGAAAACTGGATGGTAGCTACAACAGGAAGAACAAACTAGGTGTTTCAACCTATGAGTCATTCTATATGACATTGGAAGAATACCTAGATGATATACACTATCTGAAAGAAATATACAAGTATTTCAACCTATCTCAGCTGCAAGTAGACCATGCCTGGGTCTAGGGAAAGTACTTCTGGGTCAAACATTTTCTGCGGAAGAATCACAAGCTTGGGAAGAGTTACCATGAAATATGTGACTTATCCAGAAAGACAGAGCTCTCTGTCAGAAGGATTCTTTATGACTATGTCCAAGAATGCAGAAAAGTGGATGATCATGTCAACTGATCCAGAAAGGGTGCTGAAGAACTTGAGGTATCCGAACCCAAGTTATGTTTCTGAAGACTTGAAGACTAGTAACATTAGAATATTCTCTTGGAGCTTGGACTCTCCTTTGTTCTAATTTACTTAGTATGTTTTGTTACTTTTTGTAATCTTGTTGATTGTTTATGAATTTCTCTATCTGTAAAAGTTGCATCTTACTCTGTAAACTGTACCTATCTGAAGATCATACTCTCAGATACATTTTAATAGATGACAACTTATCAGCAAAGATCACTTCTTGTGATTTGGTTGATGATTACTTTCTGCACTTAATTCAACTAAAATTGAATATCATTTGAAATGAATAAGTGGTGGATTGTTTTCTCTTCCAGGATTACAATTTTGTAACAGGACTTGAAAGATAGTCATGGATGACTGATCAAAAAGGGGGAAATTTGTTAGGAATATCTGTTAGTAGTTTGATCACTCATCACATGTTCTTATCTTAGCCATAAAGGTGATTAAGTGCTCTTGGTTCACTTGAACATTGTAAAAGAGGAAATCACTGAGTATGATTAGTCTAGTAAATCTTGTATTAGGATTATAGGTCTCTGAGTGTAATTTTTATTTCAAGAAGACCATGAAGATCAATCCTAGCAATGGAGCTTTTCTGAAGATTAGAAGACTGAAGATTGCACAAGGTTTATGATGACACAAAGGTTTAGTCTAACTCAGAAAGACTAAGTCCTTAATCCTTTCTTAAGTATATCAACTTACTTTTGAAATATGATTCTGGACATATGACATCATGAGTATGGAGCATGCAAACCATCAGAAAGGCTCATGTATCCGTTGAGACTAAAGGACAATGAACAGTACTATGCATTAAATGCATCGGCAGAAATGCTGCAAAAAGCAAGTCCTCTCTGAAACAAGAGATAGTGACTTCTGAGTACATAGTTCAAGATATAAATGGATATAATTTGATAGAGAGCATAATGGATACAATTCAAATGCCTCTCAAATTTATCTATATATATCACACACTTAGATGCTTGAAGAACACACCTTAGAACGCTCTATATTGCAAACTTACCAACAAGCAAAGTATACTCTCAAGCACTCTACTACCCTTTCTGAAAGCTTTCTATTGATGGAAGAATCACTACTAGTTCTAAGTTGTCCTGAACCTTAACAAGAGATTGTTATTCGTGAAAGAGTTGAACTATCAGCTACCCTTTCTGAAGCTCATTCTCCAGAACGGACACCAATTACTTGGGTCAGTAAAGAGCAGACTGTCATCCACTGAACAAGTGTATTATGTAGTCTTGTTCTATTAGGCTCTCTAAAAACATAACTGAAAAGTTATACGAGAAGCCTCTCTGACAAACCTTATAACCAACACCCTCAAGGCGTGGAGTAGAGGAAGTACTTGATTTGGGAAATCAGGGAATAACTCCAAGGTTATCTGAGTAGAGGAAGTACTTAGCTCTAGGAGCTGGGGAATAACTCAGGGGGAACATTTGGTTGGGAACCATTTGTTTAGGAATCTTAGAATAGGATTATTGTAAGGTGAACTCAATTATCTGTTCTAGCGAATTCTAGGTCTCAGAAAGACCGAAGTGGATTAGTTGGAGGATTACGCCACCTCCAGATACCACTATACTTGTTGTGTTATTTACCTTTCTGTATTTACATTTCAGCAAAGCACACACACACTTACTTATTGTTTCTGCACTTACCTATCTTAAAGTCTTCCGCGCTCTGAATTTAAGTATCAGAAACCCCCAGGTTTCTGAGAAACTGTGTTTATCGACAAAAGTTTTAAAAGACTATTCACCCCCCCCCCTAGTCTTTTACTTTGCTGTTATCTGGACCAACAGTGCAAGTGTTTGAAAGTCTGAAAGAGATTTGGGTGAGAGTTTGTGATTCTTTGCAGAAAAACTAACAGAGATTTGCAGAGGTTGAAGAAAGGTTTTTGCTATTCTTGTGTAAGGCAAAATGTCGGATTAGGCGAAAGTGATTTCTTTTGCCAAAATCCTATATATATAGCAACGTAATTCTAACAAACATATACATACAAATTGGTTTTGTATGTACGTATCTGTGAATTGCAGTAAGGCGTGGGTAAAAGTTTGTTCGACATTAAATGCATAGTGGGCACGTCTGAATTTCTACAGTCCACTATTTACAGAGAATTAATGTCCGCCGTTAAGATCAATCGCCCATTTCATCAAGGGTCACCATTACTTCTTCAGCAATGATCACAATCAACAATTGTAATTGTGCCCATTTAATGAATTTTGGCTATTAGCTATCTGAATCACGTTTCTGTGTGAGTGAGAATACTATTTGTATCTAAGTCTATCATATACTTGTTGTCTTTTCAAAGTTTTTCACAAAGATAGAAATAATACAAATTTCAAGCGAGTAGTTGACTGTAGACAGTTGTACTATTCTCTTTTATGTTCCCCCTCACTGAGTGAACTAGATATCTGAGTACCCGTCCCAGAAATCTTCAAATAGCCATTTTACCCTTTAGCCTTTGGTTTCTGGATACCCGTTCCAGATTCATCTTCTCTGGATACCCGTTCCAGATTCCTCTTCTCTGGATACCCGTTCCAGATTCCTCTTTTCTCTCCTTTGATATCTTCTTCAGATATCTGAACTCTTTCAGTTCTTTGGTAGCTCCATTAATCCAAGACTATGTCTTAAGGCTAAGAATCTACTTTCTTGTAGTGGCTTAGTGAATATATCTGCAAGTTGGTCTTCAGTGCCAATCTTGAGTATCTCTATATTGCCTTTTTCAACATGGTCTCTGATGAAGTGGTGTCTAACATCAATGTGCTTTGTTCTTGCATGAAACTGAGGATTCTGAGTTATGGCAATAGCACTTGTGTTGTCACAGAAAAAGGAAGTTTTCTCTTCATTGAGTCCATAGTCTCTGAGTTGTTGTTGTATCCATAATATCTGTGAAGCACAACACCCAGCAGCAATATATTCAGCCTCTGTGGTAGATGTGGCAATTCAATTTTGTTTCTTGTTGAACCAAGATATCATTCTTGCACCAAGAAATTGACAGGTTCCTGAGGTGCTTTTTCTATCAAGCAATGATCTAGCATAGTCGGCATCTGAATAGCCAACCAAATTAAATCCACTATCTTTTGGATACCACAATCCAACTTCTATAGTACCTTTTACATACCTCAATATTTTCATAGCAATGTTGTAATGTGATTGCATTGGATTTGTCTGAAATCTAGCACACACTCCAACTGCATATTGAATATCAGGTCTACTTGCAGTGAGGTACAGTAGAGACACAATCAATTTCCTATACTTTTGTTCTTCAACACTCTTGTCAGATTCAGTATAGGTCATTTTGGTTCCAATGCTCATGGGTATCTTAGCATTCTTTTCAGAAGGCTTTAGATTAAATTTGTTGAGTATGTCCTTTGCATACTTTGTTTGACTAATGAATATTCCATCATTGAGTTGCTTGACTTACAGCCCTAGGAAGTAATTCAATTCTCCCATCATGCTCATCTCAAATTTACATTTCATGAGTTCAGCAAAGTCTTCACAAAGTTGCTTGTCTTTAGATCCAAATATAATGTCATCAACATATACTTGAACTAAAAGTAGTTTCCCATCATGGTTCAATGTGAAGAGTGTATTATCAACATCTCCTTCTTGAAACCACTTTCTAGTAGGTATCTGGCCAATGTATCATACCATGCTCTTGGAGCTTGTTTCAGCCCATACAGAGCTTTCTGAAGCTTATAGACCATCCTACTTTCTGAGGAAATTTCAAAACCTGGTGGTTGCTCAACATAGACTTCCTCAGCAAGTTCACCATTTAGGAATGCACTCTTGACATCCATTTGATAAACTGTAAAGTCATTATGAGCTGCAAAGGCTAGAAAGAGTCTTATTGCATCCAATCTTGCAACTTGTGCATAAGATTCATCAAAATCTAGTCCCTCAGTCTTGGTGAATCCCTTGGCAACCAACCTAGCTTTGTTTCTGGTTATTTCACCAGACTCATTCATTTTGTTTCTGAAAACCCACTTGGTTCCGATCACAGATATTCCGTCAACAAATGGAACCAGTTTCCAGACTTTGTTTCTCTCAAATTGATCCAACTCTTCTTGCATTGCAGAGATCCAATCTTGATCCTTTAATGCTTCTTCTATAGTTTTAGGTTCAATATTTGATATGAAACATCCATAGAGACAATTTGCATTTTCAGCGATTGCTCTTCTAGTTTTAACTCCTTGGTCTATGGGACCAATCACATTGTTGGTCCAGATAACGACAAAGTAAAAGACTAGAGGGGGGGGGGGGGTGAATAGTCTTTTAAAACTTTTGTCGATAAACACAGTTTCTCAGATATCTGTGAAAATATCTGATACTTAATTTCAGAGAGCGGAAGACTTTTCTGTGATAAGTGTATGTGCTCAGCAAGATGAGTGTAAGTACTTTGCAAGATAAGTAAAGCAAGTAATAAATTGCAGAAAGTAAATAACACAAGTCTTTTTATAGTGGTATCTGAAGGTGGCGTAATCCTTCAACTAATCCACTTCGACCTTTCTCAGACCTAGAATCTACAAAGACAAATAAGTGAGGTAACCTTACAAGTATCTTCTCTAGATTCCTAAATACACTAGGTTCCCAACCAAGTGTTCCCCCTGAGTTATTCCCCGGCTTTCACAGCCAAGTACTTCCTGTACTCAGAAACCTTTTGAGTTGTTCCATAGTTTCCCAAACTAAGTACTTCCTGGGCTCAATAACCTTGGAGTTATTCCTTAGTTTCCCAAACTAAGTACTTCATATACTCCACACCGATTAAGGTGTTAGTTAAGGTAAATTGTCAGGTGAGCTTCTTTAATAACTTGTTCAGTTATTCAGATAGCTCTATGAATCAAGTATACTTAATGCACTTTCCAATGTATGGTATCTTGTTCTCTACAGACCCAAGTCTATGATAAGTGTTCAAGAGAATGAAACTCAGATATGAAATATTAGTTCAACTCTTTCACAAATAACAATGCTTGTTAAGGATCAGGACACTTAGAACTTTTGTGCTACTTAGAATCAAGAGCTTTGGTCGCAACAGAAAGCTTGAAGGTAAGTAGTTTGCTTGAGAGAGCTTGTGAGAATATTCAGTGTTCTTGGTGTTCAGTGTGTGTTCTCAAGCAGTCTAAGTGTTGATATTTATAGATGAATTTGAGTGTCGTTTGAATAGTATCCGTTAGGTATAAATCAAATTCAAACTATTGATATTTGAGTATAGTACTGTAGCAAGTTTGTCTTCTTCTTCAGAAGCTACCACTTTTGTTTAGACATTTATGTCCGTGCATTTAATGCACTGTACTATACTTTGTCCTGTAGTGCCAACGGAACTATGCACGCTTTCTGGAGCATTGCATGTCCCTTTCCAGAGACCTTCACATCTCCAGATACCATTTGTTGAAACAACTTGTTATAATATATTTCTTTTCAGAAACATAATTTATGTCCAAGGTATCTGAGTGTAGATATCTGTGTGCACTTTCCTTGTTTCAGAAACCTTTTATTTCTCAGATATCTCTTGTAACACTGTATATTTAAAAACTCTTGTGTCTTCAAGATATCTGGTAATAGGTATCTGAAAAACCTTTGTCTTCAGCAATCTTGTGCAGTCTTCAAGTCTTCAAAATTGTTGAACTTTTCCTGCTTGATGTTTTCTTCTTGGTCTTCTTCAGAAAAAAAAAAATTACATTTCGAGACCTAACATCTGATACAAGATTTGCTAGACTATCATACTTAGTGAGTTTCCTCTTTTACAGTGTTCAAGTGAACCAAGAGTACTAACCACCTTTCTGAGCTAAGATAAGTCATTAGTTTGCTTATCAAAATCTAAACAGATATTCCTAAAAAATTTCCCCCATTTTGATCAGTCAACGATGACTATCTGACCTATTATAAATCTGGATGAGGAAACAATCCACTACTTAATCATTTCTAATGATTTTTCAATTCATATAATTAAGTGCAGAAAGTAAGCATCAACCAAATCACAAGGTGTATCTTTGCTGACAAGTTATCTTTTATAGAAAAAGATATCTGAGAGTAAGTTCATCAGATATGTTACAAAGAAAGTTTACAGATAACTTTAGTACATAATACAATTCAGCTCAGTCAGCAAGATACAAAAAAAAAAATACATAGTAAATTAGGACAACAGGAGTAGCCAAGCTCCTAGTAGACATCCTAATAAACTAGTCTTCAAGTCTTCAACACATCAAGTCTTCAAAAACAGCTCCATGGATCAATCTGCAAATTTCCTATCACCAAACCTTTTGATATCATCAGAGTAGTCATAGAGAATTGTTCTGACAATCATCTCTGTGTCTCTGGCAAATCCACAGACTTCCTTGTAGGTTATGGTAGGATTTTTCTTGACAAAGTGCTTGACCCACAGATACTTTCCCCATTTCCAGGCATGCTCGATTCTGATATCTGATAGCTTGAAGTATTCATAAATGATCTTCAGATATCTGATGTCACCCTTGTATTGATCTTCAGTTAAGTAGAAGGACTCATAGGGTTCCACAGCAAGTCTTGCTCTTGTGCCTGTTCCAGTAATGTTGGGAATTCTGTGCACATCATCTGGCTTTCCATAAGGACATACATCAGAGAGGTCCTTCTTTATGGCTTCTATTCTCTTGATTACTTCAAAATCCAACCAGGCTTTGATGTGGTTGGTGTTAATCAAGATTGGCTTATCTTTTCTCCATGCCATGAGCTGTTTATGGATTGGTTCTGGAAATTTTGAGTTTACCAGTAGATGCTTAAGTTCCAGAATCCAGTAGCCATTCTTCTGATTAATGCACCTGTAGACAGAGGAGTCACTGTTGGTCTTCACATACTCAATCTTGGCTTCTTCAGGCCTGAGTGGTAGTTGAAGTTGTCTTTGTTCAGCTCTCAGTCTGTTCCTCCTTTGTCTTGAATTCTCCCTTGGGGTATTGCTTGAAGAACCACCCTGGATAGACTTGGTATTTCCAGAAGGTGTTTTAGCTGCCAGAGGCTTTGCAGCTATGGGCTCAGTTAGGCTATCAATTTTCCTTTTTCTATGAAGAGGAGTTTCATCTTCATCAGTTTCTTCATCATCATCATCAAGATCAATTCTTGTGAGACTTTTGCAGCCTTCTTCTTCTTCTTCTTCTTCTTCTTCTTCTTCTTCTTCTTCTTCTTCAGAAGATTCATTAATCCCTCTTACTTGTCTTCTCCTTGGAGCCTTGGTACTCCTTGGAGGTTTCTGTGCTCTGGCCCTTGTTGTCATTCCTTGTTCAGGAAGTTGAGTGGTGGCCACTATCTGTAGAGCAGTCTGACTGGAGGAGGGCTCATTTATTCTGAGAGGTGGTTGTTCAGATTTTCTTTTGTTTCCTCTTCCTCTTCCTCTTCCTATTCCTCTCTGAGCATCTTGATATTATTCCCCCTTAGTCATTGTGGACTGACTAAGAATCACAAATGATTCTGAAAGGGAGTTAAAGTTGCCTTGCAGATAGTTGTAAGCAGCAACCAACTGTTCCAGAGTGGCCTTGAGCTCCTGATTTTGTTTGATAAGACCAGTATCCTTATCAGTGAGCTCTGCCAGTGGACCTTGAATAGCATCTGCTTTTCCAGCAGCATAGCTAGCCTCTTCAAAGGCTTTTGCAGCCAAGTTTTGGTCATCATTCCTAACCATGCCTAGGTCTTTCTGAGCAACGACCAGACTGGTTGTTCTCTGAGTGATGAGCTCAGTGAATGGCCTCATTTCTGCAGGGACTGATGCAATGGCGGCTTTATCTTGAGAAGACAACTCCTTTTTCAATTTAGCCAGTACTTGATATCTGTTCAAGTATTCATTGGAGTTGACATTTGGCGACTTCTTTGAATATTTCAGGAGCAATCAGCTTCCTTTTCAAATGAGAAACCGCTAAATGTTCATTGCGGTGTTCTGCCAATGCCTTGTCTTCTTCATCATCTGAGTCATTAGCCCAGTGATCTTCATCCTCTTGGACATTTTCAAGATTTTCTAGTCCATCAACCATCTCGGAGATGGGCTTCTTTCCTTTCAGAGAGGAGGATGGTACATCTTTTTGGAATGCAGCCTTAGCATCATGCTTGTCACTAGATACTTGCTCAAGATTCAATTCCTCAAGAATTGCACAAAGAAGTCGGAGTTCTTTCATTTCAGTATAAGCTTCCATTTCCTTGATTGTTTGATCTTCAATCTTTTGGAGCTTTGCTCTGGATTCAGCTATCTTTTCTTCCAGTTGAAGATGTAGCTGTTGTTATTCCTCCAACAGTTGTTTGAGTTGAGCAACTCTGGCTTGTGCATCTGATATTTTCTGAGTTGTTCCTTCAGAGTGCTCAACTACTTGTTCAGTAGTATCTTTGTGTTGGGGAGTTGGATGAGTAGATTTCTGAGGAGATGGAGGAGGGGATTGCTGTGATGTCCTCTCAGTGTGATTTTCAGCAGCTGAGGCAATGTTTCCTTGTGGAATCCCTCCCGTTCCTGGTGCAGGGGCATCATCATCATCCTTCTTATCTTCATCCTTGTGATGGTCAGAGGAGGATCTTCATAATTGTTTTCATCAGTTTCCTTTTCTTCCTCATCTTCAGAGACCAGGTTGATCACTTCTGGAATAGTGATCGTTTGCCCATTAACTTCGTCTTGTTCAGAGGGTATATACTGTAGAGTCTGGGGAAAAGTAGGCTTGAATACCATCTGTAGTCTGGTCTGACCATCAGCTTGATTGAAAGCTTGGATCAGCTTTCTGGCCACTTCCTTGACAAACTCCTTATCCATCAATGTTCCGAAAGAGTATTGTTCAGTGGGGAACATTGCATGGACGTAGTTTTCCAAGTCAAGGGCTCGTGCTCTCCTTGTGTGGTGATCAGTCACCTTTAAGATTTCAGATAGATCGGAGCATCGGAGCTTTTGCCATTTCTTAAAGCATGTCAGATGCTTTGGCAAAGTGTGTTCCTTGAAGAAAGGAAGCAGGTCCTTTTTCTCATCATCAGGGACCTTAGTGGCACTTGTTTGAGCCTGAAAGAAAGATTTTTGAGTTAGGTTCAAAACTTGTATAGATAGCTGAGTATGAGTGTAGTTAGGTTTCTGAGTTACCTGAATGAGTACATCAGGCTCAGAGACTTGTACTACTAAGGCAGGGGGTGCCTCAGATATCTTGTTGTGAGGTGGAGACTTGGAAGTCTGGTCCTCGTCAACCTTTCTTTCTGCTTGATCCTGAGAATTAAAATTATCACAATACTTAGGAAATTGTCATGAAAGAATTTATGCAATTATGCTTCAATGATTTCTGAGTTTTCCACTTACTTCCTCAACAGGAGGCTCAGAATCATTTTTCGCAGAAACTTTCTCAGTTTCTGGTGTTCTTTCTGGTGATGTTGCCTTGGGGGCTTCATCAATTTCCATGGGTGTCGAGGATGTCGCAACTTTTTCCCCTTGCACTTCTACTTCTGAATGAGCCTGTAAGTAGAAAGTATTGAGTAATTAGAGAAGAATTTATATCAACCCATGAAGAAGAATGTTTATCACTGAGTTTTATATACCTTCTCACTAGAAGGCTCAATGATATTTTCTTCAGAAACCTTCACGGTCTCTGGGTCCTTTTCTGGCATTTCTGCCTTATCTTCTTCTTTCTCAGATGGAGCCTATTAGAAACATCCACTTAATTAATCAAGTGTATTAACATATAACTGAAGATTAACATCTTAAGGAACTTTTTATCACCTGTGGCACAGGCTCAGATTCCTCAAGAGGTGAGGTTGTGGTGGCCTCTTTCTCAGTCTCTGAGGCAAGATTTCCAGCTTCCTCTTGTTCTTGTGTTTCTAATTCAGCCTGTAACAAAGAAATTTTATTAACTCACAAGATTAATAAACACAAATTATCACAAGTAGAGAGTTAAACCATTCAGCTACCTGAGCAGTGTCAGGCTGACTGGTCTCTGGAACTTGTGATCCTTCAATGTTTTGGTCTTGTTGTTCCATTTCAGCTTCTTTGTTTGAAGTTTCAGGTACTTCAGACCTTTCCTGAGTATGCAACTCAGTTGCCTCCCCTGGTTGATAATTCTGAGTAGATGTCTCAGTTTGATCCCTCTCATTGAGTTGGGGAACCTGCTCTTTTGCAGGATTTTCTTCAGCAATGAAAGATGCTGGTATCTGCAGCTCAAGTACCATTTCGGCAGTATCTTCATCTGGCTGTTGTGGTTGTTGTGCTTGAGACAGACTGTTGAGTGTTGAGGCAATGGCAGTATCCTCCAACACTAAGTTATCACTCATCAGAGCATCTTCAATATGCTTAAGTCTTTCTTGCTCTGATGGTGTAATTTGTCCAGTGACCTTGGACACAGTTGCTTCTTTAGCAACCTTTGAAACAGGTGCTTGTTCAGCAACCTGTGGTGTAGGTTCTTCTTCAGATACCTCTACACTAGTTACTTTTTCAGTAACCTTAGCCCTTTTTGATTTTTCTAGGACTTGAGAGATGACTAATTCATCATCTTCATCGTCAGAGCTCTCATCAGCATTAGGAACTGATTGGTCCATAATCCCTTCAGTTTCTGTAGATAGGGCTTGGTATCTATCACTACTTGCTTTAGCAGCATTTATGAGTTCATCAACAAGCCTTCCGGCAATAGTCTCAACATTTCTGAAAGCACTTTCTCTTGCTGAGTCTACTTGTTCAGTAGTCGATACCTCTTTTGCAGCATTGATGAGTTCATCTGCAGTTATGAGTTCATCTGCAGCGATGGAAGGTATTTGGGAATCGACAACCTCAATGGGTGTGCCTTCTGATTTGCCAGCAAACTTCTTTCGTGAAGTTCTGGGCTTCTTGGTCGCAACCTTTCCCTCAGATACCTCTTCAGTCTTTCACTTCTTGGAACCTTTCTGAGATCCAGTAACCTTTTTCATCATGTTTGTATACTTATATTTGTAGAGTAGGTTACTGTTGGCTATGTCTGCCTTCTCTCTAAGCTCAATGCCAAGCTTTTCCAGCAAGTAGCATATCTTTAGACCATAGCTTACTGTGGTCTTTGGCTCAGCAAGTCCCTTAGTGATCTTAGGCTCAAAGCCTTGAATCTTCTTCACAAACTTCATAAAGGCGTACTTTCCCCAATTGAAAGGGTTTTCCAGTCTTTTGTCTTGTTGTTGCAACAAGATCATCATCATCCAGCGTTCTTGGTTTATCTGGTCAGCACCTCCTTGTAGACCATCAAAGCATCTGTGAAGAATGCATGCCAACACATCCCAGTGAACCAGCAGATGTCTGGTTCTGATGTCAGCAAGCTTGAAATCAGTGGGTGTATCTGATTTTTCAAGATCACACACATCACTGTACAGTTGTTTTACACCTTCAAGGAGATCATCATCCTTGGTGACTATTTCAAAATCCTTTCCAAGATTTTGTAGGTCAAACAACTTGCAGAAAGTTGTTAAGTCTAGAAGTATTTCCTTTCCTTGGACCTTTGTTTTTATAGACACTATTGCAGTGCCTTCAGAAACACAGGATATAATCCTGGAGTTATTGTAGAATTCTAAAACATCTAGTGAAGAGATTCTACTGGGTAGAGCTGATAGAAAACCCTTGATTTTTGCCTTTTCAAGCATGTCAAGTATCAGCTTTCTGTCGGCTTGATTTTCAACAGCAGCCGTGATGTATTCCTCAATCATGGCACCACCCCAAATCATTCTGTGATTTGAAGTCCAATGATCGGGATTAAAGTCTCCTACCAATCGATTATTCACTATAACCAACTCTGGTGCTTGCTTTCCAGCAGTACCAGTGGTAGAAGATTGGGATCTCTGGGTAGAGGCACGTTTTGGAGCCATCTCTTTATATAGCGAATGTTTTTCGAAGGTCTGAAAGAGATTACGGTGATAAATTAGTGATTCTTTGCAGAAAAACTAATTTGGGAGCAGAGATTTGTAGAAAAATAGAAGAGAGAAATTTGCTATTCTTGTGCAAGTTTGAATGTTGGATTAGGCGAAAGTGAATTCTTTTGCCAAAATCCTATATATATATATAGCAATGTAATCTCAACAGTCACATACATACTAATTAATTTTGTGTGTAGTTATCTGTGTATTGCAGACAGGCGTGGGTAAGAGCTTGTTCGGCATTAAATGCGTAGTGGGCCCTGTCGAAATTTCAACAGTCCACTATTTACTGAGAGTTAATCTCTGCCGTAAAGATCAATCGCCCATTTCATCAAGGGTCACCATTGCTTCTTCATCAATGATCACAATCAACAATTGTAATTGTGCCCATTTAATGAATTTTGGCTATTAGCTATCTGAATCACGTATCTGTGTGAATGAGAACATTGTTGTATCTGATTCTATCTTATACTTGTTGTCTTCTCAAAGTTTTTCACAAAGATAGAAATAATTCAAATTTCAAGATGCATTTAATCAGACAACAGTACTATTTTCTTTTGTGTTCCCCCTCACTGAGTGATCTAGATATCTGAGTACCCGTCTCAGAGATCTTTAAATAGCTATTTTACCCTTTAGCCTTTGGTTTCTGGATACCCGTTCCAGATTCCTTTTTTCTGTCCTTTGATATCTTCTTCAGATATCTGAACTTTTTCAATTCTTAGGTAGCTCCATTAGTCCAAGACTGTGCCTTAAGGCTAAGAATCTACTTTCTTGTAGTGGCTTAGTGAAGATATCTGCAAGTTGGTCTTCAGTGCCAATTTTGAGTATCTCTATATTGCCTTTTTCAACATGGTCTCTGATGGAGTGGTGTCTAACATCAATGTGCTTTGTTCTAGCATGAAACTTAGGATTCCGAGTTATGGCAATAGCACTTGTGTTGTCACAGAAAATGGGAGTTTTCTCTTCATTTAGTCCATAGTCTCTGAGTTGTTATTGTATCCACAATATCTGTGAAGCGCAACACCCTGCAGCAATATATTCAGCCTCTGTGGTAGATGTGTCAATTCAATTTTGTTTCTTGCTGAACCATGATATCAATCTAGCACCAAGAAATTGACATGTTCTTGAGGTGCTTTTTCTATCAAGCAGTGATCCAGCATAGTCGGCTTCTGAATAGCCAACCAAACTCAATCCACTATCTTTTGGATACCACAATCCAACTTCTACAGTACCTTTTACATACCTCAATATTTTCATAGCAATGTTGTAGTGTGATTGCATTGGATTTGTCTGAAATCTAGCACACACTCCAACTGCATATTGAATATCAGGTCTACTTGCAGTGAGGTACAGTAGAGACCCAATCAATTTCCTATACTATGTTTTTCAACACTCTTGTCAGATTCAGTATAGTTAATTTTGGTTCCAATGCTCATAGGTATCTTAGCATTCTTTTCAGAAGGCTTTAGATTGAACTTGTTGAGCATGTCTTTTGCATACTTTGTTTGACTAATGAATATTCCATCATTAAGTTGCTTGACTTGCAGCCCTAGGAAGTAATTCAATTCTCCCATCATGTTCATCAAGAATTTACATTTCATGAGTTCAGCAAAGTCTTCACAAAGTTGCATGTCCTTCGATCCAAATATAATGTCATCAACATATACTTGAACTAAAAGTAGTTTCCCATCATGGTTCAATGTGAAGAGAGTTTTATCAACATCTCTTTTCTTGAAACCACTTTTTAGTAGGTATTTGGCCAATGTATCATACCATGCTCTTGGAGCTTGTTTCAATCCATACAAAACTTTCTGAAGCTTATAGATCATCCTACTTTCAGAGGAAACTTCAAAACCTGGTGGTTGCTCAACATAGACTTCCTCAGCAAGTTCACCATTTAGGAATGCACTCTTGACATCCATTTGATAAACTGTAAAGTCATTATGAGTTGCAAAGGTTAGAAAGAGTCTTATTGCATCCAATCTTGCAACTGGTGCATAAGATTCATCAAAATCTAGTCCTTTAGTCTGGGTGAATCCCTAGGCAACCAACCTAGCTTTGTTTCTGGTTATTTCACCTGATTCATTCATTTTGTTTCTGAAAACCCACTTGGTTCCGATTACAGATATTCCATTAACAAATGGAACTAGTTTCCAGACTTTGTTTCTCTCAAATTGATCTATCTCTTCTTGCATTACAGAGATCCAATCCTGATCTTTTAATGCTTCTTCTATAGTCTTTGGTTCAATGTTTGAGATGAAACATCCATAGAGACAACTTGCATTTTCAGCGATTGCTCTTCTAGTTCTAACTCCTTGGTCTATGGGACCAATCACATCCTTTGCAGGATGATTTCTTATCCATTTCATAATGCGTTTTGAACTAGTAGGATCAATATCATTTTGATTTGAATGTGAATCAATATGATCTTGATGAGATACTTGTGCAGTATCTGAGATATCTGACACTTTTTCGGTGTTAGAGATATCTGAATCTTGCATTTCAGCAATCTCATTTTCAGATACCTTTTCATGATGAAGATTCTCAGTAACCTGTTCCATTTCTGGAATTCTCATAGGAAATTCTTCATCATGTCTTAGAGTCATCTGGTTGTTACTAAGCATAGGTTGCTTTTCATCGTCAGACTCATCCTCTATTTGAATGATAGAATTGTTTCCTTATGAGGATCCTTTTTCAGAATCTTTGATCATTAGTTCTTTGAACCTATCTGAGAGATCATCATTCAAGAGTACTTTCATGTTTCCTTCATAGAACACTACATGAACAGATTCTTCGATCTTTTGCGTTCTTTTGTTGTAGATTCTGTAGGCTTTGCTATTCAGAGAATAACCAAGAAATACTCCTTCATCTGCCTTTGGTTGAAATGTTCTCAAGTGTTCTTTTCCATTGTTAAGAACGAAACATCTGCAATCAAACACCCTTAGATGTTTAATACTAGGGGGTCTACCAATGAAAAGCTCGTAATGAGTTTTGTCATGGTGTTTATTAATCAGACATCTATTTTGAGTGTAGCATGCTGTGTTTACAGCTTCAACCCAATAGATTTCACTTATTTCAGTGTCAGCAAGCATTGTTCTGGCTGCTTCTTTCAGGGTCCTATTCTTTCTTTCTGCAACACCATTTTGTTGTGGTGTTCTTACAGAAGATAGTTGATGTTGTATACCTTTGCAGGTACAAAATTCTTTGATGTACTGGTTCACAAACTCAGTACCATGGTCTGTTCTGATTGAAGATACTTTGTCATTTTTCATGACTTCGAGCTTATTCAGCAAGTTAGGTATCTCAACCCTTGCATCATATTTGTGTTTGAGAAAGACAACCTAAGTGAATCTTGAGTAATCATCAACAACAACCAGACCATACTTCTTTCCTACATAACTAGTTACTGAGGATTCAAACAGATCCATATGTAACATTTGCAGTGTCCTTTCACTGGAATATCTAGTTTTAGACTTGAAAGATGTTTTGGATTGTTTTCCCATTTGGCAAGCTGAGCATACACCTTCTTTTCTATATGCCATTTTGGGTAAACCAATCACCAACTCTTTCTTGGCTAGCTTATTCAGAGTTTTGAAATTCAAGTGACTCATTCTTTTATGACATAGCCAATTTTCTTCAGTGTGGCCAGATTGACTCACCATGAGACATTCTTCGGTTGTGGCGGATGCCCAATCAGCAACATAAAGATTTCCTTTACGCCTTGCAACCAAGACTGTCTGCTTTGGCTCATTGCCAATCACTTTACATAGTCTTGACTTGATCTTGACAGTGTACCCTTTGTCTACTAGTTGACTCATGCTTAGGAGATTATATTTCAATCCCTTTACATGAAGTACTTCAGAGATTGTAAGGGCTCCAAACTTCAAATTGCCAAAACCTATGGTTGGATTTTCATCTCCTCCAGCAAACTTGATAATTGGTCCATCATTGCATTTTGTGTCGTCAATTAGATTTGCTTTGTCTCCTATCATGTGCTTCCCACATCCACTATCAAAATGCCACTTTGAATTAGTCTTTAGAGTGTTCTGCACAAAACAGGAAACAGGAGATTAGGTTCTCATACCAACAATGGAACCATCTGGACTAAAGAATCTTCCAGTAGGAATCCATTTTTGAATGAATTTCTTAGGAACATTCTTTTGTCTAACAGGAACATAAGGAGGAATTCTAGTTAAATGATTAGTATCATTGTTGTTAAGAACTATTTTCTTCCTTGGTGCTCCATTTGGTGCTTTCAGATACCTGTTTGGTTTCTGAGTCTGCTTCCCAGCAAACTTAGCTTTCCTAGCCAGATTTGTTCTAGCCCTGGCATTCAGATTTTCAGTGGCTTAATTTATCTTCCACTTCTGATAATTGCTGTGAGCAATTCTAGCCTTTAACCATCGTTCTTGCTCTTGTTTGTACTCACGAGCAAGTTGTTTCCCGATGGCCTTATAGCCAATACCATTCCGAGCACCTGATGCTGTCTGAGATCTCTTCTCAGCAGCTTTGCTAGTCTCTGGATAATCAATTTTCTTTCCAGAAAAAGTGACATAGGAGAATTTGTCAGCTCCTGCAATTTTTCCTTTTTGAGAGACATAGCACTGTGGGTGATTACACTTCTCAGTGTTATGTTTCTTTCTAGAGACATTCCCAACAGTTTTACTTTGGACTTGTTTTTCCCACAAAGGCTTGGTCGCAACTGCCTTTCCTTTGTCAATAATCTTAGCTTTCTGACCGATACTATAGATTGTTTGGGAATCACCTTGCTGAGCACTGACAAATGTTAGTCCTTCATTACTCTTATTCAGAGTGGTGGAACTGTCTCTGTGTGTGTCCAGCCCAAGTCCTCTCTTTTATGAAGGATCTCTTAAATAAGATTGTACTTCAGTAAGAGTGTCACTAGCTTTAGCATAAGATTGAAAAGATAGTTCTTTCTTTTTGAGTTCCTTATTCTCAGAAAGAAGATCTTCACATTTATTTTGAAGATTGGCCATTGCTTCTTTATGTGACTTTTCGGTCTCAGATATCTGAGCCTTGAGAAATGCATTTTCAGCATCCTTTTTCTCAGATATCTTGATTATTTGAGAATTTTCCTTTACAAGAGAATTCTTTTCTTCTTCAAGGTTTTCGGCTCTAGCTCGGACCATTAGAAATTCTCTTTTGTACAGATGAAGTTCTCTTTTGAGATTTTTCAGATCTTTGATTCCCTCTTCATCACTTTCATAAGTATAACAGGAAGTATGTGTTACCTCATCAGCCATTAGACAAGGTTCAATGTTGGAGATATCTGGAAAGATTTCTTCAGCCATTCCACACACTTCTTTCTTCTTTTGACCAAAGTCAATTACTTCATGAGAGACACCGCACATTTCTGGGGATGGCAGTGTGGAATCGTCTGAATCCTCATCCTCAGAATCAGATTCAATATCTAGAGCATCCAGTTGGATTTGAATCTTTTTCCTTTCTTCAGTGAGCATAGCTCTCTGACTTCTTTTGAAGATTCTTCTGTCTTTCTTGTCACCTGTCTTTAGTTTGTTGAAGGCAGGGCAATCCTTCTTGAAATGACCAGGTTTCTGACAATAGAAACAGATATAGTTTCCGATTTTTGCTTCCTCGGTACTTGATGCTTTCTGAGCCGACTTGTTCGGCGAGCTTTGCATATTTTTGTACTGGTGGTAGTTTGAGCCTAGATGCTTTTTCAGCTTCTCTTCGGCTTTTCTTCTCTCAATTTCTCAACTGACATATTTTCCCATTTGCTTTACAGCAAGAGCATCCTCAGTCACCTCCTTGCCCTTCTTCTTTTCAGAAGTTCCTTGACCAACTAGAGCAACATTCTACAACTTCTCAATTGTTTGTTCTCTTTGAGTTGTCTCATAGTCAAAATCTAGTCCTTTAGTCCGGGTGAATCCCTTGGCAACCAACCTAGCTTTGTTTCTGGTTATTTCACCAGATTCATTCATTTTGTTTCTGAAAACCCACTTGTTTCCGATTACAGATATTCCGTTTACAAATGGAACCAGTTTCCAGACTTTGTTTCTCTCAAATTGATCTATCTCTTCTTGCATTACAGAGATCCAATCCTGATCTTTTAATGCTTCTTCTATAGTCTTTGGTTCAATGTTTGAGATGAAACATCCATAGAGACAACTTGCATTTTCAGCGATTGCTCTTCTAGTTCTAACTCCTTGGTCTATGCGACCAATCACATCCTTTGCAGGATGATTTCTTATCCATTTCATAATGGGTTTTGAACTAGTAGGATCAATATCATTTTGATCTGAATGTGAATCAATATGATCTTGTTGGGATACTTGTGCAGTATCTGAGATATCTGACATATGGAAAATGTCGTGGATATCTGACACTTTTTCAGTGTTAGAGATATCAGGATCTTGCATTTCAGCAATCTCATTTTCAGATACCTCTTCATGATGAAGGTTCTCAGTAACTTGTTCCATTTCTAGAATTCTCATAGGAAATTCTTCATCATTTCTTAGAGTCATCTGGTTGTTACTAAGCATAGGTTGCTTTTCATCGTCAGACTCATCCCCTAATTGAATGATAGAATTATTTCCTTTTGAGGATCCTTTTTCAGAATCTTTAATCATCAGTTCTTTGAACCTATCTGAGAGATCATCATTCAAGAGTACTTTCTTGTTTCCTTCATAGAATACTACATGAACATATTCTTCCATCTTTTGAGTTCATTTATTGTAGATTCTCTAGGCTTTGCTATTAAGAGAATAACCAAGAAATACTTCTTCATCTGCCTTTGGTTGAAATGTTCTCAAGTATTCTTTTTCATTGTTAAGAACGAAACATCTGCAACCAAACACTCTTAGATGTTTAATACTAGGGGGTCTACCAATCAAAAGCTTATAAGAGTTTTGTCATGGTATTTGTTAATCATACATCTATTTTGAGTATTGCAGGCTGTGTTAACAGCTTCAACCCAATAGATTTCACTTATTTCAGTGTCAGCAAGCATTGTTCTTGCTGCTTCTTTTAATGTCCTATTCTTTCTTTCAGCAACACCATTTTGTTGTGGTGTCCTTACAGAAGATAGTTGATGTTGTATACATTTGCAGGTACAAAACTCTTTTATATATTGATTCACAAACTTAGTACCATGGTCTGTTCTAATTACAAATACCTTGTCATTTTCATGACTTCGAGCTTATTCAGGAAGTTGGGTATCTCAACACTTGCATCAGATTTGTATTTGAGAAAGACAACCCAAGTGAATCTTGAGTAATCATCAACAACAACCAGACCATACTTCTTTCCTGCATAACTAGTTACAGAGGATTCAAAAAGATCCATATGTAACATTTGCAGTGGCCTTTCACTGGAATGTCTTGTTTTAGACTTGAAAGATGTTTTGGATTATTTTCCCATTTGGCAAGCTGAGCATATACCATCTTTTCTATATGCCATTTTGGATAAACCAACCACCAATTCTTTCTTGGCTAGCTTGTTCAGAGTTTTGAAATTCAAGTGACTCATTCTTTTATGCCATAGCCAATTTTCTTCAGTGTGGCCAGATTGACTCACCATGAGACATTCTTCAGTTGTGGCGGATGCCCAATCAGCAACATAAAGATTTCCTTCTCGCCTAGCAACCAAGACTGTCTACTTTGACTCATTGTCAATCACTTTACACAGTTTTGACTTGATCTTGACAGTGTACCCTTTGTCTACTAATTGACTCATGCTTAGGAGATTATATTTCAATCCCTTTACATGTAGTACTTCAGAGATTGTAAGGGCTCCAAACTTCAGATTGGCAAATCCTATGGTTGGATTTTCATCTCGTCCAGCGAACCTGATAAAATGTCCATCATTGCACTTTCTGTAGTCAATCAGATTTGCTTTATCTCATGTCATGTGCTTCCCACATCCACTATCAAAATGCCACTTTGAATTAGTCTTTAGTGTGTTCTGCACAAAACAGGAAACAGGAGATTAGGTTCTCATACCAACAATGGAACCATCTGGACTAAAGAATCTTCCAGTAGGAATCCATTTTTGAATGAATTTCTTAGGAACATCCTTTTGTCTAACAGGAACATAAGGAGAAATTCTAGTTAAATGATTAGTATCATTGTTATCAAGAACTATTTTCTTCCTTGGTGTGTTCCTAGGTGCTCCATTTGGTGCTTTCAGATACCTGTCAGGTTTCTAAGTCTGCTTCTCAGCAAACTTAGCTTTCCTTGCCAGATTTCTTCTAGCCCTGGCATTCAGATTTTCAGTGGCTTGACTCATCTTCCACTTCTGATAATTACTGTGAGCAATTCTAGCCTTTAACCATCGTTCTTGCTCATTTTTGTATTCACGAGCAAGTTGTTTCCCGATGGCTCTATAGCCAATACCATTCCGAGCACCTGGTGCTATCTGAGTTCTCATCTCAGTAGCTTTGCTAGTCTCTGGGTGGTCTATTTTCTTTCCAGAAAACGTAACATAGGAGAATTCGCCAGCTCCTGCAATTCTTCCATTCTGAGAGACATAGCACTTTGGGTGATTACACTTTTCAGTGTTATGTTTGTTTTCAGAAACATTCCCATCAGATTTCTTTTGGACTTGTTTTTCCCACAAAGATTTGGTCGCAATTGCCTTTCCTTTGTCAACAACCTAAGCTTTCTGACCGATACTGTAGGTTGTTTGGGAACCACCTTGCTGAGCACTGACAAATGTTCTTCTTTCATCACTCTTATTCAGAGTGGTAGAACTATTTGTTTGTGTGTCCAGCCCAAGTCCTCTCTTTTCTGAAGGATCTCTTAAATAAGATTGTATTTCAGTAAGAGTGTCACTAGCTTTGGCATAAGATTGAAAAGATAGTTCTTCTGTTTGAGTTCTTTATTTTCAGAAAGAAGATCTTCACATTTCTTATGAAGATTGGCCAATGCTTCTTTATGTGACTTTTCAGTCTCAGATATCTGAGCATTGAGAAATGCATTTTCAGCATCCTTTTTCTCAGATATCTTGAGTAATTGTGAATTTTCCTTTACAAGAGAATTCTTTTCTTCTTCAAGGATTTCTGCAATAGCTCGGACCATCAGAAATTCTCTTTCGTAGAGATCAAGTTCTCTTCTGAGATGTTCCAGATCTTTGATTCCTTCCTCATCACTTTCGTAAGTATGACAAGAAGTATGTGTTACCTCATCAGCCATTAGGCAAGGTTCAATGATGGAGATATCTGGAAAGATTTCTTCAGCCATTCCACACACTTCTTTCTTCTTTTGACCAAAGTCAATCACTTCATCAGAAACACCGCACATTTCTAGAGAAGGCAATGTGGAATCATCTGAATCTTCATCCTCAGGATCAGACTCAATGTCTAGAGCATCCAGTTGGAGTTGAATCGTTTTCCTTTCTTCAGTGAGCATAGCTCTCTGACTTCTCTTGAAGTTTCTTCTATCTTTCTTGTCACCTGTCTTTAGTTTGTTGAAGGCAGGGCAATCCTTCTTGAAATGACCAGGTTTCTGACAATAGAAACAGATATCTTTTCCGATTTCTGCTTCCTCAGTACTTGATGCTTTCTGAGCCGACTTGTTCAGCGAGCTTGTCAGTTGCATATTTTTGTACTTGTGATAGTTTGAGCCTAGATGCTTCTTCAGCTTCTCTTTGGCTTTTCTTCTCTCAATTTCTCGACTGACATATTTTCTCATTTGCTTTACAGCAAGAGCATCCTCATTTACCTCCTTGCCTTCCTTCTTTTCAGAAGTTCCTTGAGCAACTAGAGAAACATTATGCAACTTTTCAGTTGTTTGTTCTCTTTGAGTTGTCTCATAGTCAATAGTGGCAAGGTGAGAGAAAAGTTCCACTGGAGTGATATCTGGCATTCCTTGGTTAAATTAGAAAAACTTTTTGTGCTCGCAGTTATGATTTAGACTTCTCACAATGGTCTTAATCTTTTCTGACTGGGTATATCTATTACTTTCACCAAGTGTTGTAAACCGAAAATCTAGTTCTTCAAAAGTTTCTGTGGGACCTTGTTTAAAGTTTTGGAATTTGAGCTTCAAAACTTCGAACTTATTTTCCTTCGTTTTCTCAGTGCCGACACAAATTTCTTCAATCAGTTACCAGGCCACTTTCACCATTTTTTCACCCCACAGTTTACACTGTATGTGCTCTGGAGTAGAACGTATGATGATATTACGAGCCTGACCATCCAGTCGATTTCTCTTGGCATATTCCGATGTCCAGAGCTCTCTGGACTTTGGCTCAGAATAACTTCGACCGTAGGTCTCCCACCGTCGACGATTCGTCTGTGAAGACCCATCGCTTTGTTCTCTGTCTCTTCCATTAGAAACCTCCATGACCTGCTTAAGTTGTTGAATGACTATAATTGGGCCATTCTTTATCACGTCGATCATTTCATCATTGATGGATTCTAGGTGGAGCATCATGTTGTTCTTCCATTTCTCATAATTCTCAGGCTTGAGAATTGGGGCGTCACTTAAAGACATCCTGCAGCAAACACACTAAACAAACAAATCAAGTGTAGGTGAAAAGCAGTTAGTGGGCACTTATATGGGATCTAGGTTCAGTGCAGAAGGCTTGGGAACCTCCTGCTCTGATACCACTTGTTGGTCCAGATAACAGCAAAGTAAAAGACTAGAGGGGGGGGTGAATAGTCTTTTAAAACTTTTGTCGATAAACACGGTTTCTCAGATATCTGTGAAGATATTTGATACTTAATTTCAGAGAGAGAAAGACTTTTCTGTGATAAGTGCACGTGCTCAGCAAGACAGGTGTAAATACTTTGCAAGGTAAATAAAGCAAGTAATAATATGCAGAAAGTAAATAACACAAGTCTTTTTATAGTGGTAAGGTGGCGTAATCCTTCAACTAATCCACTTCGGCCTTTCTCAGACCTAGAATCCACTACGACAGATAATTGAGGTAACTTTACAAGTATCTTCTCTCGATTCCTAATTACACTAGGTTCCCAACCAAGTGTTCCCCCTGAGTTATTCCCCGGCTTTCACAACCAAGTACTTCCTGTACTCATAAACCTTTTGAGCTATTCCTTAGTTTCTCAAACTAAGAACTTCCTATGCTCAGTAACCTTGGAGTTATTCCTTAGTTTCCCAAACTAAGTACTTCATGTACTCCACGCCAATTAAGGTGTTGGTTAAGGTAGTTTGTTAGGTGAGCTTCTTTAATAACTTATTCAGTTATGCAGATAGCTCTATGAATCAAGTATACTTAATACACTTTGCAATGTATGGTATCTTGTTCTTTACTGATCCAAGTCTATGATAAATGTTCAAGAGAATGAATCTCAGATATCAAATCTTAATTCAACTCGTTCACAAATAGCAATGCTTGTTAAGGATCAGGACACTTAGAACTTTTGTGCTACTTAGAATCAAGAGCTTTGGTCGCAACAGAAAGCTTGAAAGTAAGTAATGTGCTTGAGAAATCTTGTGAGAGTATTCAATGTGTGTTCAGTGTTCTGTGTGTGTTCTCAAGCAGTCTAAGTGTTGATATTTATAGATGAATTTGAGTGTCGTTTGAATAGTATCCATTAGGTTTAAATCAAATTGAAACTATTGATATCTGAGTATAGTACTGTAGTATGTTTGTCTTCTTCTTCAGAAGCTACCGTTTTTGTTCAGACATTTCTGTCCGCGCATTTAATGCATTGTACTATACTTTGTCATGTAGTGCCAACGGAACTATGCATTGTATCAGAGATCTTTTACTATCAGATTTCTCTGAAGCTTTGCACGTCCTTTTCCAGATATTATCACAACTCCAGATACCACTTGTTGAAACAACTTGTTCTAATATATTTTTTTTCAGAAACATAGTTTATGTCCAAGGTATCTGAGTGTAGATATCTGTGGGCACTTTCCTCGTTTCAGAAACCTTTTATTTCTCAGATATCTTTTGCAACACTGTTTATTTAAAAACGCTTGTGTCTTCAAGATATCTGGTCATAGGTATCTGAAAAACCCTTGTCTTCAGCAATCTTGTGCAGTCTTCAAATCTTCAAATCCGTTGAACTTTTCCTGCTAAATGCCTTCTTCTTGGTCTTCTTTTTAAAATAAAAATTACATTCAGAGACCTAACATCCTATACAAGATTTGCTAGACTATCATACTTAGTGAGTTTCCTCTTTTATAGTGTTCAAGTGCACCAAGAGTACTAACACCTTTCTGAGCTAAGATAAGTCATTAGGTTGCTGATCAAAATCTAAACCCATATTCCTAACAAAAAATATACCATCCTCCTCTCTGAAAGGAAAGAAGCCCATTTCTGAAATGGTTGCTGGACTCGAAAATCTTGAAAATGTCCAAGAGGATGAAGATCACTGGGCTGATGACTCAGATGAAGAAGAAGAGAAGGAATTGGCAGAACACCGCAATGAACACTTAGCGGTTTCTCATTTGAAAAGGAAGCTGATTGCTCCTGAAATATTCAGCAAGCTGCCAAATGTCAACTCCAATGAATACTTGAACAGATATCAAGTACTGGCTAAATTGAAAAAGGAGTTGTTTTCTCAAGATAAAGCCGCCATTGCATCAGTCCCTTCAGAAATGAAGACCTTCACTGAGCTCATCACTCAGAGAACAACCAGTCTGGTCATTGCTCAGAGAGACCTAGGCATGATAAGGGATGATGATGTATCATTATCTAAAAAAGCTTTTCATGAGGCAAGTTACACTGCTGGAAAAGTAGATGCCATACTAGGCCCATTGGCAGAGCTCACTGATAAGGAAAATGGACTTATCAAACAAAATCAGGAGCTCAAAGCTGAACTTCAGAAGTTGGTTACTGCCTATAACTACTTACAAGGACATTTTGAGTCTCTCTCAGAATCCTTTATGAGACTTAGTCAGCCAACAATGACTAAGGGGGGAGGATTGTACAAATCTGGACCTCAAAGTCAGGGGGGAATGGGAAGAAGGAGAAGGATATAAGAAGAAATCTGGAGCTGGTTCTGCTCAGAGAGGAAGAAGAAACAAGAAACATTCCCAGCCACCACTCAAAATCAATGAGCCCTCCTCAAGTCAAGCTACTTCCCAGAAACCAACTAAAGGAACTTCAATGGTAACAAGGGCCATGGCACAAAAACCTCCAAGGAGTACCGAGGCTCCAAGGAGAAGACAAGTAAAAGGGATTGAAGAATCTTCTGAAGAAGAAGGCCAAATCAAATCCCTGGGCAATGAAGAAGGCTGCAAAACTTTCACAAGAATTAATCTTGATGATGATGATGAAGAGACTAATGAAGATAAAGCTCCTCTTCACAGAAAAAGAAAAATTGATAGCCTAACTGAGCCCATAGCTGCAAAGCCTTTGATAGCTAAAACACCCTCTGGAAATACCAAGTCTATCCAGGGTGGTTCTTCAAGCAATCCCCCAAGGGAAAATTCAAGGCAAAGGAGGAATAGACTAAGAGCTGAAAAGAGAAAAAGTCAACTTCCACTCAGGCCAGAAGAAGCCAAAATTGAGTACGTGAAGACTGACAACAACTCCTCTGTCTACAGGTGCATAAATCAGAAAAATGGCTACTGGATTCTGGAACTCAAGCATTTACTGCTAAATTCAAGGTTTCCAGATCCAATCCATAAACAACTCATGGCATGGAGAAAAGACAAACCATTCTTGATTAACACCAGCCACATCAAAAACTGGTTAGATTTTGAAGTTATCAATAGAATAAAAGCCACGAAGAAGGACCTCTCTGATGAATGTCCCTAGGAAAGCCAGATGATGTGCACAAAATTCCCAATCTGATTGGAACAGGCACAAGGCCAAGACTTTTTGTGGAACCCTATGAGTCCTTCTACATGGATGAAGAACAATACAAGGGTGACATCAAATATCTGAGGATCATATATGATTATTTCAAGCTATCGGATATCAAGATTGTGCATGCCTGGATATGGGAAAAGTATCTGTGGGTCAAGCATTTTGTCAAGAAAAATCCTACCAAAACCTACAAAGAAGTCTGTGGATATGCCAGGGACACAGAGATGATTGTCAGAACTCTTCTCTATGACTACTCTGATGATATAAGAAGGTTTGGTGATAGGAAATTTGCAGATTGATCCATGGAACTGTTTTGAAGACTTGAAGATTTTGAAGACTTGAAGACTAGTTTATTAGGATGTCTACTTGGAGCTTGGTTACTCATGTTGTCCTAATTTACTATGTATCTTGTTGACTGTACCTTATTGTTGTTTTATCTTGTAAAAGTTATCTGAACTTTCATTGTAACATATCTGATGAACCTACTCTCAGATATCAATCTATAAAAGATAACTTGTCAACAAAGATCACACCTTGTGATTTGGTTGATGTTTACTTTATGCACTTAATTACATGAATTGAAAGATCATAAGAAATGATTAAGTGGTGGATTGTTTCCTCATCCAGATTTGTAATAGGTCAGATAGTCATCGTTGACTGATCAAAATGGGGTAAATTTGTTAGGAATATCTGTTTAGATTTTGATCAGCAACCTAATGACTTATCTTAGCTCAGAAAGGTGGTTAGTACTCTTGGTTCACTTGAACACTGTAAAAGGGGAAACTCACTAAGTATGATAGTCTAGCAAATCTTGTATAGAATGTTAGGTCTCTGAATGTAATTTTTATTCCTCTAAAGAAGACCAAGAAGAAGGCATCCGGCAAGAAAAGTTCAACGGATTTGAAGATTTGAAGACTGCACAAGATTGCTGAAGACAAGGGTTTTCAGATACCTATGACCAGATATCTTGAAGACACAAGCGTTTTTAAATCAACAATGTTGCAAAAGATAACTGAGAAATAAAAGGTTTCTGAAATGAGGAAAGTGCCCACAGATATCTACACTCAGATACCTTGAACATAAACTATGTTTCTGAAAAGAAATATATTATAACAAGTTGTTTCAACAAGTGGTATCTGGAGTTGTGATAATCTCTGGAAAAGGACGTGCAAAGCTTCAGAGAACTCTGATAGTATAAGATCTCTGATACAATGCATAGTTCCGTTGGCACTACTCGACAAAGTATAGTACAATTCATTGAATGCGCGGACAGAAATGTCTGAACAAAAACGTTAGCTTCTGAAGAAGAAGACAAACGTACTACAGTACTATACTCAGATATCAATAGTTTGAATTTGATTTAAGCCTAACGGATACTATTCAAACGGCACTCAAATTCATCTATAAATATCAACACTTAGACTGCTTGAGAACACACCTTAGAACACTGAACACACATTGAACTTGCATTGAATACTCTCACACAAGCTCTCTCAAGCACACTACTTACCTTCAAGCTTTCTGTTGCGACCAAAGCTCTTGATTCTAAGTAGCACAAAAGTTCTAAGTGTCCTGATCCTTAACAAGCATTGCTATTTGTGAAAGAGTTGAATTAAGATTTGATATCTGAGATTCATTCTCTTCAACATTTATCATAGACTTGGGTCAGTAAAGAACAAGATACCATACATTGTAAAGTGTATTAAGTATACTTGATTCTCAGAGCTATCTGCATAACTGAACAAGTTATTAAAGAAGTTCACCTGACAAACTACCTTAACCAACACCTTAATTGGCATGGAGTACAGGAAGTACTTAGTTTGGGAAACTAAGGAACAACTTTAGGAAAGTGGTTTCTGAGTACAGGAAGTACTTGGCTGTGAAAGCCGGGGAATAACTCAAGGGGAACACTTGGTTGGAAACCTAGTGTAATTAGGAATCGAGAGAAGATATTTGTAAGGTTACATCAATTATATGTCTTAGTGGATTCTAGGTCTGAGAAAGGCCGAAGTGGATTAGTTGAAGGATTACGCCACCTTCAGATACCACTATAAAAAGACTTGTGTTATTTACTTTCTGCATTTTATTACTTGCTTTATTTACCTTGCAAAGTATTTACACCTATCTTGCTGAGCACGTGCACTTATCACAGAAAAGTCTTCCGCTCTCTGAAATTAAGTATCAGATATCTTCACAGATATCTGAGAAACCGTGTTTATCGACAAAAGTTTTAAAAGACTATTCACCTCCCCCCCCCCCCCTAGTCTTTTACTTTGCCGTTATCTGGACCAACAATAGGAATAAATTGGACGTAAGAAATGATAAGTTGAATATGATATAAGTATATGTGGTATATAGATATGATGGACCATATACCTGCAATCTTATGCTCTTTGTCAACCGAACCACCTCACAACATCTCATATTCTCATATCCTAAAGGAGCATATAGCGACATTCACAATATTATAACTAATTCCTCTTGGAACAACGGGTAAAATATGTCGGAATTTCCCGCCAAAAAAATAACCACTCCCACCAAATGGGTCATCTGCATGACCCATCACATCCTTCAAGCGCTTCAAACAATGTATGTTTGTCATGAGAGACTTATACCAAATACTAAATCGAGCCTCCTTGAGCAGTCCCGTGACCTCTACATCATGTGATTACTGCATGTTGAGTCCTTGTGATTTTCAATGGTATTCCGAACATCGAATGTGCTGGACTGCTGTCCTACCTTTATAAAGAAGGACTGATGCAATGCCACTGGATGCAACTGGAAGTGCAATTTCTCCTTTAGCCCTCACACCAAAGCACATCGTTCTCCATATAAAGGTTTTTGTGGTCCCTCCGTAGGTGTATAAGAAGAATACTTCGTCATTTTGACCATCGACATAATTTTCTCATATGCAACACGTTGTTCATTAGTCAATTGTGGGTATAAACCATCGTACTCTGCTCCATTGCAACTCTAACATAGAATATCTAATCCAAAATGAATGGATTTATAACATTTTATATGACATGCTCATCGAGCATGGGCATATCGTCAAATGAATTGAGATTGTTGTAGTTCTTCTTCAGTAACTTCTCTACTTCCATAATAGCAAGTTTTTTATTTGTTCATCAGTGAGTTTCAAACCTGGATGGAGAGTTCTCTATCATTACATGAAAATTACATACAAAATTTAAACTGATTGTCATTGGTTGTGGGAATGGGTCATATAGTCTATAAATTTATTGTACCAGGAATGCTGAGTATCCTTTCTTGATCGTATATATAGAATTTCATCTGATAATAAATTCCATATTTTGTTCCACACCTCAGGCCTCAACATGCTGATAACAACATGGTTATGTAAAAGGTGACGTAAAAAATTCGCAAATCCCCGTAGACTTGGCCTTTCAAACCACCAATATACTCTCCACCATTTAATAAGAGGCTCATAACTTCACATGCATCCTTGTGATATTCGTGCACAACACAGTCAACACCATTCAACCGAAACCTCGTTTCTTTGTTTTCATACGGACCATATTTTATGTCCATTTTTTCCAACAATGATAGCGAGGAATTTTAGCATAAGTCAACTTCCAGGCTTGAGGATCTATTTTGTTCAGTTCGAACCACTGCAAGAACTGCGATAGACATTGGCTTTGTTTACGACATCTGGCTTGCACTCACCATATTTGAAAGGAACAAACTGCTCATTATCCAAATGAAACGACAATCGCTTAACAACACAAATCATATAATAGTATAACCAAATCCCCGAATGGTGTGGCTGGTCGATGCATAAAATCCCTCAAACTCCTATCAAGCGCTTCAAAACAATGCATATTGGTCACTGTAGCCTCGTCCCATAAAATAAGCTTTTTTTTTTAAGTAGACAAATTGCATCAAAGTCAGGCTTAATCTTACAGCATATCGAGTCTAAATGGATCTTCAATGGTATATCGAATCTTAAATGAGCAATTCGGACCCTCGGAAGCAGCAATGATATGTTACTGATGGAAGTCACCGGGAGAACTATATCTCTTCGAGCTCTAAAAATGGAGCACAAAGTCCTCAAAATATAATATCTCCTCAAGAATCAATAATAAATTGTAATAATGACGCCCTGCTAAGTATGAGTTTATGACCTTCATTCTCCCTATCTTGTATCGGGAAAGCTAAGAACTCCCTTAGAATAAGATTTGGCATCTTGCTCACAATACTTATCTGAATATTGGTATACCATCCGTCTTATCCATGGACGAAAAGTAGTGGATATATATTGAAAAAGAAGATAGCATTGAAGAAACTCACTTATGTGAATCTACTATCGCTGGCAATATTAAAGACCTACCAATGAAAGTCAATGGCAATATTAAAGACCTACCAACCCAGGACATTTCTGTTTGACCCTTGTTAACCACGTTGGTCAATTTATTGTTTGTATCACCACGAATTTTAGGCTGATTGTGACCAATCCACTTAAGACTCTGCAACTCCATCATCAAATAAGAATCAACATTGAATTGTAATAATGACGTCCTGCCAAATATATGTTGATTATCTTCATTCTTCCTATCTCGAAAACTAAGAACTCCCTTAGAGTAAGATTTGACATTTTGCTCACAATACTTATCTGAATATCGGTACACCATCCATCTTCTCCATGGACAAAAAGTAGTGGATATTGAATAAGAAGGCAGCATGGAAGAAACTCACTTATGCGCTTCAAGTCCTAATTCATCATCTCAACCAGATTTCTTTCGACAATATGCTCTTCAGGCACTTGAACTTGCATGGACTTTTTAGCATGTAACTTAACGACATACCTTCCACTATATCAATTACTTCTGATGTAGTAGGAAAATTATAAGTTCGTTCATCCCCCTAAAGTCTTGCAATAAGTTGAAGGCCGACCTCACGGGCATTATCAAGGAAGATGCGATCTCTGACCATTCATATACTTTTGCATATGATTGTACTCTTCCACCATATTTATATCAATGCCGCGGTAGCAGTTTTCACACCAGCTCCATTGGTATGGCTATACCATAATATAAAAAAATAATTATCTACCATCGAGTATCTATAATGCTAAATGATACTATATAATGTATAACGAATAATTTATTTGAAACGAAATATGTGGAATATACATAAAACTGAGTGTAGAGGTTTGATGAAACGCATTCGAGAGCATTGATCATGTTGACAATTTGATGTTCAGTGTCATATTTATAAAGTTGGGCAAATTTTGGAGTTTGTCCTTCATTGGAAAAAAGTGAGCCAATGGCCCAACAATACTCGATCGTAATCTGAAAGAAAAAAAATGATGTGTATGAAAAGATCTCGAAATGTATAAATTATGTTTACATCTTAGAAACGACTATAAGATTACATTTATAATATATCGATAGGAAAACATAACAAAAGATCGATTCATTATTTCAATTATACGGCAACATGTACCTGTAAGATATTTAAAACTCAATATTTGTTCCATACTTATCGAAAATAAATACTCTATATAATAAAGATTTTATTCACATAGTACAAACTATACTAATTTTTATATAACTCATAACTTGTCAACCACCTCTTTGTAAACCACGTTTCTTGTGGTCTCAGATGTATTTTGATCCTCGTAAAAAATCATTACCTTTATGCCCTTCTCGGTCGTGACCCTCGACAATGCGACATACATCTCTCAAGGCTGAATATGCGAGAGGGGAGAGGCCGACATTCGAAAGTGACTGACCCATCACCGCTGGAAACTCCATCACCAACCTGTAGTATCCACTTTGCGAATTTTCTCGTCTCATGAATCTTAGTTGTTAACGTATCAGCCTAAAAAACACAAAACACACTTAATAGAATATAAAGAAAGATACAAATTACTAAAATCAAAATTACCACAATTGAAACAAACACTTAGTAACATGCAATCGCATGTTCTTTGTAAGTCTGAGGACCACACACGCATCCCAAATTTTGGATAACCATATTGTTGCATTAACAATGTCAAATCTAGATCCTCCTGGAACCATTGGCAATATATGTCTAAAGTCTCCGCCAAATACAATAGTCAAACCGCCGAATGGTGTGACTGGTTGATGCATAAAATCCCTCAAACTCCAATCAAGCGCTTCAAAATAATGCGTATTGGTTACTGTAGCCGCATCCCATAAAATAAGTTGACATGTTGCATCAGAGTCAGGCTTAATCTTATTGCATATCGAGTCTAAATGTATCTTCAATGGTATATCGAATCTTGAATGAGCAGTTCGGACCCTCAAAAGCAGCAATGATATGTGACCGATGGAAGCCACAGGGAGAACTATATGTCTTCTAGCTCTCAAAACGGAGCACAAAGTCCTCCAAATATAATATCTCCTCAATAATCAACAATGAATTGTAATAATGACGTTCTGGTAAATATGAGCTGATAACCTTCATTCCCTATCCTTTATCCAGAAAGCTAAAAACTCCCTTAGAATAAGATTTGACATCTTGCTCACAATACTTATCTGAATATCGGTCCGCCTTATCTATGGACGACCTTGATAATTCCCCCTTGTATCCTTTTTCATACTCTTCCACCATAGTTTTGATCAATGTCGCAGTAGCAGTGTTCACACCTGCTCAATTGGTTTGCTTTACCATGATAATATATAAATTATTTGCCATCGAGTATCTACAATTCTAATGATACTAAATGATATATAACGAATAATTTCTTTTAAACGAAATATGTGAAAGATACATAAAATTGAGTGTAGGGGTTACCAAAATTTTGACACCAAGCAATCTTGGGCACATTGATCCCTAGCAACAACACCATACCACTCCTATTTAGACTCTACTCGATCGTAGCATAAAAATTAATTAAAATGATACAAAGATCATGTGGTAACCAAGTTGCTGCTATAGTTGGCTATGCAGCACCTAAAGAGTTTTTACTGACTCTACTTATTTCATCATTAAAATTGTGCATTAATATTTATTTCTCTCTCTAGAAGCTGCCCGACGAATTTGGATCAGCTTCTCCGATGAAGCGTGCACGCGGCTGGCCACATAAACAGGTGGTGGCGTCCACGAGGACCTCGGACAACGGAGCACGGACGCCGATTCGTGCGACTGGTACTGAATAGAGGGAAGAAGGTGAATTGGATCAGGTAGGTGACGGCGGAGTTTTGGAAGGACAAACAACTCTGGCGGCTCAGCAGAGCCCGATTCCGGAAGAAATTAAGGATGTGAATAGGCAGAGGACGGTGGAGATGGAGGAATCGCAAAGCGACGGCAACTGCCACCCTGATACGGGTGGACAGCAAGGTTCGCCGGCGCTTGAGATAGTTGAAAGGCTCCCTGAATCTGGCGAGCATGAGAACCAGGTGACGCCTGGGGATGGGAGTACAAAGCAGCAGGAACATGTGCCTAATCCGACCCCTACACCTCGAATTTGGACGGATGTGATTAGCGGCAATAGGCTACCATCCCGGGGATTGGCTATCAGTTATTCTGCCCCGGCGATTGTGAATGGAGACATTGAGATTACAATTGAGGAATCGGATGTTGCTTCGGAAAAGAAGTTCTGGGAATCGAGTCTTATTATGTATGTTTTGGGTGGGGAATTAACTATGAATGGCATTAAACAGTACATGATGAATTTCTGGAATTTCGTGGCATTGCCGGAGATATTTTATGATGAGGAGGGTTATTTTATCCTTAAATTCCGGACTGTTGAAGACAGAGACCTTGTGATAAGTAAAGGACCCTATACGATATACAATATGACCATGTTTATCCGGAAGTGGAAGAGTGGATTTTGCCTTAAAGATTACATGAAGCGAACGTTACCGATTTGGGTTAAGCTCCCACACCTTCCATTACATCTTTGGAGTGTGTCGAGTCTTGGGAAAATTGGTAGTGCACTTGGTAAACCTCTGTTTACTAATGAATGCACTGCACATAAGCTGCGTATTTCTTATGCTAGGCTACGGATTGAGGTTGATATCACTAAAAAGCTGCGAGAAAGTATTAATATTAAGGATGAGAAAGGGAATATGGTGGTACAACCGGTGGAATATGAGTGGAAGCCTATGTTTTGTGACAGATGCCAGAAAGTGCAAACCTCCACAGCATCGGAATGATCCTAGGAATGCGCCTAATAAGCAATGGAAAGTCACTATGGACCGTCGACCAGGTTCGAATATGGCTGGGGAAAATCGAAGGCGTGAACCTGAGACACTGCCCGTGCCTCAGTCGCCTCCTGTGGCACGGACCACCCTTGCTGCTTCTACTAGCAGGTCTGCGGATAAGTGGCAGACTGTGGGCTCGAGTCGTAGGAGCCCTAGTAGGGGAAAAGAACCAATAATTCCACAACCACATGCTGACTCTAGTTTGGAACCCGTCTTTTGCCAGAATGGTTTTGACTCACTTCGGAATGAGAATGGCTCCATTGTGATTCACGACGGGAACCCATGATTGTCTCTTGGAATGTAAGGGGGTGTAATAAGATAGCTAAGGTGAAGGCGATTGGCTCCCATCTCCGTGCGCTTCAGATATATGTAGCTATCATAGTAGAAACTAGTGTTAAACAAGAAAAAAGCAAAAAGATTTGTGACCGATTGGGTGTACAGTGGAGTTTTGTGGATAACTATACCTCTCATGCGAATGGGAGAATCTGGATTCTGTGGGACCCCACTAAAGTTACTATCCAGGCTGTCGAAGAGGGACCCAGTTTATACACTGTCGACTTACTGGTATCGATGGTACCTTCATTACTTGGCTCACGGCTATTTATGCTCTGAATCAGATTGAAGACCGAAGGCGCTTGTGGGAGAAGATAGAGGTTTTACGACCTCTGGGGTCTGAAAAGTGGATGCTCATGGGGGATTTCAACAATGTTCTTTCGTCCCAGGATCGTATAGGGGGATCTCTGGTGCATCCTAATGAATATGTGGACTTGGTAGAGATGATGGAACGAGTGGAGTTGTTTGAGATTGACAGTATTGGTGACCACTTCACTTGGCATAACAAACATACTGTTGATCCGATTTATTCCAGGATAGATCGTGTGCTGGGAAATGTGTCATGGATTCATGCCTTTAGCCACTTACAGATTGAAATTCTTGATGCTAGTGTGTCTGATCATGCACTCCTTCGCTTGAAATTATTTGAAGTCCCTCGTGTGCCGAAGAGGAACTTCAAGTTCATTAATAGGGTGATTGAACTACCGGATTTTTTGGAGAAAGTTCGGATACAATGGAGGAAACCCGTGAGTGGAAACGGAATGTCTGTGGTCTGGTCCAAGCTGCGGGGTTTACAACAGACTATCCGGCAATTACAACACACTTTTCGAGGGATTGGGAACACGGTGGAAACTGCCAGATGTGACTTACAGCGGGCCCAAGCGGAATTGAGGGCGGATCGTATGAATAGTCACTATATTGAGCATGTACGGCAATGTACTATGACACTTTTCCAGTGGAATGAAGTCGAAGAGGGGATACTCCAACAACGGTCTAAGGTGGATTGGATCCGATTAGGGGATGAGAACAATCAATACTTTCATGCTACTGTTCGTGCGAAGAATCGCAACTCCAGGATTGTATGTATTGAACGAGCTAATGGTACAGTAGCTACTACTCCAGCCGAGATTGAGATGGAAGTCTTGGAATTCTACAAGAACCTGGTGGGAACGACTTCAGAGGCATTGGAGGGAGTCGATATTAGTGTTCTTAGATCCGGTCCGCAGATTTCTAGGGTGCAAGCGGCTGCCTTGACCCGGCATGTCACTCGTGGAGAGGTGCGGGCTGCATTAGATGTAATTGGTGACCTTAAAGCCCCTGGATTGGATGGTTATAACGCAAAGTTCTTTAAGGCCACTTGGATTATTATCGAGCCAGATGTAGTCAAAGCTGTGAAGAAGTTTTTTGAACAAGGACGAATGTATAAGGCGGTGAATTGTAGCCTTGTGACACTGATCCCCAAGGTTTCGGATGCTAAGATGGTCAAGGATTTTCGACCTATCTCATGATGTACTACCCTATATAAGATCATATTTAAGATCCTCACTGCTAGACTCAGTAGTGTTTTGCCTGGACTTGTGCATGAAAGCCAAGCTGCATTCATCCCGGGTCAACAGATTCATAACCATATCCTGCTAGCATATGAATTATTACGGGGTTATAATAGGAAGACTGGAGCTCCTAAGTGTATGATGCAAATGGATATGCAGAAATCATACGACACGGTAGAGTGGAATGCACTTGAGACGATTTTGAACAAACTCGGATTTCCCTCCCAATTTGTTAACTGGATTATGATTTGTGTTACTACCATCTCCTATCGTTATATGATCAATTTCACTGCTTCGCAATGTTTACAGGCTAGGCGGGGGCTTCGTCAGGGTGATCCGATATCCCCTTTGCTCTTCGTAGTGGTCACGGAATACCTATATCGGACATTGCAAGAATTGAAGAGGGTTCCGGATTTTAATTTTCATTCTTGATGTGATAGGCTGCAAATTATCAATCTTAGCATTGCCGACGATCTCCTGTTGTTCTCTAGAGCCAATCCGGTTTCTGTTCAACTTGTTATGAACAGTTTCGACGCTTTCTCGCGAGCCACGAGGCTTCGGGTCAATCCGCAGAAGTGTCAAATTTATTTTTTTGCCGTGGAAGGGGAAGTGAAGAGCAGAATTCAACAGATTACGGGTTTTCAAGATGGTTCTCTCCCTTTTCGTTATTTGGGGGTTCCGCTTACTAGCAAAAAGCTTACAATCGGGCAGTGTCAACCTTTGATTGATAAGATAGTAGCCAGGATTCGACACTGGAGTGCCAAGCTCCCTAGCTATGCTGGTCGAGTTCAGTTAATCAGGAGTGTATTGTTTGTTGTGGCTAATTATTGGCTCCAATATTTCCCCCTCCCCAAACGAGTTCTGAAACATATTGAAGCTATTTGCAGGTCCTTCCCCTGGTCAAACAGTGAGACCATCACACGTAAAGCACCGGTGGCCTGGGAGAAAGTTTGTAAACCAAAATCCAAAGGTGGGTTATAGATTATCGCTTTACAGGAATGGAATCAAGCTTGTATGATGAAGCTGCTTTGGAATTTATGTGGTAAAAAGGACAATCTTTGGGTCAAATGGATCCACATATACTATATACCTCAGGATCGTATGTTGACAGCAGAGGTTTCGAATTCCTGCTCTTGGATTTTTTGAGGTATTCTTAGTAGTCGAGCAATGATACACCATAATCAGAATTGGAATACTATGTTGTTGCTTCCGCACTTCAAAACAGGAGTCATCTATAGAGGTCTACAGGATGCGACAAATGTGGTGCCGTGGAGGACAATTTTGTACAGAAACTTGGCATGGCCACGGGCACAGCTTGTTGCCTAGCTTGCATGCCTGAAGCGTCTTGCGACTAGGGAGAGATTGGAACAATTGGGGCTACTGCAAAACTCGACGTGCTGCTTCTGCACTTCGACTGAGACACAAGGACATCTCCTATTCGCATGTCCCATAACTTCCTAATCGCAAGATGTACTTAGTCGGCTTCAGTTCCGCACAATCCGCATGAGGATGGGATGAAGAATTATTGTGGATTCTACGAACCCGGCAAGGGATGGAGAGCTAAACTACTCAAATTAGCCTTTATCAAATAAATGAGAGACATGGGTGTTCGTGAATTACATTGTTTTGCTAATGATTCTGGCACCCCTGATAGTAACCGTATTGCTAGGAAAATTGTTGATGTTATTGTTTACAGAGCTTGGAAAACCCCTGAGTTAAGGTCCCATGTTGGAAACCTTTTGGTAGTGTAGGTTATTTAGCTCGTTAGTCATTTACGGATTCAGGCTGGATCGCTCTTGATCGCCTTTTGCTTTGTATTGTTTTTGGAGTTTGATAATATATTCTTGTTCAAAAAAAAAAAAATTGTGCATTAATAATCAATAAAGTTAATTTTCAAAATGATAACAAACTCAATATATATAAACTGATATTTATATTTAAAATATTCCATGTAGTAAATATATAAGATAGAAGGTAATATTTGAATAAATAATCTGTAAATGGTAGAAAACGTGTTAGAATTCTCGTAAACGTCAAAATCATAACAAACTCAATGAAATTTATATTCAAAATGTTCCATGTAGTGAATATATAAGATAGAAGGTGATATTTAAATAAATATTGTGTAAAAAGTAGAAAACGTGTTAGAATTCACGTAAATGTTGATAAGATGATGGTTTTTATTGAATCCAATGCGTTACTTTATTACTAATTTTTAAAGTGTTCATTTGTAATTGGACACCTAAATAAATATTGATATCTTTGGTAAATGGAGAGAGTATTAAGTATTTAATAAATGCTCTATTTTGTAATTTTCATTATTTCAATTATATCATTTAATAAACCTATATAATATTTTAATAAATAAATAAATAATTTAATTAATTAATAAAATATTCAAATTTGGTGTCTATGGATCCGTCTTGTCACGGTGAATCTATATATATATATGTTCAAAATAATTTTCGGAGTTTTGTGTCATGGTCTATCACATAATTGTCGGGCTTGGGCATGTCTTTAGTTGAAGACTACTGCAGTTGGAATTTAATAACTTTTCAATCTCAGTCAGAGTAGATTTTTTATTTGAATGTCATCTAGGTTCAGAACTGCATAGATAGGTATATGATTTCATTCAAACGAACTCATATTTTAGTCATAAGCATGTATTTAAAGTGTAGAAAAAAAAAAAAAAAAGACAAAAACAAATACCTGGATTCTTGAACTTCTTTCATTGCAAGTAAAGTATATCATCCGATAAAAATGTCCATGTATTACTCCACACCTAATCAGGCATTCCCATAATAAGGGAAATAAGCAACATAACAAACATGTGACATAGGATGTTGACCCGAGTGGCTGGCTTCTTTTATCCATAAGCCATACTTTCCATTGTTGAATAATAGGCCCAACACTTCATACGCATCTTTGTATGATTCGTGAACAACATCGTTCACAGTTTGAATGTCCTCATAGCAGGTTGCTCTCCTTACATGGTTGATCAGGACTCTCATGTTAGTACATTCTTTCCATATTCATCGGTACAGTGTACAAACGACCAATACCTCTTGTACTGATTATTTTTCCATAATCATCACTTTATTACATTATCATTAACTTACAACTTTATCAATAGGATATCAATCACAAACTAATATTTTATTAGTTTTCTTAATCCAATAGAAAGTAACTCATTAGAAAATTACTAATGCGAAATCCTTTCTCTTGCCATTCTACGTTAAAGCATTCCGGTTTTCCTCGCCCAACTTGAATGAAACACGAAGTAAATGTCTCAACCAACCGAATGCAAGAAGCAATATAACCTGGATTCTCATTTTGTTAACAATATAAGATAATATGAATGATTTTCTTAATAACGTAGAGTCTCTAAAGTCCTTGTGATTAACTTTTGTGTTTATTTCTTATTTTTCCAATGATGAATTTATAGAATATATTATTTTCCTAACATAAAGTCTCGTAGAAACAGTACCTTTTAAACTAAAATTGGGTCGGCCTCTCATGTAGGGGCGGTGCTATGGTATAGGCCCCACCCTTCTTTAAAATAAATAAATTATATATGTATTTTTTGAAATATTTTAAACGTAGTCCTACTCAATATTTATCACACGATAGTATAAATAGAATGATTTCAATATAATTAGGTTATTTTCTTCATAAATTTATTAATAATTAGTCATTTCAAATAATTTTTTTTACATGTTATTGTACGTACAAAAAAAAATTACGCCAGACGAAATTCTAACTTCGCCTATGCTCTCATGCAACATTCTAACGTAACACTAATATTTTGATCACTCCATCTACTTGGTTGTATCTTTATCTTGTAGTATAATACTAGTACTAACCCGTGGCGATGCCACGCGGTATAATTTACTTTTAATAATAAATAGAAATGTAAGGATTAAATAAATTAATCGAGAAAATAAGATAGTCAAAATTCCTTGCAGACAACGTTGGTCATGGTGTCGTTCGATAGTCATTCTTCATCCAATATTATATCACTGAGTGTTTATTTATGTTAACTATAGAAAATGTAAAAATATGGTCCTACCATACCCGACTTGTTAATTAGTAACAGGTACATGTTTTTTTACAAAACAATCTATCCGTCAAACGAAACCAAAATAAAATACAAAAGTATACAACACAATCAATAGGGTGTTCCCAACAATCTCGCGGTGATATGTGGTCACCCCACCACACACACACACATACAAATATTATACAAACGTAATTTCACATTTTACGGTTGTTTTTTCCAACCCCTCGGTTCCTAGCAACCCCACGGTGGTATGCGTCACCCCACTAAAGACACAAAAAGTATTATTCTACGAACATAATTTCACGTGGTACGGTTGCCCCCCCCCCCCTCCCGGCCCGTCATGGATGAAGAAAGTAAAGAGAAGATAGTAGAACTACACACACAAAAATATTATACAAACGTAATTTCACATGTTACGGTTGTTTTTTCCAACCCTCGGTTCCCAGCAACCCCGCGGTCGTATGCGTCACCCCACCAAAGATACAAAAATTATTATTCTACAAACATAATTTCACGTGGTACGATTGTCCCCCGCGGCCCGTCATGGATGAAGAAAGTAACACTACAAGAAATAAGGGAAAAAACGATGGAAAGGGGCGACGGATTTTATCCGTCGCCCCTATAGCGACGAATCGCTAAGGGTAGATCCGTCGCTACCCGTAGCGACGGATAAAAGTTATCCGTCGCTACAGAGCGACGGATAATTTTATCCGTCGCTCTGTTAGCAACGGATAATTTTATCCGTCGCTATTGTATTGACTTTTAATTTTTTTTTTAAATTCAAAAATTTACGACGGATAGATTATTCGTCGTAAATTATTTAAAATTTAATTTAAAAATTAAAAAATAGCGACTCGCTAATTTTTTAAAAAAAATTGGCGATCCGTCGCCCCAAAATAGTAGAAATCGGGGCAGAAGCCCCATTTCCACCATTTTTGCTTCTGCTTCCTTCTTCTCCCTTTTCTGTTCCAATTTCGATTTCTTCACTTTCCGGCCAAAACTCCACCATTCCTGCCAATCTTGGTGTCAATTCAAAGCTTGTGGGACAAGGAGCTTGGGTGGTCAATCAATTTCATCCTTCTTCGGCTATTTTTACCGCAATTTGAAGGTATTAGGCTAAACCCTAACTATTCTAAATTTTGGATTTTTGATAATTTGGATCAATTGTATGTTTGTAAACAATTATGGTAGCCAGTATATGTTATATGAAGTAGTGGGTTAAGCTTGGGGTTGTCGATTGATTTTGTTGTGAAATTGATTTAGTGTTTGATGTTTGATTGATTAAGCTTAATTTTCATGTTTGCTGTTTTTGTATATGTATTACGATTAGTGTTTTGAAACCCTAATTTTTTGATAAATTTTGGAATTTTGTTAATTTCGACTAGTTTAATGTAAGTATATATATATATCAAATTAGTATTACTAGTTAATTAGTATAATGTTAAGATTTAGTAAATTAATTTTAAGATTGCTATCACTTAGATTGTTAATTAGTATAATGTTAAGTAGTTTTGATTTGATAAATTCGTAGTACTAGATAACGAGGAATTAGTTAAGTGTTTTGAGACCATTTGTTGATTATATTAACGTGTAATTTATAATTTATAACTCGTAGTAGTAAGTGGTTGAAATGGTTAAAATACATGGGAAATTTTGTAACATATCGAACACTTAATAATTAATCATGAAATTATAAGGAACGTATAATAATTAACAATTAATCACTACAATCTCGACAGAATTGAAATCGATCTAATAAATTAAATACGATCTAATCAATTGGAACGTGTCAGGTTACGAAAGTATCTAATGAATTCCGACCGTTCATGGATGTTATTTACGATCGAATCAATTGGAATGAGTATTTTTGTTCTGCGTGAAAAATGGTTACATGTGTTATTTATAATTTGTTCTGTATTATAACTCGTACTAACACATTTTATTGTATTTGTTACATGTTTTTGCAGATGCCAGGACAGAGACCACGACTATCCCACGCAGCCAGCCGCATGATGGTGCTGGGTCGAGGGCAGTGGGAGGGGTGAGGGCTCTGTAGTTAGGCGGAGGTCTCAGTTCCCGAGACCCCACCAGGCCATAGCATGAGGGCTCTACCAGTCAGCCCGAACACAGACTGGAGGAGGACGACGATTGTCCCTACCTCGAGTGGGATGCACAGAATCCCAACGTTATGTGGGACGGGTTGCTTGTGATTTTTCCTCTTGGTCCTGCCAAGTAAGTATTATACATTCTTCTTAAATATGTAGAACATAACTTATGATAGTTGACAAGTATAAATAGTTGTACTAAAGTAATAAATATTTGTTTCTTGTATCTTATACATTGACAACAGTTTATGGCCTCGGGAAGTCCACAACAAACTAGGTGACATCTTTCGGAGAAGGAGAGAGCCACCGGGGCAGGGTGGTGAGTGTTGGTCTCACATCTCGGACCGCATGAGGGTCAAGTACTTTGATGAGCTGCGGGTAAGTTAAAATATGACATTCCTTTATTTGTTATTATAATCGTTTTAATATGAGTGGTATGTTAGCCACTGTATGTGAGTGGTATGTTAGCCACTTTATTTGGGTGATATGTTAGTCACCATTGTGTTAGTAAAATTTAGGACAATGTGAGTGGTATGTTATAGTGAGTGGTATGTTAGCCACTTTGTTTGGGTGATATGTTAGTCACCATATCTGTTATGTTGTTGTATCTTATTAAATTGATGTAACATGGTGACGTTATATATATTGACTTTGGATGTTGTATGAAATTGAGAATGTCAACATATCTGTTATGTTGTTGTATCTTATTAAATTGATGTAACATGGTGACGTTATATATATTGACTTTGGATGTTGTATGAAATTGGGAATGTAGAAGGAGTACTTTAATCCCAGCAGATTGATCCCCCAGATCTGGCGTGTTTACGAGACTGTGGGATCTAAACTATACAGGGATATGGTCCATAATTGGAAAGCCATTCGGGATCGGAATGGCCCAATGCCTCCACAGGTTGATGCAGAGGAGTGGGCCCTTTGGGATGCCTACTGGTCTCGAATTGATGTCGAGAATAATGCCTACATCAACAAACAGAACCGGGCATCTCAGTCTGATGCAGCAGGAAGGGCCGTTCACCACCTTGGGAGGCGATCTACTCTCACTGATTATTACCAATCGGTAAGTATATATATGTTTTTTTTCAATCTAGCATTACGTGTATGTATTGTATCTCTGCTCTATAACTTGTGAGATGATAAAATTGTTGACTATATATGTTGTTCAGATGTCACGGGGGGGGGGGGGGGGGGTGAAATACAAGTATTAAATCTTAAAGAAGGCCAAGCATAAGGATGGGTATGGGTGACTCCGGGCGAGTCTGCATGTATGTTTATGTTGCTTAAAGTTCATATTTGTACACCATTACAAGTTATTTTTGAAAAAAAGTAACTGATAGGAATATCTGTTAGTATTTTGATCACTCATCACATGTTCTTATCTTAGCCAGAAAGGTGATTAAGTGCTCTTAGTTCACTTGAACATTGTAAAAGAAGAAATCACTGAGTATGATTAGTCTAGTAAATCTTGTATTAGGATTATAGGTCTCTGAGTGTAATTTTTATTTCAAGAAGACCATGAATATCAATCCTAGCAATGGAGCTTTTCTGAAGATTAGAAGACTGAAGATTGCACAAGGTTTATGAAGACACAAAGGTTTAGTCTAACTCAGAAAGACTATGACCTTAATCCTTTCTTAAGTATATTAACTTATTTTTGGGATATGATTCTGGATATATGACATCATGAGCATGGAGCATGCAAGCCATCAGAAAGGCTCATGTATCCGTTGAGACTAAAGGACAATGAACAGTACTATGCATTAAATGCATCGTAAATCTTAAAAAGCGATCTCTGAAAAATGAGATAGTGACTTCTGAGTACATAGTTCAAGATATAAACGGATATAATTTGATAGAGAGCACAACGGATACAATTCAAACGCCTCTCAAATTTATCTATATATATCACACACTTAGATGCTTGAAGAACACACCTTAGAACGCTCTATCTTGCAAACTTACCATCAAGCAAAGTATTCTCTCAAGCACTCTACTACCCTTTCTGAAAGCTTTCTGTTGCTTGAAGAATCACTAGTAGTTCTAAGTTGTCCTGAACCTTAACAAGAGATTGTTATTCGTGAAAGAGTTGAACTATCAGATACCCTTTCTGAAGCTCATTCTCCAGAACGGACACCAATTACTTGGGTCAGTAAAGAGCAGACTGTCATCCACTGAACAAGTGTATTAAGTAGTCTTGTTCTATTAGGCTCTCTGAAAACATAACTGAAAAGTTATACGAGAAGCCTCTCTGACAAACCTTATAACCAACACCATCAAGGCGTGGAGTAGAGGAAGTACTTGATTTGGGAAATCAGGGAATAACTCAAGGTTATCTGAGTAGAGGAAGTACTTAGCTCTAGGAGCTGGGGAATAACTCAGGGGGGAACATTTGGTTGGGAACCATTTGTTTAGGAATCTTAGAATAGGATTATTGTAAGGTGAACTCAATTATCTGTTCTAGTGAATTCTAGGTCTCAGAAAGACCGAAGTGGATTAGTTGGAGGATTACGCCACCTCCAGATACCACTATACTTGCTGTGTTATTTACCTTTCTGTATTTACATTTCAGCAAAGCACACACACTTACTTATTGTTTCTGCACTTACCTATCTTAAAGTCTTCCGGCTCGAATTTAAGTATCGAAACCCCTGTGTTTCGAGAACCGTGTTTATCGACAAAAGTTTTAAGAGACTATTCACCCCCTCTAGTCTTTTTACTTTGCCGTTATCTGGACCAACAAGTGGTATCGAGCAGAGGTTCAAGCCTTAAGATCGAACCTAGATCCCAGATAGGTGAAGGAACTTTGTCCCTTCGAGGACTATATAATTTGTGTGTTAAGTGTGCGGTATGTCTCCGAGTGATGCACCCGCTCAAGCCGTAAAACTACGAGAAATGGAAGAACAACATGATGCTCCATCTGGAGGCCATTAGTGATGAGATGATCTATGTCATCAATGAAGGGCCTATCAAAATCAGACAACTCAAACAAGTTACTGAGGTGTCTGATGGAAGAAAAGCCTCAGACAAGGAAGATGGAAGCGAGGACATGGCTGCTAGTGATAGTGGTCATGTTGCTCGTGGAAGCATTATATATGAAGACAAGCCAATAGAGCTCTGGACATCTGAAGATGCAAGAGACACAGATTGGATGTTCAAGCTCGTAATATAATCATCAGATCGACACCTGAGCACATACAGTGTAAACTTTGGGGTGCTAAAATGGCGAAAGTTGCCTGGCAATTGATTGAAGAAATCATTTAACCGAGAAAACCAAAGAAAACAAGTTCGAAGTTCTTAAATTGAAGTTCCAAAACTTCAAACAAGGTCCCACTGAAACTCTAGAAGAACTTGATTTCAGATTTACTACTCTTATGAGTGATATGGCTGCACTTGGTGAAAGCAATAGATACTCCCAGTCAGAAAAGATTAAGACTATTGTCAGAAGTCTCAATCAAAACTGGGAACACACTAAGTTTTTTTTATTTCAATCAAGGGATGCCAAATATTACTCCAGTAGAGCTCTTCTCTCATCTTGCTACTGTAGACTATGAGACAACTCAGAGAGAACAAACAGCTGAAAAGTTGCAAAGTGTTGCTCTAGTTTCTCAAGGTACTTCTGAAAAGAAGGATACCAAAGAAGCATCTGAAGAAAATGCTCTTGCAGTAAGACACATGAAGAAATTTGTGAGTCAAGAGATTGAGAGAAGAAAAGCTAAAGAAAAGCTGAAAAAGCATCTTGGCCCAAACTATCATTAGTACAAGAACATACAAGTAAACAACTCTCTGAACACCCCCATTCAGAAAGGTGTTAGTACTGAAGCTGCAGAAATAGGAAATGATATCTGCTTCTATTGTCAAAAGCCTAGTCACTTCAAGAGAGATTGTCCTGCTTTAAACAAGCTCAAGACAGGTGACAAGAAGGACAGGAGAAATTTCAAGAGAAATCAAAGGGCCTTACTGACTGAAGAAAGGAAGAAGATTCAAATTCAACTTGATGCTCTAGACTTTGAGACAGATTCTGAAGATGGAGATTCAGATGACTCAAACCTACCATCACCAGAATTGTGTGGAATCACCCACGATGTAATTGACTTCGGCCTTAAGAAGAAAAAATGTGTGGAGTTGCTGAGATTGTTGGTCCAGACATCTCCAACATTGAAATGTGTCTTATGGCTGATGAGGTAACTAACAATTCACAATTTATGTACTATGAGAGTGATGATGGAATTGAGGATCTGGAGTTAGTCAAGAGTGAATTGAATCGTTATGAGAAAGAATTTCTGGAAGCACAATCCAAAACCAGAATTCTAGAGGAAAGCAAAGAAACTCTTGAAAAAGAGGTTTCTGAGCTAACCAGAGTATCTGAGAACAAGAACGCTGAAATAGCCTTTCTGAAATCTCAGATATCTGAAAATGAAAATTCTCACAAACTAGCATTGGATGAACTTACTAAGAAAATGATGAAGCTGCTTTCTGAGAATGAAGAACTCAGAAAGAAAGAGCTATCCTTCCAATCTTATGCGAAGGCTAGTGACACTCTCACTGAGGTTCAATCCTATCTAAGAGATCCCTCTGAGAAAGGTGGACTTGGACTCGATGAACAATCGAGTAATTCATCTCCTCTGAAGAAGAGTGATGAAAGGTTGACCTTTGTAAAAAGTCAACAGAATGGTTCTTCAACCACCTATAGCATTGGTCAGAAAGCTAGGGTAGTTGACAAAGGGAAAAGAGTAGCAACCCAACCTTTGAAAGAACAACAAGTTCACAAGAAACTTGTGGATGAGGTTTCTGAAAATAAACATAACCCTCAGACATGTAACCATCCACATTGCTACATTACTAGGAAAGGAAGAATTGCTGGAATAGGCAAATTCTCTACTGTACGATTTTATGAAAATAAAGATGGTGCAGAAACTAGTAAGGCTTCTGAAGAACGTATTCAGAAAGCCAAAGGTGTTCGTGCTATTGGAAAAGTTCTTCTGCAACAATATAAGAAAGGACAAGAACAATGGCGCAAGGCTGATATTGCACGTAGCAATAAACAGAAGTGGAAGAAATCTCAAGCCACTGAAAAACTGAATGCTAGAGCTAGAAGGAACCTGGCCAGAAAGGCTACGTTTGCTGAAAAGCAATCCCAGAAACCCAGGGTCCAGAAAGCACCAAAAGAAACACCACAAGAAGCAAAATTGAGATCAAAATTACTAATTTTATTGCATCTCCTTCTAATCAAGTTAGACAAAAACAAACTCCCAAGAGATTCACTAAAATGTGGATTCCTACTGGAAGAATGTTTAGTCTAAATGGTTCTATCTCTGAAGCAAGAACCTAACTCCTGTTTCCTGTTTTATGCAGAACGCCTCTTGGACTAAGGCTCAATGGCTATTTGATAGTGGATGCGGAAAGCACATGACAGGAGACAAATCAAATCTGGTCAACTACAAAGCTTGCAACAATGGACTAGACATCAGATTTGCTGGAGGAGAATTAAATCCCTCTCTGGGATTTGGCAACGTCAAATTAGGATCATTAACTATCACTGACATATTACATGTTAAGGGTTTGAAATATAATCTATTTAGCATGAGCCAGTTTGCAGACAAGGGATTTACTGTGAAATTCAAAGCAAAATATTGCAAAATTATTGACAATGAGTCAAAGTAGACAGTCTTGGTTGCTCGGCGGAAAGGCAGTCTTTATGTTGCCCACTGGGCATCTGCCACAACTGAAGAATGTCTCATGGTGAGTCAATCAGGTCACACAGAAGAGCACTGGTTATGGCACAAAAGAATGAGTCACTTGAATTTCAAAACTCTGAACAAACTTGCCAAGAAAGAGTTAGTGGTTGGCCTTCCCAAAACAACTTTCAGAAAGGATGGTATATGTTCTGTCTGTCAGATGGGGAAACAATCTAAGATCTCTTTCAAGTCCAAAATCAGACACTCTAGTGTTAGACCACTGCAACTATTACACATGGATCTTTTTTAATCATCTGTAACTAGTTATGCAGGAAAGAAGTATGGTCTTGTTGTTGTAGATGACTTCTCAAGATTCACTTGGGTTGTCTTTCTGAAGCACAAATCTGATGCAAGGGTGGGGATACCAAACCTGCTGAATAATCTTGAAGTCATGAAAAATGACAAGGTATCTGCAATCAGAACAGACCATGGTACTGAGTTTGTCAACCAGTACATTAAGGAGTTTTGTACCAGCAAAGGTATACAACACCAACTTTCCTCTGTAAGAACACCACAACAAAATGGTGTTGCAGAAAGGAAAAATAGAACACTTAAAGAAGCAGCAAGGACAATGCTAGCTGACACTGAGATAAGTGAAGTTTATTGGGTTGAAGCTGTAAACACAGCATGCTACACTCAGAACAGATGTTTGATAAACAAACACCATGACAAGACCCCTTATGAACTCTTGGTTGGTAGACCCCCTAATATCAAACATCTAAAAGTATTTGGTTGTAGATGTTTTGTTCTTAACAATGGAAAAGAGTATCTAAGAACATTTCAACCAAAGGCAGATGAAGGTGTGTTTCTTGGTTATTCTATGAATAGCAAAGCATACAGAGTTTACAACAAAAGAACAAAGAAGATTGAAGAATCGGTTCATGTTGTATTCTATGAAGGAAGCAAGAAAACACCCCTTGCTGATGAACTCTCAGAAAGGTTCAAGGAACTAATGATAAAGGATTCTGAAGAGGAACTCTCAGAAAGGAAAAACATCATTGTGGAAAGAGAGGATGACTCTGACGAAGAAAAGCATGAAATGCCTAGTAACAACTAGATGATTCTCAGACATGATGAAGAATTTCCTATGAGAATTCCAGAAATGGAAACTGAAGATGTTCATCAGAGCTAATTCGAAATGACCTCTCGGAGTGCATGTCGTAAAGCTCTCACACTGAGAAAGTGTCAGACATTCACCGCCCTTCTGAGGTGCAAAATGTCACAGATACTGAAGAAGTATCAAGTCATAATCATAGTGATTCACATTCAGATCACATAGATGTTGATCCTACTAGCCCTAAACCCATGATGAGATGGATCAAGGATCATCCTGCAAAAGATGTAATTGGACCAATCAATCAAGGTGTTAGGACTAGGAGAGCAATAGCTGAAAATGCTAATTCTCTCTTTGGATGTTTTATCTCAAACATTGAACCAAAAACTATAGAAGAAGCATTAAGAGACCAAGACTGGATCTCTGCAATGCAAGAAGAGTTGGATCAATTTGAAAGAAACAAAGTCTGGAAACTGGTTCCATTTGTAGAAGGAATATCTGTGATTGGAACTAAGTGGGTTTTCAGAAACAAGATGAATGAATCTGGTGAAATAACCAGAAACAAAGCAAGGTTGGTTGCCAAGGGATTCACCCAGACTGAAGGTTTAGATTTTGATGAGTCATATGCACCTGTTGCCAGATTGGATGCAATAAGACTCTTTCTAGCCTTTGCAGCTCATAAAGACTTTAAAGTTTATCAGATGGATGTCAAAAGTGTATTCTTGAATGGTGAACTTGCTGAGGAAGTCTATGTTGAACAACAACCTGGTTTTGAAGTTTCCTCAGAAAGTAGAATGGTCTATAAGCTACAGAAAGCTCTTTATGGACTGAAACAGGCTCCAAGAGCATGGTATGACACTTTGGCCAAATACCTTCTGGAAAGTGGTTTCAAGAAAGGTGAAGTTGATAAAACTTTATTTACTTTAAACCATGATGGGAAACTACTCTTAGTTCAAGTATATGTTGATGACATCATATTTGGATCTAAGGACAAGCAACTTTGTGATGACTTTGCAAATCTCATGAAAAGTAAATTTGAGATGAGCATGATGGGAGAATTGAACTATTTTCTAGGATTGCAAGTCAAGCAACTCAATGATGGAATATCCATTAGTCAGACAAAGTATGCAAAAGACATGCTCACAAAGTTCAAACTTAAGCCTTCTGAAAAGAATGCTAAGATACCTATAAACATAGGAACCAAGATGACCTATACTGAATCAGATAAGAGTGTTGATGAACACAAGTATAGGAAATTGATAGGTTCACTACTTTACCTTACTGCAAGCAGACCTGATATTCAATATGCAGTTGGAGTGTGTGCTAGATTTCAAACAAATCCAATGCAATCACACTACAACATTGCTATGAAAATATTAAGGTATGTGAAAGGCACAGTAGATATAGGTTTGTGGTATCCTAAAGAATGTGGATTGAGTTTGGCTGGTTACTCAGATGCTGATTATGCTGGATCAATGCTTGATAGGAAAAAGTACCTCGGGAACTTGTCAGTTTCTGGGAACGAGACTTATCTCATGGTTTAGCAAGAAATAAAACTCAATTGCAACTTCTACCACAGAGGCTGAATATATTGCTGCTGGTTGTTGTGCAACACAAATTCTGTGGATTCAACAACTCAGAGACTATGGACTCAATGAAGAGAAAACTCCCATTTTCTGTGATAACACAAGTGCAATTGCAATCACACAGAACCCCAAATTCCATGCCAGAACAAAGCACATTGATGTTAGACACCACTTCATCAGAGACCATGTTGAGAAAGGCAGTATAGAGATACTCAAGATTGGCACAGAAGACCAACTTCCAGATATCTTCACTAAGCCCTTATAAGAAAGCCGGTTCTTGACCTTAAGACATAAATCTTGGATTAATGGAGTTGCCTAAGGACTGAAAAATTATCCTGAATCTCTAAAGACTGAATAGGTGAGTAGGCCTCTGAGAACAGGTTCTCAGAAAGCCAAGTTGATAAGAAGTGATGCAAAGGTTTCTGAGTAGCAACACTCAGAAAGGCAAAACATTTCTGGAACGGGTATCCAGAAAGGCAAAGGTCGGTACACACTTAATAAGTAAATAAAACTAGAACTTACTTACTGAGAGTGGGTCAAATACATTCAAAACAACTGAAGCTTCTGACACTTGAATTCAGAAAGCTATTTAGTCATAAAGAGAAATGGACACACAAAGCCCAAAAGGTATAAGTTCTGAAAGTCAAACATGTGCAATGTCTTGTATTTTTATCATTTTCATGATAAACAATATATAGATAAGGACTTGACACTCAGAATGATAAGCTCAAACGATTAAGTGTTCCTACTCTTTACTAAGTGACACAATGAATGTAGCATATTAAAAATCCATCAAGTCGGCACCTTACCATTTGTTGATTGATATCATTACAAAATATTCAATATAAGCCCTTGATGCATAAACGTTTGATCTCAACGGTTGAGATTAAAACAAAGCAAGTAATGTCTGTTGGGAAATGCAGACATGGCCCACTACGCATTTAATGAAGTACAAAGGACGTACCACGCCTATGCAGATGCAAAGACACGCATTCATATTCAACAATATGTATGTTGTATCTATATACATTTTGTCTGCTATATATATAGGATTTGGGCAAAAGACAAACACTTTTACCAATTCCGAAATTTCAAACTTGCATCAAAACAGCAAAATCTCTCAAGATTTCTGCAAAACCCTTCTGCAAAACTCAACTTCTTGTGCTTAGTCTTCTGAAAAGATAGACTAATCTCGATTAATTGTGCAATATTCATCTGAAAAACACTCACTCTAAACTCTATATAAGAGATGGCACCCAAGAAGATGACCACCAAGAACCCTAAGACAACATCCTCTGCTCCTGCTGAAAAGCAAGGAGGAAAGGAACTTAAGGTGTTGAATAAGCATATACAGGAGAGTTTAACCCATCGAACTGGAACCCTAAACACAAATTGAATTGGGGAGCCTTTCTAGTAAAGAGATATGTATCAGCAGTTATATCTTCAAAACCAGAAAGGAAACTGATATTGGGAATGCTGAAGAATTCCCATATTTACAAGCTGCTATCTGCTGCACCCAGTGGACTATCCACCTTTGGATGTCTTGGAGTTCTATAACAACTCCAAAATCTTCACAAAAGTTGTGAATGATGAAGAAGAAAAATACATGCAGACTGAAGTCCAAGGACAAGAAATTATTCTAGACTGCAAGACTTTCTGCAAGATATTCCGATTGAAAATTCGAGGAACTTTTGAAGACATCAACATCAAGGACGCTTCCATGATTCAAGGCGTCAAAGAGCTATTTGAAGCAATCCAGTTAGAAAATGCAAAAGGTTGCCAGAGACTTTGTTACGAAGGCCATCGAACTAGTCATCTCCGAAACTCTGAGTACTTTAGCTCTTATTCAGTCCGTTGCTTTGATGGCAACAAAGGTGGAGTAGACCGGATAAGCATGGAGAGATGGATGATGATGCATCTTGAACAAGAAGCATGAAGGCGAAACCCACTTCAATTGGGGGAAGTACGCCTTCAACAAATTTCTTGGACACATTGAGGAATTTGAGCCCAAAATCATCAATGGCCTTGCTGAGCCAAAGGCCAATATGCACTTTGGTCTCAGGATTTGTTACTTTCTGGAAACAATGGGAATCACTCTCAGAGGCGAAATCGATCCACCAACTCCTTTTCGGACACGCTTTTGAAAAAGGAGAAACTTCTTCTTGAGAACATTGAGAAAGCGTAAGAAGAAGAAACTGCATAGCAAGGTGAGGAGGTCTCTAAGCAAGCCAAAGCTAAACCTCCAGTTGCCAAGAGAAAGAGGACTCATAGCAAAAGAGCCTCCAAGTCCCTAATCATACAAGAGGCACAACCTTCTGGAGACAAGGTCTCAGAAGATGTTGGACGCTCAGAAGGGCAAATCCAGAATGATCCAGAACTCTCCAGAGATGATAGAAATATCATAGATGGGTCTGCACCAACTCAGAATAGTGATTCTGAGGATGATGAAGTACTTTCAAAAGTACTCAAAAGATTCAAGTATGAGACCCATGGAGGAGCATCAAGCTCAGCTCTTCAGAAAGACAAGAGCCCCTCTGCCCAGCAGGAAGAAGAAGGCCTGGGTGAGGAAGATAGAATGATGGAAGATGTTGCCATTGCTTCCACATTCACAATGCCAGCACTTAATTCTGCTGAAGAAAACCCTGTTCTTAAACAGGTTCCTCAACCTTCTGAGAGAGCTCAACTCTCAGAAAGGGATCAAACTGAGATGGAGACTCAGAATGATACTGCAGAGGAGATCAATAATGAGCACAGAGAGACTGTGGAATCACCACAAGTCCAAGAGATCAATGATCAGCCTGACTCTATTCAGGTAGCAAAAGTAGTTTGTATCTAACTTGTCAACATTAAAATGTTAACTTGTTACTCATAAGCTTCATTTGTTACAGGCCAACATGGAGACACAATTTCAGGGGGAAGTTAATTTGTCCACCCCTCTAAATGAAGAAGAGGTTCCTTCAACCTCAGAACAACAAGAAGAGCCTGTCCTACAGGTAGTTAATTTATCTCTAAATAAGAAATAACTTGCTTGAAATATTCATATCTTGTGTTCTAACTTCTTTTTGTCTCTTATTAGGCTCCAACTGAGGAAGTAGTGGTGGAACAAACACCCCAACACCAAGAGATTCCAGAGGCTGAAAAGCTCTCTGAGGAAACATTTACTGAGCCTTTTGTTGAGAAGGTATCAGTAAATTTTCTTTTAAGAATACTTTGGTAAAAATCGCTACTTAATCAATATGTTTGTTCTATCTTACAGGCTCAGTCAGAAGAACACTTGGAAGGAAAGACTGTGGTCTTATCTCCCCCAAAAGAAACTGGCAATGCTAAAGAAGCAGAGTCAGCAGAAAAGGTTCCAAAAACCCCCAAGGTTTCTGTGGAAGATGCCACGGAGCTTCCTCACTTGGAAGTAAGTGAAGTCTCAGAAATCATTTTTCCACTTATCTTTTCTGTTAACAGTTTCTAAACATATTTGATTTTAATTCTCAGGTTCAAGCAGAAAGAAAGGTTGATGAGGATAAGACTTCTCCTCACAACAAGGTATCTGTGGTCTCTGAGACCAAGCAAGCAGAAGTACAGGATAATGAGCCTACTATTTCTACACAGGTATGCTCAGAAAGCTTACTTTTGCACACAGATACTAACTCAAGTGGTTTGAACAAAACTAACTTGATCCCTTTCTTTCAGGCTCAAAGTCTAGTGCCAGTTGATTTACTCAAGGCCTTCCAGAAGCACACCTTAAAGAAACATCTCAAGTGCTTCAGACAATGGTAGAAACTCAGAAAGGCTGACCTTTCTGAAGTAGACAGAGTAATCGACATCCCAGAAAAGAGAGCAATTGCCCTAAATCTGGAGGATTATATCCATGCATGTTCCCTACAGAGTCCTACTCATTTGCCACTCTAATGCTTGAAGACTTCATTCATGAAGTAGCACAAAGACTTATAGCAGATTTCAAATATGCGGATGCTCAAACCCAAGAGCAGATGGTTACCCATCCTGGCTTGCCCAGCAAGCTCACTACTTATCCTGCTGAACAAGAAGAAGTTAATGGGAGGATGATTACATTCCCAAATGTGATCAACCTGGTTTCAGAAGATGACGAGGAGATGGACGAAAATGATTATCAAGAACCTCCCTCTGAGCATCCAAACCAAGAAACAAAGAACAAGAGTGATGATGATGATGATCAGAATGATGATCCCCAACCTGGACAAGGCGGGATTCAGAAAGCTAGCAAAGAGAGTGGAGAAAAGGCTACTCCCTCAATTTCTCAGAAAGCTTCATCATCATCACCTCCCAAGTCTCATCAAGATACCCAACAAGCTGAACACAATGATGCTATAGAAGAAATTTCAGCTGCTGAGTTTAGGATTGAACAACTCAGAAAGGTATTGGAAGAAGAGAAGAGAATCAACATTGAGACTCAAGCTCTTGTTGATGAAAAGGAAGCCAAAATCAAAAAGCTCGAAGAAGCTAATGCCAAAGAATTGGCACTCCTAGATGAGCAAAGAAATTTGAAGAATGCCATTGTTGTCACAGCTGCTGAAATAGATGCAATGGATGACAATGATGATGAAGATCATGATGCTGAGACTGCATCAGAAAGACCTTCTACATCTTCTCAGAAGGCCAGCACACTTGATGGAAAGCAGAAGAAGATTATCAATCTGCAAACAATCCAAGAAAAGGATTATGATAGTGATGCTGAAACCCACAACTTGATCACTGAAGCAGAAGATGAGAGACTTGTCACTCAGCACAAAAGAGCCCTACTTGCTCCTCATATATTCTCTGCACCAAGTAGTTCAAGAAGTGAAGAGCATGCAGAAGGAAAAGTGTCTTTACAACTCGGAAAGACACTAGTTGCCCAAGACAAGTGCTAAAATCCGTCCAGAAGAGATGAAGCCTTTGGTCTTGCTTTACTCAACAGAGCAACCAAAGATCGCTCTCTCGAAAGACCTAGGGTTGGTCAGGATGAGGATTGTAACAATGCTAATGCAAGATTGAATGAAGCCGACCATGTCATCCGCAAGCCAACGCCATCTAAGGCCGCTTGAAGAGCTCAACAGAAAGGAGCAGGAACTGGTTAGATAGAACAACGAGCTGAAGAAAGAACTTCAAGAATTAGTCAGGGTGCACAACAATCTCCAGAAAAACTTTGAAACTCTCTCTGAAGCTTATGCTATCATGAGTCAGTCATTCATGACTAAGGGGGAAGAAGAGATGCCTCAGAAAGGCAGAGGAAGAAAAAGAAAACAATCAAATCCTCCATCCTCAAGTCAACTTGTCATTAAGGACACCACTGGAGACACCCTTGCTGAAGAAGTTGTTCCAGATCAACCAGCCAGAAGGCTGACAAGTATGGTTACTAGGGGAACCAAGTCCCTGAAGAAGACTTCTGAAGAAGAAGAAAAGGAAGAAGGAGAAGTAAGAGGCCAAGAAAGCTGCAAGTCTCCAATTTTGGACTACAATGATGATGAGGATGATTCTGATGAACATCCACTTCACAAGAAAAGGAGACAAGCAACTACTTCACAACCTTCTCTGGCAACAAAGCCCTTAGTAGCCAGAACTCCTTCTGGCAACACCAAGTCTATACAAGGAACATCCATCAGCACAGCCCCAAGGCAGGAAGAAAGGGTTAGAGGATCTCCTGACAGAAGGCCACCAAACAGAAAAGCAAGAAGGGATTTCCAGTTTGGCAGAATAAACAATGAAACACATCAAGAAAGGCCAACTGATGCCCACATTGAGTATATGAAGACCAGTAATGAAGCATCTTCATATAGGTGCATTCTGAACAAGAGAGGGTATTAGATTCTGGAACTACAACATCTACTTGTCAATGATAAGTTTCCAACTCCCATCCTCAACCAGATCCTGAAATGGAGAGAAGGCAAGCCAGAATTGCTAAAACCTGAGCACCTTCATGCCTGGTTAAACTTTGAAGTAGATAAGAGGAATGAAGCCAGAAAGATGGATCTTTCTTTGCACATCCTTACCCAAAACCTGATGATGTACACAAGGTAAGAAAACTGGATGGTAGCTACAGCAGGAAGAACAAACTAGGTGTTTCAACCTATGAGTCATTCTATATGACATTGGATGAATACCTAGATGATATACACTATCTGGAAGAAATATACAAGTATTTCAACCTATCTCAGCTGCAAGTAGACCATGCCCGGTGCAGGAAAGTATACAGGTCAAACATTTTCTGCGGAAGAATCTCAAGCTTGGCAAGAGTTACCATAAAATATGTGACTTATCCAGAAAGACAGAGCTCTCTGTCAGAAGGATTCTTTATGACTATGTCCACGAATGTAGAAAAGTGGATGATCATGTCAACTGATCCAGAAAGGGTGCTGAAGAACTTGAGGTATCTGAACCCAAGTTGTGTTTCTGAAGACTTGAAGACTAGTAACATTAGAATACTCTCTTGGAGCTTGGACTCTCCTATGTTCTAATTTACTTAGTATGTTTTATTACTTTTTGTAATCTTGCTGATTGTTTCTGAATTTCTCTATCTGCAAAAGTTGCATCTTACTCTGTAAACTGTACCTATCTGAAGATCATACTCTCAGATACATTTTAATAGATGACAACTTATCAGCAAAGATCACTTCTTGTGATTTGGTTGATGTTTACTTTCTGCACTTAATTCAACTAAAATTGAATATCATTTGAAATGATTAAGTGGTGGATTGTTTTCTCTTCCAGGATTACAATTTTGTAATAGGACTTGAAAGATAGTCATGGATGACTGATCAAAAAGGGGGAAATTTGTTAGGAATATCTGTTAGTATTTTGATCACTCATCACATGTTCTTATCTTAGCCAGAAAGGTGATTAAGTGCTCTTGGTTCACTTGAACATTGTAAAAGAGGAAATCACTGAGTATGATTAGTCTAGTAAATCTTGTATTATGATTATAGGTCTCTGAGTGTAATTTCTATTTCAAGAAGACCATGAAGATCAATCCTAGCAATGGAGCTTTTCTGAAGATTAGAAGACTGAAGATTGCACAAGGTTTATGAAGACACAAAGGTTTAGTCTAACTCAGAAAGACTATGTCCTTAATCCTTTCTTAAGTATATTAACTTATTTTTGGGATATGATTCTGGATATATGACATCATGGAGCATGCAAGCCATCAGAAAGGCTCATGTATCCGTTGAGACTAAAGGACAATGAACAGTACTATGCATTAAATGCATCGGCAGAAATGCTGCAAAAAGCAGTCCTCTCTGAAAAATGAGATAGTGACTTCTGAGTACATAGTTCAAGATATAAACGGATATAATTTGATAGAGAGCACAACATATACAATTCAAACGCCTCTCAAATTTATCTATATATATCACACACTTAGATGCTTGAAGAACACACCTTAGAACGCTCTATCTTGCAAACTTACCATCAAGCAAAGTATTCTCTCAAGCACTCTACTACCCTTTCTGAAAGTTTTGTGTTGCTTGAAGAATCACTAGTAGTTCTAAGTTGTCCTGAACCTTAACAAGAGATTGTTATTCGTGAAAGAGTTAAACTATCAGATACCCTTTCTGAAGCTCATTCTCCAGAACGGACACCAATTACTTGGGTCAAGAAAAGAGTGCATCATCCACTGAACAAGTGTATTAAGTAGTCTTGTTCTATTAGGCTCTCTGAAAACATAACTGAAAAGTTATACGAGAAGCCTCTCTGACAAACCTTATAACCAACACCATCAAGGCGTGGAGTAGAGGAAGTACTTGATTTGGGAAATCAGGGAATAACTCCAAGGTTATCTGAGTAGAGGAAGTACTTAGCTTTAGGAGCTGGGGAATAACTCAGGGGGAACATTTGGTTGGGAACCATTTGTTTAGGAATCTTAGAATTGGATTATTGTAAGGTGAACTCAATTATCTGTTCTAGTGAATTCTAGGTCTCAGAAAGACCGAAGTGGATTAGTTGGAGGATTACGCCACCTCCAGATACCACTATACTTGTTGTGTTATTTACCTTTCTGTATTTACATTTCAGCAAAGCACACACACACTTACTTATTGTTTCTGCACTTACCTATCTTAAAAGTCTTCCACGCTCTGAATTTAAGTATCAGAAACCCCCAGGTTTCTGAGAAACTGTGTTTATCGACAAAAGTTTTAAAAGACTATTCACCCCCCCCCCCCCTCTAGTCTTTTACTTTGCCGTTATCTGGACCAACAGTAACTGATCATGATATCTGCTATTTACGATTTCAGGCTGAGGTTGATGCTTAGGTAGCGAGGCAGGAGGAAGAGACGGGTGATGTGTTGTCAACTGAACAAGTTGACAACATCTTCTTAGAGGTCAACAAACCGGACAGCAAAGGACGAATATACACTACAAAAAATTCGTTGTTTAGCGACAAATTTATCCGTTGCTAAACAGTGGTCGATCCGTCGTTAAGGGTTTAGCGACGGATATGGCGACGGATAAAAATTCCGTCGTCATTTTTGGCGTCACAAATCTTCTAACAACGGATAACCTATCCGTCGCTAAATAACGACGGATAGAGTGTTGACTTTTTAGCGACGGATAGTTATCCGTCGCTAAAAAGCTGATTTTTCTCCTTTTTTTAAAATCCAAATTCTGGTTGTCTTTAGCGACGGATAACTATCCGTCGCTAAATAGGTGGTTTTTTTTAATTAATTTGCAGACGAATCGACGATTTTGGGGATGAATCGGATAAACCGACGATGATACAATTAATCGACAATTTTATACAAATATTCAATACGGATAAATCGACAATTTTATTAAATACGAATAAACCGACAATGATACAATAAATCGGATCTGGACTAAATTTAATAATACGGATATACAATACAATACAATATTTAATTATACGGATATACAATACAATACAATATTTAATAATACGGATATATAATATAATACAATACAATACAATACAATACAATACAATACGGATCTTGACCGAGCTTGCAAGATCTTGATCGGATCTTGATGGTGGTGGTGGATCTGGGCTGATGGTGAAGGTAGTGGATCTGGGCAGTATGTGGCGTGGTGGTGGAAGGACAATGGAAGGCGGTGCGGCCTGGATGGTGGTGGAAGGAGGGTGGTGGAGTGGTGGTGGAAGGGTGGAGGCAGTGGTGCGGTGGTGGAAGGAGGAGGAGGATGGTGGTGGAGGTAGTGGTGCACAGTGGAAGGAGGGCGGAGGATGGTGGTGGAGGCAGTGGTGCGGTGGAAGGAGGGTGGTGGTGCGGTGGAGGATGGTGGTGGAGGTGGCGTGGTGGAAGTGGTGGTGGTGGTGGTGGTGGTGGTGGTGGAAGGAGATGGAAGAAGAAGATTGTGGTGGAAGAATGGTGGCTGCCGAAATTTTAGGGTTTCTTTAGCGACGGATATTGATATCCGTCGCTATTTAACGATGGATAATTCTATCCGTCGCTAAAATCGATTTTTTTTTATTTTTTTAATTTTGGTCAACTTATTTAGGGACGGATATAATATCCGTCCCTAAATAACGACGGATATTTTGTATCCGTCGCCAAATTGCGACGGGAAAATATCCGTCACCAAATAGCGACGGATTGAGCGATTCGCCAAATCGCTCAATCCGTCTCAAATCCGTCGCTAAACCTAGCGATTCGTCGCTAGGTAGCGACGGATAAAATCCGTCGCTATTTGACGGATTAATTTCTTGTAGTGATATGGACTTGGGAGCCTCGGTTTGAGCTTGGCTAGCCCGGGGTGCTCCTCATCATCATCCAGCAGTCTAGACGTCCGGTTTTCACACAGGCCCAGGTCTCGGATATGGTGCAGTCGTAGGTCGAAGAACATGTTGCACGGCTAACTCAAGAGATGGAGCAACACGACAGAGAACAAAGGGAGGAGATGGAGCGGCGCGACAGAGAACGAAGGGAGGAGAACGAGCGCCTTCGGTTACAGATGGAGGCTTTCATGTCCCAGTTCGGCCAGCACCCACCCCCGTCTGGTAGCTAGTTATGTATATGTACTATGTACGTTCGGATATATTATATTTAGACTTGTTCGGATAATTTAGACTTATTCGCATATTACATTTTTAATTTATCATTTATTAAAACATTTTTCGTAAAATTAATTTATTATCGCGCATTATATTGATTAAATAGGTGAAATACGAAAAATAGGGATTAATATTAAAAAAACAAAATTTAAAAAAAAAAAAATTTTGTGACGGAATTTGAGATTCCGTCACTAATTTCAATAATACATTGGGCGACGGATAGATTCTATCTGTATCCGTAGATTCTATCCATCGCCAATAATCGATTTTTTAAAAAATAAAAAAAGGGTCAAACAAGATAATTCGTCGTCCAATCCATCGCGAATTGGGCGACGGATTATCTATCCGTCGCCACAGCTCCAGTGGGGCGACGGCATTATTATTCATCGCCCCATCCGTCGCCAGAACTGGGGCGACGGATCGCTGGTCTGTAGCGACGGATCTATCCATCGCTACAGACCAGTATTTTTGTAGTGTAAAGAGAAGATAGAAGAGAGTTTCCCCAGCCCCTCATGGAGATCAAGAAAGTATAAAGAAGATCGAAGACATTTTCCCCGCCTAGAGAGTATCAGCTGATCCCCGCCCTCCCCCGGCTCGTTATGGAGATCAGGAAAGTAGAGAGAAGATCTAAGAGAGTTTCTCCACCTAGAGAGTATTAGATCCCCCAGGCCCGTTATGTATCAAGAAAGTAGAGAGAGATCGAAGAGAGTTTCCCCGCCTAGAGAGTATATGCAAACACCCCCCCCCCCTCTCCGCCGGAAAAAATGTAGTTTTTACCAGACCGGACCTGAACATCATTATTTCGAACGGGGTTGAACTTCGGGTTGGATAGAACCAGTAGTCCTTCCAACCATAGGTCGTAGAGAAGAGAAACCTTATACCTCATTCTACCTATCGAATCTTATACATAAAGAAAAGGAAATTGAAAGCCTTCACATGTAAAATGTTGTTGATAGATATGTAAAGATCAACACATCACCAATTAGCTCACGTGTGTCTCTTCTATCTTCTGGAACTGAAAAGAGCACGTCCAGTACACGATTCATAGAACATTCTTAGAAGATTAGTTGAAGGAACTATGTCAAGCATAGATCCAAATGTCCTATCTGGATTCATGCCCATTAAGAAAATTAGTGTGTGGGTGGCGATTTTGATGGAATTATGGGATTTAGAAGATTTGATTGATCACATTTATAAATAGTTACAAAGGTTGAATATCATTGGCAGAATTATGTAACCAAAATTAGATTAAAACTGTAATGGTAACATGACCAAATACGCATTAATTTGCCATCAAAAATAAATTTACCCTGATGATAATTGTTTTGTAATTTTTTAATCTAAAAAAATGAAAGAATTTCTCACATTGATTTGAGGCCAAAGTACTATAGCTAGGATTGATAATAAAAACTGGTATTTATAATATATATATATATATATATATATATATATATATATATATATATATGGATAGATCTCATCTTCACATGACTAAAAATTAAAAATTTATTTATTACTTTATTCTTTACCTTCTCACCTCTTATACTTTATTCACTATCTCTCCTACGACTATTCATTATCTTTCATACATAAGTATTTAGAGAAAAATCGAAACCTAAATTCAAAAATAAAAAGAAACGTAGAGAGTTAATACAACTTAAAATGAATTTCTTTTCACATTAATTTTGTATTAGAAAATGTCCGAGTAATTAGAAAGCACTCCAAGTATCATTTATGCACATGCGGATCATGTGTGCTTCAAAGTAAACCATCCACTTTAGAATATAGTAGAAAAATATACGAAAGTGCCCAGAATAACTGAAAGTGCACAAATGGTATGGTCGTATGGATATATATATATATATTTTTTAGTTTGTCCAGAATGTTTGATGCTAAACTATTTAAAATGGGTATCATTTTGAACGTTTGATGCAACGTTAATTATTTATAATGTGTTTAAATGAGTTATTTTTAATTTTTAAAATTTCATTATGTCATTTTATCTTATTCAATAAATTTATATTTTATTTTAATGAATAAAACAATTTATTTAGCTGATAATAGAATTCAAGATTGGTGTCTATAGATTCGTCTTATCACGGCGAATTCAAATATATGTTGAAAATATTTTTTGGATTTATGTAGATAAAGTTATATGAGATTAATATTTTATTTTAGTGGATGAAATGATTTATTTAATTAAAAAACAATAATAATCTATTAAAAACACTATTCATGGTCATGGCCACGACCCATTGGACATGATTTTTTTAGATTTTATCGTCGTTTCAGTCATGGCTCACGGATGCCACTATTCACGGCCATCAACATGACCATTGGGAATGGTCTAAGGTTGTATAAGTTCCATTCTTGTATGTTTGGATTATCTTAGTATTGTTCTTAGAGTATATAATCCACTTCATTAACATCTATCTATTATATCGAAATGTTTTAATTTTGTTGAAGATGTACACTCAAACTTAATTATTTTCATGATAACTGTGACTTAAATAAGTATTTTTATTTAGTACTTTTCTACTTCTTTTATGCTTGGAGCATCCTCCATAGTTGGAGAAACACCAATTGAAACGTAAAAAAATAAAAAAAAAATACGACAAACTGATTTTTCTTTATTAATACAAACAGATAATCAATATCGGGCATGAAGATGGAGATAAATGATTAATGATTTGTATATAGGTAGGTTTAATAGTGAAAGATATGGAACAAAATTTTCCATTAAATACCTGAATTTCTTTAAAAATTGAAATAAAGGGGCAAAGCTAAAATTTGTCGATTTAAGAAATTTAATCACCAAAGAAAAATTTCTATCAATTACTACATGTTGCCACTCCAAAGCTCAAATAAATTTAGTTATTAATTTGGCTGGCAAACCTTCCGCATTTTCAGCAACCATAAGACATAAAATTTTGTCACTAAGCAATAACATTGATCACATGATCTTAGCAACAACACTAGTTACTACGTTCCCCTATTCAGACTCTGCTTTACTGCACAATCAAAATTTCACGTAGGATGGATGGAATTTGAATGAATCTGGTGGGTTTAGCTCATCAACTTTATATATATTATATTATATAAGAACACCCAACTGATAATCTAAGTACTAAAACATTAGCATCAGTTTCTCACGTTTAATCTGACAAAACTTTATGCAACAAAATTCTCCCCCCCTACCCGAAATCTGCTCAACAGTATAATCAAAATGTATAATTGAAAATATAAATATCTATTAAATATTAATTGAAAATATAAATATCTATTAATATAAACATAAATATTTTTCGGAGTTTTATAGATAAATTTATATGAGACTTAATAAAAACTATATATGCAGCCAACATACAAAAAAATAAACAATGAAATATATACTGGTTGAAAATGCAACTAATTACACAAAATTACACGTAGGATTGAATTAATTTAATAAATGATATATTTTTAAATTTAATTATTTCATTTTCTCTTATTTAATAAATTTATATTTTATTTTAATAAATAACATAATTTATTTATTGAATAATAGTATTCAAGATTGGTGTCTATGGATTCGTCTTGTCACGGGGAATTTAATATATATGTTCAATAAAGTTTTCGGATTTTTGTAGATAAAATTATCTGAGATTTAATAAAAATTATATATGTAGCCAACATACCAAAAATAAATTGTGAAATATGTATATATCGGTTGGAAATGCAACTAATTTTATGTAGGATTGAATTTATTAAATGCTCTATTTTTAAATTTTCATTATTTTATTTTATCTTATTTAATAAATTTATAATTTATTTTAATGAACAAAAAAATTATTTAATTAATAATAGTATTCAAGATTGGTTTCTATGGATCCGTCTTGTCACGGATAATTTAAATATATGTTCAAAATATTTTTCTGAATTTTGTAGATAAAGTTATATGAAATTTACTAAAAACTATATAAACAGTCAATATACCAAAAATAATATTGAAATATAGGCTCTGTTTACCACTAGCTTTTCAGCTCCATGAGCTTTTTTTTACCATTGACTAATAAAAAGCTCGTTACGTGAACGCGCAGCTTCTTAAATCAGCTAGCTGAAAAGCTAGCTGGTTAAGAAGCTACCCAAGTTAGCTTTTTTTTAAAAAGAAGCTCCTTCTTATCTTTTTCATTCCGAAAATATCCCTAACCTAAATTAGAAAAAAAAAAAAAAAAGAAGGAAAAACTACACGTTTTTATTATTTACTCGTGTTCCATCTTTACTGCCGTATTATTTGTAGACCACATGAAAGGTCATTAGAATTCTCGACTTATATTTTATATTGTTGGATCCTTTGTTATACATTTTGTGTACTTGTTTGCAACTAGCATAAGGATTAATGCATCCGCATCTCTTTAAAATGCATACATGTAATACACATCAATTACTGGTTTTTTTCATTACTAAGTAAAATGCTCAACGAATATTTCTTTCAACTTCTGATAATTTTGATGATGTTATTAAAGTGGCGATGTAAAATACATTGAATATATATTAGAATAATTGGACAAAATGTGATGTACTATTATTTAAAAAACTATAGACTAATAATACGATGAGAAAGGTTAAAGAAAATAAAAATAAGAGTAATGCCCTTTTATGTCATTTTACAAAATACCAGCTAGCTTATCAGCTAATTTGCTAAACACCTACATTTAAAATCAGCTAGCTTCTCAGCTAGTTAATCAGCTCCCTAATCAGCTAGCTTATCAGCTACCTAACCAGCTAGTTTTTCAGCTAGTTTTGCTAAACAGAGCCATATACTGGTTAAAATACAACTAATTCTACAAAATTTCACGTAGGATTGAATAAATTTGAAGAGGTTTAGACTCATGTGCTTTACATAATATATATATGGATGGATGGATTGACATCATGGCATGGCATGTTTTCTCTGCATAAAAATATTTATTTTGATGTATTTGGAAAGTATATACTTGGACATGTAATTAATTACATATTCTGATTGGTTGATTTTAAGACTGCAACTGATGTGTTAAATTTGTGGTACATAAAACCTTTCCAATGTTATACTAATATCGTTGCCATAATTCTCACTCATTAATTAAGATCTAATTTTGGGAAGATTAAAATTGCAAATTGTACACTTAATTACATTATGGTAACATAGGGAGTATGAGAATGCGTGTGAACGGGCCTTCCTGAATTCTAAGACAATGTCAAATTTTATTCTTTTGTTTATTTCAGAAAGTTCTAACTTTTCAATGTTATTCATAAAGGCCCGTTCACACGCATTCGCATACTCCCTATGTTACCATAATGTAATTAAGTGTACAATTTGCAATTTTAATCTTCCGAAAATTATATCTTAATTAATGATCAGTGAGAATTATGGCAACTATATTAGTATAATGGAAAGGTTTTCTGTACCACAAATTTAACACATCAGTTGCAGTCTTAAAATCGGTTTATTCTTGGCTACCGCATGCGGTACTGCAGCATGGGTTGTTCATTTGACACGTTGCATTGTATTCATTTTATTTAAGTACATAAACGGTCCAATGATATAATGACACCTGTATAACATCACAACTCCTTTTTCCTTCTCCCAGTAACTAGACTAACCATGGTTAGCTCTCACAAACTTAATTTCGATAGATTAATTTGTAACAATCAGTAAAAAAAAGAGTTTTGCTGATAAGTAAAAACCCTAAGAGAGGTATCTTCGCCGTAAAAGTTTGAGAGACTGGCGTGAGCACCGATTTCCTTTCAAGAGATCTATGGTATTTTATGTAGAAACTTTCAGTTCTATTTCATTTTTCTGCCTTGTAAGTTGAGATGGATGGTTATATCTGTATTGTTATTCCTGCTCTGTTCTAGCTGGATATGCTCATACAATCCACATATTATATACTGCCAGTGACATAACCACGTGTTGAGAGAAGGAAGTTATGGAGATTTTTGTGTGAATTTGATGATAATGGCTAGTATTTTATTATATTTATGTTTATACTTAATAGTCCATATAGAGAAAAATTTGATAATTGTTTATCATTTTCATTTACATCTTTACTGTTTTTCCTTTTCAATTGATTCTAGCTTTACATTTTTTTCCTGTTAAATGACTTAGTACACCATAACAGGCATTTGCATTTACTTTATTCACTTGATACAGAGCAATGCCGCACATGAAAGCTCAGTAAGATAGATTCTCATCAATTTCTTGTTCTTCACAACAATGGAACAAACTCAGCATATGACACCAGCCGCGGAGAATTCAGAGTTCGCACCAGGTTTATGATGATGCAATTCGTACACATATTCATGATTTGATTTTGCAAGCCAATCTCATTAACTACTGCTTTTACATTGTTAGATTTAAATTTTGAAGCTCCCGCCAATGGAGTTGAGCAGGCTACATCATCCCCAATTTCTGTGATTGAGTTTGCAAGCTTGACAATCGAACAAATGGAGGAAAGACTAGGCTTAAACCAACCCATGGAAAACGAAGAAGTTGCGTATGGATTGTATACCATCTATGCCTTAGCAAAGGGTTTTAGTGTTCGAAAAGATAAGACCGAGAAGTTCCAAGATGGTTCAATACGGGCTAAGGATTTTCTATGTCATCGTGAAGGAAATAAAGACGAGAAGTGCACATCTGCTCAAGCCAAACCGACAATGAGATGCAATTGTAAAGCGAAACTTAGAGTTGCAAGACTTAAAGGACAGAATTGGAGAATCACATCATTCCCTAAGGATCATAGTCATGAGTTATTTCCTGCAGATCAAACATATCTTTTAAGATCAGCACGTCACATGAGCGTTGAAATGGAGAATTATATTGAAGGAATGGTTAAATCCGGGATGTCCGTGGCTAAGATATAACTCTATTTCCCGTAGAAGGAGAGAAACACGAATCGAGAATGGGGATGCTGCTCAACTTGTCCAATACTTCATCGAGAAGTCAAACAAAGAGCCATATTTTTATTGGAATGTAGAGAGGGACGATGATAAGAGGCTGATGAATCTGTTTTTTCGGGACTACCGTTGTAGCATTGACTATCAATATTTCGGTGATGTGATATCTGTTGACACGACTTATCGGACCAACAGGTACAACATGATTTGTTGTCCTTTTGTGGGCATAAATCATCACATGCAAAATTTTATGCTTGGATTTGCTTTTATGTCAGATGAAACAGAAAGCTCATTTGTGTGGTTATTTAAGACATTTCTGGAGTCAATGGGTGATAAACAACCCATAACAATCTTCACCGACCAGTGTCAAGCGATGATGAACGTAATTAAAATTGTGTTTCCCAATTCCCATCATCGGTTGTGCCACTGGCATATAAACCAGAATGCACCATCACATTTTGGAAACTTGAATGGTAACTCTGAGTTCAAAGGATTGTGGCATAAGTGCATGACGGGATGCGATGAGGAAGAAGAGTTTGAACGCACATGGAAGCAAATGATGAATGAGTATAATATCGGGGAGAAGGATTGGTTCAGTCGCATGTACGACTTGCGTGAGAAATGGGCAACTGTATTTAGTTGTCAAAAATTTAGTGCAGGCCTTAATGCTACATCTAGAAGTGAGGGCACAAATTCAACATTGAAAAAAAAATTGGTGGGTCTTCCTCTAGTTTGTATGATTGTGTTATTGCATATGAAAAGGTTCAAGATACTTGGCGTGTCGATGAAAAAAAAAATGAAACAATCAGCCACCATGGTAAGCTTCCACTAGCAGATAATGTATGGTTGAGACAAGCATCAGAGGTTTACACTATGAAAATATTGAAATCATTTCAAAAGGAGGTGTCTGACTCTATGGCCTTTTCTATAGTGGAGGATTGCGATGTTGGTAATTTGAAGTGGTTCACAATGATGAAACGCTCAGGAGGCTCACGAATCACTAAGGTCAAATTCGATAGCACCACCTCTTCCATATATTGTAGTTGTCACAAATTTGAAACGACTGGCATATTATGTAGTCATGCATTAAAAGTTTTTGACAGAGTAAACTTGAATTTTATCCCCGAGAAGTACATTATGAAGCGATGGACCAGGAGTGTGACTACAAGAGTATGTAGTTCAAGACATGTTAGTGGAAATGGTGCAACAGAGATGGAATTTGTTCATGGAACAGTGAGGGAAATTTATGAACTTGCAACTAGAGCCCAGAATTGTAAAGAGACTCGACTAGTGTTAACGGAGTTAATTGAAAGTGCAAAGGAGAAATTAGATACATTGTTAAAAAATGTAGACTCAACTTCTGTGGATGATATTGGTGGTGTTATATATAGTTGTGAGGTTGATGGAATGGTTGTTCAAGATCCATTGTTGCCGAAGAAGGCAAAAGGAATAACAGATGTTCACGAACGCTTTTGGGATGCCACAAAGAGAAAATCAAAGGCAAAAGCAAAGGCAAGAGCAAAGACAAGTAATACACGTAAGTGCACTCAATACTTAAATAACTAAAAAAAAATTGTTAGTTCTATCTTATTGATAAACCTGCTTATTTTACAGAAGCTGCGAAAGGGACAAAAAGAAAATGCTCACAGACTGTTCCGGAAGAGTACTCTTCCCATGAGGCTTAAACACGATTTTCACAAGAAGCAACCAATGTTCGGCAGTTGTTTAAGACTACTATGTCTTCCGGACATAATGTTGCCAACGTTATACCGGGACTTTCGTATGGATATAATTTCAAACATATTGCACAGCCACCCTTACAATCAACCAGTCGAAGTTTCCAAATGCCAAGTTTGACTACTCCAGTTTTTACAAATCAAGTTCCTTCAACACCTTACGCAACTGCCCCGGTAAGAATCTGTCTATAATCATGTGTTTTTTAATATGTTGAGTAAATAAATCTAACTTTCTTTTTGCAGAGAGTTGTTGCAACTTATTCACATGTAGGTCGTTCTACCTTAGAGACACACTCTAATGGCGATCCTACGGCTGCACAGGTTCAATACACATTTGCCGTTTCAAAAAAAAGAATTTTTTCTTTTAAAGAAAGAAAGAAATTCATTATTAGAACATGCTTTTGTAGGAAAATTATGTGCAATGGAAGATGGATGGAAGATGAACACAATGTTCAAGAATCAAGAATCAAGGCTGCCTCCTTTCTTGTAGGTTATTCCAGGAATTGAGCAGGCTACAGAGATGCATTTTTTTATTTTTCATTTAGATGATTTATGTTGCTGATAACTCCAATTCTTATTTTTTTGGTTAGATGGTCCTGTTGCCTGACTTAATTTTTAGAATTCTCCATGACAATTTTGGATCTCATTTTATTAATGTAATTCTAAATATGGTCCTTTCACTGTTTCACAAGACTGTTAGAGTACTCTTACTATTGTTTTTGGAACTCTTTCTCTGTTGGTTACGATGCATCAACCATATGTCCAGTTGAATATTTTGGGTGTGCATGACTTTGTTTCTTTGTTGGTTAGACAAAATAGTTGAGAACATGTAATTGTCCTGTTTTTATTTTTTAAGAACAAATTTCTTACAAACAATGAACCCAGTGTTGCAAAGCAAATAAAATCGTAACAATGAAAATAAAAGCGTTCAGGTGATCAGATTTCATTACAATATAAGAAACTTGATTTTACATCCACAACAAACAGTACCAATCAACAACTTTGATAGATGGCATTATATTACTAATAGTACTAAAACTGGCAGCAAGCATCTTGATTTCTTCAACAATATGCCCAATGTCAGACAATACAATCCGATTGTTGTAACTGGCAGATGACATATAAACTACCCCTTCAATCTGTACATAATCCATAGACAATTGGCGAGCTAATTGAACAGCTAACCTAGCCGGTAGAGCTTATGCTTGCTCCCGACATTGACTATGCGGGAGTTTATGGACTTGCTAAGCTACAACTTCACCTTCGTTTTTTTTTTTTTTTTTTGGCAACACCACCCCAGTACGCACCTGCTTGACTGCGACTGATCGAAGCATCAAACATGATTGTTGGTCCAGATAACGGCAAAGTAAAAGACTAGAGGGGGGGGGGTGAATAGTCTTTTAAAACTTTTGTCGATAAAAACTATTTCTCAGATATCTGAATAGATATCTGATACTTAGAATCAGAGCGCGGAAGACTTAATAAAGATAAGTGCAGAAACAGTTAATGTGTGTGTGTGTGTTGCTGAAATGTAAATACAGAAAGGTAAATAACACAGCAAGTATAGTGGTATCTGGAGGTGGCGTAATCCTCCAACTAATCCACTTCGGTCTATCAGAGACCTAGAATCCACTAGAACAGATAATTGAGTTCACCTTACAATAAACCTATTCTAAGATTCTTAACAATTGGTTCCCAACCAAATGTTCCCCCTGAGTTGTTCCCCGGCTTTCACAGCCAAGTACTTCCTATACTCAGAAACCTTTGAGTTATTCCCTAGCTTCCCAAGCTAAGTACTTCCTATACTCAATAACCTTGGAGTTATTCCTTAGTTTCCCAAATCAAGTACTTCCTATACTCCGGTAACCTTGGAGTTATTCCCTGATTTTTCAAACTAAGTACTTCCTGTACTCCACGCCAGTTATGGTGTTGGTTTTGGTTTGAGTTGTCAGATGAGCTTCTTAATAACTTTTCAGTTAATCAGATAGCTCTGTGAACCAAGTTACTTAATACACTTTACAGCGTATGGTATCTTGTTCGATTTTACTGACCCAAGTCTTATGATATCTGTTTAAGAGAATGAATCTCAGATAGTTGATCTTTTGATTCAACTCCTTCACAGATAGCTTTGCTTGTTTAGGATCAGGACACTTAGAACTTCAGTGTTTACTAAAGATCAAAAGCTTTGGTCGCAACAGAAAGCTTTGTGAGTAAGTAACTTGCTTTGAGAGAGTAAGATGTTCAATTCAGCGTAGTGTTGTATCTAAGGTCGTTTCTCAAGCAGTCTAAGTGTTGATATTTATAGATGAATTTGAGTGCCGTTTGAATATTATCCATTAGGCTCAAATTCAAACTATCGATATCTGTGTATAGTACTGTAGCAGGGTTTGTCTTCTTCTCAGAAGCTGCCGTTGCTTTTATTCAGACATCTCTGTCCGTGCATTAAATGCATTGTACTATACTTTTGTCATGTAGTGTCAACGGAACTATGCTTTGTATCAGAGACTAGTGTTATCTGATTCTTTGCACGTTCTTATCTTCAATCTTCAGATACCACTTGTATTTATTGAAACAACTTTGTTTGCAATATATATGTTTCTTTTTCAGAAACGTGGTTAAAGCTCAAGGTATCTGAGAATAGATATATGTTGACACTTTCCTTGTTTTCAGATATGTCTCTTATTTCTCAGATATCTCTTGTGACACAGTTTGTCTAAAACTATTCGTGTCTTTAAGATATCTGGCTAAGGTATCTGAAAAACAGATTCAGCAATCTTGTGCAGTTTCTTCAAGTCTTCAATGTTGTTGAGCTTGTTCTGCTTGGATGTCTTCTTCTTGGTCTTCTCTTCATAAAATAAAAATTACATTTTGAGACCTAACATCCTATACAAGATTAGCTAGACTATCATACTTAGTGGGTTTCCTCTTTTACAATGTTCAAGTGAACCAAGAGTACTAATCACCTTTCTGAGACTAAGATAAGTCATCATGTTGCTGATCAAAACTAAACAGATATTCTTTACAAAATATCTAACAAATTTCCTAACAAATTTCTCAAGAAATTTCCCAACAAATTTCCCCCTTTTTGATCAGTCAACGATGACTATCTTTACCTATTACAAATCTGGATGAAGAAACAATCCACCACATAATCATTTCTTATGATCTTTCAATTCATATAATTAAGTGCAGAAAGTAAACATCAACCAAATCACAAGGTGCGATCTTTGCTGACTAGTTATCTTTTATAGAATACTATCTGAGAGTAAGTTCTTCAGATAAGTTACAACTAAAGATTACAGATAACTTTGATACAAGATACAGTTAAGCTCAGTCAGCAAAAATACAAAAAGTACATAGTAAATTAGGACAACAGGAGTAACCAAGCTCCAAGTAAACATCCTAAAGAACTAGTCTTCAATCACTTCAAGTCTTCAACGGTAGTTCTATGGATCAGTCTGCAAATTTCCTATCTCCAAACCTTTTGATGTCATCAGAATAGTCATAGAGGAGAGTTCTGACAAGCATCTCTATGTCTCTGGAAAATCCACAGACCTCTTTGTAGGTTTTGGTAGGATTTTTCTTGGCAAAATGCTTGACCCATAGGTACTTTCCCCACTTCCAGGCATGCTCTATTCTGATATCTGAAAGCTTGAAGTATTCGTAGATAATCTTCAGATATCTGATGTCACCCTTGTATTGATCTTCTGTTAGATAGAACGACTCATAGGGTTCCACAACGAGTCTTGGTCTTGTGCCTGTTCCTGTGATATTCAGAATTTTGTGCACATCATCTGGCTTTCCATATGGACAATCATCAGAGAGGTCCTTCTTCATGGCTTCAGTTCTCTTGACAACTTCAAAATCCAACCATGCTTTGATGTGATTGGTGTTGATCAAGGTAGGTTTATCCTTTCTCCATGCCATGAGCTGTTTATGGATTGGTTCTGGAAATCTTGAATTTACCAATAGATGCTTCAGTTCCAGAATCCAATAGCCATTCTTTTGATTGATGCACCTGTAGACAGAGGAATCATTGTCATACTTCACATAATCTATTTTGGCTTCTTTTGGCCTGAGTGGAAGTTGACTTTGTCTTTGCTCAGCTCTCAGTCTGTTCCTTCTCTGTCTTGAATTCTCTTTGGGGTTGTTGCTTGAAGAACCACCATCCTGGATAGACTTGGTATTTCCAGAGGGTGTTTTAGCTGCTAGTGGCTTAGCAGCTATGGGCTCAGTTAGGCTTTCAATTTTCCTTTTTCTGTGAAGAGGAGCTTCATCTTCATCAGTTTCCTCATCATCATCAAGATTAGATCTAGTGAGAGTTTTACAGCCTTCTTCATTGCCCTGGGACTTGATTTGACCTTCTTCTTCTTCTTCAGAAGATTCATCAATCCCTCTAACTTGCCTTCTCCTTGGAGCCTTGGTACTCCTTGGAGGTTTCTGTGCCATGGCCCTTGTTACCATTTTAGTTCCTTCAGTAGGTTTCTGGGAAGCAGCTACTATTGGCAAAGCAGCTTGGCTTGAGGAGGGTTCATTGATTCTGAGTGGTGGATGGGAAGTTTTTCTTCTTCCTTTCGAGCGCACTTGACTCAGATTTCTTCTTGTTTTCTTCTCCTTCTTCCCATTCCCCCTGACTTCGAGGTCCAGATTTGTACATTCTTTCCCCCTTAATCATTGTTGGCTAACTCAGTCTCATAAAGGAATCTGAGAGAGAGTTAAAATGCCCTTGTAAGTAATTATAGGCAGTGACCAACTTCTGAAGTTCGGCTTTGAGCTCCTGATTTTGCTTGATAAGTCCATTGTCCTTATAAGTGAGCTCTGCCAATGGGCCTAGGATGGCATCTGCTTTTCCAGCAGTGTAATTTGCCTCTTGAAAAGCTTTTTCAGCTAAAGACGCATCATCGTCCCTTATCATTCCCAGATCTTTCTGAGCAATGACTATGCTAGTTGTTCTCTGAGTGATGAGCTCAGTGAACTTTCTCATTTTAGAGGGGACGGAGGCAATTACTTCCTTGTTCTGTGAAGACATCTCCTTTTTAAGTTGTGTCAGTACTTGACACCTGTTCATGTATTCATGGGAGTGGACGTTTGGCAGTTTGTTGAATATTGTGGGAGCAATCAGCTTCCTTTTCAAGTGAGAAACCGCTAGATGTTCATTGCGGTGTTCTGCCAAAGTTTTGTCTTCTTCATCATCTGAGTAATCAGCCCAGTGATCTTCATCCTCGTGGACATTTTCATCGATTGTATCGAGTCCAGCAACCATCTCAGAGATTGGTTTCTTTCCTTTCTGGGAGGAGGATGGTACTTCTTTTGAAGATGATGCAGCCTTAGCATCATGCTTGTCTTCAGATACTTCTTCAGTATCGAGTTCTTTGGTGATATCATGCACAGCATCTCTTAGCTCTTTAACCTCAGAGTAAGCAATCATTTCTTGTACGTATTGATCTTGTAGTTGATCAATCTTATCTCTGGATTTAGCTATTTGATCTTCCAGTTAAAGATGGAGATGTTGTTCTTCTTCCAACAGTTGTCTGAGTTGAGCACTTCTGGTCTGAGTGTTTAATATTTTCTGATTGGTTTCTTCAGAAAGCTCAACTACTTGTTCAGTAGTAACTGCGTTTTGGTTAGAAGATGGATGAGTAGATTTCTGAGGAGATGAAGACGGAGATTTCTGTGAAGTCTTCTCAGTGTGCTTTTCAGCAGCTGAGGCATCATTTCTTAGTGAAATTCCTCCGGTCCACAGTGCGAGGCATCATCATCATCCTTTTGTCATTATCATCCTTTTGGTGATGGTGGGTGGGAGGTTCATCAAAGTAATTTTCATTCATTTCTTCCTCCTCATCATCTTGATACAAGATTGATCACTTAGGGATAGTGATCTTACGCCCATTAACTTCTTCTTGTTGGAAGGTATAAATTGCGATGCAGGCGGGTGGCTTGAATGCCATCTGTAATCTTGTCGACCATCTGCTGTTCAAAGGCATGTAGCGGTATGCGCCACTTCTCGTGAAAAGTCCTTTTGTAGTAGAGTATGAATGTATTGTTACGTAGGAACATTGCTTGGACATATGTTTCGTGTCAAGAGCTCGTGCTCGTCTGGTTGGTTGATCGGTGATTCTCAATATTTCAGAGATCGAGCACCTTAACCCATCATTTCTTGAAGCATTGAATATGCTTTGGCAGGGTGTTAGCTTTGAAGAAGTGAAGTAGGTCCCTTGTCTCTTTAATGGGAACCTGCTTTGCATCTGTTTGAGCCTGAAAGAAAGAGCTTTGAATGAGTTTCAAAACTTTGGTAGATATCTGACTAGTAGTGTAGTTTAGTTTCTGAGTTACCTGAGTAAGTACTTGTGCTCGAGACTTGTTCTACTGAGACAAATGGTGTCTCAGATATCTTGTTGTGAGGTGGAGACTTGGAAGTCTGGTCCTCATCAACCTTTCTTTCTTGAACCTGAGAGAAATACAATACTTAGGAAATAGTTTGAAAGAATCTATGCATAAATATGCTTTTAATGAATTCTGATTTGAGCTACTTACTTCCTCAAAAGGAAGCTCAGATTCATTTTTCTCAGAAACTTGTGCAGTTTCTGGTGTTCTTTCGAGTGATGTTGCCTTGGGGGCTTCATCAATTTCCATTGATCTTGGAAGTCGCAACTTTATCCTTGCATTTCTACTTACGAAATAGCACTAAGTAGAAAGTATTGAATATTAGAAGAGATAAAGATAACCCAAGATGAAGAATACTTGTCACTTGATTGTTATATACCTTCAAGTTTGAAGGCTCGATGTATTCTTGAAACCTTGTCTCTGGATTTGTCTCGGCATTTATGCCTTATCTTCTTCCATCTCGTTGGAGCTGTTAGAAACATTTAATCATGAATAAGCACATAAACATTTTCTTGAAAAATTAGTTCTCTTTAAGAATCATTTACATGTACAGGCTCAGATTTCTCGAGTTGAGGTTGAAGGGACCTCTTTTTGATTCTGAGGCAAGCTTCTCGACTTCCTCTTGTTTCTGCGTTCTAACTCGACTGTAACAAAGAAATTCTTATGAGGTAACAAGATTTATAAGTATAAAATTTTCACAAGGTAAGAGTTAAACCGGTCATTTACCCGAAAGGGTTTAGTGATTGGTCTCTGGAACTTGTGACCTTTCTATACATTAGGTTCTTGTCCCGGTCACTTTCTTTGTTTGAAGTTTTTGTACTTCACACCTTTCTCAGTATCAACCTTCGTTGCCTCCCCTGGTTGATCATCACAGTAGAGATGTCTCGGTTTGATCCCTCTCGAGAGAGGGGGGAAACTGCTCATTTTTGAGGATTTTCTTGACATAATGTATTCTTTGGTAATTGAAATGGAGTTCATTTACCATTTCATCAACCACTTGGCTTATTGTGGTTGTTGTGTTTGTGGTTGTTGTGGTTGTGCAGGCGGAAGATTGATCAAGAGAAAGTTCTTCCGTTTTTAGATGTGGCATTTCCATCAAGATCCGCCAAAGACTAAAATACCACTCATCGGGGCTTTTTGAAGTTGTGCAAGATAGACATTCCACGATGATGTGTTTGCACCAACAACTTTGCTATAGTTTCAAACTTTGTGGTGTAGGTTCTTCTTGAGATACCTTATCACGATTCTTGTTTGATAACCTTAGCCCTTTTTGATTTTTCTAGGACTTGAGAGATGACTAGTTCATCATCTTCATCGTCAGAGCTCTCATCAGCATTGGGAACTGATTGATCCATTACTCCTGCGATTTCTGCAGATGGGGCTTGGTGTTTTTCACCACTCTTGGCAGCATTTATGAGTTCATCAGCAAGGCTTTCTACATTAGTCGCAACATTTCTGAAAGCACTTTCTCTTGCTGAGTCTACTTGTTCAGTAGTTGATAACTCTTTTGCAACATTGATGAGTTCATCTGCCATGATTGCGAATGGCGAGAATTGACAACCTCTTTGGGTGTGTCTTGATTTGCCGCCAGACTTACATCTTGAAGTTACGGGCTTCTTGGTCGCAACCTTTTCTTCAGATATCTTTTCAGATTTTCGCTTCTTAGGACCTTTCTGAGACCCAGTAACCTTTTTCATCAGGTTTGTATACTCATATTTATAGAGTAGGTTACTGTTGGCTATTTCAGCCGTCTCTCTGAGCTCAATACCAAGCTTTTCCAGCAAGTAGCATATCTTTAGACCATAACCTACTGTGGCCTTTGGCTCAGCTAGTCCTTTGACAATCTTAGGCTCGAAGCCTTGAATCTTCTTCATGAATTTCATGAAGGCATACTTTCCCTAGTTAAAAGGGTTTTTCAGCCTTTTGTCTTGTTGATTCAGCAAGAACATCATGATCCATCGTTCTTGGCTTATCTGGTCAGCACCTCCTTGTAGACCATCAAAGCATCTGTGAAGAATGCAAGCCAGTACATCCCAGTGAACCAACAGATGTCTGGTTCGGATGTCAGCAAGCTTGAACTCAGTGGGTGTATCTGATTTTTCAAGATCACACACGTCACTGTAAAGTTCTTTAACACCTTCAAGGAGTTCCTCATCCTTGGTGTTTATTTCAAAATCCTTTCCAAGATTTTGAACCTCAAACAACTTACAGAAAGTTGTTAAGTCCAGAAGGATTTCCTTTCCTTGGACTGAGGTTTTGATAGACACTATTTCAGTGCCTTCAGAAACACAGGAAATAATCCTGGAGTTGTTGTAGAATTCCAACACATCGAGTGATGAAATTCCACTAGGACGAGCAGATAGAAATCCCTTGATTTGTGCCTTTTCAAGCATGTCAAGAATCAATTTTCTATCGGTTTGGTTCTCTATTGCAGCAGAGAGGTATTCCTCAACCATGGCACCACCCCAAATCATTCTGTGACTTGAAGTCCAATGGTCAGGATTAAAAATTCCTACCAGTCGGTTGTTCACAATAACCAACTCTGGTGCTTGCTTTTCAGCAGTACCAATCGAGGTTTGGGATTTCTGTGTTGAACAGTTCTTGGAGGCAATCTCTTTATATAGTGTAGGGATTTGAAATTGGTGTTTGAAAGAGATTTGATTCAGTGATTCTTTTCAGAAAAACTTAATCTTGATTTGCAGAGATTGTAGAGGGTTTGCAGAGAATCAAGAGAAGGATTTGCTATTTTTGTGCAAGATGAATTTTCGGATTAGGCAAAAGTGATTTCATTTGCCAAAATCCTATATATATAGCAGTTGAGTCCCAACAGACAAATACATACAAATTGATTTTGTGTGTACGTATCTGTGATTTGCAAGCAGGCGTGAGCAAAAGCTAGTTCGGCATTAAATGCTTAGTGGGCCATGTCTGAATTTCAACAGTCCACTATTTACTGTGAATTAATTTCCCATGCGGATCAATCGCTTAATTTCATCGAGGGTCACCATTGCTTCAAGAATGATCACAATCAACAAGTGTAATTGTGCCCATTTAATGAATTTTGGCGACTTGCTATCCGAATCCTGGTCTGTATGACCAAGGACAACTTTTAGCATCTGAATCATCTTATACTTAGGATTTTCCAAGTTTTTCATCAAGATAGAAATAATGCGAGTTTCAAGAGAGTAGTTATTTGAGATAGTTATACTTTTCTCTTTTGTGTTCCCCGTTTATAGAGTGATTCAGTTATCTGAGTTTCCGTCTCAGAGATCTTAAGCTGTCTTTTTGCTCTTTAGCCTTTTTGACTTCTGGATACCCGTTCTAGATACCTCTTCTCTGGATGCCCGTTCTAGATACCTCTTCTCTGGATGCCCGTTCCAGATACCTGAACTCTTTCAGTTCATTGGTAGTTCCATTAGTCCAAGACTATGTCTTAAGGCTAAAAATCTACTTTCTTGTAGTGGCTTAGTGAAGATATCTGCAAGTTGGTCTTGATGCAATCTTAAGTATCTCTATATTGCCCTTCTCAACATGGTCTACGATGAAGTGATGTCTAACATCAATGTGCTTTGTTACGGCATGAAATTTAGGATTACGTGTGTCGCAATAGCACTTGTGTTGTCACAGAAAATGGGAGTTTTCTTCTCATCGAGTCCATAGTCTTTAAGTTGTTGTTGTATCCACAGAATTTGTGTTGCACAACAACCAGCAGCAATATATTCAGCCTCTATGGTAGAAGTTGCAATTGAGTTTTGCTTCTTGCTAAACCATGAGATAAGTCTAGTACCGGCCCGACAAGTTCACGAGGTGCTTTTCCTATCAGCGTTGATCCAAGCATAATCGGTCTGAGTACCCAGCTAAACTCAATCCACTTTATTTAGGATACCACAATCCTACATCTACTGTACCCTTTACATACCTTAATATTTTCATAGCAATGTTGTAGTGTGTTTGCATTGGATTTGTCTGAAATCTAGCACATACTCCAACAGCATATTGAATATCAGGTCTACTTGCAGTGAGGTAAAGTAGTGAACCTATCAATTTCCTATACTTATGTTCTTCAACACTCTTATCTGATTCAGTATAGGTCATTTTGGTTCCAATGCTCATAGGTATCTTAGCATTCTTTTCAGAAGGCTTAAGATTGAATTTTGTGAGCATATCTTTTGCATACTTTGTTTGACTAATGAGTATTCCATCATTGAGTTGCTTGACTTGCAATCCTAGGAAATAATTCATTTCTCCCATCATGCTCATCTCAAACTTGCTTTTCATGAGATTTGCAAAGTCATTACAAAGTTGCTTGTCCTTAGATCCAAATATGATGTCATCAACATATACTTGAACTAAGAGTAGTTTCCCATCATGATTTAAGGTAAATAAAGTTTTATCAACTTCACCTTTCTTGAAACCACTTTCCAGAAGGTACTTGGCCAAAGTGTCATACCATGCTCTTGGAACCTGTTTCAGTCCATATAGAGCTTTCTGTAGTTTATAGACCATTCTACTTTCTGAGGAAACTTCAAAGCCATGTGGTTGCTCAACATAAACTTCTTCTGCAAGTTCACCATTTAAGAATGCACTTTTGACATCCATCTGATAAACTTTGAAATCTTTATGAGCTGCAAAGGCTAAAAAGAGTCTTATTGCATCCAATCTGGCAACTGGTGCATATGACTCGTCAAAATCTAAGCCTTGATGCGGTAAATCCCTTGGCAACCAATCTTGCTTTGTTTCTGGTTATTTCACCAGATTCATTCATCTTGTTTCTGAAAACCCATTTAGTTCCAATCACAGATATTCCTTCTGTAAATGGAACTAGTTTCCAGACTTTGTTTCTCTCAAATTGATCCAACTCTTCTTGCATTGCAGAGATTCAGTCTTGGTCTCCTAATGCTTCTTCTATATTTTTAGGTTCAATATTCGAGATGAAACATCCAAAGAGAGAGTTAACATTTTCAGCTATTGCTCTCCTAGTCCTAACACCCTGATTAATTGGTCCAATTATATCCTTTGTAGGATGATCTTTGATCAATCTCATCATAGGTTTAGTGCTAGTAGGATCAATATCCAAGTGATCTGAATGTGAATCACTAAGATTTTGTCTTGATACTTTTTCAGTATCTGAGATATCTGACATATGGGAAATGTCATGGATATCTGACACTTTTTCAGTGTTAGAGATATCTGGAACATGCATTTCAGCATTCTTATTTTCAGATACCTCTTCATGATGAAGGTTCTCAGTAACCTGTTCCATTTCTGGAAAACTCATAGGAAATTCCTCATCATGTCTGTGAGTCATCTTGTTGTTACTAGGCTTTTCAAGCTTTTCTACGTCAGAGTCATCCTCATTTTCCATAATGATGTTTCTCCTTTCTGAGGATTCTTCTTTGAACATTAGTTCTTTGAACCTCATTCTCCAAATATGATGTCATCCTCAACATTAGTTCTTTGAACCTTTCTGAGAGTTCATCATTAGGAGGTGTTTTCTTACTTCCTTCATAGAATACAACATGAACTGATTCTTCAATTTTCTTTGTTCTTTTATTGTACACTCTGTAGGCTTTGCTGTTTGTGGAATAGCCAAGAAAAACACCTTCATCTGCCTTTGGTTGAAATGTTCTCAGATAATCTTTCCCATTGTTTAGGACAAAACATCTACAACCAAATACTCTCAGATGTTTGATAATAGGAGGTCTACCAACCAAGATTTCATAGGGGGTCTTGTCATGGTGTTTGTTTATCAAACATACATTACGAGTGTAGCAAGTGTGTTTCTGACTTCAACCCAATAAATTTCACTTATTTGATGTCATTAGCATTGTCCTTGGCTTCTTTAAGGGTTCTGTTTTCCTTTACGCAACACCATTTTGTTGAGGTGTTCTTCTGAGAGGAAAGTTGGTGTTGTATACCTTTGCGGTACAAAACTCCTTTATGTCTTGGTTGACAAACTCGGTACCATGGTACGATTGCGAGATACCTTGTCATTTTCATGACTTCAAGCTTTTTCACAAGTTTGGTATCTCCACCACGGCATCGATTGTGTTTTGAAAGACAACCCAAGTGAATCTTGAGAAGTCATCTACAACAACCAGACCATACTTCTTTCCTGCATAACTAGTTACAGATGATTCAAAAAGATCCATGTGTAAAAGTTGCAGTGGTCTAACACTAGAGTGTCTGATTTTGGACTTGAAAGAGATTTTAGATTGTTTCCCCATCTGACAGGCAGAACAGATACCATCCTTTCTGAAAGATGTTCTAGGAAGGCCAACCACTAACTCTTTCTTGGCAAGTCTATTTAGAGTTTTGAAGTTCAAGTGACTCATTGTTTTGTGCCATAACCAGTGCTCTTCTGTGTGACCAGATTGACTCACCATGAGACATTCTTCAGTTGTGGCTGATGCCCAATCGGCAACATAAAGACTGCCTTTCCGCCGACCAACTAAGACTGTCTGCTTTGACTCATTGTCAATTAGTTTGCAGTATTTAGCTTTGAATTTTATAGTAAAACCTTTGTCTGCAAACTGGCTCATGCTAAATAGATTATATTTCAAATCCTTAACATGTAATACGTCAGTGATTGTTAAAGTCCCCAATTTGACGTTGCCAAATCCCAGAGAGGGATTTAATTCTCCTCGAGCAAATCTGATATCTGGTCCTGTGTTGCAAGCTTTGTAATCAACCAGATTTGCTTTGTCTCTTGTCATGTGCTTTCCGCATCCACTATCAAATAGCCATTGTGCTTTAGTCCAGGAAGCATTCTGCACACAACAGGAAACAGGAGATTAGGTTCTCATATCTTTGATGGAACCGTCAGAATTAAAAGTTCTTCCAGTAGGAATCCATTTTTGAATGAATTTCTTTGAAATATGCTTTTGTCTGACAGGAACGTAAGGAGGAATTCTATTTGAATGAATGTTATCATTAGTAAGAATTATTTTCTTCCTTGGTGTGTTCCTAGGTGCTCCATATGAAGCTTTCAGATACCTGTCAGGTTTCTGAGTTTGCTTTTCAGCAAACTTAGCCTTCCTTGCCAGATTTCTTCTAGCCCTAGCATTCAGATTTTCAGTGGCTTGATTTAACTTCCACTTCTGATAATTGCTTTGAGCAATTCTAGCTTTCAGCCATCGTTCTTGCTCCTGCTTGTACTCATGAGCAAGTTGTTTTCCGATGCCTTTGTAGCCAATACCGTTTCGAGCACTTGAAGCTATCTGAGATCTTTTCTCAGCAGCTTTGCTAGTCTCTGGTTGATCCAATTTCTTTCCAGAAAAAGTCACATGGGAGAATTTGCCAGCTCCTGCAATTCTACCTTTTTGAGAGACATAGCACTGTGGGTGTTTACACTTTTCAGTGTTGTGTTTCTTTTCAGAGACGTGCCCAACAGTTTTGTTTTTGACTTTTTTTTCCCACAAAGGTTTGGTCGCAACTGCCTTTCCTTTGTCAACAATCTTTGTCTTCTCACCGATACTATAGATTGCATGGGAACCGTCTTGCTGAGTACTTACAAATGTTCTTCTTTCCTCACTCTTATTCAGAGTGGTAGAACAATCTGTCTGTATTCATTTCAAGTCCTTTCTTTTCTGAAGGATCTCTTAAGTAAGATTGTACTTCAGTAAGAGTGTCACTAGCTTTGGCATAAGATTGAAAAGATACTTCTTTCTTCTTGAGTTCCTTGTTCTCAGAAAGAAGATCTTCATATTTCTTTAGTAGCTCAGCCATTGCTACATTATGTGACTTTTCAGTCTCAGATATCTGAGCTTTGAGAAATGCATTTTCAGCATCCTTTTTCTCAGATATCTTAACCAGTTTAGAGTTTTCCTTTATAAGAAAATTCTTTTCCTCTTTGAGATTTTCGGCTCTAGCTCGGATCATTAGAAATTCTCTTTCATAGATATCAAGTTCCTTTCTGAGATTTTCTAGATCTTTGATTTCTTCTTCATCACTTTCATAAGTGTAACAAGAAGTATGTATTACCTCATCAGCCATAAGACAGTTTTCTATGTTGGAGATGTCTGGACCGTCAATTTCAGCAACTCCACACATTTCATTCTTCTTGAGGCCGAAGTCTATTATATCATGAGTAACTCCACATAATTCTGGTGATGGTAAAGTTGAATCATCTGAATTGTCATCTTCAGAATCTGTCTCAACGTCTAGAGCATCCAGTTGAATTTGGATTTTCTTTCTTTCTTCAGTTAACAAAGCTTTCTGGCTTCTTCTGAAGATTCTTCTATCTTTCTTGTCACCTGTCCTTAGTTTGTTGAAGGCGGGACAATCCTTCTTGAAGTGGCCAGGTTTCTGACAATAGAAACAGATATCGTTTCCAATTTATGCTTCCTCAGTACATGATGCTTTCTGAGCTGGCTTGTTCAGCGAGCTTTGCATAATTTTGTACTGGTGATAGTTTGAGCCTAGATGCTTTTTCAGCTTCTCTTTGGCTTTTCTTCTTTCAATTTCTCGACTGGCAAATTTGCTCATTTGCTTTGCAGCAAGAGCATCTTCAGTTTCTTCCTTGCTTTTCTTCTTTTCAGAAGTTCCTTGAGTAACTAGAGCAACATTCTGCAACTTTTCAGTTGTTTGTTCTCTCTGAGTTGTCTCATAATCAACCGTAGCAAGATGAGAGAAAAGTTCCTTTGAGTGATATTTGGCATACCTTGGTTAAAATAAAAGAATTTAGTATGCTCCGGTTGTGGTTAAGACTTGACAATAGTCTTAATCTTCTCATTGGGAGTATCTGTTGCTTTCCCAAGTCTTGCCATATCACTCATGAGAGTGGTAAACACGAAATCAAGTTCTTCGAGTTTCGGTGGGACCTTGTTTGAAATTTTGAAATTTCAACTTTAGAACTTCGAACTTGTTTTCCTTGGTTTTCTCGATTCCGATGATTTCTTCAATCGGTTTCGAGCAACTTTCGCCGTTTAGCACCCCAGTTTACCTTGTATGTGCTCGTGTCGATCGATGATGATGTTACGAGCTTGACCATCCGATCGATTCCTCTTGTCATCTTCCGATGTCGAGTTCTCTGGGCTTTGGTTAAATAAATAACTTGACGATAGATCTTCCACTAGTTGACGATCATTTGTGAAGATCCTTCGCTTTGATCTCTGTCTCTTCCAATCGAAACCTCCATGACTTCTTAAGTTGTTGAATGACTATTGGGCCATTCTTTATTACTTCGATCATCTCGTTACTTATGGCTTCAAGGTGGAGCATCATGTTATTTTTCCATTTCTCGTAGTTCTCTGGTTTGATAATGGGTGCATCACTCAGAGACATACCTGCACACTTAACACACAAATTAAATAGTCCTCAAAAGTGGACAAAGTTCCTTCACCTATCTGGGGATCTAGGTTGGTCTGGAAAGGTGGTGAACCTCCCGCTCGATACCACTTGTTGGTCCAGATAACGGCAAAGTAAAAGACTAGAGGGGGGTGAATAGTCTTTTAAAACTTTTGTCGATAAAACTATTTCTCGGATATACGAATAGATATCGATACTTAGAATCGAGCGGAAGACTTAATAAAGATAAGTGCGAAGCAGTTAATGTGTGTGTGTTCTTTGAAATGTAAATCTGAGAAAGGTAAATAACACGCAAGTATAGTGGTATCGGAGGTGGCGTAATCCTCCAACTAATCCACTTGGTCTATCGAGACCTAGAATCCACTAGAAAGATAATTGAGTTCACCTTACAATAAACCTATTCTAAGATTCTTAACAATTGGTTCCCAACCAAATGTTCCCCTGAGTTGTTCCCGGCTTTCCTGACCAAGTACTTCCTATACTCAGAAACCTTTGAGTTATTCCCTAGCTTCCCAAGCTAAGTACTTCCTATACTCAATAACCTTGGAGTTATTCCTTAGTTTCCAAAATCAAGTACTTCCTATACTCCAGTAACCTTGGAGTTATTCCCTGATTTTTCAAACTAAGTACTTCATGTACTCCACGCCAGTTATGGTGTTGGTTTTGGTTTAAGTTGTCAGATGAGCTTCTTAATAACTTTTGATTAATCGAGATAGCTCTGAACAGTTACTTAATACACTTTACGTATGGTATCTTGTTCGATTTCTTGACCCAAGTCTTATGATATCTGTTCAAGAGAATGAATCTCAGATAGTTGATCTTTTGATTCAACTCCTTCACAGATAGCTTTGCTTGTTTAGGATCAGGACACTTAGAACTTCAGTGTTTACTCAAGATCAAAAGCTTTGGTCGCAACAGAAAGCTTTGTGAGTAAGTAACTTGCTTTGAGAGAGTAAGATGTTCAGTTCAGCGTAGTGTTGTGTCTAAGGTCGTTTCTCAAGCAGTCTAAGTGTTGATATTTATAGATGAATTTGAGTGCCGTTTGAATAGTATCCGTTAGGCTCAAATTCAAACTATCGATATCTGTGTAATCTTTATGGCAGTTTTGTCTTCTTCTCAGAAGCTGCCGTTGCTTTTATTCAGACATCTCTGTCCGTGCATTAAATGCATTGTACTATACTTTTGTCCTGTAGTGTCAACGGAACTATGCTTTGTATCAGAGACTAGTGTTATGTGATTCTTTGCACGTTCTTATCTTCAATCTTCAGATACCACTTGTATTTATTGAAACAACTTTGTTTGCAATATATATGTTTCTTTTTCAGAAACGTGGTTAAAGCTCAAGGTATCTGAGAATAGATATCTGTGAACACTTTCCTTGTTTTCAGATATGTCTCTTATTTCTCAGATATCTCTTGTGACACAGTTTGTCTAAAACTATTCGTGTCTTTAAGATATCTGGCTAAGGTATCTGAAAAACAGATTCAGCAATCTTGTGCAGTTTCTTCAAGTCTTCAATGTCGTTGAGCTTGTTCTGCTTGGATGTCTTCTTCTTGGTCTTCTCTTCATAAAATAAAAATTACATTTTGAGACCTAACATCCTATACAAGATTAGCTAGACTATCATACTTAGTGGGTTTCCTCTTTTACAATGTTCAAGTGAACCAAGAGTACTAATCACCTTTCTGAGACTAAGATAAGTCATCATGTTGCTGATCAAAACTAAACAGATATTCTTTACAAAATATCTAACAAATTTCCTAACAAATTTCTCAAGAAATTTCCCAACAAATTTCCCAACAATGATCTTAGTGCTACCAGCCGTAGTCGGTTGCCATCTAAACTTGCTTAGGTGTTCTGGGATTCGAGAATTCATTCGGGCCTCCTTGTACCGCTGCATATACGACCAGACATAATGAAGTGAGTCTTGCAGTCCATGTTCTATACTTGAAAAAGAACAAAAGGTGATTGTACCTGAGAAAAAGGAGAAAACATTATTCTATTATCAACAATAAACAAAATTTCAAATGATATATCAGAGAGTATCTTTGGCAAACAAGTTGAATTAAAGTTTCTGTCAATTACTCATGCTTTTACTTTACTTATCAACTAGTCCATTGATTAAAATTGTAAATCATAAATTGAACTTGCATATTCCATAGCAATCAAGAACCCATGAAATCTAGTCAACCAAAAGAATTGTTCGAAATAAAAAACCGTAGTCTTATTAAAAATAAAACAAATCGAGATTCTGACTTACTGTATAGGCTTCCCGAGATCGGTGAGCGGCGGACTTTATCGCTCCCTTCATCCCCATCGATCCGAGAAAAGAATTCGCATAATTTACCAGCAATTGCTTTAACACCTCTCGCGGGATGAAGATCTTCTTCCCGAACAGAAGGCTAATCAGGCCGGAATAAGATCTACGGAAATCAGTGGCTAAGAACCCTAATCTTATTTCTCTGGATTCAAATAAGATTTGAAAATTTTCACTTGCCGCTAGAAATTTTGTGAGAGCTAACCATGGTTAGTCTAGTTACTGGGAGAAGAAGAAAGGAGTTGTGATGTTATACAGGTGTCATTATATCATTGGACCGTTTATTTACTTGAATAAAATGAATATAATGCAACGTGTCAAATAAACAACCCATGTTGCAGTACCGCATGCGGTAGCCAAGAATAAACCAGAAACCCTTAAAATCAACCAATCAGAATATGTAATTAATTACATGTCCAAGTATATACTTTCCAAATACATCAAAATAAATATTTTTATGCAGAGAAAACATGCCATATGCCAATTAGGAATATATAAACCAATAAGAATGCCTCATATATTTCCAAATCATTTAATGACTTGGCACCTCTCAAAATGCTTGAAATGGTTTTCTTTTAATGTATAGATAAATTTTTTGTTCCTGCATTTAAAACGCTTATACTTTGACAAAATTTAGCATGTTTCAAGACACGTTTTGAGTCTAAATTCAATGCAGATCACCCTATTTTTGGCAAATATGCTAATTGATTACATATCAACGAAACCAATCAATATTCTAAGGAAATTACAAACAATTCATTCCGATCTTCATTCCTACTCTGGAATTGAGTGAAAACAAAAAGATCTTCATTCCTGCTGCAAAACCATTTTTCCTACTACCTACTTCATTAATGCAAAGTGATTGTTCTTCACACACTCTCGAACTGGATAGACACTTGAGATGCATTCAGAAACTGCAGAATATTTCAGAAAGGTTTTCAATACCGAGGAGAAGGTAGGGTAGCAGAGATCGAGAAGAGTTCGAAAAGGTAAGAAATACGTTCAAAGTTACTTAGATTAAGGTTCTTCATAAAACTTACCTACTGAAAACATCCTCCATTTTCCTGTTGTTTCTTCCTGATGCCTGCTTCATTAGAATCTATACGAACAGAGTGTTCCTCATATACAGAAGAACTAAATAGGCACTGAATCTGCATTCAAACACTTCCAGAAAAGCTTTTTCAATACCGAGGATAAGTGAACATTCTCAGTACGTAGCACAAGCAGAGATCGAGAAAAGTTCGAAAAAAAGTAAGAAATACATTTAAAGTTGCTTCTATTTATGTCTTGATAAAACTTACCCAAAAATTGGAACTCATACTGAAAACATCCTCAATATATTTGTTGTCTAAGTATTCATGCAATCGATTTTGCCATGTTTTTTCATCAACAAAGCATAAGATCTGCATCGTTGATTCCGCTTAGCTTTCAACAAAGTTAAGGTTCTAGCTTTTAACATTAAGTCTTATTTCAACCAATATCATCAATGGGTTCGGTTCTCAGTTCATTTTGGTCGAGTCTAACTCAAGCCCCTTGCTGTTTAATCCAAAAACCATTACAGGGGGAGAATCTTAAAGCATCTGAATTATGTTTTCAAATTTCTATTATTTATAATAGAAGTCTATAATATATCTTATCAATTGCATTTGCAAATGAATACCAAAAAGCATTGTCCATAATAGAAGAAAAAGAAGCAAACCTTCTCAGAGACAAGGCTACTACAGCCGTTTAGACACTCAAGTTCCATCCATGGGAGAGTTCCTCTTACTCCACCTGAAATTAATATCTGACATTTTACCTTGGATAGCCCCAAATCACCAACCTAGCTACAAGTGGTCAAGAAGCAAGATCCATTACTCAGTGCAACTACAAATTTTAGGATCACATGCAAATTACTGAAAAAAGGACGGCAATACCGATTGATGTTATAGTGTAGCAGTATTTTCTTCATTCAGTTAAGAGATGTAGCATACTTATGATACATGATGTGCTCTAAAATGTCGTTGCTGGTGTCAAAGGAAAATGTTAAGCTTATAGTGTATGATCTAATTTACAATCAATTGATCATAGATCCTCTCTCTCTCTCTCTCTCTCTCTCTCTCTCTCTCTCTCTCACACAGATTATAAGATATAGTTCAACTGAAATTATTTAAGGTTTATAAGGAGCCTTAAATGATCAATCAAATACACCACTATAGTAGACTTATTGAAATATTCCTTAGTTCTTCAACTATATCGAGCAACGTGATTTTTGTGTCTGAGCTCTTATCTTTTTTGCTTAATAGTAGAAGTACATAATTACCTATTCAGCCAATAGTTCTATCTACAATATATTCTAAATTATTTATGAACACCATGAAACATTACTAAGTTAACATGCTCACTTGAATGAAAGCATGAAACATCATTTTTTTAGTCGAAAGCAGCATATGGACTGATCATTATTACATAAGCAGGTGAATTTTACTAATCCATAAAGTCTACTCTTCAGGAAATTGGCACGAATACAAATGCTATGTCTACTTCGACTGAACATTGGAAAGAGCCAAAAAAAGAAAACAATTGAAAAAAGAGGCTGCTTTAAGATGATATGTTACACCGACTGTTGTTCTAAAATTTTCTGAAAAGATAACTAAACATTATTAGTACATATTTCATTGTATCCTCTTACTTTTTATGTATGAATGACATCGGATGGGCTTTAGTTTGTTACATTATTGTGATTTGAATTAAAAGACAAATGAAAAGAATACACAATTCTGTACTATACCACCAATTTCCTTCACCTCCCCAAAACACCCTACACACGCGTGATTTGGCCTGCCTGGTAACTTTAATGAGGCTATGCATCTTGCTCCAAATAAGGGAACAGAATACTTTGAGGGTAAAGCAAAGAGATACGTTGATTTCCCAATTACTGATATTTTGCAAATGATGGGAAGAGCGGGACGGCCACAGTTTGATCAGCATGGAAAAGCTGTTATTCTTGTTCATGAACCAAAATAGAGCTTCTATAAAAAGGTCAGAAAATAGTTTTCCTTGTGCATTTTAGTAATTTGTTTCTTTAATCAAATAAAATTGTGTGTTTCTTGATTCCTTTCCCCCAGTTTCTCTATGAGTCATCCCTGTTGAAAGCAGCCTGAGAGAGCAGTTGCACGATCACATCAATGCGGAGATAGTTTCTGGAACAATTGGTCATAAGGAAGATGCAATACATTATCTCACCTGGGCGTATTTGTTCCGCAGATTGGTATGCTTGAAGTGAACTTGATATTTGAGAAGAATTATGTGAATTCTTAGGACTATGTTGCATTACTGATTCTGTACCATTCACTTATTTTCTCTCTGTCATGGATAGTGCCCTGCACCCTGAGAGTGTTTTAAACTAGAATTCACCATGTTTCGATCATTTGTGGGTTCTGTTAGAACAAGAAATTAAGATTCTAGATGCATCATCAGTGCTAGTTATAGCGCTACACCATGGTATTTTGCAATTATTCAACGAATTGTCTCTATGTGAAAGGTTATACAGCTTATACTACTGGATGTGTCATGGAACTGTGTGTGATAAATTCATACTTCTAGAACTACACTTTTGGCGATGGTTTTACTTGTTATCTCAACAGGCCTTCAATCCAGCTTATTATGGCTTAGAGGACACAGACCCAGGGACATTAAGTGCTTATTTGTCAAGGTGATGTGTAAACTGTGGTATATGAGAATGTGTTTTTATCCTCTCTAAATTGAAGTCTTGTGCATCTTATAATAGCTTAGTGCAAAGCACGTTCGAGGATCTTGAAGACAGTGGCTGCATTAAAATTGACGATGACAGGGTGGATAATATAATATTTCAATAAGATCAAGTCTATTTAAAATACTGTGTCTCGATGTTTGCGTCGATATAGAATCGAATCTCTTGAAGTAAGTGATTTTGAAAGAAGTGAATGGAAGCAATTTTGCTCCTTTCTTTATTGTTTATTTAATTTGACATTTTTTACAATTATATCGTCATTTAGGTTTTTCTTCACATATTATCTGGTGCTTCTGAATATGATGAGCTTCCTGTGCAAGGAGAGCGAATGACATTAATGGTCCTATCTTTTGGTCGATTAAGATACGATCTCACTTTCAATATTTCTGGCGTACGTAGTCTCTTTTTTCCAACCTGTGGTCCTTTTTTACTCACGTGGCAATCGGGTCAATGGTGTAGGCAGACACATCATCACAAACTTAAAATTATATAAAAAATTGAATTTCAAAAAAAAAATATTAATTAAAACAAAATACAATAATACACATAAAAACTCAATTTAGCTGCTGGCAAAATTGAGACCCACCCTGAGTCTGCCTAAACAAGTAAAAAAGCCCGGCAAAAGCCAGAAACGGAAACAACAAATTCCCAATAAAACTAAACAACCCATTTCCAGTATCACCCTCAGAAACGGAAATAACCAGACCATTTATCGCCAAAATGTCAATCAAATCGAGATCATTAGGAACAATCACAGAAGCCCTTTTCCCATCAATAGCAGTGAGCTGAAGGGCACTTCCATCTTTACAGAACCTGACCCTCTCAACCTTACCTTTCTTCACCGCATTCAAAAATTCACTGTAACGCCAGTTCGAACCTTCTGGAAGGTTGGAACTTGAAGGCTTGGGAGCGTTCAAGGTGAGATTTTGAGCAAAAGGGGATGAAGGGGCTAGTTTCTGTGAATCGATTTCGATGACTTGAGGAGGTGGGGGAGTGGAATCGAGTGCAAAAGCAGCTTGGGGAGTGATGGAGGAGAAGAGTATAGCAGCTATAGTGGCGTCGTTTTTCCATTTGTTGGTGTTGTTGTTGTTGTTGAGGATGGATTGGGTTTGGAATTTGAATTTTCTTGGGACAGTTTTGGGGGTGGGAGGAGAAAGGAAGATCTGGTTCCGAAGATGGTGGAGGAGAGTAGAGAGTTGGCTTCCATATTGGTGATGATGATGGTGGTGTTGTGTGGTTGATTGGAGTTTTTATGGGTTTAAGAAGACGAAGAAGAAGCAGCAGCAGCTAAATTGGGTTTGGAGTGAATGGAAGCCATAGATAGGTTTGTTTTAATTAAATTTTTTTTTTTTTTTTTGGAAATTCAAGTTTTTTATTTAATTTTAAGTTTGTGATGATGTGGCTGCCTATTTGGCAGTCAAAATCGTAAATGATCGTAATTCGATTAGCGTCGTAAAAAAGAATCATGAGCCTTTGGAACAAAGTAGAATTTACGGCGTTGAAAGTGAGATTGCATACGTTGAAAGTGAGATTGCCATTCTCTCCCATAATGAAGTAAGCTTCTGATTTTCATGATTTTTTCTCTATAACCTCATATTGAAATAGAACCCAATTATTGTTGTTCATATAGCAACAATTCTAGTTTTGACTACTGGAACTCTTCTTGGAATCATTAAGTTACACCTCAAATTTGCTTCAGCCTGTTATGCAGGAAAATCACAATGCAGATTTGGCTACCAAGGTGCCATACAAGGTGGACCAAAATCTTCTGGATGATCCTCACGTCAAAGCAAATCTGCTATTTCAGGTTAGTGCCATTCCTTGCTCTTTCCCTTGTCATTCCTTATTAGTTGTGGTGGTATGCATTTTACTTTACCTGGTTTGGATTTAATAGAAATTGTCTGTTTACTAAGTTGCATACTTAATTGCCTTATAAACTGGTTCATATCTTAACATGTGCCTTGCTGTGGTACAGGCACATTTTTCAAAAGTTGACGTCCCGATTACTGACTATGTAACTGATCTAAAATCAGTTCTGGATCAAAGTATACGTGTCATTCAGGCGATGATTGATCTCTCTGCTAATAGTGGGTGGCTCTCTAGTACTATCTTTTGAGATATTGGAGACTTTGAATTAAAGGATTAAGAGAACCAATTGAATAAAGAATTGTATTAGGAAAAGGAGTTGGCGTGATTAGGGAATCCAGCTTGCTTTCCTAATATGACTAGCTGAAGTACTAACAATTCACGTGACAATTGAAATGGAACCAGCAAGCAATTGGACTCCGAGTTGATCTCGGCCATGACTCCAAATCCGTTTCGAAGTGCCGCAAGCTGCTCGAGACTACTATTATATATACCCATCTAGCCTTTGTAATAATGTAACACTACACACAAGAATAATTAGCAGAGAGCTGTAGAGCTTGAGAGAAGGTAGCCTATAGCAGTTTAGCAGTTAGCTAATTATTATTAGATCCTAGACATTGATTGAGTAGAGACAGTTAGACAGTTATTATAGTCGAAGTTGTATCCTACAGTTTTCTCATTGTTTAGTGGAATCCTGGCTTGGTAGTGCCCGCAGACGTAGTCAAAGTTATTGACGAACTGGGTAACCAATTTTGTGTCATTCTCGTCCCTGGTTTTATTATTTTATCCGTGATCCCCATCATATTGCAATTTATTTCCTAACAAGTGGTATCAGAGCCAGTTCAGTTGGGACAGTGGTGGAAGTAGCAAGATGGGTGATATTAAAGGTGCGATTGAAAAGTTCGATGGGACCGACTATACCTTTTGGAGAATGCAAGTCGAGGATTACTTGTACGGTAAAGATTTGCAAGAAGCCCTGTTGGAGGCAAAACCAAAAGATATGAAAGACGAAGATTGGAAGGTGCTAGATAGGAAAGCGATGAGCGTAGTTCGCCTCACTCTCTGCAAAAATGTTGCTCTCCAGACGGTGAAGGCAGAGACCACGGCGGGGATGCTGAAGACGTTCAAGGATATGTATGAGAAGCCATCCACAGCAAATAAAGTCCACTTAATGAGACGCCTTTTCAACATGTAGATGGCAGAAAGCACAACGGTGGCCAAACATCTCAACGATTTCAATATGACCATCGCCCAATTTGAATCCGTTGAGATAAAATTTGAAGATGAGATTCAAGCCCTAATTCTACTGTCTTCTTTGCCAGAAAGTTGGAGTGGCACAGTAACAGTAGTTACTGATTCGGCAGGAAAGGTAAAGCTAGTTTTAGCTGAGATTACAGATCTGATTATGAGTGAAGAAATTCGCAGGAAGGAATCAGAAGATACTCGGGGACAGCGACAGCGTTGCATATTGGTAATAGGGGCAGGACTGAAAATAAGTCGAGAAACAGAGGGCGATCAAAGTCAAGGCATAGGTCGAAACCAAGGAAAGATAAGAGTTCGATCAGATGCTATAATTGTGATCAGTACGGTCATTATACGAATCAGTGCACAACTCCAGAGAGGGAGTATGCGTCGGCAAACGCTACGATTGAGGATATCCGCGAGGCACTGCGAGCAGGTTATCGAAGCCATGGGTGTTGGATTCTGGAGCTTCGTTCCATTCGTGCAGTGATGCCGAAATAAAGGAGCGATATACTTCCGGTGATTTTGGCAAGGTTTATCTTGGAGATGACAAGTCGTTAAAGATCAAGGGGAAGGGAGATGTTCGAATTCAAACATCGAACGATACTACTGTGATGAAGTTGCATGATGTCAAGCACATTCCTGAATTGAAGAGAAATCTACTTTCCATAGGACAGCTGGACGATGAGGGACTAGTCACGACCTTCGGCGGCGGTTCTTGGAAAATTACGAAAGGAGCTATGGTGCTAGCTCGAGGTAAAAAGCAAGGTACATTGTATATGACATCGAACATCGAGAACGATGCAGACATGTGGCTTGGTCGACTTGGCCACATGAGCAAGAAAGGAATGATATTGCTATGTTTGCAGGAAGCTACCAGACCTCGAGACAGTCGGTCTTTCTGAGGATGTTGTCGGAAAACAGAGAAGAGTGAGTTTTTCGAAAGGTGGCAGTGAGTTGAAAGAGAAGCTATAATTGATACTTAGTAATTTGTGGGAACCAGCTCCAGTGACATTTCAGGATGATTCATCATATTACATTACCTTAATTGATGACTCTATAAGAAAGCTCACTGAGTTCAAAGAATATTGTGCTGCGAACGGTATTCGGATGGAAAAGACCTTAAGGGGAATGCCGCAGCAGATTGGTGCACGAGAGGCTGACAAGGCAGATACTCGGGTCGAGGTCTCCGAGTTGATGGAGTTAGACATTTCGAAATCAGGTGGGAGTAGGAGAGAAGAGAACGACGCGGATGTTGTTCCAAAAGATTCACGTATAGTAGTGCACGGAGCAGCTCCAGGTGGGAGCAGAGTTGTTCAGGAAGAACGGCGTACACGAATACATAAGTCAGCTTCAGGTGAGAGCTTCATGACAAATAATGATCAGGTGATCGTTAATGAAGAACTACGTATGCCAGCTTCAGGTGGGAGCAGAAAGGCAGGAGCACGTAAGAGAGCGCAGATGCGTAACAGTCCGCCGACAATACCGTTGCGGAGATCCGCTCATGGTTCACCAAATAAATATCCGTCTTCCAAATATAACTATTTTTCATTGACTAATGGAGGTGAATCAAAGTGCTATGTAGATGGAGTCGTAAAGCGTAGCAAGTGGATTTGGAGAGTCAAAGAGAGGGCAGATGGAAGCAAGCAAATTCGAGGAAAGAATTCTGCAGATCTGCTCACTAAGGTTGGGACCTTAGACAAGTTGAAGTTGTGCTCAGCTTCAACGACACTTACGACTTGAACGAGATGAAGGTCGGCACTACCAGTTACTTCGAGATGTTCAAGAGATCAATAGTTTACAAATTAAATGAGGCAGAGGTGTATACGAATTTCGTCTCCAGGTGGGAGATTGTTGAGATATTGGAGACTTTGAATTAAAGAAGGATTAAGAAAACCAATTGAAGAAAGAATTGTATTAGAAAAAGGAGTTCGCGTGATTAGGGAATGCAGCTTGCTTTCCTAATATGACCAGCTGAATTACTAACAATTCACGTGACAATTGGAATGGAACCAGCAAGCAATTGGACTCCTAGTTGATCTCGGTCATGACTCCAAATCCGTTTCGGAGTGCCGCAAGCTGCTCGAGACTACTATTATATATACCCATCTAGCCTTTGTAATAATGTAACACAACACACAAGAATAATTAGCAGAGAGTTGTAGAGCTTGAGAGCAGGTAGCCTAGAGCAGTTTAGCAGTTAGCTAATTATTATTAGACCCTAGACATTGATTGAGTAGAGACAGTTAGTCAGTTATTGTAGTCGAAGTTGTATCCTACAGTTCTCTCATTGTTTGGTGGAATCCTGGCTTGGTAGTGCCCCCAAACGTAGTCAAAGTTATTGACGAACTGAGTAACCAATTTTGTGTCTTTCTCGTCCCTGGTTTTCTTATTTTATCCGTGATCCCCATAGTATTGAAGTTTATTTCCTAACACTATCACCTGTGTGCATCTTCTCCAGATGGTCATGCAGGTAATTTGTAGCTCTTTAATGATTCAGGTCCTTGAAACTCGTATTCTAGAGTGGTTGTAGAGGTACTTGCTATGGTCTTCTTAAATGTGTTTTACGGGGAAAAAGCAGCCACCATGCTCTACAAATATTTATCTTTTGTCTTGAGAATGTCTCTAGTCTATCTCAGTTAAACTGGGAAAGTTGCCTGGTTGAATCTACTAGTTGGTGCTTCTGTTATGCAATCCTGTTCAGGACAGTACCTTCAGATTTTGTCTTTTACCTCTAGTATTTGTACATAGTTGTTTTTTCCTGAGAATTTGGAAAGTGGTATTGTCCGGTTTGCTTCTCTACAAATAAGCTCCTAAAAGTCATAAGTTGTCCATTGTTGTTCCACCCATGCAAGTGTAGGTCATGTATAATTAGGTTATGTATTCCCTTAAAATCACTTGTTATTTTTGCTTACATTCTGCAGGGCCTTTGGTTTGATAGAGATTCTCCCTTATGGATGTTGACATGCATGACAACTGATCTTATTACAATGTTGAGCCAGAGAGGAATCTTAAATGTCCTACAGTTGTTGGATCTTCCCCATGAAAGTTTGCAGGATCTAGCTAGAAGTTCAACGCCAAAATTATATGAGGTATGATTCTATGCTTTATGTGGGGTGTTAAATAATGTTAATCATACATGTTCAATTTATAATTATGTCCCTTGTATGTTAAAAAGGAAATGAGGTTTCAAGTGATTAGAATAACGCCATCAATCCCAAGGGTTGTTTGTTCCTCATGATTACTGGTCACTGTTAATGTTTTTTACCATAATTTCTCTATGCATTACAGAGTTTCTTTCCCTGTCTCCATGATTATCTTAACGCGACTGATGAGTTCTGTGTGATGGGAGTTGCTTAGTTATAACAAGAGAATGTGTAATATCATTTCATATTTGTTAAAATATTATCCATAAACCAGACTTTGTCATCCACTATATAATAAGGTCATGTGGTAGTTCATTTACTTCTGACATTATTTCCTATTTTAAATTTGGTAGGTGTTAGAACGTAGGATCCCGGATTGGTACTTAGAACAAGATCAATAGACAATGTTGACAACAATGTTGTTCAACAATGTCTTCAACACAGTAAACAATAGGCAGCGGATGAATATGAATGAAACTTCTATTACCAAGCCAACATATATAAAAATGTTGGCCGCGCCTTTAGGCAAAATATCTACTGACATGAAAAGTAGATCTAATCAACTAGATTTAATACAATCACAGATAATTGATTAAACAACCAAAACTAGCCCTAGAAGAACTAACAGTAAAAGCTATTCTAGGTCGATGTTTGAAATAGTTATTCCAACAATGAATACTCTTAGACAAACTCCAAAGCTAGCAGAAAACAAGAAGCCTAAACTCTTTAATAAAATCTTGATAGACAACAAAGAAAGGCGTTCCAATTGCTCGGCTGAGTCCTTGTATATATACTTGATATATCGACAGCTTCCATCCAAGTCGAAAGGCAATAGGATCTCAGCAGGGGCAATAGAATCTCAGCAAAGGAAATTTCCTTTTTCTTGTTTTCTTCAATATACGCATAGAAGGAATTTTCCATATTTTGATTCTTCATAAAATATATTCCTTCTCGCTTTCACCACAAGTTGTTCTTTTTCCTTAAATCATCTCTTGTTCGATTTGTAAATACTTCCAGTCCAAGTTTCCTGTCCAATGTGCTTTGTTCTTGATGTCGACTGCAATGTTATATCTTCAATGTTATGCCAGCATTGAATTCTATCCTGTCACAATGTTATACAACATTGATAGTCCTGCAGCTTCACAAACAAAAACAACAAACACAAACTTGGAACTGATTATTGAAAGACAAGATTATCAAAATACAAGTGCGTACTGCACTTTCAATCTCCCCCTTAATCTTAGTATTTCATCACAAAACAAAACAAGAGGTTAGTAGAAACATAACTAAGAACAACTTAAGAGCTAATCCCCCCCCCCCCCCCCTTAATCAGATAGCTAAGTTAATCTCCCCCTTAATCAGACAGCTAAGATAAGTTCTAGAGTATTTAACATATTACAGACCCAAAATGAATAGAAATTGTTCAGTATTGAAACAAATTTAAAAATTTCAAGTATCTATTCTCCCCCTTTTTGTGAGGAAAGAAAAATACTAGAGTGCTTCTGAACTTCAGATTGTTAGAGATCTGCTCATCAAGTCCTTTGATTTGCTCCAGAATCAGCTTGTCCTGATCAGTTAGGGTACCTGCAGAAAGAGTTTCAATGCTAGGGATCAATGTTGAACCAACATGTAGGCCAACATTGGGCATTGAGCAGCAGCCACAGAACTTTCTGGTGCATCAGCATTGCCTGTAGGAAGAGGAATATTCTCCTCCACATCCATGTCCACAGGAACTTCAGGATCCACCCATGGAAGATCACAGATCATGTCATGTGTTTCCAGCAGTTGCTTGGTGACTGTGATGGATTTGAAGTTGGAATGATAAACATCATTGGCTTTGACCTCAATACCCTGCAACTGAAGGACTGCAAAGATGGTGGATGGGAGAATCAAATGGCCTCTGATCCCTCTATTCTTGGAATTCTCTAGGTGCTTGAGAATCCTTTCTCCCATATTGACATTGTAGCCCATTTTGATCCTGTAGAGCAACATGGCTGCCTCTTGACTGAGCTTGTTATTGTTGGAAGATGGCAGCCAGTTGTACAAGCAGATCCTGGCAAGAACAGAGACTAGAGAACAACAATATTTCAAGTCCAAAGTCCCACTAGGCCAAGATTTTAGTTTTCCTGCAGTTAGCTCCCTAGCAATCTCATCCATAGTCACCTCTACAGAGGTCTCAACCTCATCCCTATTTCTATGCAGCACAGTATTGATATCCTTAGAATTCAAGAAAAATACATCACCCCTAGATACACACAGTGATGTTTACCATGCCCTTCAACACCAAAATTCTCAGATAAATGTGCATAGAATTCTTTGATGATTTCAGGAACAAAGGCAGCATATTGGGTAACAGCATGATAGAGGTTCCTTTTCTTCAGGTAAGCAACTAAGCTATACTCTTCAAATGATTCCTCTTTGATTACCTTCTCAACATCCATTGCATTATTTTTTATTTTCTCATATTTTTCTAAGTTCTTGTCAGCATAGAATAAATGAGAGACTGCATCTTCATCCCAATCAGAACCATCTACATAAACAGGTTCAGAGGGTAGATCATTTACCTCAGGATCTTCAATCTGATCTTCTCCAAGAATGACATCCTCATCATCAAGTGATTCATCTTCAGACTCTTCCTCTGCTTCAGCCTCATAGTCTTCAGAGTCATCTGAGCTTTCATCGGCATTGCTCAGATCTTTTTCATCAATCATTGACTCATCCTCAGAGTCATCTTCCGTTTCTGGCTCATAATCCTCCAGATCATCAGAGCTTTCATCATTCACTTCATTGTTATTATCATGAGTAGCCGATGTTGAAACAACATCCCCATCTACATTCATAGGGTCGCTTTTTGTTTTCTCTGGGTCATCTGACTTCCAATCTTCCACAACAACTGGTTCAGTAGTAGGCTCGTTTGCGGGCTTCTCAACATGTTCAGAGTGCATGCTGGTCTGATTCTCATCACCATTCAGGCCATCAGTAGCCTTTTCCTCTGTTTTGTCAGCTTGTTACACATCATCCTTCTCAACAGATGAAGGGTTTTGGGGGTTTTCTCCTAGATCTGCATGTTGAACTTCAGTATGTTCAACATCTTTCCCAGCATCCTCCATGGGAGTATCTTTCTCTACCCCCATTGGGCTTTCATCATCATCCCTCAGATCCTTTGGCAGGTCGACCGGCGCATTTCCCAAATTAACAAGGGTTTCTGCAGCAAATTGAGAAGGGTTTGATGGTGAAGACTCGGTTTGGGGTTTTTCAGGTTGAGTAGGTGATGTTGGAGATGGTAGTTTTGGTACTGGAGATGGGGATTTTTCAACACCCTCTTCCGATCCCTCACTTAGCTCGTAGACAGGAATCTCAAAATCGGCCGGTTCTGCACGGATGGGGAGAGGGTATGCTTACTCCCCCTCAGGTGTTTGCAACGAAAAACCGGGCAAGACGGGTTTTGTTGGAGAAGACATAGTTCAGATTAGTGAGTGCAGAGATGAAGGAGGAAGAGCGGGAGAAGAATTTGTTTGAGAGTGACAGGTGAATAGTGTGAGGAAGGTGAGAAGTTTTTGTTTTAACCACGGCTTGGGAGTAGTAAAAAACTACTTTTTGGTAATGATTGTGGTTTAGGTGGGCGGCAGTTTTAATGAGTGGTGGAGAAGTGGGCTAATGAGATGGAGTAATATGGTTATTATGGTTGGAGGATTGTGTTTTTGGTTTGGTTTGCTTCATAGATCATAAACATATATATCAAAGCACAAACCAAGATCTGTACACAACTGTTAATATGAGATTAAGGAAAGCAAATGAAAGTCGTATCAATTAGGTCAATCATGAAGAAGATTCTCAATACTCAACTTAGGGAGGTATATTTTTGGTTTGGGAAACAAATCAAGATCAAGTATGAGTAAGAAACCTAACAGATTCCCAAAAAAATGACGGATGTAAGAGACAAGTACTCCCCCTCAAACCCAACCCAAAAACAAAAAAAAAAAAAAAAAAAAGAAACATAGAGAGCACAAAAAAAAAAAAATCAAAGCAAGAGCACAAAAAGTCCTTCAAGCACAGTCAATGTTGTCCTGAATGTTGGCTCAACATTGATGACAACATCGGGAAATCAGACCACTCTTAATGTAGGTCAGCCTGGAAACCAATTCTCAAGATGTGCAGATTCGATTAACACCACTGATGCTGCAGGCAAAGACAGAAAGAGAAGGGAATACCAAAGAAACACACTCAACAATGCCTCAAAAATTAAATTGAACCATTAGCATAAGTTTGAGTGGGGGTGACCATGAGACCGTGAACCATGTCAAATAATTGGAACACGTATGAGTCCGCTCCAAAGCCGAAGCCTATGCGGAGTTAGGCAAACACACGTCTCATGGCATAAAATCACTCATTTGACCATATTGGGTAATTTGGTACTCAGAAAGTGAACCAGCAGCATTACGAGAATCGGCACTTTTGTGCGTGTCGGTTTCCAGTACAGGCCATCAACCCTCACGACATATGACACATTGGCCACGTCGATATCTGGATAGTATTTGAAACCTTCCCAACACGATCCTCGACGGAAACACTTCGAGCCCTTTTTATCATAATTCATTAGATTTATTAAGCATAAAGGATAGGAGGCAACATCAAGTGCGAGTCAAGGTACGAGTAAAAATAGCCAAAAAGCAGCAAAAGTGGGTTTTACATAAAGCAAACACACAGGAGACTCGATCCCTTTCAACCTTGGTTTCAAATAGCCTTTAAAACCCTAAGAATCACCCCTGTAAGCTACAAAACAGAAGTAGCCATAGACCAATACAGAAGCACAGGAGCACAGAAACACAATGAAAAAAATAAAAAACAAAACAGCAAAAGGACATCACTAGATATACACAGAAGTCAATGTTGACCGTGATGTTATGTCAACATTGCTTGCAACAAATCACATCAAATAGTGCATAGACCAAGAGACCTTCTCAAACTGAAGAATCTCTCCTTATCAAGAGGCTTTGTGAAAATGTCAGCTAACTGATTTGTGGTATCAATGTGTTGTATGTCAATAATTTGTTTGGTGACCAAGTCTCTAAGAAAATGGTGTCGAATGTCTATATGCTTGGTGCGTGAGTGTTGAACTGGATTCTTGGAAATGTGAATGGCACTTAAGTTATCACAAAACATCAAAAGAGTGTCACTTTGGAACCCATATTCATGCAGCATATTGTTCAACCAAATTAGTTGAGACACACAACTCCCAGCAGCTACATATTCAGATTTAGCAGTTGAGAGAGACACACAATTTTGTTTCTTACTATACCATGACACAAGATTTGGTCCAAGATAAAAACAACCTCCACTAGTTGATTTTCGATCATCTAAGTCACCAGCCCAATCAGAATCACTAAATCCCAACAGATTAGTGTTTGAATCACATGCATACCATAATCCAAGATTAACAGTTCCTGATATATATCGAATGATTCTTTTGACAGCAGTTAAATGAGATGTTTTGGGTTTGGATTGATACCTGGCACATACACAAACAGAGAACATGATGTCAGGTCTGGTGGCTGAGAGATACAGGAGACTTCCAATCATTGATCTATACAATGTTGGGTCAACATCGTCCCCAACATCAGTTTTGCTGAGTTTCAGAGCAGTAGCCATGGGAGTGCTGCAAGGTTTGGCATTTTCCAGACCAAATTTTGTGATAAGATTCTTGGCATATTTCTCTTGAGAGATAAAGAGGCCATCCTGTTTCTGTTATATCTGGAGCCCCAAGAAGAAACTGAGTTCACCAATCATACTCATCTCAAAGGTTCCTGTCATGGCTTGACCAAACTTTTCTAGCAAAGAGGGTTAGTAGCACCAAAGACAATATCATCAACATAGATTTGAGCAATGCAAATGTCCTTTCCTTTCTTTAGGATAAACAGAGTTTGATCTCCCTCACCCCTCTTAAACCCTAATCCAACTAAGAATTCAGTCAGTCTATCATACCAAGCACGAGGGGCTTGTTTCAAACCATACAATGCTTTTCTTAGTTTAAAAACATGGTCAGGGTAAAGAGGATCTTCAAACCCTCCAGGTTGTTCAACATACACTTCTTTGTCGATGTAGCCATTCAAGAAAGCTCCTTTAACATCCATTTGTTTGAGTTTTATTTTAAGACAACATGCTATGGCTAAGAGCAAGCGAATGGATTCTAGTCTAGCAACAGGAGCGAATGTTTCATCAAAATCAATGCCTTCTACTTGAGTGTAACCTTGAGCAACCAATCTGGCTTTGTTCTTTACAACTACCCCTTTCTCATCACTCTTATTTTTGAAAATCCACTTGGTTCCTATGACATTTATGTTATGGGGGCGGGGAACAAGAGTCCAGACTTCATTTGTTTGGAATTGATGAATTTCATCTTGCATTGCTTTTATCCAAAAATCATCAGTAAGGGCTTCTTTCACATTTTTAGGTTCAATTAAAGAAACAAAGCACGAGGAACTTACAGATTGACAAATTTCCGCAAGTCTGAGTGTCTCCTTGTAGTTTTTGCGCGTGTTTCCCCTCAGTGTCCTCCCTCCTGGATTTCCAATTACCTGTGAACTGGGATGATCTTTGCGAATTCTGGGAGGAGGATCCTTACGTGAGTCAGGTTGAGGAGGACCTTGCAGCGTAGGTGCAGCATTAATGTCAGAGGAATTATCAGATTCAGCCTCAGTCTCACTGTGGGGATCAGCTTGTTTTGCATCATTTGGAGTGGAAATCTGGGATGTTGAACTGGATGTTGGCACAACACTGCCCTCATCATGGGTTCTTTCACTTTGATCAGCAGCAGTGTCTGGAACGTTCCCATGCGTAGAAGAGTCAGGGGTTGTATCAATAACCTGTTCAGCACCTGCAGAAATCTTCTTCTGGGCATAGGGCTCAGAGTCATCAAAGGAAACATTCACAGATTCTTGTATAGTTTGTAATCTAGGATTGTATATTCTATACGCATGACTATTTTGTGAGTACCCTACAAAGATTCCTTTGTCACTTTTAGCATCAAACTTCCCTAGATGTTCCATATCATTGAGTATGTAACACACACATCCAAAGACATGAAAGTACTTAAGATTGGGTTTTCTACCTTTCAAACTCTCATACGGAGTGGTCAGAGTACCTGGACGAAGATAGACACGGTTGATTATGTGACAGGCAGTGTTCACAGCTTCAGCCCACAACCTTTTTGACAGGTTCATTGAGCTCAACATCACTCTGGCCATTTCTTGAAGAGTCCTGTTTTTCCTTTCATGCACTTCATCATCCCCGACTCAAACAATTAGTATGTGTAAGTGCAAAAGCAATGAAGGATTCAACCCCTTCCACAAAACTAGATTCAATTATGCCATTAACAGTGCGACGGTACATCCATGAACGATCGGGATTCATAATTCAACAATTAACCTGCGTCTCAATTTATTAGATTTATAACATGTATAACATTACGTATTTAGTTTCATTACAATTACAATTACATTTTTAATTATGATACGGTAACAATTGGTAATGAATTACATGCATTTTACGATTACAATTCAATCCCACTGGTAGTTATAACATTTATACCATTACGCATTTAGTTTCATTACAATTACAATTACATTTTTAATTATGATACGGTAACAATTGGTAATGAATTACATGCATTTTACGATTACAATTCAATTTTATAGTAGTTAAACTTCCATATATCTATTAACATTACAAATTGTAGATGAAAATATTATTGATTGTTTTTATGTTAATACTCCAAAATTATATTAAAATCACCAAAATCACCAAATTGTCTCCAAACACACAATTAAATCTTCATAATCCTAGTACGTATACGAAAATAGCTAAGTAAATACCCTACACACTTACAATCATAGTAACATCATACTAGCAATCCAATTTCACAATAAATATATCAATTGCACATCTCAAAGCTAACCCAATACGTAATATAAGCTAAATTATCTACTACATACTTCCTATAAACATACAATTGATCAAACTAGTCGAAATTCATAAAATTCCCAAAATTTTAAAAGTAAGGGTTTTAGCCAAAATACCTTCAATTTCGGGAAAAATAGCAGATGAAAGTTGAAATTGATGCACAATCCAAGCTCCTTGTCCGACGAGCTTCGAAACGAGACCAAGATTGGCCGGAATCGTCGAGATTTGGCCGGAAAATGCTTGGGACGAATTGGGAGAAAGGAAGGAAGAAGGAATGAAATGGAAATAGAAATGATTCTGCTTCCCGTGTTCTGTTTAGAACACTGAGCTTTAGGGACGGATTTTTTATCCGTCCCTAAGCCGTCTCTACCATTAGGGGCGGATAGATATCCGTCCCTAAAAAATGTTTTTTTTTTTTTTTTACGGGTCAACAGTTTTAGGGACGGATAAAAAATCCGTCCCTAAAACAGGGACGGATTAGGGACGGATTATATAATCCGTCCCTAATTAAAGACGGATTAGGGACGGATTATATAATCCGTCCCTACTTAAGGACGGATTAGGGACGGCTTAGGGACGGATAGGCCTATCCGTCCCTAAAAGTGCCGATTCGTCCCTAAATTAGGGACGGATAATATCCGTCCCTAATTTCCGTCCCTAAAACCGAACTTTCTTGTAGTGTCAGCAACACCATTTTGTTGTGGTGTCTTAGGAGCTGAGTATTCATGCATGATCCCTTTCTATTCACAATACTTATCAAAAAATTGATTCTCAAATTATTTACCATGGTCAGATCGAATTCTTTGGACCATAGTAGCGTACTAATTACAACATTTTGCATGCCAGTTTTTGAAGGATTCAAAAGTTTCAGATTTTTCTTTCAAAAAATTGACCCAAGTATATCTAGAGAAATGATCAACTATAACATAGATATACCAGGCTCCTCCCAAACTTTTAGCTTCTACAGGACCCATGAGATCCATATGCAAGAGTTCAAAGCAGTTAAAAGTACCTCTTTTTTGTCCTTCAACCTGGAGTGGTGTCTTGCCTTGGTTTGTTTTCCCGTAAGATACCACACACATGCTTCCTGCATTGGTAAGCTCCGGCACACAACATTGTGTTTGATGATCTTCTCATTCTCAGAATTGACATGTCCTAATTTCTTGTGCCACAATGTTGCATCATCATGTTGAGCAACATTGCACTTGAGAGGAACGGCCATCACATAGCAGTTGTCCTGAGATCTAACACCTGTCATCACAATTAATTTGTGCACACAAGTATAAACTTTGCAGGAACGTTTATCAAACTTGACTTTCAGATCATCATCACACAGGTGGCTTATACTGACAAGATTAGCCGTTAAACCCTCAACAAGAAGAACATTTGAATGTTTAGGATATCCTTCAAGGCACAGTGTTCCCTTTCTAAGGATTTTTCTTTGGTATCCTCCTCCATATGTCACTGTACCTATCTTTTGAGAGACAAAATTTGACAAGTTTGACGGGTTACCAGTCATGTGCCTAGAGCAACCACTGTCGAAGTACCATTTTCCTGCATTGTTAGGAGAAATAGCAACAGAAAAAAGCAACATTGCAAGTATATTTTTCTTTAGCTACCCAAATCTGGTTCGAATCATTCTTGTGTTTTCTTATATGTCCTGGAGGTTTACCTCGTTTAGGAGAACCAGGTGTAGACTTGACAAGTTTAGGGTTATTTCCATTGGTCTCTGTTGACTTAGATGTTGACACAACATCATGATTGCCTGGAGATTTACTTCGTTTAGGAGAACCAGGGATAGACTTCAGAGACTTAGGATTACATCTTTCAGTCTCTATTGAAGTGGATGTTGTCACAACATCGCAGCTAACATCGGAATCACTGTTTTGTTTGCTAGAGGCAAGAAGGGAGGGATTCTTGGAGAGGTCACTGAGGTTGGAGGAATCAACATGTTCCCTTTTTAAGTCCTTTTGGTACTTGAAACAATAAGGTTTTTTGTGACCAAGTTTGTGACAGTAAGTGCATACAAAAATTTCTTTTTCTTTGACAAACAGGACCTTTTATGAGCTCAGAAAGAGGTTTGACAACATCTGGGATTTCAGGGTTAACAGTGCAGTTCATGTTGCAGCCAAGTTTCTTATCAAAAGAAGCATCATAACTACCAGTGTACCCTAGACCAGTAGTCCCATCATTATCCATACCAAGCATATCATTAAGTCTAGAAGTAGAGGAGTTCCACTTTGCAATTACCTTCTTTTCATTAGATAGTTCAGTGGTTACCTTGAACAGTTCAGTGTCCTTCTTTGTCAGTTCAGCTTCCAGTTTGACAATGGTGTCTTTCAGATTGTAATTCTCCTTCTCAGTTTTCTTGAGGAGTTTTCTGAGTGTCTTCCATTCACTGAAGAGTTTCTCATACATTTGTTGCAGATCCTTCACCATTTGTTCAGCACTGGCTTCCTCTTCTGAAGGACTATCTGTATCAAAATTCACAGAACCATGTAGACACAAAACATCAGAGATTCCTGATTTCTCAGGGTTGGTTAGTGCCAAAATTTCACAGTTCTCAGAGTCATCATATTCAAAGAAGATTTCTACTCCTGATGTTGAATTGCCGATGTTGTCCCAACTTTGGTCATCAACATTGTAAGTGGATGAACGGAGAGCTCTGGCATTGGTAGTTGAGTCATCTTCTTTTTCTTCATCTTCATGCTCTTCATCTGAAACATCACTGAGACAAGCAATAAGATTCTTTTTCTCTTTTCTGAGATTGTTAGCACATTCATTTTGATAATGACCCCACCCTTGGCATTCAAAACATCTAATCTTACTAAGAGGAGTGCGATCAAAATCAGATTCAGAGCTAGTCTTGGAAGCAGAACCAGTTTTGAAGGTATTGGTTTTCTTTTTGAAATTTTTGGTTCCACTTGAGGATCCTTGACCAGAGTTTTTTCTGAATTTAAGTTTGTTGAACTTCCTCACAAGATTGTTGTAAGCTTCCTCAGTCATATTGTCAGACTCATCACTACTACTATCAGGCTCTGAAGATTTAGCTTTAGATTTAGAGTGAAGGGAGATACTATGGGTTTTCATACCTTGTCTCTCATTTTCATTTAGTTCAAAAAAATTTAAATTGTTCAACAAGGTGTAAAAATCCATAGTTGCCAAGTTATGAGTGTCTTCCAAAATAGTGACTTTGGTATTAAATCTTGAGGAAAGAGATCGAACAGCTTTGGAAACAACTTGCCTATTAGAAATAGCTTCTCCCAGTCTTTGGACTTCATTGGAGAGAGTTAAAAGTTTTTTAAAATAAGAGTCAATTGATTCTTCCTCTGCCATTCTTAGATTTTCAAATTGAGACCAAAGCATTCTAAGTTTAGTTTGTTTGACACTAGCATCCCCTTCACAATGACTCTGAAGCAAATCCCAAGCTTGTTTTGCAGTAGTCCAGTTTTGAATAATTTTAAACATATGAGCATCTACATGACCAAAAATAGCATTTAAGGCCTTTTCATTGTACGAGCTAAGAAGTATGTCACCTGTAGTGAAGCATTCTTCAGGAATGGGGACAATGTCACCATCAGCATCAGGTCCTTCAGTTGGCCAGGTGTATCCTTCCAAAATGGATCTCCAAGCACGGCCATCAAGGGACTTGATGTAGGTCCTCATTCGGATTTGCCAGTAATGGTAGTTGGACCCATCAAGCACAGGAGGTCTGTTGTAGTTTGCATCCATTGCAGTAGTACCAAATCCAGACACCAGTAGTTAGGTGGCTGGCTCTGATACCACTTGTTAGAACGTAGGATCCCAGATTGGTACATAGAACAAGATCAATAGACAATGTTGACAACAATGTTGTTCAACAATGTCTTCAACACAGTAAACAATAGGCAGCGGATGAATATGAATGAAACTTCTATTACCAAGCCAACATATATAAAAATGTTGGCCGCGCCTTTAGGCAAAATATCTACTGACAGGAAAAGTAGATCTAATCAACTAGATTTAATATAATCACAGATGATTGATTAAACAACCAAAACTAGCCCTAGAAGAACTAACAGTAAAAGCTATTCTAGGTCGATGTTTGAAAGAGTTATTCCAACAATGAATACTCTTAGACAAACTCCAAAGCTAGCAGAAAACAAGAAGCCTAAACTCTTTAATAAAATCTTGATAGACAACAAAGAAAGGCGTTCCAATTGCTCGGCTGAGTCCTTGTATATATACTTGATATATCGACAGCTTCCATCCAAGTCGAAAGGCAATAGGATCTCAGCAGGGGCAATAGAATCTCGGCAAAGGCAATTTCCTTTTTCTTGTTTTCTTCAATATACGCATAGAAGGAATTTTCCATATTTTGATTCTTCATAAAATATATTCCTTCTCGCTTTCACCACAAGTTGTTCTTTTTCCTTAAATCATCTCTTGTTCGATTTGTAAATACTTCCAGTCCAAGTTTCCTGTCCAATGTGCTTTGTTCTTGATGTCGACTGCAATGTTATGTCTTCAATGTTATGCCAGCATTGAATTCTATCCTGTCACAATGTTATACAACATTGGTAGTCCTGCAGCTTCACAAACAACAACAACAAACACAAACTTGGAACTGATTATTGAAAGACAAGATTATCAAAATACAAGTGCGTACTGCACTTTCAGTAGGAAAAATACAATTTTATTTTGCTTTTGTTAGGTTCCACTCTATATAAGACCACTACAATTAGATTATCAAAGTTCTTGAATATTGTCAACTATGAATTAAATACACACAAGTAAGCATTCCAATGAAATATTTTCCCACTTTTGCTCTCATCCTGTTCTAAATCCGAAGTTCCTATATACAAGAAGTTCAGTATTTTCCTCGTCTTCATGCTCGGTTAAAAGTTTAGAGTCGAAGAGGAGACGATTCTTCTGCTCAATTAAACATTAGGCTGGAAAGAAAGGGCAGAAACAGGAAAAGTTCAAGAGCTTTTACCCCTCGTTTCCCTAAGGTTCGTTTTTACTTTCTTTGTGCCATGGTTATTCCACATTTAATTGAAAAGGGCTTATTTCTTTGCTTGTCCCTTTACAGATAAAAGATGAAGCTTGGTGGTTGGTCCTAGGAAATATGTCTACCTCTCAACTATTTGCATTGAAGAGGATTTCTTTCACTGACGTTCTGCAGACAAACATGGACATCCCACCAGGTGTAAACGATTTCCAGGTTAGAGTTCATTCATATTTAGTTAAGCCTCTCTGATAGAATAAAACACCAGCAAATACATTACATCTTGACAATAGAACTGCAAGATTCTTATATATTCTTAATATTTGTTGTGTGTGTTGGATTATTAACCTAAGAATTCTTTTTGTCAGGACTTGAAGTTGATTATTGTGTTAGATTGTTATCTCGGCTACGAACTAGAGTATCGACTAGACAACTTGTGTGATACGAGGTAGCAGGTTGCCTGTTTGATGTATTGATAAGAAGGAAAGCACTATAAGATTAACTGGGGATTGTTATCTATTATCATGTTTTTGAGTGAATATATTCAACATAAATGTATGAAGACCTGGTTGGTTATGTCCGTTTGGCTGGCATGAAACATTCCATCCGTTTAATAAAACTGCACCAATAATTCTAGATTTGAAACACTTTATGGGCCAGCCCATTTCAAATGCAGTCATTCAATAATTTTTTAACGTGATCACAGATTTATGATTTTTAGAAGCAAGTCACCTTGGTACCGGGACATGGTGGAATCCGGTGGTGTGGTGGTGGAATCCGCCACCCACCACCGGATTCCACCACCACACCACCGATTCCACCACCCATGTCCGGTACCGGTACCAAGGTGACTTGCCCGTAACCAAAGTGACTTCTGCTAAAAAATCTATGGTGTCACCAGAAAAGTTGTCCCATTAGCGACTAATTTGTAAAAAAATCCCATTTCAAATTGAGTAAACTTAATTTGAATTGAATGGGAAACACTACATTGGTTGATTTTCTTAAATACTCCAATAATGACCACACTTTAGTATAAATTGGATAATTGTGATAATACTTATGACTTGTAGTATGATTTTCCTTAATTAATGAGAACATGACTTCAAAAATTTCACCATAAAAACTAATCAGTAATCACTGTTTTATTTCTTTTTTTTTGAACAGGAAAACATATATTAATATTAAACAATAAGTTAGCATGAGAATAAGGAATACTTGGAATACACGAACCAACAAATATATTACAACTCCAAGACAGTAGTGTATCTTTAAGCCACTACAATCTCCAAACACCAAGCCACTTATATTCTGCACCATAATATGACCTTTCGGACCATTTATAACCTTGTACAAATCATTACCATTTCTTCCAAGTCCACCAAAATATTGTTCCACAGTACCGAATCAATCATTCTTCATTTTCTTCAAAAAATTTCTTCAAAATTTCCGTCAATTCCAAAAGGTTACTTTCTATACTATTTGGTTTCATGCTCTTCATCAAATCTTGTGGTAAGCAATTTAAAATGTGATCATATTATGTTAGCTAGTTATGCAAATCATTATGTAACAAACTAGATATTTCAAGGGTTTGGATCCTTACGGACTTCAAATTTTGGTCACATATTATGTGGTAGACGAATTACAATGGGAGTGGAAGTTTCTTTTTGGGTCTCTACTACTAGTAACTAGTCCGTTGAGTATTGTTGAAGTGATTTTCTAAACTTTCTTTGAATCCGCATGTGGCAACTAAAGTTGCTCAAATGATGATTTTATTGATCTTGATTTAAGCGGGTACAATTCTCTAGTCTAATCCTCTGATTCTTGTCTTCTAAAGCGGCGAACTTGGATCTTCAAATTCTTCGTTTAGGATTTATGACTTCAAATCGGGCAAACGTCAATGCGAGGGCTTCTTGGATTGATCTCGAATCGAATTGTGAACTTGAGAGTGTTTAAGGCGAGCGATGACGAACTTCTTGGGGATTTGATGAACTCCATGAAGAACGCTTCTAGATCGTCGCAGGATTTGGCCTTTGATCTTCTTTAGAGGAAGTTTGGCCGGCAGGAAACGTTTCTCCAAGGGCTTTTGAGCTTGATCTTGGATCTAACGCAGCTTTTGGGCGAAGAACTTGAAGAAGGTTGATTGGGCTTTGGCTGGGCCTTTAGGTTTGATCTTCCTTCGACGGCATTGATTTTCCAATAATGTTTCTCCAAGTGCTTAGGGGCTTCTTCTTGGATCAAACGGCGACTACTCCTGGATTTCCGGATGAACTTCTTGAGTGTTTGCTCGAACTTCATTGCGGATCTTGAGAGGAGGATGGCGGCTTTGCTCTGGCTTTGGAACTTCGGATGCCTTGATGCCTTCTTGGTGTCTCTTCTCTTGTGTGGTGTGGTGGGAAAAATGAATGGGGGTGCTCTTCTATTTATAATGGTTTAGAATAGCATATTTTCCTTAAATATAGGAGCCCATAGCCCACTCCATCACTTATGGCCCAACTTATCCATATAGAGCTCTAATCCATCACCTATGGTCCAATTTATTCACATGAAGCCCAATTTACCTGATTTACTTCCATACTGTCCCATGTGACATAATTTAATTTAAATTTATATATTATAAAATGATCTAGCAATTTTATTTTAGAATTTAATTTAGTAAAAATCCAAAAATGCTAGAAAATTGTATTTTATTTTCTAATATATATATATTTAAATATGATTTTAGAGTAGACGAATTTCGTTCGTCTACACCGCATACACCATGCAAAAGGAAAAATAGATCTCTTGAAATGTTAATATACTGAAATCGATAAATCAAAGAATGATTCCAGCGGCATATCATGCAGTAGTATAGAAAATAAATCAACACCACGAAAAGGTATAGGATTAAGTAGCAGAGCAGGCTTCTTTTCTTTTGGAAGAGAAACGCCAACATGTCAGCAAAACTACTCTTCCTGGCAGTGGCATTACAACCAGCCAAGAAGAAATTACTGCGACTGTCTGACGCATTTAAATCGGCCAAATGGAGATGTTATGTAACTAATCCATTTTTTAACCGTCCTTAACGTGGGCTGAGCTCTTTTAAATTTACTTGCAATGAAATCTTTGCCCTCCTTCCTATGATCTATTTGACCGTCTTATTCCGGCTGCAATGCTATTCGACACTCAGTTTCCCCTTATTAATCACTGTTTACTTCATTATACTTCAGTTGAACTCGAGACATTTCCAAATGATATGTGAAAAGTTATTAAACTCTTGATGTACCAAAATAAAATGTGATAAGTTGAACTCAAAAAGAGTGATATATAAGAAATAAGTGATAAATAATACTCCCTACGTTTTTTTTAAAACTTGCTATATCGATTTGGTCATTAACTTTGATTGCAGAATTCTTTAACGATAATAGTAAATAATTTAATAAAATCATATAATGAAAATTTAGTAATTAAATTTTTATTATATGATTTTATTTAATTATTTACTATTATAGTTAAGAATCAAAATGTTAAATAATCGCAATAAAATGACAAGTTTTAAAAATAACCTAGGTAGTATAATAAGTATGAAACATAATTATCAACTAGTTTTCCTCAACTACTCAACTCTGAACATGTAATTAGAGATTATAAATAGTGTGAAAATTGAAATTGGACGTGCCTCAAGGACTTGGGTTTACAAGGGTGGGAAAAGACATGTTTTTATTCCATCTTGAATCGATTTCACATGTTTGAGATTCAAAGTAGTTGTTATTGTATGGCTTCCAAACTGACCAAACAGTGAATTGGATCCATCATTCCAGATCAGTCAATAGAATTATATTTTCTTCTGCCTTGTAAAATTTCTACTATTAGGTGATATACAACCTGGAAGTAACTAGCTTATCACCAAACAGTATCCTGTAATTCGATGATACATTTACTTCCTCATGTAGTGTTCACGTTCAGCCTACACAGTCTCTCCCTCAACGTATCTTACTACTCACAAATTATGTAGTAGGATCCACATGCAGGTACATATGGATCCTACCCCGTTGTAACTACCAGGTGCATTGAGGCAAGATCAGCACAGAAGAAATATGGCGAGTGCATGAGCAGTGTATCTATCCTTAGCCAACCAGAAGATCACAAGCTTATTAACAGAGAAGTGCTCGGAAACTTGTAGCTATTACCCAATAAATTAAAGAGGAAAACAAAAGTCCAATACCATCATTCATCAAGCACCCAGCTCATGTATTTATGAAAACAATTAGATAAATAAAATTACAGGTACTTTTTGTACTCTTTTTCAAAAAGGGAGCAAGTAGATAGCGGATTGTCATGGCCCAATTCTCTTGCGGTCCAAGCCTGATATTTTCAAGACCCAAGTCCATGGAGGATTATCTAGAATGTTCCCAAGTCCATGGAGTATTAACATTCTCTAGAATGTTCATATATATAGTAGAAGCTAGAAGCTTGTAGATAAGGGAACTTTGTAAAAGGATTTAGGTCATGGAATAACCTAGAAGGATCCCACCATTCCTAAGGGAGGTGGTTGTGTACTTGTCTATATATAGGCCTTTGACCATTCCATTTGGAACCATCAAGCAAATACAAGCAATCAAGCATTCTTGCAAACTTTCTAGCTCTCTACACTACTCTTCTTACACACTTAGCACTTTGATTGGAAGGCTTACTAGCTAGTCTCGAGGCGAACTAGTCTAGTGTCGTACGGGTCAAGGAGTTATCCCATGACAAGATGCTCATTTTTTCAGTGTTTTTTTCAAAAGCCAAAAGATGGGAGAGATACATTTAGCAAGTTGCATCAAGTGTGAAAAATTAAGCTACTCAAAACACACCCCGACCGTCCTATTACTAAAATCATAACCAAAGTGCATATGCTCACTATTCTTCATACTTAGTAAAAAATTACATCTCTCACGGGGACGGATACTCTCTAGGCGGGGAAACTCTCCTCGATCTTCTCAGGTTGGTGAAAAAAGCCGGTACATGTGAAATTATGTTTGTAGAATAATAATTTTTATGTGTGGGGGGTTTGAACACATACCACCGCGGGGGTTTCAAAAACCAACCCTATTGATTATGTTGTACATTTTTGTATTTTATTTTATTTCAGATTTAAGGGATACAACTTTTTTTGAAAACATGTGTCTGTACTAACTAACATGTCATATATAAAATATTCCTTCCGTCCCGGTTTCATCTTCTCGCGGGTCCGAGCACAAGATTTAAGAGAAAAGTGAATAAAGTAAGAAATTGTGATAAAGTAGGAAAGATAATGAATAAAGTATGAAAAATAGTGAATAAAGTAGGAGAGGTATTTTCATTTAAGAGATGAGAAGATGAAGTTGGGACGGACCAAAATGAAATGCGGGAAGATGAAACTGGAACGAAGGGAGTACATGTTATCACCCGTCGGGTCCCGAACGGGTTAAGGTTGAATCCTACCCCTTTCAAAGCATATCCTTCACGATGACATGTTCGTTTATGAGAGATTGTCTCGCTTACTCGTTTGTTATGCAAATGTGAATAATTTTATAATCGTAAGTATTTTATTATTCAACTCTTTTTTTTTTTTTACACAAATTACTCCTAAATTTCCATGGTCACCAATTAATCCGTTTAACTCTTAGCTCGCGAGAGCTAGATCCGAGCAACAGGGCGAATTAATTTATCTTCATCACTTTCGTGCTGCTATATATACATAAAAATTTCATTTTGCGTTCATTTTCATTTCCTAATTTCGTTTGGTTGAAAAGTGCAGAGCGTTATTGATGACAAATCAAGCTGGAGAAGCTGGAGAGGTTCCTCACAGTACTACTTCATCATTTTTTTTTGTCAGTACTACTTCATCATTGTTTGGCTCTATTTTACGAAATTGATTGCAATGGAACCTTGTCCTTCGAGAACATTATTGAACATGAAATTGATCGCTGTTGAAGTTTATTGAAGTTTAATGGAGAGTTTTCGCACGATTAGGTTTAGTTTTTTAGTTCGTGTGTTTGTTTTTCTGGTTTCGTACGGATAGTTGATATTGATTCATGTGGTGTGTTTGTTTTTAGTTCCTCGAGCACTCTTTGCGCTTCGTCTGTCAAGATATATTACAAGACGACTTCAACTTGAAGAAGAATTCATCTCCTAGTCTAATTCGTATTTTATCATATTACGTTTTGTATTAGATATCGTCTATAATTTAGTTTCCATTTCCTAGTTGGATTAAATAGCTAGTTTATATTTCTATATAAGCATATGTTGTTTTCTATTTCTTGTACTCTAACTCTAATATCAATATAGTTTTCTCTCAATTTCTATATTGTAACATGGTATCAAGAGCCAGAAATTGTCCGATCCCGCTTCGCATCTTGGTTCCTCCTCCTTGAGACCCTCTTTGGATATAAAGCAGACGGAACATGATTTTTTTTTTTTCCCTTCCTTCCGCTGCATATATATTTTCTCCACCAAAGTTGGCTTGATTCTCTATCCTGGAAATCTGCTTTGGCCCATCATGGTTTTTTTTTTTTTTTTCTTTTTCACTCAATTTTTTTTATCCTATTTGGTTATGCCGTTATCGATGAACGGAATTGGGACGGACTTTAGAAGATGATTTTTTTTTTCTATTCCTTCTTGCTTGGAATCTTCTCACTTGTATCTATTACAAGCTCTCGATGTCTACTATCTCTATGTTCGCATATCAATGCCATTGTTTCTCGTGGTGTTTGGCATGCACGTCTAGGGAATTACAAACCTAGCGATATTCTTCTTCCTCAATTCATGATGGAATTCAAACATCATGATATATATATTTTTTTTTTCATCAATAACTCAGGGAATTCAAACCTGGCGATATCATTCTTCATCAATCCATGTTAGAACTCAAACATCATGATTTTTTTTTTTTTCTTTTAATCAATTACTCAGGGAATTCAAACCTAAAGATATTATTCTTCATCAATCCATGATGAAATTCAAACATTGTATTTTTCATCCATTACTCAGGAAATTCAAACCTGACGATATTGCGTTGTCAATCACCTCTCTGCCTATTCTAGGCCTATCTCTCTGTGATCAACTGTTGATCCTCTTTTTATGTTTTGGGCTAACCTCTATCTAGTCTAATCTCCTCTCTGCCTGCTCTGAGTTGCTCTACTATTGTTGTGGATCTTCTTTTCCCTCCATCTGCTATTCAAGATGAACATTTGCGATATCCATGTTCCTCTTGAGGGGGTGTCGAGATATATTACAAGACGACTTCAACTTGAAGAAGAATTCATCTCCTAGTCTAATTCATATTTTATCATATTACGTTTTGTATTAGATATCGTCTATAATTTAGTTTCCGTTTCCTAGTTGGATTAGATAGCTAGTTTATATTTCTATATAAGCATATGTTGCTTTCTATTTCTTGTACTCTAACTCTAATATCAATATAGTTTTCTCTCAATTTCTACATTGTAACATCGTCTATAGTTTAGGTTTTATGAGATTTATTTTGGACTGTCAGTCTATAATCCAGTGATGTTTGTTTTTCGCACTGCATTATTATTATGCTTATTATGCGGAAATTGATTCTGCTAGATTGTTAACCACTTTGTTGAACTTCGTTTGGTTTATCACATTTAGCTGTTGTTTTGTTTGTGGTATGATTCTCCGGTTTTAAAGTCATAAACAGCATCATTTGCATGTGTGTGAACACTATATTTGAATGTAACTAGTGATTTACTTGTAAATACTCTTATATGACCAAGTACGTTGCAACCATGTGAGTTTAGGTGTTGCTGGTGCACCAATGGATGATGAGGTGACAGATCATCCTCGGGTTTAGGTCGGTTTGGATCCCAGCGTACTAATCACTCCTCTGAATGCTGTAAAACTTGATAAAGAGCCTGTTGATGATGACGGTTTGATGTCTGATGGACCTTGATCTAGCATTAACCTAATTTCTGGAGGTCAGTGACCAATGACATCGGTATATGGTACAGCGTAGTGCTCTATGTGTGTGTCTGGTTTGAAAAGAATTTCTGTCCTAACCACTTGGTGGGTGTTTTTAACAGAGCTACCATATTACACTTAAAGCACTCCATTGAACTAGTTTAAAGGTGGAAGTATTAGTTTATCACATTTATCTGTTCTTTTGTGGTCTGATTCTCCGGTTTTGAAGGCATAAACATCATATTTTTGCACGTGTGTGAAAACTATAACGCAAGTAGAAGTGGTTGATTTACTTGTAAATACTCTAATGAATTAATTACCTTTCAACCGTGTGAGGTTAGGTGTGGCATCGGCATCAGTGAAGATGGATGATGAGGTGACACAGGGCATGATCGGGATGGAACCAAGTGTAATAACCAGTCCTCAGGATCTCAAGAATCAGGCTCTTCAAGTCCTGAATGCTGAAGAGGCCAAGTCCGTGGATAATGACAGCTCGATGTGTTTGATGGACCTAAAACATTTATCAACCTGATTTCTGGAGGTCAGTGACCAAATACCAGTGACATGAAAAAAATGATTTTAGAATTTTTATTTCTGTATTTGTTTGTCTGTTTGAATAGTAATTTCCATCCTAACCATTTAGTGAACCTGTATTACATAAACAGAGCTCTACCATAGTACACTTAAAGCACTCCGTTGAATTCATTCGAACATTGAAGTATTAGTCTATCACATTTAGCTGTTGTTTTGTGGCCTGATTCTCCGGTATTGAAGGCATAAAAAGCATCTTTTCATGTGTGTGAAAACTATAACGAATGTTTAAGTAGTTGATTTACTTGTAAATACTCTAATAAACCATACCGTGGAACCATGTGAGTGTAGATATCAGTGGTGCAGAGGTGGAAGCATTGTGGATGGATGAAGAGTTCACATATTATTTTATGGATGAGATCAGTTTGAATCTCAATTCGGTATATTCTCTTCAGTATCTGTATCTTGAATTCCTGTATGCTAAGATAATGGAGAAGTTCTATAAAGAGGCCAAGTCTGTGGATAATGACGGCTCAATGTTTGATGGACCTGAATCATTGATCCACCTGATCTCTGGAGGTCAGTGACCGAATACCAGTGACATGAAAAGATTATTTTAAGAAATTTTATTTGTCTATGTTCGAACATCGAAGTATTAGTTTATCACATTTAGCTGTTGTTTTATGGCCTGATTCTCCGGTATTGAAGGCATAAACAGCATCTTTTCATGTGTGTGAAAACTATAACAAATGTTAAAGTAGTTGATTTACTTGTAAATACCTTAATAAACCACGTACCTTCGAACCATGTGAGTGTAGGTGTTGGTGCATTGGCATCAATGGGGATGGATGATGAGGCGACACGTTATTTTCAGGAAGAGATCGGATTGAATTTCAGTATGCTAATCACTCTTGAGGATCTGAAGGATCAGGCTCTTCAAGTACTGTATGCTGAGATGATGGAAAAGTTCTATAAAGAGGTCAGGTCCACGGCTGAGGACAGCTCAATGGTTGATGGACCACGATCTAGCATTGACCTGATTTCTGAAGGTCAGTGACCAATGACATCGGTATTAATATGGTTTCATGGAGCGATGCTTTATGTCTATCTTTACTTATTTGTATATGTGTTTGTCTGTTTGATTAGAAAATTTCCATCATAACCACTTGGAAATTATGTTTAACATAAAAAGAGCTACCATATTACACAAAGATGATCTTTGCTGGGAGATTATCAGCAACTATTACATTTTCTTACATCTAAATTCTAGAAGCAGTTGAGGCCAGTCAATAACTTATGATCATTTGTTATCTAATTTCAACATCGATGTCATATCCATATATAATGTTTAAAAAGAGTACCCTGTAACTGCATAATACCTGATTCAGATTTTGAACTTTTTAAATTTTGAAGTAATAAGTTATTCAATTTTCTCAGCAGCAACGGAACAGCTAGTGGGAGCATCCTCAGGGCAACCAGGACCATCTGCAGAAGCACTCTCCTCAAAGAATGAGGAAGGTGCCACGATGGACTTGGCGGCACATCGAGTAGGAACAGCTTCAGGCCAGAATGTACCTTCTGTTGATTCGAAACCAAACCCCTCAAAGGTTGTCAATTGGATCAAATCACTGCTATACTGCAAGATGTATTTTCAATTTGGAAATGGCAATCTACTTGCTGGTAAATTTCGGTATATGGATGAGGAAGGCAACATAACTCTAAAAGATGCAGTGGAGTACACCCCCATCACGACTGAACCCCGTCAGTACCTCAAAAAGGAAATGATTAGCATTGCTATCCCTTTTTTTGTTAAGAAAGCAATTAAAGTGGAGAGCCCCATTGACAAATAGGTATCTACTCTTTCAATCTGGGCTGCAAAACTATTGTGTCTGCTTTTTCTTATTTTTCTTTTTCATGTCATCTACAGCCAGTTAGCCAACCTGCTGCAACACAGCCATATACAGGCTTTGTCAACGTAAATTACTCGTCAGTCTGGTTCGAAGGAGGCTACGGCATGGGATTCGTTGGACGAAGTCAAGACTATGGAAATGTAATAGGCTGGAAGCACCTTGGTATGTGATCGAGCCTCAAGGTGAATTTGAGATGTTTGCAGTACTGAAGGCAATATCCTTTGCAAAAGAGAGATGGGGCAAGGGGGTTGTGGTCTTGGAAGTAGCCAATGAAGAATTGGTTGAAAGGTTGACAACACTAGGCAACATGGATAGTGATCATGTCAGGCGCATGCTGAGAAGAGAGAGGTGGATGGTTGTGCATGCTCCGTCCCGTATCCCATCTGCTGCTCGTTTTTTAGCTGAGAGGGCTAAGGATGATGTTGTTGAGAAATCGCCAAATCCAATGTTACTCTAGCTCTTTGGATTTTTGGCTCAATGTTCTTGCTTTGGTTGTTCCTGTAAGGCTGGATCTAACATCAAACCGTTGGTCAAAGCAGATAAAGGAGATGCTCTCAGTATGCTCAAGGCCTGCATAGGAAATTTTAAACAAGTACCCTTGTACAGATATTTCAATCATCACCCAAACTGTTGGTAACATACATGAGAAGAAAATTGTTACCTCTTTCCGTCTAATATTGATCTCCATTTCTTGAATATTGGAACATTGTGCCCCGCAATAACAGAAATGCTTGACATTTGGTTTGACATTCCCTTAACATAGCTCCCCTCCTTCCCCTTAGGGTCTATTACAGAAGCCTTTATAAGTACAAGTATCTGCTTTAAATGAATAAATGGGAAAGTCATCACCTCTGAAATATTGTTTGAATGCCTTATATATAATTCAGTACGCTCTTCGTTAATGAGCGGAAGAATCTGGTGTTCAGATATATACCAGAGTGGAAACTTAGGTTGAAGTAAGCATGTCTTAAACAACTTGAATCTCAGGCACTTCTCACTATCAAAACTTGCAACGCTTCAATATAAATTACTAGATATTAAGCACCGCGCTTAGCGCGTTGCCAAGTGGATTGTAAATGAAATTTATAAGGGATCACGTTGGACAAATGACTATCTTGTATTTTAATCTAAAATTTATATTTATATGTTTAGTAGATGTCAATTTTCATCGTAAATTACGTGTACACTGGAAAAATACTGGAGTTCACATGACATGGCAAGTTAAATAAAATGGACAAAGTGATATTTTGATCTGGGATTCAAACCTCTGATAAACATAAATTATTGCACTCCACTTTAAAACGAAACGAATGAACACATTATAACATAGATAATTTATAAACTAAATTAAACATTTCACAAACCCAAATAAATCATCCAAATAAAAACCGTTCTACTAACTTTCCCATGATTTTGAAAGTAAATCTTGCTCGCATTATGACCGCCTCAGTCAGTGAGTCCACATGTACAGTAATACTCCCTCCGACCTATTAATAAACACCAATTACATGTTTGTATAAAGAAATTGATTTCTCATTCTCTTTGTTATCTTTAAATGAACAGCATATCTTTTCCTTCTGCGAAGTAGCTCTACTTCCTTGAAAGTGAAACCAGGCTAGAAGAACTTGACCTCGTTGCACATGTGAAGTTGTGAACTAATTTCTGAGGTGCGGCATCATGCGTAATAATTTTCCTGATGGATCTCTGAAATGGCTTCCATTATCAGCGTTTCACACTTTAGTAAAGTTTATAAAAAGTTACTTTTGTATCTGAAATTAAATTCACCGTTCTACTCATAAGTAAAAAAGGAACAAAATTAGCAGACAATAAGGCTGTTAAACTGTACCAATGTAAAATTGTATTCTTAGGAGAAATACAACTGATGCAAGTAAACATCTACACCATTGAACCTTGAGGTATCACCTGGAAACATTAAAGAACACAATGCTTAAACATGGAGGCCGAATAATCAGGACGAACGTATATTCATAAGAGGCCTCTTATAAACTAAGTTTCAATGTATCACTATCAGAAAGAAGAAGGAATACCTCCAGAACCAAGACGACAATGATGCCAGATGACATGATTCAGCTCTACTTCTGTAGGTAGCAATCTTCCGCCTCTGGCTTCCTCAGCAAATATTAAAGGCAAGAAGCAGGAAGAAGATTAATTTTTACAAGATTCAGCTTCGAAACAGTTTCAAACTGATAAAGATCATCTAAACTTGATTTTGCAACTTCGGCCCCTTAAAACAATAACGACAACAGGCCCATAGGCCATCAAAATGTATGTACATACTAGTTAGGGTAGCCCTAAATATATGCTACCGGTTGACCTCTATATGTCTCAGATAACGTCAGTCTAATATGTTCCTAGTATTCTCTCGATGTAACAAACACATACTCTTGACCATGTCTCTAAGTTCTAAATGGTCGCTGGCCATCTCTCTCTTTTTTGTTCATTCTCAGTTCTTTCTTGGTCATAAAGAATATCCATAAGTCAGACGACATCAAGACATGGTTATTGCTCTAGGAAACCACTTATCTCTCCATCTCACCAGCACTCCCATCTCATTTACACTCTTCAGACAGCGATAACTGTTGGAAAATATGCAATGCAAACTCTAGGTTAACGCAGCGGAATTCGAAAATTTTATTGCATATTAAACTTGATCCAACACTACAAGAAATCCCCGTTTAGCGACGAGGGATAGCGACAGATCAAATTCGTCGCTAGGTGCTCTGTCGCTAACCTAGCGACGGATTTGAGACGGATTGAGCGAATTCGCTCAATCCGTCGCCAAATTAACGACGGAAAAATATTCGTCGCTATTTGGCGACGGATATTTGTATCCGTCCTTATTTAGGGACGGATATTATATCCGTCCCTAAATAAATTGACCAACATAAAAAAAAGAAAAAAAATTAAAAAAGAACCGATTTTAGCGAGTAATCCCGGAAGAGGGTAGAATGGAGCATCCATCAGACTCACCCGCATGGAAACAGTTCGATAAGACCTACCCGGAGTTTGTAGCCGAGCCTAGAAATTTACGCTTGGGGCTTTGTACGGATGGTTTTAACCCGTTTGGAAAGGACCGGAAGTACTCTTGTTGGCGATCATCTCGACACTGCATAACCCCGGTGAGTGCATGAAGGAACCATTCATGTTCTTGACTGTGTTGGTGCCCGGGCCAGATGATCCGTCACAGAATCTGGATGTGTTCTTGCAGCCCCTAATCAAGGAGCTGATTGAGTTGTGGGAAAATGGTATCCCGGCATATGATGTGTCAACGAAGAAGAATTTTTACCTTGAGAGCAGCACTATTGTGGACCGTGAGTGATTTTCCTGCGTACTCCATGCTATCTGGAAGGAAGACTGCGGGCTTTAATGCTTGTCCATATTGTATGGAAGACACTGATGCATTTAGACTGAAGGAGAGCGGAAAGGAATGTTAGTTTGACTGTCATCGTAGGTTTCTACCAAAGGACCATACGTTCAGGAAGAACAAGACTCAATTCTTGAAAAACAAAGTAGTGAACAAAGGCGCCCCGAGACAACTTACTGGTGCAGAAATACTTGCGGAGATAGATAGGCTGGGTCTTATGAAAGTGACTGAAGTTGGGTCGGAGAAGCATAACGAGAAAATTAGCAAAAATTGTGGATGGAAGAAGAGAAGAACCTTCTGGGACTTGCCTTATTGGAGTTGTCTTCTTATACGTCAGAACTTGGATTTCATGCACATTGAGAAGAACGTGTTCGAGAACTTATTTAACACGATTTGCAACATTCCCGGAAAAACAAAGGATACCCCTAAATCTAGAGCCGAGTTGGATACATTGTGTAAAAGGCCCGAGTTGACAAAGCAGAATGATAAGGGGCAGTGGCCAAGGCATGCTACACAAATTATTACTATTAGCACATTGTGTTAACTCTTCCTTGCATGTTATTTTACAAGAAATGATTGGATTTAATTGATATCTTTATTACACATGTTTGGAATTTTGAAATAATGTAGTACTTTCTTATACTATGTTTTTTTGTAAATTATCTTTGAATAATAAATGTGATGTTTCGAGACATTTTTATATATGTTTCTCAAATGCCCGTCGAAATAGAAACTAGTTGTTTTAATTTAAATAATCTCCTCCGATAACTAAAGCTTCAGTGACGGGGTTCAGCACCGTCACCAGAGCTATAACAACTCTGGTAAGGGAAATGTCTTAACCAGCTCTCGTGACACAGTTTTAACAACTTCAATCTGGAGCTGCAAAAACTCCCAGCTTGTAGAATCTGTCGTCTCCAATCAGGATCCGTAATACAGTAATAGGCTCCTAGTCGAAGCAAGCTTGCTTCCATTGTAGCTTGGATCTTCGGAAGATCCAACCTTTTTCTTAGTATTATTATTTTTTAAAAATATTTTTAATATTTCTGAAATAAGCTGGGGAAAAGAACTGGAGAACTCATTTAGCTGAATACGTCAAGAGTTCATTCTGATAGCTGAATTACGGGCATCTTCCTTTCCCTTCTGCAAATGGATTCACACAATTTTCGACAATTTCAGCATATGTACACAATCTGAAAATTCAATTTCAGCGTAAGCTAAAAATGTACAACCACGCCACAATGTTATCAAGGGCTTAACTAACATACATGATACAACGAAGTGCTGCTCTGTTTCCTGTGAAAAAAAATAACTAGCCACTCACTCTTTCAAAGAATAACATCACCAAACTGCAATTAGAGAACTATGGCAGTTCCGAACCCTAAATAAATAACAAGACATATTCTATGTATGTGGACATCGCAAGAGATTGATGTAGAAACTTTAAGCGAATGGATTTCCTCCAACTGACGCAGCAACAGGACCTTGTGAAGGGAGGTTTCTGCAAGGATGGAAAATACTTATCAGGCTAGCTTGTATATTTGAAAATAGTATTAGAATTAACTGTCAACTTAGTCCATATATATGGATTTTTTCCAAATCTATATTCAAATTAGAAGTCCAACACAGTTGAGTGGACTAGAGTCGATCATTGATCGACTAGTTCTAATCCCTGCGAGATTGACGGTACTCTTAAGGTAGTAAAACAAAACGTGAAGATAAAGTGATGATGGAATATAAACTTCAAAATAGAACATTTTATAGCAAAACATTCTTCAACTGAAACCAAATCCAAGGACAGAAAGGCTTACACTATATTAGCATTTGGTACTTGGCTGGCGATTAGTCCCAAATGACCTGTAGATAAGAATCAGAGTTCAGTAGGGTCAATATAGATAAAAGATCAAGTTATTCAAAGAGAATATACCCAGTGATAGAGAAAGTACCAGATGGGTGATCAAATGTTACTAGACCGGGGATATAAGATTGAGCTGGATTTTGGGGAAACCAGGATTGATTCACATCAGTAACATATGGAGCTGAATTCTGAGTATTTGGTAATGCAGCTTGCAGAGAGCTCATGTCCCAGAAATCAGGAGTCTGAAACAAGAAAGAATGATGCAAGATAAGAATCGTCCCCAGTGTACAAAAGAACATTCAAGTAAGAAGAAGAATACAGATTTTTCCTGCTCAATATATCTTCGGGTATCTCAGTTGATATCGCGTTTTGGGTTAGCAGACACCAAGGATTTCACAAATGATGTTTTTCAGCCAATAATGTCACTTGAAATGGTTGGTATTCTCAGTTTCTCCATATGAGCAAGCTTATTTATGATTTTTTTTTTTTTTTTTTTTTTTTTGCTTATTGATGAATTAATATAGATCATAAACTATATGCTTGTCGAACTTCAGCCCTTCTACTTGAATATAAATTGATCATACAGAATGAAAGTGTCATTGAGAGCTTTCAACTATGACGAACTGTAGTACTACAAGCAAAGTCTGATCCATTAAATCATTATAAACTTCAGGATGACACTTTTTAATCTAATCAATACCAGAAGTTCTGTTTTTTTTAATCCTATAATAAAACATGGAGGCCTGTTGTCACAGAACATTCTTGTACTTGTCACTTCTGATGTTTAACATCAACTAACTAGTATCAACAGGCCAACTAAAACTACATTTCATTTGCAGTGCAAAAATAGGATACTCAATGCCAGTTCAGGTTTTTCACAACACAAGTAGGTGAGATACATGGTATAAAGGTAACACGTAAAAATACCCAAAGATATGCACAAAAATGGTAGGCATACCATATCCCCAGCTTCCACTGAATCATAGGGCACATCAAATGGATTGCTAGACTTGTGATCAGTTGGAATTATTCTCGAACCAGCCTATGGCAAAGTTAAAAAAGAGAGAACTAATCATCAAAGTTGAACAATTTTTGTTCAGACAATTAATTAATTATTACTCATCTTATTAGGCTGAAGAAAAGAATATGAACTTACCACTGCAGAAACCATGGAGAAGTCATGCAATGCCACATTGATATGTGATGCTACCCCAGATGGCGGAGACTCACTCTCAAGCGGTCTTTCAACATTTCCAGCATTATATGACCCCTGGAACAATGTAAAATGAGATATATCCAAGGAAAGAAACAAATTCACCAGATTTAAGGGCATGTAGCAACCTCCGATACCGCAAATCCAGGAAATTTATCAGCATTGAAACCATAGTGCTCAATAACCTGTTCGCTGTTCTGTGGCACACTAGGGATCGGATGCTGTTCTTCTGAGTTTTCAAATGCATTCCAGAGCTGCATATATATATTTACACCACACAACCACATTTCAAAGTTAATATAACTCCAAAAAGATAACTATTTAACACCGTATTTTAACTAATATATCTTATAGAACCCCCAGAAAAGTACATCACATATTTCAGTAATAATTTAATCAAATACATGAAATACTTACAGGAACATTATTTGTGGTGGTTTCAGCATTCTGAAGACCTCCATGCCAAAATGAAGTTGACGATGCAGCCGGTTCAGGGCCAGCAGAGTCGGACGAGCTCTGATCAAATGAAAACGGATCAATGTTTCCTGAGGTACTTGGAGCAGGGGCAGGACTACCATTACAAACAGGGGCAGAGTTATGTGACATATCAAATGTTGCCCATCCTCCTTCAGTAGGTACTACCTCATTCGAAATCTTCCCATTAGAAGATGCAACAGATTGTTGCTGAGCAAGAGGAGAGAACAAATCAAACAATGAAGGTAGTGTAGTTTGTGACGGCTGTTGCTCAGAGGAAGTTGAAAGAGAAGAATTGGGATGCTGTTGGAAAAGGTCAACAGGATGAGATACTGATGAGTCTAGCAATTGAGGATTATTACCAACTGGAAGTTGAGAAGTAACATTTTGTGGTGCAAAGGGTGCATCAAAGAGGTCCAGGCCCCCAAAAGTTCCAGGCACTGAAGGTTGCACATGAGAAGAGATGGCAGAAGATTTGCCAGAAATATCAACAGCCCGTTCAGCTTCCAAGGATACCTCAGGGGAGCCCCCAGAATTAACTGATTTGAAAGACATAGAATTGCTGTCAAAGGACCCAAAACTTCCTGAACCTGCAGTTCTCTGCATACCATATTATCGTAGAATCAATAACTATCCAATGATGGCAGCATGTCCACATAGAACAATTACTAATGAAGTCCCCATATAGAATTCCTAACTCAGAGAATGTCAACAATCGTAGCCAATCAGACTGTTTCGTGATTTCAAGCAGATCAGAAGAAAGGGCTAGTTTTTCTCTACCAACAAGAATTACAAGAGTTGAATTTACGGAAGATCATTGATGTTCACCGTATTTACTCATGACAAAATGAAATGACAAAACAAAAAAACATTAGTGCATGGAAGATGCAAGTTAAAATGGAAAACTGTAAACTATTCTTCATTACAATTATAAAAGTACATCTAGAACCTACAAGAAATAAATTATTTTAAGACGGTCAGTCAATCTGCAAACACAGAAGGGAGAACAAAGGGATCTGAAGCCGAATCCTTAACTAGAATTATCTTCTAAATAATGACTTCCAAACTTTTTTTAGTGTTGAGAACATGTATATTTGAAAAAATATAAAGATCCACAGGAATGGTTAAAAACAGAAGCTCAGATGAAACTTCTCTACCTCTTATTTAGTTTTCTCTTTGGTTAGTTCATAACATATCTCACGTCATACAAAGTTAGTAATCTTGTCAGCAAAGCACATGAACATATTACATGATGAGATAAAATGCTAATGAACTGCTGCATGAACACCTTATGCCTCATCCATGTTTAGATTAAGAGAATAAGAAAAAACCAATTCATACAGTGCTAAGGAACAAGGAACAGGTGCTTTACTTAAATATGCAATTGATGGGAAAAGAAATGTACCTGTGAATGTGATGTTCTTCCCCCGTTAGTCATACTACTAAATGTGCTTGCTGCATCCCTCTGAGAGCTAGGTGACAGAGTATCCGATCTGAATGGATCACCTCCACTAGAAAAAGAATTATACGAAGCTCTGTAAGAACCCTCATTTCCGAATTTTTCATCATTTGCGTGATCACTGAAACGACTGGGGCTCGAGAAACTAGAGAGCTTTCCATCATAAAGGGCCCGGTCAGATCCAGGCTTTCTAGTGAGTCCTGGGGCAAGTTTCCCATATCGTCGTTCTTCGTATTCAAAATCGTATGGAGGACTTTGGGAATAAGAATGATATGAGCTTGCCCGTCTCTTCTCATCCTCATGATTCTTTAAGCCCTAAGTAACAGTCCATGTCCTCATGTTAGTCTACACTCAACATCTGAACCAATCTTATTATGATGCCCCAACATAAAGCTTAACACCCCGAAAGATCTTTCTACTAAGCTTCTGGATTGTTTAAAATGGAAAGAAGACAAGCCTGTTATTTAAATCGATGGGCTTGAAATATAACCTGTGGATCTCTTGGAGGCCTTTCAGCTGAATTCTCAAGGGAATATTTCCGGTTAACATAAACATTCTTTATAAATTCCCGAACCTTTTCAACATTGCTGCAAAAGAAATACATCGGTAAAGCATCTAAAATAATAATTCATTTCATAAACCATATTCCAGAATTCCACCTATTATTTGGAAGTCTGTCTCGTTGGTAATCCCAGGCCTGCAAATATAACTCCCTCGCACGCTGCAAGAGGGATGATATTTAGTACGTAATCATAAGAATAGCATTACCTACAGAAAAGAGACCAGCGACATAAGTTTACCTGATTACCGCCTTTTTGAAGAGAGTCCACTTCTTGTGAGTTGAATTTAGCCATGGAAACAGATTTTACACGATGAGTGAACTCACGACTGAAACACAAACAAATCCATCAGATTCCATATTAAAGTTACATATTTATCAATGAAACATATTTACCGTACAGATTAAGAAACAAAAAGATTAAGGTTGCTAAAGGAAAAGATCCAATGAAACATAGATAGGCAGTGAGGGGTATGACTATCCAGCTTGGATTCGTGATATATACATTTATTCAATATTAGGAGTAGCTACATATAAATCATAGTATTAAGATAGCAATAGACTTGACGTCCTTTATATTGGAGGATCATTAACGCATCGGAAGAAATTAAATCAGTTTCTGGTTGTGGACTTCTGGCATCTATATCCAGCAAACAACATCACATAAATCAAAATCAATTCAATACAATCACTTAAAGATACATGTGAGTTTATGTACAGAGACTTCAAGTAATAATCACCAAAAGTTCAGCAAACAGGCTTCCAAATTGTACAAAATACACAGAATAACAAGCTCAAAGCTACAAAATTATGCTTCTCACTGATTACTTACTGTATCCCACTGCATGTCATACAAACAAAGGTCCAAAAATTCGTGCATACATATTGCGGACCCTGCAACCATATAAATTCCAATTAGCTCAACAAACTCCGATCAAAATACCGAATCGCAACAAAGTAAAAATCATAAACTTAGATTTGGTTTTCCTACCATCTCTATGAAATGAGTTGAGAGAAAATACATGCGGAAATAACAATTACCAAGCTGTTACAGTTAATGCATCGTCGATTCGGAGGGAGCTTCATGAGACCTCTGATAATCTTCTCGTTGCGCTCATCTTCTCGTTTGCTACTCATATTCAGAAACCGAAAACGAAAAGCGAGGTGGAGAAGAAGAATCAATCGAATTGGAGAATATCTAGGGTTTAAGCGATTGAATCGAGAGAAATCGGAGCTTGACGAAGCAAGCTCGCTCTATCCTTCTTCTTCTTCTCCTCTAATTTCAATCTCGAAATTTTCAATAGTGAGAGAGAAAACAAATCAGAAATGAATTGTATTGTGTCATGTGTGGTTCAATTATTGCCGTTGGGAAAAGCTAACGCCACGGAAGACGCTTTTATAGCTGGTTGTACCATCTGCTGAAATGGTTGTTTGTTAGATTGGAAAGGTGGGATTTGTATTGGTAATAGAGTTTTTGTTTCTGGCCATTGTTTGAACATTGGTGAAATTGCCGGTGTGTTGAAATTGCAATAGAAGGTCTTGGAGTTTTTGGTTATTTCAGTGGAGTCCTGCTGGCTCTTGAAATGTAATTGGAGTTACAGACAGAGTGAGATGAGTTGTTTATGATGATGGGCCTTTTTGTGAACAAAGAGACAGCTGGCTGTTAACAGCAAGGTTACAAAATTTGAATTCAATCTTCAAACGATATTGTTTTATATTCACTTTGATTTTGATACTTGCAAATTTCAGAATCTCTTGCTGATCTTTTCTAAATCTTTTGTCCTATGAATGTTTTTTTATGGCGGACAAATGAATGACGTCATGAATCATGATGATTCATATTTATGGAATTATATTCTCATTCTCATTTTAATTGTATAATCGGTGAGAATTTAAGAGTGTGTGATCTCGTCAGGTAGGCCTATTAACAAGCTAAGCCGAGCCGAGCTGAGATTTACTAATGAAAATGCAAGATACAGTAATTGTTGTCATAACAGCGATAGTAGTTTACTATCAATGTTTGCATAACAGTGACTGTTCTGTCTGATGCACTTTATTTTTTATAAATTAGGATTTTGTCTTTATTCACTAACTTAACCTTGTTGCATGATTTTAGTTGTTTGATTGTATTATAGGAACAGGTTTGGTATGCATTGAAGATCTAAAGAAGGAATGAGATGTGAAGATCTAGAGAAGGAAAGATTTTGAAGATCTAAGGAAAGATTCTGAAGATCTAAAGAAGGAATGCAATATGTTGTAAGAAGGAATGTTGAGAGAACAAGGGAAGATCCAGTACAAGGCAATAAGATCTTTGAAGCTGGTGAAGTATCTCTTCAATATGTTCAAGACTCTATAAATACAAGAGATGGTTCATTGATACAAGCGTGCAAGAATAGAGCTAGTCGACTATATTCATATCATACTCTCTGTCTTGTACTTTGCTAAGCTTTACGTTATATTATGTATGTCTAGTGCGTAACCTAGATACCTTAGTGGTGAGTATAACTTGTGTAGTTGTTTTGGCTACTCTTGCTTAGTTGGGCAGTTTAAGGTTTCTTGTAGAAACATAAACGTAGTTTTTGTAAATCCTCTTTCATTGATAGTGGATATTTCGCCTAAGGCACGGCATGTATATTCATATACCTGCTAAGATTTATTCTGGTCTCTACCAATACTTTCCGCCGTGTTCTGATTATTTATTGTGTTTCAGTAGTATTACTGTTATGACAACATTAGTCATAACAGTGATCTTTTACTTAGTCAAAGTCTGCATATCTTTAAATGTTTGCATAACTTTGTGCTTAATAGTGTGTTAGAAGTACAGAGTTCCAGTCCTATAATTCTTTCAATTGGCATCAAGAGCCAGGCACCTAATTCATAGGTGTGTGGATTTTGTGCTTCTGATGGATTCAGTAAATTCCAATTCAAACAGGATACCAGTGCTAGATGGAACCAACTATCACTATTGGAAGGTCTGCAGGTTGAGGACTCATATCAAGTCGATTGATGTTAAGTCATGGAAGATTGTGCTGGAAGGCTATAAGTTACCTCTGGCAACACCTGACAAGGATGGTGATGTTATTCCCAAACCAGAAATCAATGGACAAACGATGAATGGAAAAACTCCTCTCACAATGAGAAAGCCTTAAATGCTATATTTTGCCATGTTGACTGTCATATGTTTTCTCTTATATAGAACTGTACTACAACTCAAGCCGCATGGGAGATTCTGCAGAATCATTGTGAAGGTGATGCTAGTGTTAGGGAAAGCAAGGTCCAGATGTTGAATAAATTTGAGATTATGAGAATGCGAGAAGATGAGACCATAAACTCCTATTTTGAAAAACTGATCCAACTTTCCAATGAGTGTCAGATGTTAGGAGATCATATTTCAAACAAGCAACTAGTGTACAAGGCTGTTAGATCTCTATCTTCCAGATTTGACACAAAATGTTGTGTTCTTGAAGACACTAAACACCTAGCAACCATGGAGTTTTCTACCCTTATGAACAATCTCATAAACTATGAGATGAGCTTAGATGAACAAAAAGCCAACAAAACCAAAACGATATCTCTTTACTCCAAAAACAACATAGTTGATGAGGTTAGTGAAGATGAACAAACAGCCTTGGTAGCTTTTCAAAAAGGGTACAATAACTTGGTCAAAAGATTTACCAAAAACAAGTTTTCAAAAACTCTTGGTTCTTTAAAGACTAATGACAAAGCCAAAAATCCCTCTGAGTTAATTATGTTTGAGCCAAAAAATCTAGACAAAGTTCAGTGTTTTGAATGCAAGGGGTGGGGACACTATCAAAACGAATGTGCTAATACCCTCAGGAAGAAAGGAAGAACTTACTCGGCCAGCTTGAGTGATAATGAGGAGGAAGATACTGATGATGAAGAGGAACCAGAAGACATCCCTGAAGGATCCACTCAAACTGTGATGTCTCTGTCTGCTGTCTTGAGTAAACAAGAGTGTGATCAAGCTCCATGTGAGAAGAACTGTTGTCCCAACATTGCAGAACTTTCTAAACCTGTGACTGTATTTTTTTACTATGATGATTCAGTCAATGTGGAGACAACACTCTTCCAAACAGGTTAGAAGGTAAATCTTACAGAAACTAATCTTAAATGCATGCATGGTTCTCTTGATTTGGATGCAGATTACCCTTTCGAGGCAGAATTCAGTCAAGAACAAATGATTGAGGAGCTAAAACTGATGTATGAGACTCTACTTACTGAGATGGAGAAGCTAGAAAATTCTGTCAAGCCTCTGGAAAAGGAGAATTTCAATCTGAAGAAAACCATAGTCCATCTGGAAACTCAGCTGAATGAAAAGAGCATTGAATTTGAGAGGCTAACCACCAAGCTAAAGGAAGCAGAACTTACCCTAACCAAGTGGAACTCAAATACAACCAAGCTGAAAAAGGTAATGGAGCAAGAGAGTGATGATACAACTGGTATAACTCACCAAGATACTTCCACTGATGAAATCTCTAGAACTGCCGCTGCTTCTAATACTCTCTCCTATTGCAAAAATGCTCCTGTGTTTGTAAAAGAAAAGGGAATCATGAACAAACCTCCCAAAAAAACTTATGTGTGCCAATATTGTTTCAGAACAGGTCACACTAAGCCTTATTGCTACCTTTTTCTAAGAACCATTTCAAAAACCAACAGTAATCCCACTACTGTTGAGACCAGTTCTGATTCACCTGTCACTAATCATACTTCTCAAAAAACCAACTCTGTAGCGAATATTGAACAAACAGCTCTGGCAACACTCAAAGCAAAAAAGGGTAAATTTGTCAAGAAAAACAATACAGGAAGTCCCAAACCTAACTTACAATGCAAAGTGGTTCTATCTACTCTAGAATTTGACAATGCAGGTATGTGGTACTTCGATAGTGGTAGCTCAACAGTGGCGTAGCCACATGGGGTCCAGTGGGGGCACTGGACCCCGCTGAGATTTATACTAGTAGTGCATACCACATGTTTAGTAACTGAATTGTTGTTGGTACAGTGGTTTGATAGGTGGGTTTTTATGCATGATGTCTTAAGTCTGATTCATTGGGCTTCCTCTTTAGACTAGTTTTCATTCAATTTTGGGTGTTCTTATATTTAAACTATTTTCTATTTAACAATCAAATGTTGACATTTTTAGGAGTATGTACAAATTACCTTCAACCTCTAGTCCAACAAGAAAGGATAATTTAAATTTGATTTCACATCGAATTTTATATATATAGATCACAAAGCTTTTAGAATGCATGGAACAACAGTAATGAGAAACTTGGGGACCAGTCAATGTTCTTAAGTACGTATAAGTATAATATTTTAACAATACTACTAATATTTTATGTACATTTTTTATGTGCAAGTATAGAACCAATGTTCTGAATAAAACTTTTAATGATTCTGACTACAACTATGTTTGTCGGTTTATTTTAGTCCCTGCATAAGGATGGTCCTAGTGGAGACTTACTCATAACATTTTTTTTTTGGGGGGGGGGGGGGGGGGGGGAATTAGATTTTCTAATAAAAAATAATATAAGAAAGAATAAATGTAGGTGGATATATGATAATCGAATATATATTTCTTTTAACTTTCTTATTATTATTCATAAAATTCACCCATCATTTTTCATAAAAAGTTGTCACATTGTATAAAATTTCAACCCTGCTGAACTTTTATTCTGGATTCGCCACTGGTGCTCAAGGCACATGACAGGTACAGGAGAATACCTCAAGAACCTAGTTCCTCAACAGACTGGGATAGTGACATATGGAGGAGGTACTCAAGGTAAAGTCTTGGGAAAAGGAACCTTGAACATTCCAGGGTTTCCTGATCTCAAGAATGTTCTTTTTATTCAAGGATTAACTGTCAATCTGTTGAGTGTGAGTCAATTATGTGATGATGATCTGAAAGTACACTTTGATAAAGATTCTTGTGTTGTGGTTGATCTAAATGGTATGGGTGTGCTATCTGGAGTCAGATCTCACAATAATTGTTATGTCTTGAGTAGGGTTGTAAAATCTATGTCTGTGAATCTACCGCTAGTCTAACCCTTTCAGGTAATGAACAGAAGGAACCAATGAAAAAGCCTGATAAGGCAACAACAGTGGGTTGTTCAAATCTCTCAGAGGATTCCCAAGAAAGTGACACAGATGAAGGAACTAATTTTGAGTCCCAAACAGATGTTATCCTGCTACAGGATCTGAGCCACAAAAATCAGTGGTTATCTTCTGAAGAAACACATCATGTCAATGTTAGGAGAACAGTGACAACAACACTAGAAAGAACTGTGATAGAAAGGTCACTTTATCTACCAAACTGCGACTCAAATGTCAGATTCTCAGCATGTACAAGGTACTACCATAATTCCAAGCCCTCCTACATAACCTTTAAGGGCTCTTTGCTATCTATATCTGGGGATGTTAGCTTAAAATTATGGTATAGTAGAAAAACAGACAATGATCAATGGAGATTTGGTGATGCTGATTGGTCTGGAGAATTGGATTACATGAAATCTACTAGTGGTGAATGTTTTTATCTTGATAAAAATTTGGTTTCATGGTTTGACAAGGAACAAAACTGTGTCTTATTATCCACCAAGTCTGAATGTGTTCAAAAAGGGGGTAGTGTCACTCGATTTACTTGGTTAAATAATGTGGTTCTTGGTTATAGTTTAACGAGTGACACTGTGTTGATATTACCAGATTATCTAACTACTCCCATCATCCTTAAGAATCCAGATCATTACTCCAGAATTTTTGACATATACTGTCTTAAGGAACCTATTTACATGCAAGTTGTTGACTCAAAACCTGTAGAAACCATTGATCAACTTGCTTATGTGTTGACCAAATCCTTAGATAGAAAGAGACTTCTCAATCTGAGAAGATCTCTAGGGTTGCACCTTAACTGATTCTGTGAAAGCACAGTTGTTGTCTTAACACCACAGCCAACAATAGAGTGCAAAGTTTGTGGTGTTTCTTGTTCTTTTGTTTTTTGTTTCTCTCTATCTCTTCTCTCTCTTTTGCTGAAGTTTTAGAACTGATCTTGCATTGCACTTGAACCAAGTACTTGAAAAGCTCTTTTGAAATAAAAGTTTGAGGGCACTCTTGTCGTCTCTTGTTTGCTAAAAATTGCACTATTGTCTTATTTGTTGGAAGCAAAATAAAAGAGCCCAATGAAGGCCACCAAAAAGAGCCCAAAGGGGGCCAAACCAAAATGAGTCCAATGGGGACCAAACTTTTGTTGATGTATGTTGTTTCCCGACTTTTAAGTCCAAGATTCTCTAAGACTACATTGAATCATCTCTGAATTAGCACTCAACCTTTGCTCCTGTTTAATTTACTTTTCTAAAGTGCGGAAAAAGGTGACAGTTTTGGTCTTGAGCCCTTTCTCTCAAAATAGAATTGAGTCTGATTAGAGTATGAAGTTTCAAGTGTGATATGGCAATGTGATGTTTTAATTCTTAAGTATTCTTTCTCTTCTCTTGTCCTTCTGTCAGGGAGCCTGGGATTATAGTGCCTATCTTTGGGGGGGTCGGTGTTTTCTCAATCTGTTTCTCTGTGTGTTTTGGTTTTTGGGTAGATCCTGTTAATAAACAGTGAACTAATGTTTGGACAACAGTGGATGTTTGGCAGGTAATGTGATTTGAAAAATTATGATACTCGATTTTTCTCTTGATAAATTCGTTCAGTATTGTTTAATTAAGTGTCAAAATCTATTCTAGTCTTTGTTGGTTACTTGTTGATCGAAGTTTGCTTTAATTTTAGTCTAACATTCTTACATACACTTGTATGGAAAGATATATTGTGCAAATCTCTTTTCTTAAACAGGTAGTTATTACCAAAGCACCTTTTGCCGAACAAGACACATTGGTTCATTCAAAAGGGGAACTTTTGGGAACAGGCGCCATCATTGGGTTACATTACCAAAACCACACTCCTTTCCTTCTTCCCTCCATTTGTCGTCCCTTCTCGTTTCTGTAAAAAGCTTTCTTTGCAACTTTTCTTCTTCTACCATGGATACTCTCATTAATGCCGTATTTGGAAGCTCTGCAACACCCCCAACTTCTCCCACTCCTCCACTGATTACCCCTGAGATTCCCCCAACAGCAACCACCACTACCCCTGAAACATCCATGGAAACATCTCCCTCAAAACCCTCCAACTATGAATCCTCTGATGATGTCCCTCTTCTTCAACGCTTCAAAAGGACGAAAACTGCAAACCCTGTGTACCACAACAAGGTAACAAGAATCCTCCCTTCTCCCAAAAAACCTAGGGTTTCTGAAATTGAAAAACCGGCACCCTCCACTGCCAATGTTGAGAAATCCACTCCCACTAAAGAACAATTAGAGAGAACACAAGCAGGAGGAGAAGGATCTGTGCAAGTGGAGAAAGAAACTCCACATTCTGAAGAAGAACCCTCTAACTATGAGGATGCTTTGTCTAAGAATGATGGTTCGCGACACTCTGATGCAAACATCAACAATGAGAATCTGGATGAGGTTTCCGGTGAAGACAATATGGAAGAAGATGAGGAGGAACAAGAAGAGGCTTAAGAAGAGGCCAATGAGGAGGCTGAGGAAGAATCTGAGGAAGAGGATGTTGTTGCATCTGCTGAGTCAACACTTAATGATGAGATAAATTCTTCTTCTCAGTCTGAGGATTCTTCTTTTGAGGATGTAGCATTTTTTGTCAAGTTTTTCACTAAGAAATTAGTGATAAATGGAATGAAATTAAGGATAGGGGTATGTGGCCTGAGGCAACAATTGTTGAAGATGTGTACAAGAAGTACAATGTTTATGAGTTTCTGGAGAGTAGGGGAGTTCTCCATACTGTGATTAATCTAGATGATTATGCACCTAATGTTGTGAAGGAAATATATGCCAACATATCTGACAACTTCTCTGTTGAAGATGCTCCAAAATTTGCTAAATCATATGTTCGAGGCAAGGTATATAGCTTCTCTGTTGGTAGGATTAATCACTATTTAGGCACCCCTAATGTTGAGGAAGGAGAACTTGGTGTGGACTAGAATGAGGTTATTAAAGTCCTAACTGGTGGGAAGGTTACTGTGTGGGATAAGGAGTTTAGGGCCAAGGATGCTACATCTCTTGTGTCTGTGCTTTTCAGGTTGTGTATTCACAATTGGCTCCCCACTACGAATGCCAATGTTATCTCCACTAGTGTTGATGATCTCATGTACAGGATGGTTACTGGGATGAACTTCAATTTGGGCAAAAGGATTATCAGCGGTACCTTCAAATACAGAGGAGGACAAGGCAAGCTCATCTACCCTTCTCCTTTGTATGGTATAATCTTTGGGCAAGGGTTCAAGAAAGGGAAAGGTGACAAGCTTGTGAAGAAGTTTCATGCCCTGGGAATACCTGTTCAGCTTCTGGGTGGAATTAGGAAGCATGATCTTCTTTGGGTTGAAAATGTACCAGAAGAGACTGATACGGTTGAGATCGCTGTTGGGATAACACTGCATGCACCAAATGTTGTTCGACCAGCCACAACAGGGGATAAAGCTCTCCTTGACCAGATTGAGAACTTGGATGGACAGATAGCAGGATAGCTAAATGTTCAAAGAAATTTGATGAGCCTCCTTTCATCAAAACAAGGGGGAGAATGATTTAAATAATGATCCTTTTATTTGGAATTAAACACTTATTTTTGTTGGTCTGTAATATGTTAATACTTAGAACAATTTATGTTTGTGGATGCTATTATGTTTAGTATGATAAGTTCTATGCTTGTATGTGCTTACATGATTTGCTATGCTTTGTGATTTGACTATTTGTTCTTAGGATAAATAAGTGTGATTATCTGATTAAGGGGGAGTATATCTTTGATTGATTACAGGATGCATGTGTTTTGAGATGGTGTTGTGAAGAAACGCAAAAATGGGGAGATTGAAAGTGCAAGATACAGTAACTGTTGTCATAACAGCGATAGTCGTTTACTATCAATGTTTGCCTAACAGTGACTGTTCTGTCTGATACACTTCATTTTCTACAAATTAGGATTTTGCCTTTATTCACTAACTTAACCTTGTTCCACGGTTTTAGTTGTTTGATTGTGTTATAGGAACAGGTTTGATATGCATTGAAGATCTAAAGAAGGAATGAGATGTGAAGATTTAGGGAAGGAAAGATTTTGAAGATCTAAGGAAAGATTCTGAAGATCTAAAGAAGGAATGCAATATGCTGTAAGAAGGAATGTTGAGAGAACAAGGGAAGATCCAGTACAAGGCAATAAGATCTTTGAAGCCGGTGACGTATCTCTTCAATATGTTCAAGACTCTATAAATACAAGAGATGGTTCATTGATACAAGCGTGCAAGAATAGAGCTAGTCGACTATATTCATATCATACTCTCTGTCTTGTACTTTGCTAAGCTTTACGTTATATTATGTATGTCTAGTGCGTAACCTAGATACCTTAGTGGTGAGTATAACTTGTGTAGTTGTTTTGGCTACTCTTGCTTAGTTGTGCAGTTTAAGGTTTCTAACTTGTAGAAACATAAATGTAGTTTTTGTAAATCCTCTTTCATTGATAGCAGATATTTCGCCTAAGGCACGGCAAGTATATTCATATACCTTCTAAGATTTATTCGGGTCTCTAGCATTACTTTTCGTTGTGTTCTGATTATTTACTGTGTTTCAGTAGTATTACTGTTAGGACAACATTAGTCATAACAGTGATCTTTTACTTAGTTAGAGTCTGCATATCTTTAACTGTTTGCATAACTTTGTGCTTAATAGTGTGTTTGAAGTACAGAGTTTCGGTCCTATAATTCTTTCAACTAATGCTAGGTTCATAAGCTAATTTTCACCTGGGCTTGCGAGAGTTAGATTTTGACTCAAATTCGGTTCGATAGGTGTACAAAATGTTCGAGCTCGCCTCGAAGGCAAGGGAATATTCAACCTTGAAGAATAACACAGGCTTGGATGCTCGAATTTAAACCTCGAAATCAAAATTGTAATGCCTACTTGCTGAACATGATTACCTGGCAATAAAATAAAACTTATTTAAAGTGTGAGTCTTCATCATCCACAACACAGAACTTCACAATATTGGGTTAAATAAAATTATACTCCTCATAAACAAGAAAATGTATTTAAAAAAATAAAAAACAAAAACCAAAATGAAACTTAACTCCACATCGACCTAAACATCTCCAATCTGGAGCTGAGCTTGGCCATGGACAGAGTTGTAAAAAAAAAAAACATCTTATTTTGCCAACAAAGCAACGTATTTACAGCTACTACAGGACTTGTAGGTTGCTAACTTGCTATGTCCAGTACGGGGCCAAGGTTAATACATAGATCTACATTTCCCGTGATTACAAAAAAATGTGTACTGCAAGTCGACGTGTGCTTTGCTTGCTAATACTGTACACAGACTGAGCAGGGGTACTCAGCAATGTACATCAACAATATTGTAAGGAAAGAAACAGAAAATTCACAGCCTTGATTTACTCAGATTTTTCTATTTCTTTAAATCTTCGATCCCATTCTTGGACGTCATAATTTTGCTCATACAGATCCTTCTCAGTACTGTAGACGATTCTATCCTTGCCAATAAATGTCCTCTGAGCCATATCCCGAGCACTCAAAAGCTGGGAATGTTGAGCATAAAATGGTGTCAAAAAACAAACATCATCGAGAAAACATAAATGATTAAAAAAGATCCACTCTCTCCTGAACACTTAATCCTAACTGCAGCATCTGGCTGCCAAACCTTTCTCTCACCGTCTTCTCCGGTCAACTACTTGTTAACATAGCCAATCCTACACCTTCGTTCAATCAACCTTCCTCTACTTGTCCTAATCCTGTTCCTTCGTCTTCTTTCAACCCTAACCATAAACCTCCTCTCACGCCACTACCCCGCCACTACAAACCCTAACCTTAGATATATTATCTCAATCCAAAGATTCAAGTGAAAGTCATAAAAAAAAGCTGCTTTCCGCAAAAGAACTCATAAACTCAGTCACTACCACCCATATTTGTTACCTTCCATAATATGCACTAGTGGTAAAGGTTTTTTTTTTTTATTTTGTTTGGAAAAACTTAATTTTTCTCATTTGAATCAAGCAATACGTAACAAAATACCTAGACTTAGCCCCTAGAACCATATCGAACAATGATCTAGATCGACCTGTAACTTGCTTTATTTTCTAGTAAGATATGCTTGCTCTACTTTAAAAAGATTAATGCATAAAATCAATTAACGTTCAAATAGTAGAATCTTGGGGGATTTTGGGTAATCATTGATGTAATTACCTTCCGCCTTAGAGAAAGGTCTGGCGATTCAAGTGCCTTGGCAAGCTGTTCTCTGGCTCTATTCCGTTTGACAATTTTGGAATTTGTGTTTTGGACAAGAAACCATCGAACCAATGGAATTGCAAAGAAAGAACCAGCATAGATCTGCAAGGTCAATATACATGAACTGAGAAGCAAGGCCACACGAAGCTATATAAGTATATAATAACTAGAACGTGAGAACACGTTGCGCGTGTTATTGTGGCACATAGTTACAGTTATAGAAGACGTATACGAATGCAAGTAATATTGTTGTTTCTGATAATGGATTTTTTTTTTTTAAAAGTCGAATTAGTGTTTGAGTTGATCTGTTTTAACTTAATTGGAGAAGATGGTGCAGAAAGATTGGTTATCGTTGTTTTTTATTGTTTTTTATGATGAATTGAATTTGTTAGGTTGAATTAGGGTTTAAAATTTAATTTGAACAAGACAAATTGGTTTTTTTTAATGATGAATTGATTTTGTTGGGGTTCAATTAGTGTTTAAAATTTAAATGGAGAAGAAAGATTGGTTTTTGTTAATATATTGATTTTGTTGAGATTGAATTAGGGCTTGTAATTTGATTGAATAAAACAGACTGTTTTTTGCAATTGAAGTCTAATTTACACATATATTACAAATGAGTCCAATTTAACTTAAACTAAGTACTCAATTGCACGACTCCAATAGTTGTCTACTTATATATATATATATATATATATATATATATATATATATATATATATATATATATATATATATATATATATATATATATATATACTGTAATAAGAGGTATACACTAAATGAAAGGTTTATTTTACCATTAACAAACACATACAGAAAATGAATAACTGACATACAAAGAACCAACATCCCAAATCTTAGGGCTGAAAGATTTAATAGCGTTAGCATCAGGACCATGTTTGAAAACTGTGAGAGAAATGAAAAAAGAAGTGCAGAACTGAAAGAGAATGGAATGCATTGTGTGCATATATAATACTTCCTATGTTCCATGATAAGCTTCCCATTTTGCCATTTTAGCACAAAGCTTCCTATTTTCATTTTTCGTAATTATAACGATAGAATTTCATCTCATCTAAAAGCTAAAACTTATAAAGGGGTGTGTAATTAACTCACTTGTGTTAATTAATTAATCTAACACTCACCCTTACTCATGGGTTCATTTCAACCTCTTTGAGGAGCCCAACGAGTGGATAACACAGGGGAGATGGCAACGGTGGGATTTGATCCTTAAACCTCTAGGTTCTTATGCATGAAAGAATTATGTATCATCAACTTGTAGAGAGGTGTGGAATCCAGACATTCATATTAATTCTCCAATAGCTACCTTCTGAGCCACTTAACTGATACCCTCATATCATATTTATAACTTTACTAACCCACTATCAACATTAAATAATACTCAATTTTCCACATGACAACCCACTATCAATTTTTAATCATTCTTCATTATTTTTTATTTAAATAATATTCAATCTTCCACATTCCTTAATTTTGTTGACCAAAAATCAAAACGGGAAGCTTATCAAGGGAATGAGAAAGTAGTAAATGAACCAAAAGTTGCAAGCCTCATCTGTTTTGTGAAATTAAGGATGTTCAGTCTCCAGGAAATGTGTTCATTCATTGAGATGAATAATACTACTAGATGGAAAAGCATAAAGCAATAACCATATAAAAACCGTGTCATACCTCACCACCAGAAAAGGCATAAAGCCCTCGTCTTTTGGAATATCAGTCTCATTTTCCAATCAGTTAATGTCATTAAACACTTGATGCACATTCAGAGGTGCGTGAGCCTTGTAACATAAATTTAAATACCAATTTTACAAGAGAGTGCAAAATCAAAATTACTGCAGTTGAGAATTAGAGCTAGCAGTTTTGATTCATCATTCTATAAAGCAACCAAATAAAAAGTCATACCTGAAGTAACGGAAAGATGTTGGACACAAATGAAATGAATCCACTTTGGCTAACTGTGGTATTCCTTTATGATAAACAATTAAAACTGAAGTTAGTAAACTCTTAAAAGGAAGTTGAAGATATATAGCAAAGTACACCAGATCGTACTTGAGCATGGTACCAAGAATGATAACACCAAATAGATTTATTCCACCAAGGCCAATCACCATTGCCCTCTCTGAAGCATTTAGTTTGCTGTAAAGGAAAATAAATAATATAATTAAATACAATACACATAAAAACTGAAATGGGTGAACAAGAGTAAATAAGCACCTAAATTGCCATATATTTTCTTTAAAGGATTTTTCAGCTCTTCCAACAAAATCAGCCCATCGTTTTCCAATGTATTCCTTCCTTCCACCAGACTGCGGAGCTGCAGTACGTTGTAGTGATGGAAAACGGTATAATATATTCCCCTGCACTTACATTAGTTAATTGAAGAAGAGGAGATCCTTCAGAAATGACAGCCACTTCTAACAAGCACCAAATCCACATGAGTTTTATTGTAAATAACGCACAATAAACAAACCAATTCGAAATGCAAGAGGTACTTCCACAACCGACTGAGGCCTGCCAAGCTTACATGGACTGCCATGTACCGAAAGCAACACAAGAAGGACGCTGCTGCTGAAACTGTGAAAAAGAGGCGCAGGGCTACCAAGAAGCCGTACTCCAGGTCCATTGTAGGTGCCACATTGGAAGTAATTCAGAAGAAAAGAGCTGAGAAGCCAGAGGTTCGTGATGCCGCACGTGAAGCAGCATTGCGTGAAATCAAGGAAAGAATTAAGAAGACCAAAGATGACAAGAAGGCCAAGAAGGCCGAAGTGATGTCGAAGCAGAAAGGTAGTAAGGGTAATGTTCCCAAGGGTGCTGCACCCAAGGGCCCTAAGATTGGAGGCGGTGGTGGCAAGCGCTAAGTCATTATGCATTTTCATTTGTTGTCATACCTTCTACATGAATCATGTTGGGACATCCATTTTCTATTGTTGTCAAATGCAATCATTATATGTTTGGGGACTAAAAATAAAAAAATAAAAAAAAATAACGCACAATAAGTCAGAGTTGAAGCAGAGGCACTGGAAGGAATTTATTGCGCAATCAAAAATAAAAAATAAAATAAAAAAGAGAATCAATTTCAAATTAGAAAGTAATGGAGCCTTCATAATATGTTTCAACTCCAAAAACGAAGGGGGGAAATTTGATCTTTTATTTAACCGCATGTGGTTGATAGATTCTAGTATTATATATCTTGAACCGAAAATGAGAGACAGTTTAGAATTTTAGCTTTCCAAGATTAGACAATATTTCTATACATAAACAAAATCTTATACCGAACTTCCTATTGACCATGTAAGCATCCTCTATTTAACACTAATACTGGTGACCCTACAAAATTCCACGGAGGCACGGATCAAATTTATGAATTTTTTGGTTCCTACCATTACTATCCTCCGTGACAAAACCAACAGTGGTGCAAAAGAAGAAATTGATATGGATCTTACACTAAATAGCATATTCGATTGTGAACTTATTTGCAGGTATGATCAAAGTTCATAACTCACAAGCATACACCATAATGGTGCTCGTTTAGTAGAGTACAGAAACAGATAAGCTAACTTCCAATCTCAGGAGGCCCCATGAAATTCAGTACAAACCTCCTCATCTACTTCCGGCTGACCATCAAACCATAGCAGCACAGGTAGTATGTATGAGTCATCATCCTACAAAGATTAAAAATGACAATTTCAAGTTGTTAGAAAAGACAAAGCAGATTGATACCGAATGGCTATGCTTTGGATATAATACCCAAGAAACTCAGAAGAATATGGGTGACAAATTCCCTATATTCAATATAAAAATAAAATAACAATCAAAAAGCCTAACAAACTCCAGCCTTATCCTAGATTGATAGGTCAAGAGGTCAACCTAGATAAGAATATCTGACTAAACTAGAATCCTAATAAAACATAAATTACCAATACTAAAAAACAATTCTAAGTTAACTAGAATCTGAAATATCCTAAAATCTAATTAATATCCTGTTATAAAATACTCTTCCAAATTTCCATCATTCTCTTCAATTGAAAAGCATGAGCTCCTTCGAGTGGGCAAAGATGATCGGCAACACAACTCCGGAGTTTTTAGGGAAATATTCTACCTTCAAATTAGGACGCCCCTTCCATTGTTCAAGGTTAAATTGAATGCTGTATTGACAGACTATTAGTAAATTTTCAAGTCCGGGTGGCCTCTCTGGTGAACTAAATATCATCGGATGTCATCACGACACCCATTCAAGTCGGGCAACCTTTTCAGTGAACGAGATACCATGGGATAGCCTCATAAAAAAAGACGAAAAAATTCTTGAAATAATCTTTGGATATCCTTCACTTTGTATATCCTCTTGAGTCTTGAAGCATGCTCCAACTTAAATTTCAACTTTGCAGTTTTAGAAACACCAAACTAATCGACAATGCATGTATTTTATTTTTCAAATGGTAGCACAGAGTCAATCTCTGAATTATCTTCACCTTAGCCCGGCAATAGAGAAGGCTGCAATGCCCCTCCAAGTTTTAAACCCTCAATTACGAATGAAAGATTAAGAACAATTTTAAGAGGCAAGTTAGGCAGAAAGGAACTTGAGCGAAATCTTTAATGGTACCAACTACCAAAAGGGGCTAGGTTTCAGGAATGTCTTCTAAAAAGAATTTTTAGGAATGACTTCAAGCTGATTAGATATTCCATATGTTTAGGCTCGACAACAATAACATCATCTCAAAAAATCACATTTAACTCCATGCAGAATGCAAGGCCACGTTCTTAATAAACTTTGACTTCTCATGATGATTTTCTGATAGATTAACATCCTCGACACTATTAAGCTCATCTTCTAGAGTAGGCACACATTTAGAACATATCTGGACTTGACTGCTACAATCAATACCAATTCCAATCATGTGCATTGAGGATTCAGGCATGGCACTACAATTATCCATTTTCTTCACGAACCCATTACTCATAATAGGCAAAGTATCTTCAAACTTTAGAAAATGTTCTATTGCCTTATACTGAGCATTCATCTTACCAATCTCTTGCCAAGTAAACATCTTTAAACCAGGAATCAATTCTGCCGACCAAAAAAAGCCAGTCCAAAATTCAACAAAATGAACAAAGTTACCATGAATTATGCTTGGAAAATGATTGAATAAAACCTAAAACCATAACACTAACTGGCCAATACTCATATGATATGATGGCTGGCAATTCATTTGTAAGTTTGAAACCGATCTGGTGACAACCGAACCAATCAGATTTCCCAGATCGGTTCCTGTTAAAAACCGCAAGCGGGCCCGGTATTTTGTTTTTTAATAGAACATATGGAAGTTGGAAGAATCAAAATTTTGAAATATAAATTAGTTAAAGATATTATATTCTTTTCAGAAAGAGGGTTACAATTTCAGATTACGAATTCAGCGAGTACTACTTTTATTCACCAAAACAACACTATAAAAACAAAAACAGGATAAACCCATCAGAATGGTAATAAGGTAATTTCACCTCACTCAAGAAAACCTTCAGCTCTATTTCGATTCTACAGAGGAAATTTCCAAACTGTGTGCTGTGTTTATTCAACTTTGTGCCATAAGTTTTTATTTCCACTATTTGTAACATAACTTTTCAAAAAGAGCAGCTTTTGCAAGAGACCATCTCGCGTCTCTACGTGAGACGGGATCAACATCACATGTTTAACTGCAAATATCGCATGTTTAGCTACAAAAATCACTTAGTAATGCAGATCATGCGTGCAAGTATATTAAACGCATGTCATTTGAAGCTAAACATGTGATATTTGTAGGTAAACCTGTGATGTTTATCCCGTCTCTCAAAGAGACGGTCTCTCACAAAAGTTCATATTTCAAAAATCTACCTTTTATACTATCAATGTCAATTTTAGCTGAAAATACACAAAAAGGCACTTGACTGAAAGAAATCACATATTATGACCCAAGTCACCGACAAATGTGCACTTCCTAATACTGTTAAGCAAATTTTGACTGCTAGAGTACAGATTAGAATTTGCAGATCCATGTGCCACAAATTGTGCACTAAAATGTCGGTCTTGCAAGTCAATTTCCTTTCAAGTGTTTTTTCAGCTAAGTTGACAGTAATGGTACAAAAAGTAGAAATTTTAGAAGTTATTGTACAAAAAGTGGGAAATAAAAAGTAAAAACTTATGGTACGAAAAGTAAAGTCGAATAAACACACCGTAGAAAATGTAATCGAAATTTTGTTGCTATTATAAGAGATTTGATTATGAAAGGAAGACTTTTGGCAACCTTAAAATGTACTCCCTCCATTTTCGTAAAAGCTCTATAATTGGAATTGACAGAATTATTAAGGTAACGGAGTAAAAAAATGGTAAGAGAGGATATAAAGTGTAAAAGAGATTGATTAAAAATTAGTAAGTGGGTATAGTGGGTTTTCATAAGGAAATGTAAACCTTTAAAATAAATGACTAAAATGGCAAATTGTAAAGCATTTAGTGAAAAAGAGTGTAATAATTAATAAATATGATAAAATCACACATATATATGTAATCACCCACACATATATATGTAATCACCAACAAACAATAGACATGCATGTCCATGCAAACCGTAAAAATGTTGCAAGACTATTATTTCCTTTGCATCTTCAAAGTCAAGCGAGAAGATTGCTAGAATGGTACAATATTCAAGGTATAATAGTCGAAAAATTAGAAGCTTCCCATCAGTGGTTAACAGAACTATGACATACCATGTTTTCAGTTGTTTCCAGATCAAGATACGGAGCAAGTTCCTCAGCCGTGACAACACCACCATTTAAAGCTATGCGTTCACCAATCTGCAGATATGCGAGGAATTAATTGTCTGGAATACACGCACACACACAAACATACAAAAAAGTCTCTTGGAGGACCACCGTACTTATAGAGGGATTAAAAGGGACAGTCAATCACACGTGTTTGTGTGTATATACCTCATTAACTGGTTTTTTGTTCAGTTCTTATTTTTAATCAGCACACCAAAAACATAGAAAGGGATTATGGATAGTTAACAACAAATTCGCAGTAAAACATTGCAATAGAGACACTGAGATCAGTGCTCAATTATTACCAACTTCCACCTTTCTTCTTCAATACCTTGATTAGGATCTCCATCACCAAAGACAAATGAGAAGACCTGAGAAGTTTAAAAACAGGCATGACCGTTAAAAATAAGATTGAAGGAAGCAAGAGAAATGCCTTGCAGAGAGGTCCTTAGTTGTCCTCTTCTCCCTACCGATTCGATGAACTTCATCCCACCATTACCTTCTCGTACTCTCTGTCTCCTATAATAATATGGATCCCAATACCTGGATCAAATGACATAAGTGAATTGGAAGGTTCGCTAAATTTGTCCACGTGGACAAATACCAAACAGTGAGAATTAATTCATCTAGGTCTATTCAGAAAAGTGGTGCTAGAATATTCACACGAGCATTGTAGTGCATTTGAAAATTACATTTTTTCATCATAAGAACCTTAGTCTATCTATAATGTCATAAAGTCTGATACATCGATTTTTACAATTTTGAAGAGAGAGAAAATAAAAGTAAATTAAAAATGTAAAAAAAAAAAAAGGAAAAAGAAGTGGTACTTGAACAATTGAGATTTCATTAAATTTTCTGCAAACCTGAGCTTACAGTCTCTTTGATTAACATTCAGTAAGTTAATACATTGTAATATCTCAATGTGATGGACTGATGGTCTAACACTGTAATTGATCCAAAGTCATCTAAAGGAGTGTTTATGGGAATTTATCCTTCACCAAGTAAAGCATCTTACCATAATAAATCAATTGGACTGACACGAAACATAAAACCAGTATCAAAAGATCGTCCTCTTCTTCCACGATTGTCCTCATCACTATGGTTAAACCAAAAAATCAAACGAATAATTATTAGTGAAAAACAATACAAAATGCGTTCATTGTTTACACCACTATATCCAAGGATCCAGTGATTTAGAATTGTACCGGCTACTTGACATTATGGCAATTATTGTTGTATACACAAGAACGATGGATGCAATGAGTGCTGTACCAAAGGAAACCCTCACTAAGTATTCCGCTACCATCTGTCATAAACACAGTGTCAACTCAATCACTCAGAACATATCTAGCTTGAAACCTAGAAGTAGAAACAAAGAAAGAAATTTCTTAGACTACTATACCTTCCCTTTCTCCAATAGTGGTTCAATTCGGCTAATCCAGAATGACTTGGCTAGCAGCATGGACCGATAATCCTTGGGAAAAACATACAAAACATCACCTTCATCAGACACCTGTAAAATTACCACAACAGCAAATGTTCGTTCAGCAGCATTAACATTCTGAAACAAACATTTACAAAAAAAACTAAATATAAGGCAAAAACTAGTGTTATACGATTTAACCATTAGACACACCTTAACAATTATAATAACAACACCATTACACTACCCAAAAAAGTGTTGGGGTACTCCCCTAATTTACACTTGGAATAAATCCTTAAGATCAACACTGACCAAATTTCTAATAATGAAGTACATAATTTGGAACAAATGCTTTTTGGCAAGCATTTGCTGCAAGAGGTCTTGTGAACTAAAAAGCTTATTACAGGAATACACCCGAACCAATTCCAAATATAAATTTGGAATAGTAACTGATCCCAGCATTGAAGCTGCGCAAACACTCATATAAGAAAAAACATCTCAGCAAGCATTTATCCTTGCGACAAATAATTATCACTATGGATAATAATAGAGGTCTTGTGAACCAAAAAACTTATAACAGGAACACACCGGAACCAATTCCAAATATAAATTTGAAATAGTAACTGATCCCAGCATTGAAGCACTGCAAACACTCATATAAGCAAAAAAATTATCAACAAGCTTTGATCCCTGATTTATCACTATAGATAATAGCGACATATTCGCGTAATTGCATAGTCGAACTACTCTAATTTGCATCCTTGTAACACAAGTTGTAAACAGAATATTGAAAAAAGTAAACAAGTAATCGACCTCTAAGAAGCCATTGGCATCAGCGGCAAGAGCTTGTAGGGTCTTTTGAGCTAAGTTCAAGTTGATACCGGATTTGGTGGCTACGTCACCGACAGTGACTCGCCGTCCGGAGGAATCAATGGCGTCCATGGCTCGTTTCCGTACATCCGCAGGCAATTTATCGCTCTCGATAGAGCCACCAGGTTTGATTGCTGGAACAGCATCCAAACCACCATTTGTGGCCCTAATTGGACGGAATTTGATGGTGGGTCGAAGTAATAGGGAAGGAGAGTTGAAACAAGAGTGGTTTAAGGATTTGGTTAAGGGTGGGTGAAGAGGTTTAGTGGTGGTGAATAGGCAAGCGGACATCGATGCCATTGGAAGGATTTAGCCACCGTCTCAACTCTCAGAAGGTCACAGTGGTTTAAGGATTTGTGGAACCTTACGGTCGAAGAACGAACTAATTGCGTCACATGTAGAAAAAGTACACCAATCCAATCTTAATTGAAGGAGAACAGAAAATGTAGATGGAGGAGGAGGAGGTGGAGGTGCAAGGTTTTCTCAGGGGCAAGGGGAAAAGGGGATTGAGAAGCTGTTGTTGTAGGGATAGAACAAGTATATTATGAGAGGTGCAAGCAGCAAGATGGGAAGTAATGTGTTGTGAAGGAAAATGTTAGGACAAGTCAAATTGGCAAGGGGATGATTTTTTATTTATTTATTTATTTTTTTTAATAAACGAGTAAGGGTCCGATTGGTTTCGATCGTACACAAGTACGGTCGATATTTTTAAATAGCATGTCAATAATCCGGTCAAGCTTTTGAATTGTGTGTTGACCACGAAACGCAATGTTTAGGGCCTGATTGGTTGTGTGCAATTGACAGTTCAATTCATATTCAAATTGCAACATCAGGTGTCATTCTGAATTGCACAAGGGTCCCTAGGCATTTTGAATCGCACATCGATGTTTGTTTAAGATGGCAACCCAGTGAAATCGCACGGGCTTCGCAAAATGTGTTTGGGTCGAAACGCACGCGGTACCTCCTTGTATGCAGTCAACCATTAAATAGCACAACAAAACACATAACCAACACTAAGTGTTCTAAAAGTCATGCTATAAATACATAGCAGTTTTTAATATTACAAATTAACCCCAAATAAAATGTTAGTTTAAAAACAGCCCAACCCCTAAAGCTAGCTACCGGGTCGGATTATGTGGAATCGGGTCTAGTATACTCCCATCCCTCTGTCATTTAGAAACTGTCCAGTTTTAACTTTCTACAGTCAACAAATTAAACTTTGACCGCGAATTAATTTCTAACCGTAATGGTAAAATGTTCAATTGAACTTTGCTATTCATTCTTCCTTAATCTTAGGCCTTGTCCAACGGCCGTATGGTGGAAGGTTTGATGGAGCCATCAAACGTTTGTTACACCCTCCAACCATGGTTTGATAACAAACTCCATCAAACCCGTTTGAAAATTTCAAACACGTTTGATGGAGTTGAAAGCTGGTTTTCCATTTTTTTTTAATTTTTTAGTTTCATTTTGCTTTTGTTTGTTTCTCTTTTATTTTGTTTGTTTTCTTTTCTCCTTTTTCATTCTATTTCACATTTTATTTTCTTTCCATTTTTGTTTGTAATATTTATTTTTTCACGTTTCATATATTTTAAAATTGGTAAATTATATATAGAACACTAATTGTAAAATTTAATATATTCAAATTCATTAAAAAATGAACTTACATAAAATAAATGCACTTCAAGAAAATAAAAAGGTTACAAATATGAAGTATGAATTATGTAGTTTTAAACGAAATGAAAAAAGAATAGTGTAGGTTAAAAAGAAATGAGAAAAGAAAATGAAAAAGTGAGTATGATAGAGTTTGAGGGTTGGGGATGGAGAATTTGGTTGGGTTTGTTATTAGTAAAATGATGACGTGACAGTTTGATAGAGTTTGAGGGTTGGAGATGGTATTAGGCTCTTAGCAATGTAGGACCAAGCTGGATTTTCTATACCTAATCATGTGCCACTCCTTGTCCCCCCCCGTTGAACAGAAGCCATGAGGCATTTTAAGCAACTAATTCATGACATTAGTTCACACCGGATGATTCCTTCCAGTTAATATCTGATTTGTTTTTATAATAAACTCAATTATGTCTATAAATTTTTTTTTTATGTTAGAAAACATTCTTATATAGAAGGGAAAAAAACCACCATTTTGATTATCACAAAGTTTTTTGGACACCGTCTATTAAGTAAATATAGACAGGCATATGTTGTTGATATTAACATCGATAAATAGTATTTTTTTATTTATAAAAAACCAATGTTATTAACTAAACATTCTAAGTTCTTCGTAATCACTTTAATGTTTGTTCGTATTTTATATATACTTTAAATGGTCTCTTATACTCCCTCCGTCCCATACCAAATGTCTCATTTTGACTTTTTGCAGTCAACATTTTTCAACTTTGATTACGATTTAATCTTAAACCGTAAATGTAAAATGTTCAATTAAATTATATAATTAAAATTTAGGAAGTAAAGTTTCATTAGCAGAGGGATGTTTAGAAATACAAATAATGTATGTTTATTATATACACAATGTTTGAAGTTAAATATGTGAGGTTGATTTAGTCTCTCCGAGTGACGGTCTTTCACAAATGTTTGTAGAAAACATAATGGTTGTCTTATGTTTCACCTTCTGTTATTATTATTATTCTAGCAGACCATTATTTACCCTTTGTGCCGAGCGGTTACCCAAGACTGGACTACTCTTCGGATGACATGTCATCCTAACTGTACCAATACATCTTCTTTCTCATACATTTTGTCTAAACATATGTGCGCACCAGAAGACTTCCCATATTGCTCTAGAGCAAGCACATTTAATTCTAGGTTTTAGATTGGTTCGGCCCTAAGAGAGCTTAAAGGAGTTGCGAACACTACTATTACCAACAACGTGCATCTTTATTAAACTGGACTTTAGTCGTAGCAGAAGTCTTTACCTGTTCTCCAGGGAAATATATTGGTCTAGCAGAAACCATAAGAGGGTTTCAATTGATCCTTTGTGGAGAATTCGACGGTCTTCCTGAACCGGCCTTTTATTTGGTAGGTAATATGGATGAAGCTACCACGAAGGCTATCAACTTAGAAATGGATAGCAATTTGAAGAAATGACCTTAAATCTTTTTGTACGGACCCTAATCGAATTGTTTAGGATTCAGAATCATTTTATCTAACACCAAAATTCGAGAATTGTGATTTATGGGACCAATTTAATGGGGTGGCAAACTTTTGGGACCATTATGGCGATTTTCCCTTACCTTTTGCATCTCAGCCAGCATAAACCCCATTTCTGAAAAACAATTGAATTACCAAAGCAGTAGCTTTCCTTTCATGAATGAGGCGACAACTTCACCTTCTGAGTGACACAAAAGTGTTAGCCGAAGTTGCTGCAAGCCATTGCCAACTGATCAAACTGTCGCTCATCTCAGAAACTTACACCTGCAACAACCTATTAAGCAGCTACGTGAAATGCAGCGAGTTAAACCATGCTCGTCACCTGTTCGACGAAATGCCTCACAGAGATACCGCCTCTTGGAACACCATCCTCACTGGCTACGCAAACTCGGGGAACCTTGTTGCTGCTTGGGACATCATGAAATCTATGAAAAAGTTTGGTTTTTGGTTTGATGGGTACACTTTTGTAGGCATACTCAAGTGCATAACTACCCGTGGCGGCCTGTTTGATGCTGGCCAACAAGTGCATTCGGACGTTGTAAAGATGGGTTTTGAGGACCATGCATATGCTTCTACTGCTCTTTTGAGTATGTATGCCAAGTTCAGCGGAGTTGAGGATGCGAATAGGGTGTTTAAGGGCATGCTGGTGCGAAACACTAACACTTGTTGTTGGAACACCATGATCACTGGATACGTGAACTTGGGTGACTTTCATGCTGCCTGGGAACTATTGGTATCCATGAAAAGGCATGGATTTTTGTTCAATGGTTATACGTTTGGAAGCATGCTTAAGGGGGTAGCTAAGGGTGGTGGCATTGCATATGGTCAACAAATCCATTCGGATGTTGTAAAGATGGGATTTCATGATAATGTATATGCTACTAGTGCACTTTTAGATATGTATGCAAAGCTGAGCAGTGTTGAGGATGCATACGAGGTGTTCAAATACATGCCTGAGCGGAATACCGTGTCTTGGAATGCTTTGATGGCAGGGTATGCAGAAAGAGGAAATGTCCTCCGTTGCATTGAATTATTTATGTGCATGGAGCAGGAAGGTGAAAGATTTGATGATGGAACATTGGCACCCCTTTTGGCATCTATCCGTGATCACGTGCTGTGTGCATTGTTGCGCCAGATCCATGGTAAGATTGTGAAAAGTGGGTTAGACTATGAGAAGACTGTTGTTAATGCTACAATTGCTGCATATTCAGAATGTGGGTGCCTTGAAGATTCTATAAGAATGTTTCACAGTGCTCCTGGTGATCTTGACATAGTGGCATGGAACTCAATGTTAGCGGCTTATTTAGGGCACGGTATGGCAAACCATGGATTCAATCTTTTCTTACAGATGGTAAGACAGAGACTGGAACTGGATACTTATTCGTATGCTAGTATAATTAGTGCTTGTTCTGTAGATGTGCAACAGAGCCAAGGAAGATCCTTGCATTGTCTAGTAATCAAGATGGGGTTAGAGCATTCAACCACAGTATCTAATTCGTTGATGTCTATGTACTTAAAATCTAGTGGAAGTAGCATGGAGGAAGCGCTCAAAGTATTCGAACAGATACCAGCGAAAGATTTTGTATGCTGGAATATAATTCTTACGGGTTTGTCACAAAAGGGGCTAAGTGAAAATTCCTTCAGCCTCTTCAGCCAAATGCATCATGAGTACATGGTAATTGATCAATATGCCTTTGCTGCGGTTCTGAGATCTTGTTCAGATTTGGCCACTTTGCGGTCCGGTCAACAGATTCATAGCATGGTGGTTAAGTATGGATTTGAGAAGAATGACCATGTAGCAAGTGCTTTGATTTTTATGTACTCAAAGTGTGGGATCATTGATGATTCCTTCAAATCCTTTAATGAATCACATAAAGAAAGCTCAGTGACATGGAACCCTATCATTTTTGCTTATGCCCAGCATGGACAAGGTAAAATTGCTCTCGACCTCTTCTACTTAATGATAAAGAAAGAGGTAAAGATGGATCATGTCACGTTTGTTGCTGCTCTCACTGCATGTAGTCACATTGGCTTGGTCGATGAAGGGCTTAAGCTCCTCAAATCTATGGAACCAAACTATGGGATTCCACCACAAATGGAAAACTATGCTTGTGCAGTTGACGTACTTGGCAGGGCTGGTCGTTTAACGGAGGCAAAAGAACTTATTGATGAAATGCCATTTGAACCTGATTCAATGGTGTGGAAGACACTTTTGGGAGCTTGTCGGGCTTGTGGTGACATAGATCTGGCAACTCAGGTAGCCAGACAATTGATAGAATTACAGCCTGCAGAGCACTGCACTTACGTTCTTCTCTCTGACATGTACGGACATCTTAAGAGGTGGGATGAACAGGCTCGTGTAAAGAGGCTGATGAGGTTGAATGGAGTAAAGAAGATGCCTGGTTGGAGTTGGATAGAGTTGGGAAATGATGTCCATGCTTTTACTGCAGAGGATTATTCTCACCCAAAATGCCCTGAAATATACCAGGCATTGAAAGAGCTGACGAGTGAAGTCAAAATATCTGAAAATGCTGACATGTTCAACTTAATCCTTGATGATCTTGAATTATCAGTATGCTGCTGATGGTTCAATGATAACATTACAGGTTTTGTTTTGAATAATACAGACTATACAGTTTCCTTTTTTATGTTTGATGGTGTATGAATTGGAGATATGTTGAACAACTGAACCATAGCATTAGGTCTTACCTCAGAATTTGGATCTCTTTCTGTTTATGTGCATTTGATAAATTAAAATATCAATTATGCTTACACGAATCTAAGTCTGGTTATATCAAATTAGGTTATTTATGAACAAAAAAAATTTGTGCCACATTTATTCATGTTACATCTGAATATTGTTTTCTGAACTTTGTTTTCTTCCACAGTGTCGGAGTTACATGGAAAACCCGAGTACTTCTGCTCTGTGCTTTCAATCCCGGTCGAAAAGGACCACACGTTGTCGTCTCAAACACATTACCAGCGTCAACTGCAGTCATCTACTGCTCCGATAAAACTGCCCTACTATTAAACCAAATCCTCCTAATTCCCAAACCCTACATTTGATTCGAAATATAAGTTTCTGTGTCAGGAAGAGTCGATTGACTATGTTGTTAATGTGATTGATGAGAAGGTGTTGTTTCTGGTTGCTACTTATGTGATTGAGAAGGAGAGGATTTTGTTGGAGGTTGCGCGGTTTGTGTGAGTAGAATATCCATTCCCTTTTGACTACAGTACCATTTTAATTTATGTTACTTCTGATTATTGTTTTCTGAACTTTGTTTTCTTCAACAGTGTCGGAGTTACATGGAAAACCCGAGTAGTTTTCCAGAGAAAAGGCCCGTCTGGGTGTGAATGAGGTACTAACATTGTCGCACGCTACCTGTTTGTGATATTGTCTACTTTGGATCACCACAAGTTTCATGCTAGCAATTTTTGTAGTTACTCTGCTACAGATAAGCTATAATCATTCTTCAATATACTTTTGAGAACAGACACATAGTAAGATAGTATGTAAATATGAATTGAACCGTGGGGGATGTGTGTCTGTAACTATTCTTACGCTTCGAAGTCACTAAAGTAATTGGATTGAGAAATTTTCTGGATTGTGTCTCGCGATTTTCTTATTTCTGAGGTAAGTTTGTCATCTAGGTTACTTTAGGTAGTGCAGTAGAATTGGTAATGCTTTAGGTTGGGTTTATTTGGTAATGGTTTGTTACACTGTTGTTTTTCCAGTTTTGGCGGTTTGTTTGTATCACTCATGAAATTAAGCTGTCCAAGTAAATACATCTCAACTCCTTTTCGGTTTTTGTTTCACATTATGATCTGTAATTAAGAAAGCAAGTTTCGTTCTTTTAAATGCTGGACAAATTTTTAGTTTTGTCAAGGTTATATGGGTATGATCTTAAATTCTTAATTGATGAGGGAAGTTTTTGGTGGTGATTTGTTTATCTTTTTCGTCTGTTTGAATTTAGTCCTTATGTGCTTGATGGTCTACCATGATTACTTTGATGAACTTGTAAGTTACTTTTGTCATGATTTTATTTGCTGTATTCATACTTTTATTGGTTTTCTCTCTGATTGAATGATTTTCTATTAGCTAGGTTTTATTCATGGATTTAGTCAAAGTAGTCGTGATGTTTATATTAGGGAGAGAGATGCTTTGTTTCGAATCTACTATATGACCTTGAGAAAAAAGATGTTAAAATTGCCAATATTGTTAGATGAAGAATCCAACTTTGATGATATTCATGATGAAGATAAATTATTAAATTAGCTAGCCTTAGAAAAGGTCATTAATTAGGGAAAGATTGAGAGCGATTAATAAAGCAGATGAGGAGGGGATTAAAGTCTCCTCTTCTTACCTGCAGCTATCTTTCGAAGGAAGGCGGACTGGACTAAATCTAGCATCATTCGTAATAATGATGTCTTGCAGCTGAGTACAAATTGATAAAAACTTGAGATAGATTTTAACAATAGAATAAAGTTCACAGCTTTACATTTTGTTAATTTACTGTTACAGAAGCAGTAACAGAGGAGTAACTTATAAACCAGGCACAAGAACTACTTGCTCAGAAGTCAGAACATAGTTTCCAAACACAAAAACTATTTTGCATAAAGATATACCCGTGGATTTGGCTTTATTCATTTCGTTACATTGTTTTAGCTTAGGCAAGCAGCTAGATTGGATTCGAGATTGTAGAATGATTTGCTAAATTTATTCAGTTTGAATATCTTAGTTGAGAAGGCAGGGTTGTAGAACGAACGTACTTTATTTTCATCACAATCTTGATTTGATTTTAGAGATTGGTAGATGATTTGATTCGATTGGTGATAATGGTTTAGTTTTACAGGAGAGAGCAATTCCAAGAGCAATCAAGCAGAAGAACATGGCAGCGGGGGGAGAGGAAGAATCGACGTGCACTTGGGGAAATCAGAAATATTGTTACCGTTTGTGGAGTTGATGGAAAACTGCTCCCAAATGTGACTAGCCCACGCCAGAGGAGTTAGGTTGAAATAAGTCCCGACTCTATATAAGTTGCAGCAGGGGAGAAGAAGCTTCAGTAGAAACTAGAAAGAAAACTCAGAGAAAAGAAGGCTCCAACTCTTACTTCAACTCTCACTACAAGAAGCAAGGCTGCCTGTGGGTTGAGAAGTAAGCCTGTTGATGTCAACAATTACTTGCCTATTTTTGAGTGCATTGAAATTGAAGATAAGAACACATTTTACAAGTCTGCTGAGGTATGTGTTATTAATATGTTTGTTAGTTTGTGTAGTACAGTGTTTGTTATTAATTAGTTGATCTTGTGTTTCTGTGATGCAGAATGAGAACAGGCCAAATGATTACATGGATATGCAACCGGAGATGAATGAGAAAATGAGAGCAATCTTGATTGATTGGCTGGTACAGATTCACAACAAATTCGAGCTCTCACCCGAGACACTTAATCTGTCTATCACATTGTTAATCGGTAACTTGCGCTTAAGACTATGCAAAGAAGGGAGCTGCAGTTGGTGGGCATGGGTGCGCTGCTTATTGCCTCAAAATATGAAAAGATTGTCTTTGAGTACAACAATAATATTAAGAAAACTAGATGCTTATCATTCGCAAAGGGTAAACAAAATTGATTGAAGGCTCATGGTTCAGCAACAAGAATCTCAAAACTCAAAAAATGTTATAAAGAAAAGTAACCTAGAACATGAAACTAAAGCTTGAAAATCGACCAAAAATGGTGTTAAGCATAATTTTGTGAGTACAATTATAGGTGGGACCGTGGAGAACAATGTGTTTTTCCTAAGCTAACATATCTTTGGGATGATGAATTACGAAACTATTATCTACTGCCCTTTGATGATTGATGAACAAACTCATGTTTGGAATGAAGCACAGAAAATGAACACTGGTTGCTCAGAACTATCGATTATGTGTCAGTGAATATCAGCAGCACACAACTCTCATATCAGTTCACACATTAGCATACAACTTCCCTCATGGTCCACTCTCTCATTTTGAACTTGCAATTGGGCAGTGCTTGGCACAGCTCCGCAGGTCCTTTTTCCTTTTTAAATCTCCTTAGTAAATTGTTGCATGCCTTTTGCTCCTTGCATGTATATGTAAGGCTGGAACCATGGAATGAGATAAGCTTCTGTCAATGTAACTGGCTTAACTTGTCGTCACAGTATATCCGAATATGTTTTATCTTAAAATATTCGGTTTACTGGTTTTTAGTTGAAAATTTTACATAAATCTCACATTCTCCCTCGCAAAGCTATAAAAAAAAAAAAATAGATATTGGTTCTGTTTACCACAAGCTTTCCAGCTCCATGAGCTTTTTTTGACCATTGACTAATAAAAAACTCGTTACGTGAACGCGCAGCTTCTTTTTCCAACTAAATAAGGAGCTTCTTATATTTTTATTTCGGAAATATCCCTACCCAAATTAACCTAAATTAGACTAAATAAAATAAGAAGTAAAAACACCCATATCACCAAGCAACGAATTCTATACATCATGCACCCAACATCATCAGCCTGAGATTCATCTTGCAAGCACGCAACAAGTGTTGGGGAATTGGTTGCAAGAGGCAACTAGGTGTGGTTGCAAGAGGCAACCAAGAGAGAGCCAAAATTGTTATGTGTTATAATGTGTTAAGTGGGTAACTTTGAGCAATTAATTATCTAAGTTCCACCTCTCGGTTTTGCGTGTTCTTTAGCTCGTTGCGAAGTGGGATGCGCAAGCTTCGTAACGGTATAAGATACGGGAGATAACCAATTCTAGGTGCGAATGATAAATTGGCTTAAAGTGAGCTAGTTGAGACTTGCTTTTTGCAATTGTCCCACATTGGAAACATATGGAAGGAAAGAGTAGTATAAAGGTATGCTTGTGTTTACTCATGGTCACAAGTGTGTGTTGTGGTTATAGCAAACCTCCTACGCGCGCAGGGGGAGAAACATTTGAACTAAAAAATTCCAAGCAAATATGGTCGAATATTAATCTTTTTACTACAATTTTCCATGGAACGCAACTTTTGGCCTTCCAGAGATTTTCCAGATTACATGCTGCATTACTCTGAGCTTAAATGTTGCAGCATCAATTTGGCTACTAATGGTGATCAGAGCTGTTACGTTTCTACAGTTATATATACCCCTCCCTCACTTGACAAACATGCACCAGAAATTCTTCTTCCCTTCTCTTCTCTATTTTCTTTCTGCACTTTAGATATTCGAGTGTTCTTCACCACAGAAGTTCGACATAGCTTCTGCTGCTGAGCTTCCAGTGGTTGCTGAGATTGGACGTTGTACCTTGGGAGCTAATTGTCCGAGGAAGGCCTGGAGCTTACTAGAGGCGGACAAATTTAGCTTAAGGGGAAGTGGTCTCACTACTGACTCGTCCAGGATTAAATCCGAACCTGTGTTTTTGTTTTTGTTTGTGTAATCAAGTTTCAGTAAGTGTTGACAGATTTTTATTCCTGTACTGTTGTCATATATATTTCATACTGACCTTTGTTGCAGCTAAACTTATAATCGGATCCATCAACAAGTTATGACATCTAGTTTTAATTTAGGTGCTGAAGCCATTGTTATAAGCATAAGGATCCTTTGTTATACATTTTGTGTACTTTTTTGCAACTAGCATTATGATTAATGTATCCGCACCTCTTTAAAATGCATACATGTAGTACACATCAATTACTGATTTTTTTCATTACTAAGTTAAAATGCTCAACGATTATTTCTTTCAACTTCTGATAATTTTGATGATGTTATTAAAGTGGCGATGTAAAGTACATTGAATATATATTATAATTATTGGACAAAATATGATATATTATTATTTAAAAAACTATAGACTTATAATACGATAAGAAAGGTTAAAGAAAAGAAAAATAAAAGTAATGCCCTTTTATGTCATTTTACAAAATACCAGCTAGCTTTTCAGCTAATTTGCTAAACACCTACATTTAAAACCAAATTTTAAATTTAAATACCTACCAAATAGCTTTTCAACTAATTTTGTTAAACAGAGCCATTGTTTGGTATCATTGATTTGGTTATTTTGGTGCAGATAGATAATAACTTCCAGGAGATTATAATAGCAACTGAAATCTCATATCATCACTTTAGTTGGTTTATTTTTTAGTCTGAATTTTTAGGTGGGGAAGGATTCATCAAATGTATATATGTGAACTTATAAAAGGAAATTAACTTTGATCAGTTCGTCTACAACATGATACCAAGTGAACCACTAAGTTTTCTTGTTACATACTAAGGTTTAGCAAATTTAGTAAATTAACATGGTTAGATTATATTCTTGAAATATAACAATTAATAGTCTACCCTGCAAACTGAATGAGGTCAAACATGCAGGGAAACACATCTGATGTCACCGAATTGAGACTCAAAACCTACTGAAATTTGAGAAAGGCAAGAGTCTAGCCAGCAGCAGGAACGGAGCCTGAACTTCATAATCTTGAAATCATACAATATTCTCTATAGCATGAGGCACATCTGAGGTTACAAGGTCAACGTAGGTAAGTAACAACTTTCAGTATTCGATATTGCTGTATATTTTTAGTAAGAACTAAGATTCTTTCTTTCAGTTTGGAGACCTTCCACAAGAGAAGACCCTTTGAGAGTATATTTTTACATAGAAATTTTCCACATGCCGCAATGCAAAAAAAGTTGTGATTTAGTTCCCGAAATGAGTTTACATATCGGGACATACACAACTGTAGGGTTATTTATTAGGAAGTGAGGTCCCGTTGACGGCTATACTTGGATGTTCTCTGAGCCTGGCACTGGGATGAACTTTTATTAGTGATACCAAATTGGCTTTCGTGTTTTACAGAACGAGTTAATGTGGTATAGATTTATTTAACCATGCTTTCTATAACAATTTTACATCATTTGAACCGTTTATAAGGTTACCTTTAGTAACTATAACAACTCAATTAATTAGGAATATTTAGCTTATGTTGAATATTTATTTATGTTATTACTTTTAGCACATATGTTATGGTTCCAAGATCTATTGTTGTTGTTTTAAGCATCAACGTTATGATTTGAGTTTTTACAAATGTTTTGTTATAGTTTTAAGAGGCATAATTATATATGGTTTTATGTATCAATGTTACTGTTTTTAGCTTGTGTTGCATGTTCCTGCTTTGTTATAGTTTTAAGATGCACTGTTATGGTTTTTAAGCATCATGTTACTGTTTTTAGCTTGTGTTGCATGTTCCTTCTTTGTTTTTAAGAACCAATGTGATAGTTTTGATAAGAGTTGTTATGGTTTTAACCCAATTAGTGAATGTTTTAAGCAGGTGCTGATGATGACATCGAGTTTGATGATAGGTCTCTCAAAGGTGTTGCTGCAGTATTGAAGTAACAAGCACAAGCAACAAAAAGGCAGGAAGCCGAAGTTCACCAACAAGTTTAATCGAAAAAAACCTATTTTAACAACTTAGTTTGCATTTGCATAAAAAAAACACCGAATGAACGTTTATTGTAATTTTTTTCCTATGAGAATAAATGTTTTAAAACCTTTGGATGGCTGAATGTCTCAAGTAGCTTATTTTAAGGTTGTTTATTGATGTTTTAATAACATTTATGAAACTTTTAGACTTGTTTAATGGTGGTTTAATGATATTTGATTGTCACTTAAAACTATAACAATACATTTAAAACTATCATGTAGCTCCTTAAAACCATCTCTTAAAAAAAATAAAAAGGAGGTTAAAATCATAATTTAATACCGACGCATTAAAACCATCAACATTATCTCTTAAAACATTAACAAAATACGTTAAAACTGTAATTGAAATTTTCAATGCTAACAACTTAAAACCATAACATAATTTGTTAAAAGCATAACGAAAATGTGTATCTCGGCGGTTTTTTAAGAAATTCGGCCGGTCAGACCGCTAAAACCCAAAAACCACGAAAAACAAAAACAAAAACAAAAAACCTCGACTTTCCTATATTTTAGGAAAATCTTACCTTTTTCAAGACTTTGGCATAGGAGCATGAGCACACTCACACCTTTATAAATTTTTGTTTGGTTAAACGCATTTGCACACTGTCAACTTTATCTTATTTTTCAGTTTTTTTATTTTTTTGCAGTTTACCTTAGGATTTATCAACATAGTTCTGAAAATGGGATCCCATGTGCAGAGAAACATGTATGATGTTCTTGAATCTGAGACTCAAATCTTTCTGAGTCTTAGTTTCCCTGAATTTAGCCAACACCAACAATTGGCTCTGAATGAGGTAACTTTCCGTACTCTTACCCACTACCCAGATCTCCATCAAAGAAACTTGTTCATGTATTTTGTATAACTGATTTTTTTTGCTTTCTAACATGCTATATATTTTCTTATGCTAATGAAATTGTATGTTATGTTGAATTCCGACATGTTATTTTATTCTTGCAGGCAGGGTCGCCCAGCATGATCGAAAATGATATATTGGAACCATCTGATGTATCTTCAATTCTTGCGGGAGCTGGATCTGAGACTGTGGTAGGTTCTTTTCTTTGTTTTTTTTTTAATGAAACCAAAATGTAGTTTATGCAGTTTTCTGATACATTTTGCCGCGCAAATTGTACACATTAGAAGTCTATTAACTTGTTAAGTCTTTATTCCTTTTTATGCAGTTCATTTGTATATGTTTTAGATTTGGAATAAAATCCCAGAACAACCCCTCAATATTAAAGACCTTTCATCCGTTATTTGATGTTAGGGTTTAAGTAAAAAATTGATCATGTAATCAACTATTTCTAGATCACTTTCCAGATTTGTCTATCATGAACCTGAAGGTACTTGAGAATTAGTGGAACATTATAGTGTAATTATTGTTATTTTATGTGACCTTTTCCAAGAATAATATTACCGTGATTTTCTAACACAATGGATTTTGTATGTTGCAACGTAATCTTGGATTGAGGGAGATGTTGACGTATTTTCGTAAACGGTTGGAGTTTCAGTGGATGTGTGTTTAATAAGGGAGACATATATGAATTTCTATGTAATTATATTAATTATGTTTACTAGTATGAACTGATGTTGAATGATTATCATGCACATATATTACCCAAACTGTTTATTCAATACCTGTGCAATTAATGCTCTTGGGCAATTCTAAGAATAAACAATACAATTTTGTTGTTTCAAGGCGCAACAAAAATCTAAAGAAGAATTGAATTTTCAAGTTTTTCGGAGTGGTACAGCTGCTGAAGTTTATATCTTGGAGCTGACTGAGGTAACATACAATAAACCTTTTGTTTTCTTTGAGGCAATGATATACAAGTATGAACTATATTTCCTACATTGGCTTCATTCACTAGGTGGAAGAAAGTGAAGTGACTTGGTTCCACTTGGAATTGGAGGAGATTGGGAACACAAGTACATGGAAAGTTAAATGGTCTCGTGTTCGTGAGGGAGAGGTTAATTTGTTTGCTCTCATGGAAACAGTGGAGGAAGATGCAAAAACCCCAAAATTTATTAAGAATTGTATAGTTCCATTGCGAGATCGTCTCAAAGGATGGACATACACATCAACAACACACAAACTGGAAAGCAGTATCCATATAAGGTTCGATTTCCACTTCACCTTGTAGAAGTATGATTCCCAACTTTCTATTCCGTCATTTAGTTTGTTACACGACCTGAACAACTTATCGTTGTTTTAATAAAGTACTTTACGGTTGAGTGTTTGCTGTTGCTGATTGTTGAAAAGAAACATATAACCTTCCTTTTGTTCCAGTGATGCATGAAAGTTTGAGAATTATACTTGCTACAGATAGATTTTTTTATGAAACTAACAAATTTTCTCCAACTCACAGGTGTACTATCGTGAGGTAAAGAAGTTCCGGTCACTTCAACATGTGTTTTCATATATATTGAACTCATCAGAGAACAACGTGCTAGTTCCTATGATGACTGAAAGACCATGATCACATGACGTCATGGTTACTCATTCTCATCCTTTTGCATTGAAATTGTGCTATCATTAGATTGTTTTGCAACATATTTATGGCTTGAGAAGAGTAATTTATTTTGTTATCTTGTGTGATTAGAAAGTATCAATACAAAGCACTTTGTATTTTTTATTTTATGTTAGATGCATGAAGAAGCATCACATGCGACTCTAGTGATGGATGAGCAAATGGTGGACACTTCACAGCCTGATGTAGACAAAAACATATTCACCAACTTGGCCGATATAGAAGCAGCGGATGAAACTTTAGTGATGGACGAACAAATGGTGGACACTTCATAGTTTTGTCACGCCCAAAATCAATTCACTTTGGCGCGAACGGCAGTCTATTGTGAGATGGCCTCACGCCAAGACGAAGCCTTCCTTTAATCCTCAAATACATAAAAAAATATCTCAGAGTGGTACAACAGTGCATCTAAAATCACATAAAGTAATTACTACAATTACAACTTCTCAAAAGATAACAATAGTTCCAACTTCCAACAGTACAAATCATCTTATACAATACAAATCTTAGAGTCCGCCATAATTACTCCACAGTCTTCACTTAAATCTAGCACTAGTAACCTGCTACAACTCCGAAGTATCCTCGTCCAATGTCACTTACTAAATATCTGAAAGGGGTGGGTAAGGATGAGCCTCATTGACACACTTCTACCGGATCAAGCAGAGTATTTCAAACATACGTACATACATATACATATATATATATATATATATATATATATATATATATATCAATACGTTTACATATCCAAAATAATTTGCGTGGAACACTTGTGAAAACAATAACAATTTATATCTTTTATCTTTTGCTCAATCGATTAATATTAATTACTACTGGCCACACAATCATACGCTTTTACATAACAATAACAATGCCCTACCAAAGGGATAACATAACAATGGAAGATCTCCAAAAGCACGACATTCCCCCAAAAGGGCCAAACAATTCATAGGCATATCGATGAGCATAAAACATATTTTCAATCCATGTCTTTGAACAAAATGATTTTCACACATCACATTTGCAATAAAACATTTATCGGTGCACATACTTGATCCTTTTCGAATAGACTATTATACCAAGTCCCATTGCTTGATATAATAACCATAAGTAGTTTGTCAAATCATAAAATAATACACACACACTATAACAATAAAAACGAAGCAAAAGTGTCCAAGAAACCCCTTTACCTCAATCTCTAAAATCAGTACTAGTCATCTTACTTCTGAACCATCGATGCTTCAAGATTACTTATCAATCAAGCCGTACCAAAACATGAAATCATTATTGTTCAAGTCCATGAGAGATAATTCAACTTCATTGATCAGCCTTCGACAAATATCAACATAAACCTAGTATTAGGATCAATCTATTTAAAGTGCTCTAACCAACACAAGAATCCTGACCATGGTCACGTACCTTAATAGATAATACTAGATATTATCATCACAAATCCCATCATGAATTACCCTTCCATGGTTCAGTCCGTCCATAGTCTAGGTCTTGTAGATAAAACAAATAAATTTGCCTTTAATGACAATAGATGCTTTGACGGCAGAAGTAAGCCAAAACACATCTAAAAACCTTGCTCCAGCGTTTGTTCCCCGTATCTAACAACACTACACTACTTTGGGATTTTATTCTGGTCCAAACTCAATCCAATAAAATTATCATAGCCCGTCTAAAATTATCGATCAATGAAAATAATGACTAGAAAAATCTCGTGCATCATCTCAGGTCCAAATAAATTTCCAACTCCAAGTGTATATATATAAACGGTCCAAAAATTTCGGGATATTACAGTCTGATGTGGACAAAAACATCTTCATCAACTTGGCCGATATAGAGGATGTGAGTTGTCATGGGCTCCAGGATACGTGGGATGCATCTATTTTGACTTATTGCGCAACTCAGGAAGAAACTTTTGCAGATTTAACGGCAATAAAGGATTTGGATTTCTATTGGCTGCAAGGAAAGAAGAAACAAATGATGAAAACTCTATGATGCTCTTTCAAGAATGATACATATCTGCCGGAGATTGCCAACTGCGATTTTGTTGAGCGATGGGAGAAAGGTTTTAATAATCCTAGATAGCTGCGCATCTGAAGATGACATTTTAGAAAATTTGTGTGACAGCAAAAAAATTAGAATTTCAACTTTTGTTATTGAATTATTAGCAAAGCTAATTACCCAATGCGATGTATTTACGACTTTAGAATAAAGTTATAAATTATCTGGTTTTATCTTGGCAGATATTATAGTCTTATTAGTGACAAACGTGTTGGTTCCTTTGAGGACTCCAAACCAAGATCATAGGACGTCTTAGTTAGTCATTGTAATTCTTTTGCTCCCAAATTGCGCTATAAGTGGTATTTCACACGACAAATTATGACATGAGTGAGAATAAAGTACTTTACTTTGTTGAGTGATTAGAGAGTATCAATATTTTAAGGAACACTATGTATTTTGTAAATCTACTATGTTTTCTGTAAACATTTTTATATACGAGCATAAACACATACATAAATTTATAGTTTTTAGTTTGGTAAACACATTTATCAGCTTTCTATGCAATTTAAATTTTAGATATAATTTTTGCACCAAAGTTTCGAAAATGGAATCCTTTGTGCATAGAAACACGGTTGATAGTCCTAAATCTAAGACTCCAACTTTTCCGAGTCTTGGAGTCTCTGTAATAACTATAGTGTTGATTATGTTTACTTGTATGAAACTGATGTTGAATAAATATCATGCACGTGTATTACCCAATTAAACTGATTAATATTCGGCGCAATTAAAGCTCTTTAGAAATTTCTAAGAATAAAATATGCCACTGTGTTGTTTCTCGCCTCAACAACATTCTGGACAAGGATTGTACTTAGTTTTTCGGATTGTTAGAGCTACTAAAGTTTATATCTTTGAACTGACTGAGGTAAAATACAATAAACTTTCCGTTTTTGTTTGAATCAATACTATACAAGTTGTTTAATTATTTTGCTCGCTTGGAAAGAATGGAGGAAGATGCACAAACTCTAATATTCATTAAGAAGTGTACAGTTCCATTGAGAGACCATCCCAAAGGATGGACATTCACATGCATTAACTGCATGCAAAACTGGCAAGGAGTATCCTTAAAAGAAAAATAAAATGGACTTCAAAACAAATTGACAAGGATATAAATAATGCACCATGAAAATGTTGTACACATTTTGCTTACAAGTTGTTGCTGAAAAAGTGCAAGTGATTTCTCAATATTTTAATTTTTTGGGTTTGATATGTTTCCTGGGCCTGTTTGTTTTGGATAGAATTTATTAGATTAATTTAGGCATGGAGCTGTGTAATAAAAAGTCATTGTCGAAGAAAATCAAGTAATCAAGGACTATTAGATAAATATCTTGGTGGTACAGGTATGTGTTTTTACAGTAATATTCCCTCCGGTTTATTATAAGGTTCACCATTTGATTTTGTGTGAATTTTAATGAAATGGAATAAAATATTAAGTAGATGGTAAAAAGTAAGAGAGGGTATAGAAAACCTAAGAGAGACTGAGAATAGATAAACTATGAAAGAGAGTGATTAAAAAATTAATAAATGGAGATAGTGGGTTTCCAAAAAAAAAGAAATAATAAGTGAATAGTTTGACAGAACGAGTTAATCTATTATAGATTTAACCATACTTTCCATAAAAAATTTACATTATTTAAACCGTTAAGGTTACCTTTTGTTACTATAACAGCTCAGTTAGGTATCGTTGTTGGTCATCAACCTACTTAGTCAGATTGTCTCGGATTGTCATAATTATTCCCCCCCCCCCCCCAGGCAACTAATTGAAGTCATTTCATAAGAGATCGCAATTTGCATTCTAGTGGAAAGGTATTTCTCCGTAATGAAGATTTTCTATTCAAATGCAGCTTTTGGAGTCTTGTCTACAATGCAACTAAAACTAGCATCGGGGGATGAATAATTGTGATCCTCAAGCACGAGAGGATTAAATTCCTAAAAAATGCCCATAAAATGATCGTGAGCTTGCTGCAATAATGATCGTAGCGACGGATAATTTCCCCGTCTCTGTTTGGCGCGTCGCTAGCCATTTGGCGACGGATAGTTTATCCGTCGCCAAATATCGACGAATCGGCGACGAATTAGTGACGGGCTAATCCGTTGCATTTAGCGACGGATAGGTTTATCCGTCGCTAATTTAGGTTTTTTTGTGTTAGGAAATATCTGTTTAGTTTTGATCAGTACACCATAATGACTTACCTTAGTTCAGAAAGGTATCTAGTACTCTTGGTTCACTTGAATATTGTAAAAGAGGAAGTATACTTAGTATGATTAGTCTAGTAAATCTAGTATAGGATGTTAGGTCTCTGAATGTAATTTTATATCTTTGAAGAAGACCAAGAAGAAGGCATCCAGCAGAAAGAGCTCAACTATCTGAAGATATGAAGACTGCACAAGATTACAGAAGACTAAGGAATTGTGCCTTAGAAACCATATGCAAAAGATAACTTAGTGAAAACTATGTTTCTGGAAGAAACAATGTTTTCCTTAGCTACTGAAAGGCTTGGAGTTTCTGATAGCAACGTGCACAGCCTCAGACAGCATGCATAGTTGTGTTGGCACAACAGGACAAAAGATAGTACAGTGCATTTAATGCCATTGCAGAACTCGCTGAGCAAAAGATTTATCTCTAAACAAAGAGACAAAAGTTTTGCAGTACTATCAACGGATTGTTTGTAGTTTGAATCTCACTAGCCTAACGGATAGTAATTCAAACGGCTTGATTTTCAACTATAAATATCACCACTTAGCATGCTTGAACTTACACTTGAATGACTGAATTTCATATCCTACACTCAAGCATACAAGCCTTCTGCCTACTTACTCTGTAGCTTTACAGTTGCGACCAAGCTCTTGATTCTAAGTAGCACGAATGTTCTAAGTGTCCTGATCCTTAACAAGCTATATCTGTTGTGAAGGAGTTGAATTGAAGCACTGTTGCGACTTGCTAAGATATTCATTCTCCTGAACAAAGAACATAGACTTGGGTCAGTAAAGAACATATCACCACACACTGTCCAAGTGTGTTAAGTGACTCTTGTTCTAGAAGGTAGTATTACATAACTGTGAACTGTGGAAGTTATTATCTACCAATCTGATAAACTCTTCTTAGCTGTTGGTCCAGATAACGGCAAAGTAAAAGATTGGAGGGGGGGGGGGAATAGTCTTTTAAAACTTTTGTCGATAAACACAGTTTCTCAGATATCTGTGAAGATATTTGATACTTAATTTCAGAGAGCGGAAGACTTTTCTGTGATAAGTGCACGTCCTCAGCAAGATGAGTGTAAGTACTTTGCAAGATAAGTAAAGCAAGTAATAAACTGTAGAAAGTAAATAACACAAGTCTTTTTATAGTGGTATCTGAAGGTGGCGTAATCCTTCAACTAATCCACTTCGGCCTTTCTCAGACCTAGAATCCACTAAGACAGATAAATGATGTAACCTTACAAATATCTTCTCTTGATTCCTAAATACACTAGGTTCCCAACCAATTGTTCCCCCTGAGTTTTTCCCCGGCTTCCACGGCCAAGTACTTCCTGTACTCAGAAATCTTTTGAGTTGTTCCTAGTTTTCCAAACTAAGTACTTCATGTGCTCAATAACCTTGGAGTTATTCCTTAGTTTTCCAAACTAAGTACTTCCTGTACTCCACGCCGTTTAAGGTGTTGGTTAAGGTTAATTGTCAGGTGAGCTTCTTTAATAACTTGTTCGGTTATTCAGATAGCTCTATGAATCAAGTATACTTAATACACTTTGCAATGTATGGTATCTTGTTCTCTACTGACCCAAGTCTATGATAAGTGTTCAAGAGAATGAAACTCTGATATAAAATGTTAGTTCAACTCTTTCACAAATAACAATGCTCGTTGAGGATCAGGACACTTAGAACTTTTGTGCTACTTAGAATCAAGAGCTTTGGTCGCAACAGAAAGCTTGAAGGTAAGTAGTTTGCTTGAGAGAGCTTGTGAGAATATTCAATGTTCTTGGTGTTCAGTGTGTTCTAAGGTGTGTTCTCAAGCAGTCTAAGTGTTGATATTTATAGATGAATTTGAGTGCCGTTTGAATAGTATCCGTTAGGCTTAACTCAATTTCAAACTATTGATATCTGAGTATAATCTTATGTGAGTTTGTCTTCTTTTCGGCTACCGCTTTTTGTTCGCATTTCATTCGCGCATTTAATGCATTGTACTATACTTTGTCCTGTAGTGCCAACGGAATTATGCAAGCTTTCTGAAGCTTTGCACGTCCTTTTCCAGAGATCATCACAGCTCCAGATACCATTTGTAAAGAATATATTGTTTCCTGGAAACATAATCTTTATCCAAGGTATCTGAGTGTAGATATCTGAGGGCACTTTCCTCGTCTCAGAAACCTTTTATTCTCAGATATCTTTTGCAACATTTGTGTTTCGAAACACTTGTTTCTTCAAGATATCTGGACATAGGTATCTGAAAAACCTTTGTCTTCAGCAATCTTGTGCAGTCTTCAAATCTTCAAGTCCGTTGAACTTTTCCTGCTGGATGCCTTCTTCTTGGTCTTCTTCAGAAAAATAAAAATTACATTTCGAGACCTAACATCCTATACAAGATTTGCTAGACCATCATACTTAGTGAGTTTCCTCTTTTACAGTGTTCAAGTGAACCAAGAGTACTAATCACCTTTCTGAGCTAAGATAAGTCATTAGGTTGCTGATCAAAATCTAAACAGATAATCCTAACATTAACCAACACCAGAAAAAGGTGTGGAGTAGAGGAAGTACTTAGTTTGGGAAACTAAGGAATAACTCCAAGGTTAAAGGTTCTAAGTAGAGGAAGTACTTGGCTAGAAAAGCCGGGGAAGAACTCAGGGGGAACACTTGGTTTGGAACCTAGTGTATTTATGAATCGAGAGAAGATATTTGTAAGGTGAACTCAATTATCTGTCTCAGTGGATTCTAGATCTGAGAAAGGCCGAAGTGGATTAGTTGAAGGATTACGCCACCTTCAGATACCACTATAAAGCTACTGTGTTATTTACTTTTTGCTCTTACTTTCTGCCTTTACTTACTTGCAAAGTATTTTACACACTTTACCAGCTTGCTGAGCACGTGCACTTGTCAGAAAGATTTCCGCTATTCTGATTATAAGTATCAGAAAGTTACCCAACTTTCTGAGAAACTGTTTTATCGACAAAAGTTTTAAAAGACTATTCACCCCCCCCCCCCCTAATCTTTTACTTTTCCGTTATCTGGACCAACAAGTGGTATCAGAGCAGGAGGTTCCCAAGCCTTCTGCACTGAACCTAGATCCTAGATAAGTGCCCAGTTTTCGCTTAACCCCTGCACTTGATCTGTTTGTTAATTGTTGTTTTGCAGGATGTCTTTAGGCGATGCTCCAGTTCTCAATACAGAGAACTATGAAAAATGGAGGAACAATATGATGCTCCATCTGGAAGCCATCAGTGATGAAATGATCGATGTTATAAAGAATGGCCCTATATTCATTCAGCAAGCAAAGATAGTCACTGATGTCTCTGATGGAAGAGATGAAGATTCTTCTAGAAGAACCTCCACTTCAGAAACTTCTACAAGTGGGAGAGCTACTGGTCAGATAGCTTTGGAAGAAAAACCCAGATATCTCTGGACGTCGAAGATTTCAAGAGAAATAGACTGGATGGTCAAGCTCGAAACATCATTATTCGTTGTACTCCAGACCACATACAGTGCAAACTATGGTGTGCAAAAACGGCGAAAGAGGCCTGGTAACTAGTTGAACAAATTTGTGTCGGATCTCAGAAAACCAAGAAAAATAAGTTCGAAGTTCTAAAATTAAAATTTTAGAATTTCAAACAAGGGCCTTCAGAAACCCTTGAACAACTTGATTTTCGGTTTACAACGTTGATAAGTGAAATGGCTGCACTTGGTGAAAGTGAAAGATATTCTAACGCCGAAAAGGTGAAGACTATCGTAAGGAGCTTAAATCACAACTGGGAACATACTAAGTACTTTTATTTCAACCAAGGATTGCCAAACATCACTCCAACAAAATTATTCTCTCATCTAGCCACTGTCAACTATGAAACCTCTCAGAGAGAACAATTAGCTGATCAACAAGCTCACAGTGTTGCTCTAGTAACACAAGGTACTTCTGAAAACAAGATTAGCAAAGAATCCACTGACGAAGAATCTCTTGCTGTAAAGCAAATGACCAAATATGTTAGACTGGAGATTGAGAGAAGAAAAGCCAAAGAGAAGCTGAAAAAGCATCTAGGCCCTAACTATCACCAGTACAAGAATATGCAATTGACCAACTCTCTGAATGAAACCTGGTCAGAAAGCATCAAGTACTAAGGTTGCAGAAACCGGAAACGATGTGGCTTTTGCATAAACCCAACTTGTTCATTTAGAAGGTCTATCTGAAAAACAAGGGCTTTCTCTCACTCTCTCTCGGCAAACTTTCTCACAGCCAATTTTATTTTCTCGTAATTCGAGCTTGTAGAGTTTATTCTTCACATCAAAATGTGTTTCTATTGTCAGAAACCTGGTCACTTCAAACGGGATAGTCCTGTTCTGAACAAGCTCAAGAAAGGTGACAAAAAGGATAGGAGAAACTTCAAGAGAAACCACAGAGCTATGCTTTCTGAAGAAAGAAAGAAGATCGAAATCCAACTGGATGCACTTGATCTTGATTCAGATTCTGACGATGATGATTCGGATGAGTCGAAGCTACCGTCACCAGAATTATGTGCCTACACTCACGAAGTATTTGACTTTGGTCAAAAGAAGAATGAAATGTGTGGAGTTGCCGAGGAAATCTATCCATATTACTCTAACCTTGAGCCATGTCTTATGGTGGATGATGAGGTAACCAACATTTCACGATTCATTAATTATGATAGTGATGAGGAAGGAATCAAGGATCTAGAACATCTCAGAAGGGAGTTGGATCTTTATGAAAGAGAATTATTGGTTGCTCGATCTAGAACCAAAATTCTTGAAACAGAAAAAGAGTCTCTTGAAAGCAAGAGTTCACATTTACGACGACTTTCTGATACCAAGGATGCAGAAAATACATTCCTAAAGGCTCAGATAGATGAGACCAGAAAGTTGCATTCTGAGGCTATGGAGTTGCTCCAGAAGAAGTGTGAAAACCTTCTTTCTGAGAATGAGGAACTAAAGAAGAAAGAATTATCTTTCCAATCCTATGCCAAAGCGAGTGACACTCTCACTGAAGTACACTCTTAACTAAGAGATCCTTCAGAAAAGGGAGGACTTGGGCTTGACTCACAGACAAGCAATTCTACTCCTCAGGAAAAGAGTGATGAAAGGTTGACATTTGTTGGTGGTCAACAAAGTGGTTCCCAAACAACCTACAGTATTGGTAAGAAAGCTAAGGTTGTTGACAAAGGTAAAGTTGCTGCGACCATAGCTTTGAGGGAAAAACAAGTTCCCAAGACAACTGTGGAAAAGGTTTCTGAAAAGAAACTATGCATTAAAAAGTGAAATCACCCACAGTGCTATGTCTCTAGGAAAGGAAAAATTGCAGGAGCTGGCGATTTTCCCAATGTACCATTTTTCGGAAGAAATAATGATCCAGAGACTAGTGAAGCTGCTGAGAAAAGATCTCAGAAAGCAAAAGGTGCTCAAAATGGCATTGGCTACAAAGCCATCAGAAAGATACTTTCTCTGCAATATAAACAAGAGCAAGAACTATGGATGGATGCCAGGATTGCGCATAGCATGCAATCGTCAGAAGTGGAAGAAAGAACAGGCTACGACCACTCTGAATGCCAGGGCACGAAGGAATTTGAGAAGGAAAGTGAGTTCGCTGAAAAGTCGACTCAGCAACCTGACAGGTATCTGAAAGCACCAAAAGGAGCACCAAGGAACACTCCAAGAAGGAAAATAGTTTTAAATGATAGTGACAATAGTCATTTACCTAAAATTCCTGCTTATGTTCCAGTAAGACAAGAGAATGCCCCAAGGAAATTCATTCAGAAATGGATTCCTATAGGGAGATTCTTTAGTTCAGAAGGTTCCATTGTTGGAATGAGAGCCTAACTCCATGTTTCTTGTGTTGTGCAGAACACTCTGAGGAAGAACCCGAAGTGGAATTTTGATAGTGGATGTGGGAAGTACATGACAGGAGACAAAGTAAATCTGGTTAACTACAGAGAATGTGATAAAGGACCAATTATTAGATTTGCTTGAGGAGATGAAAATCCAACCATAGGTTTTGGCGATTTGAAGCTTGGAGCTCTTACAATCACTGAAGTACTACATGTAGAGGGATTGAAATATAATCTTCTAAGCATGAGTCAATTGGCAGACCAAGGGTACTCAATAACGATCAAGTCAAACCTATGCAAATTGGTTGACAATGATTCAAGGAAAGTAGTCATGAATGTAAAACAGGAAGGAAATCACTATGTAATTGATGAAGAACCTGCCACACCATGAGACTTTCTATTGATAAGTCAAACAAAGGCTCCAAGGGTGTTAATTGGTTTCTGAGACGGGAACTCATGTAACCGGTAAAAGAATCTACAGGTTTCTGAGAGATACATAAGAAAAGGAAGAAATTACTGAGACAGGAACTCAGTTGTCAGAAACTTTGACAATCTGCTATTTCAGAAAGATACTTGAAACGGGTATTCAAATATCTAAGACATTGTGGAAAAAGACAATTAGAAGAGGTCTCTGAAATGGGTATTCAGAAACCATGAGACATCTAAGTCAGGGGGAACACAAAAAGAATAGTTTGATCAAAAAGACAATTCCTATCAGAAGTCAAATATCTCTTTTGTGTTGAAAATTTTCTTTCTTGTGAAATATTTCAAACAAGTACTGGATGATCAATTAATGATCTCTGAATCCATTTTTGTCCACTAGTTACAAGTTTCTAAGAAGTTGAAAGACACTTAGGCGAGTTGTGACAAATTATATTCATGGGCACAATTACATGTGTTGATTGATATCATTGATCTAAGACTCAATCTCAACCCTTCAGTAGAAACGCTTGTAATTCAACGACCGAGATGCGTCCACAATAGCCCACTCGTGCAGTTACCAAGTAACTGACCCCACTTGTATTGAATGCAATAACGCCTTTTCACCATGCCTATGCATAACTGCGAGTAATATACATACATGATTCATTTGTACCGCATGTACTTGCATTGCTATATAAAGGCGGATTTGGCAAAGAAAAACACTTTTGCCTAATCCCACAAATCACTTGCACGAAAATAGCAAAAACATTCCTAATCTTCTCTGCAAAAACTTTCTAATCCGTCCGAATCTCTGCTAAGAATTTCTGCAAAGAAATCCTTGCCAATTCCAACTACGATTCTCATCTCTCTATTCCCTATTCTATATAAATACTAAAGAGATGGCACCCAAAAGAGCAGCATCAAAATCCCAAGTTTCATCTTCTGGTACTGCTGCAAAGCAAACCCTTACCATTAAGGAAAAGAAGGTAACTGGATTTTTCAATCCAAGTATGTGGAATACCAGACCCAAGGTACTCTGGGGAGGAGTACTAGTTGATGAATACCTGCTTAGAGCTTCACTCAACCAAATAGAAGCGAGAAGAGGGCTTGAACTACTTGAAAAAGTAGGAATCAAGCAGTTCTATTATGTGAAACCCTCTTTCACATCCTATATGGATGTTTTTGAATTCTGCAATAATTCCGCGGTGAAAACAGAGATTGGCTCCGAAAGGATGTCAATTACTTCGAAGGTTCAAGACATAGAGATATGTCTTGACGAAGAAACCTTATGTCAATTGTTTGGACTTCCAAACTCTGGTGGTGAACATCAGATAGACGTGTCCAAGGAGGCCATTGATGACTTCTATTTAAATACCATGGCTCCAGAAAATGAGGACAACGTGGATGTTCTTGAAACATTCGACATTGTGAACATGCGCAGACAGCATGTCACTGAACCTTGGAACTGGCTTGCCCTGATCTTGCACAGATGTTTTGAGTGCAGCAAAGGAGGGGCTGACAAGGTGTCTCTAGAGATATGGGGTACTCTTGCCCATATGTACACCTTGAGCAAAAGGACAACTCCCTTAAACTGGGGGAGGTATATCTGAAAGAAGTTCGCTGAGAACATTAAGTCCTTTGAAGCCACAATCATCCGTGGTCATGCTGAACCTCTGATGAGCATTTCCTTCGGTTAAAGATCTGTTACATTCTGGAGCACTTTGGTGTAGTGCTGAGAGAAAAAGTGCAAGTTGCATACAGTGATTTCGTGCGTAGACTTAATTTCGATAACAGACAAAATAAAAGGGCATCAGAAGGAGTCTCTGAAGCACCATTAGTGCCCTCAAAGAGACGTAGAACTGGAGGCAAAAAGAAGACTCACGCCTCAGAAAGCAGTGAACAAACAGTTCTCTCTAAACATGTTGCTGCACCTGTTGCTGAAGAAACCTCAGTCCCTACACAGACCACATCTCCTGCTAATGAAGATACCACTCTTGCTGACAAGAGGGTAGATGAAACCAAGGAGGCCCCTGCTACGGAACTAGCAGACCTACACATGGGCTCCTCCTCGGAAGAGGATGTGATTGCTGGAGATACTCCTGTATCAATGGTTGATGAAATAGCAACCAAATGCGGAGAAAATACTATACAAGGACCAATCTCTCTGAAAAACCTTTCTGAAGGTCCTTTAGTGGATGTTGATGCTACTATAGCAAAGGTTGTTGGGGATATACAACTTAATAACCCTGATAATGCATCCCCATCAAAATCCAGATCTCCACAAGAAAAACAACCGCAACGACCACAAAGCTCTACATTTCTGGAAGAAGAAACTGTAGTAAGAACTGTAGAGATGCGTCAGAAAGATGACGTTGCGGAACACAACACTGTAGTGGAAGAAGTATTCCAAGAACATCAAGGGATAGTTCACTCAGTGGAAAGGCTCAAAGTGCCTGAAACTTTCCTTGAAAATATAGTCATGGAACAACTTGACCAACTCACAGACCCACCACATGTTCCAGAAACCACTCAGTCTGACATTGCTCAAGTATATGAATGGTTTACTTCTCTACACGTGAGAAAATTTTTGTGTATGTTGTCTTATAACCTTATGACATTTATTTTCATCACAGGCCATTCAAGAAACAAGAATCCCAGAGGTAGCTGAAAAACTTACCTCAGAAACTGAGAAGGAGGATGCTTCAACCTCTAAGCCAATGGAAACCGAGCCTGTCTCATAGGTGAAATGGTTTTCTGAAGCTAACTTTTGATTCTGAACATAGCACTCACTATCTATATGCTTGTTTCTTATAGGCTCAAACTGAGAAAAGAGATGGTGAAAAGCCAAATTCACCAAAGGAGAACAAAGAGTCTATTCAAGACTCTGACAAACTTGAACATGAGCCTTCTGCTGAGAAGGTAGTCACCAGAAAGAATTTTAACATGTCCAACTCTTTGAAAAACATCTCTTCAAAAGTATTTAAGAAACTCTACTTTCAGGCTCATGAAGAAGTAGAAGTTGCTGAGGCTGAGACATCAAAGTCCCCTCAAGCAGAGAAAGTTGATGAGGCTTCAAAGACATCATCAGAAAAGATGCTAGAGAGTCACAAAGTCTCTAAGAAGCAAGTGTCTGAGCCTCTTTCTGCAGAGGTACCTCACACTCTTTCTCGGTACATTAAGAAGCATCTTTCTTTCAAAACTTTCTAAGTTAAATATCTTTTCTAATTCTCAGGCTCAGAAAGACAAAGAAGAAAAGGAGGCCTCCAAGGCTCCTTCTAAAGTTAAAGAATCTGAGGATACTCATGTCTCAAAACATTCAGAAAGATGAGCCTGTTATTGCAACAAAGGTAACTCAGAAACTTGAATCTTCTAAAAACTCAGATTCTTAACAAAGGTTTTGGTATCTGATCAAAACCTAACTTTTCTTTCAGGCTCAATCAGAAATCCCTTCCGAGAATCCTAAAAAGGCAATGATCACAAATGAAGGGCTTCTAGATCTGTTCATGAGAAATGCTCTCCCTGATATGATCAAAGGCTACAAAAGATGGCAAAGACTCAGAAGAATGAACATTATGTCTTTGGCCAAATTTCTAAATGATCCAATCAAAAGGGTTTGGGCAGAACAACTGGAAGAATACGTCAACAATCTTTTCTCCACAGAATCCTATGAATTTGCAACCCTGGTGGACAGATGATTCGTTGACAATGTACAGAAACTTCTGATCAAAAACTTTAAATCTCAGAGTCAGAGCACAAAGATCAAGATTGCTTCTGATCCCAACCGCCCACCAACTTACACATCTGCTCCTGCTAAGTAAGAGGCGGTGGATAGCATAACAATTCCTATTGATGATATCATCAATTTAGACTCTGATGAGGAGACGGATGAAAACGAAGTCAAGTTACCTAAGTCTTCAAAGTCGTCTTCTGAAAAGAAGGATAATTCCAAGAAGGATGAGGATGATGATGCACCATCTGGTGCTGGAGGAGCTATTGGTACAAAGAAAACCTCTGAAGCCGAAAATGCTCCAGAGAGGAATAATCCTTCCTCCACATCTCCTCAGAGATCATCCAAGCCCTCACCATCTCAGATTAAGGATTCAGACGCCAGACAAGATGATTTTGTGGACCAGAAAGTTCAAGAAACTTCACAAACTCTTGTAAATCCACAAGAGATGGTGGAAGAGGCAAATTCATTGCATCTGGCACTGGAAAAACAGATTGCTAACATACAGGCTAATCTGCATAAGATTGATGACCTAAATCGCAAGGAGGCAGAAGCCCTTACTGAACAAAAGCGCATAAGACTTGATGCCCAACTATTTTCTGAAGAAATAGAAACTGAGGACACTGAGGCACTCAAGCAGCAAAAGGAAATCCAATCATCATCTGGAAAGCAAAAGAAATCCAAGCAAGAAATGGTCGCTGGATTCGGGGATGAAGAAGATGAAGATGATGATTTCCTGAGTGAGCCAGAAGGAAATACCCCATCGGAAGTTAATTTCTCAGATATTCCCTATATGAAGAAACACATTCTGGCTCCCACAAACTTTTCAGAAGTTCCCACTCCTACTACCGACACAGAGAATAGGTTCAAAGAACTGCTCAGAATATGGAAGGAACTGGAGGCTCAAAATAAGGAAGTAACTGAGTATGTGCCACAAAACTTCACTAAGTTTGCTGAGATGATTGCTCAGAGAACCAGCAACTTAGTACTTTCTCAGAAAGATCTGGGATTAGTCCAAGACTCAGACATCAGGATTGCTCAGAAGGCCTATAATCTTGCTGATACTACCTCCACCAAGATCCAGAATGTGGTTGCTGAGGTATCTACTCTTACACACAGAGAGCATGGACTATATCAGCAGAATGAAAACCTCAGAAGTGAGCTCAGAAGACTCACAAGCAACTACTCTCTGATGCAAAAGAACTTTGAGTCACTCTCTGACTTTTATGTTAATCTCTTGGGTCGTTTTGATCAGTCCTCTATGACTAAGGGGGAAGAGAAGGCATTCCATAAGGTACAGAAATAAGCTAAGCCCAAAGGAAAGGGTAAGGAAAATATGTACCAAGAACGACCCCTTACTCTGCAAAGAGTCACAACAAGGTCCCAGGCAAAGACCTCTCAAACAATTGCCTTGCCACCTCCAGCTTCCAAGAGCTCGAGTGACAAAAGAAAGGGAGTTTCTGAAGAAGAAGAAGAAGAAGAAGAAGAAGAAGAAGAAGAAGAAGAAGAAGAAGAAGGAGGAGGAGGAGAAATCTCTGAAAAGAGAAGAAAAATTTCTCCAGAAAGCTGCAAAGGTACTGAAACCTCTGAGAAAGAAAATGATGATGATGATGAGCACAGGGAAAATCATCACAAGAGAATCAACTCTTCTGCTCCTATAGCTGCAAAGCCTCTTAAGGCTAGAAAACCTTCTGAAGAAACTAAGTACATCCAGAAAGATGGATCCTCCAATGACCCCTCAGAAAAGGGCCTGAATTCCAAACAGAGAAGGAAGAGGGACAGAGACATCAAGTTTGGAAGAACCCTTTCTCCAAGGCCTGAGGATGCTAGAATAGAATATGTGAAGACTAGCAATGATCAGCCCTCTGTCTAGAACTGCATCAAAGTTCACAAGAATGGCTACTGGATAATGGAACTCAAGTACTTGCTTGCCAATGGAAATGGGATTCCAGAACCAGTTTACCAACAACTGATGGCATGGAGAAAGAAAGGCAAAAGATCAAAAGTGATGCCTTCTGAGATAATCAAGACCTGGCTTGACTTTGAAGTTGAAGTCAGACAAAATGCCAGACAGGATCTCTCCAAAGAATGCCCTTACATCAGGCCAGAGGATGTGCACACATTTGAAGATGAATTTGGAAAAAGGAACAAACTGCAAGTGGAGCCCTTTGAGTCATTCTACATGACCAAAGAGTAATTTGAAGGTGACATGGAATATCTCAGAAAGATATATGATTATTACAAGCCCACTGAAGAACAGTTGTTTCACTACTGGAAATGGAGAAAGTTTCTGTGGATAAAAAGGAATAACCATAGGACTTACTGACAAACCCTATAAAGAGAGATGTGTTGCCTCCAGAGATTGTGAAATGAGGGTAAGGACCATTTTAAAAGAATACACTGAAGATTTCCTGAAATATGGTAACTTGGAGTTTCTAAAGGAATAAAGAAGGTTGAAGGCCAACTAGTTAGGATGTTCACTTGGAACTTGGACTTTCCTGTTGTCCTACTAGTTGTGTATTTTTTATTCTTGTTGATTGTACTTACTACTTAATTATCTTGTAAAAGTTATCTGTGCTTACCTTGTAATTTTGTTAGCAAAGATCACACCTTGTGATTTGGTTGATGTCTTACTTACTGCACTTCAATAAAAGATTGATAAATTATAAGAAATGTGTAAGTGGCGGATAGTTTCCTCATCCAAAGTTGTAATAGGTTTTTAAAGGTAGTCATAGGTGACTGATCAAAAAGGGGGAAATTGTTAGGAAATATCTGTTTAGTTTTGATCAGTACACCATAATGACTTAACTTAGTTCAGAAAGGTATCTAGTACTCTTGGTTCACTTGAACATTGTAAAAGAGGAATTATACTTAGTGTGATTAGTCTAGTAAATCTTGTATATGATGTTAGGTCTCTGAATGTAATTTTATATCTTTGAAGAAGACCAATAAGAAGGTATCCAGCAGAAAGAGATCAACTATCTGAAGATATGAAGATTGCAAAAGATTACAGAAGACTAAGGAATTGTGCCTCAGAAACCATATGCAAAAGATAACTTAGTGAAAACTATGTTTCTAGAAGAAACAATGTTTTTCTTAGTTTCTGATAGCAACGTGCACAGCCTCAGACAACGTGTATAGTTCCGTTGGCATGACATGACAAAAGATAGTACAGTGATTTAATGCCATTGCAGAACTCGCTGAGCAAAAGCTTTATCTCTGAACAAAGAGACAAAAGTTCTGCAGTACTATCAACGGATTGTTTGTAGTTTGAATCTCACTAGCCTAACGGATAATAATTCAAACGGCTTGATTTTCATCTATAAATATCACCACTTAGAATGCTTGAACTTACACTTGAACGACTGAATTTCATATCCTACACTCAAGCATACAAGCCTTCTGCCTACTTACTTTGTAGCTTTACAGTTGCGACCAAGCTCTTGATTCTAAGTAGCACGAAAGTTCGAAGTGTCCTGATCCTTAACAAGCTATATCTGTTGTGAAGGATTTGAATTGAAGCACTGTTGCGACTTGCTAAGATATTCATTCTCCTGAACAAAGAATATAGACTTGGGTCAGTAAAGAACATATCACCACACACTGTCCAAGTGTGTTAAGTGACTCTTGTTCTAGAAGGTAGTATTACATAACTGTGGAAATTATTAATCTACCAATCTGATAAACTCTTCTTAACCAACACCAGAAAAAGGCGTGGAGTAGAGGAAGTACTTAGTTTGGGAAACTAAGGAATAACTCTAAGGTTAAAGGTTCTGAGTAGAGGAAGTACTTGGTTGGGAAAGGCGGGGAAGAACTCAGGGGGAACACTTGGTTGGGAACCTAGTGTATTTAGGAATCGAGAGAAGATATGTGTAAGGTGAACTCAATTATCTGTCTTAGTGGATTCTAGGTCTGAGAAAGGACAAAGTGGATTAGTTGAAGGATTACGCCACCTAGAAATACCACTATAAAGCTAATGTGTTATTTACTTTCTGCTCTTAGTTTCTGCCTTTTCTTACTTGCAAAGTATTTTACACACTTTACTAGCTTGCTGAGCATGTGCACTTATCAGAAAGACTTCCGCTATTCTGATTATAAGTATCAGAAAGTTACCCAACTTTCTGAGAAACTGTTTTATCGACAAAAGTTTTAAAAGAATATTCACCCCCCTCCCCCCCTCTAGTCTTTTACTTTGCTGTTATCTGGACCAACATTTTTTTTTGTTTTTTTGATTAATCTGCATATCGATAATACAATCGACAAATCGAAAATTTTATATGGATATACAATAAATCGACAAATCGACAATTTGGAGACGAACACGATTTGGAGACGAATAAGATAAATCGACAATTTTATACGGATATACAATAAATCGACAATTTTATACAATATTTCATACTTATATAAAATATTCAATACGTACTTACATAAATCTACAATTTTATCCAATAATACAATATTAATTCAATATCCAATAATACAAAGAATTTATACAAAATTAATAAGAAAAAACGAAAAATGAGATATTGGTGGATCTTGATGAGATCTTGACAAATTGAACGAGATCTTGACAAATATCGGAGGAATCGGAGTAAGGAGGTACTGGTGGTGGCGTGGTGGTGCGGAGGTGGTGGCTGTGGTGGTGGCGTGGGGGTGCGGTGGTGGTGGTGGGAGGAAGGTGGTGGTGATGGCAGTGTGGTGGTGAGAGGAACGTGGTGGTGGAAGGGTGGTGGTGGTGGTGGTGGTGGTTGGAAGGGTAGTCGTGGAAGGAGAAAAGGGGGGAGTTGTGTGTAGGCTGAGAAAGGGGGAAGGAGTATTTAGGGTTTCGCTTAGGGTTTTAGCGACGGATAAACCTATCCGTCGCTAAATTTTCTCTTTTTTTTTTGTTTTTTTTTGTCAACGAATTAGAGACGGATAGATTTATTTATCTCTAATTAGAGACGGATCCTCTAATTTAGAGACGGATAAATTTCCGTCTCTAATCCTGCTGATTCGTCGCTAAGTAGCGACGGATAATACCGTCGCTAATATCCGTCGCTATTTAGCAATTTTCTTGTAGTGTTAGCCATTAAAATTGGTGCATATCATATTACCTGTGATGACTACTTTTTGAATTTTTCCTAAAAAGCCAAAAAATTCCAGTATGACCTGCATCTCTATCTTTAATACATAATCCAAACTCAATGGAATAAATCACTCAACTTGGAATTTTGAAAATAAAAATCTTGTCTACACCATAAAATTCTTCCTCTTCTTTATGAAAACCCACTAAATTTTCTCTAAAGATCTATATATATGAGCAAGAACACACTCGTACATTTATAAATTTTGGTTTGGTTAAACGCCTTCCCACACTGTTAACTTTCTCTTATTTTTCAGTTTTCTTTCCAGTTTACCTGAGAAGATATCAACATAGTTCTGAAAATGGGTTCCCATGTGCAGAGAAACACGTCTGGTGTTCTTGAATCTTAGACTCAAACCTTTCCGATTCTTGGTTTCCCTGAATTTAGCCAACACCAACAATCGGCTCCGAATGAGGTAACTTTTCATACTCTTACCCAATACCCAGATCTCCATCAAAGCAACTTGTTCATGTATTTTGTATACCTGATTTTTTGCTTGCAAGCATGCTATATGTTTTCTTATTCTAATGAGTTGTATGTTATGTTGAGTTTCGACGTGTTAATTTATGCTTGCAGGTAGGGTCGCCCAACATGACCGAAAATGTATATTGGGACCATCTGATGTATCTTCAATTCCTGCAGGAGTTGGATCTGAGACTGAGGAGGTTCTCTTCTTTGTTTTTTTTACAATTAAAACCAAAGTGTAGTTTTCTAACACATTTTGCCGCGTAAATTGTACACATCAGAAGTTTATTAACTTGTCAAATTTTATTCCTTTTCATCTAGTTCATTTGTATGTGTTTTAAATTTGAAATAAAATACCAGCACAACCCCATAATATTAAAGACCTTTCAACCGTTATTTGTTGTTAGGGTTTAAGTCAGAATTGATCATGTAATCAACTATTTCTAGATCACTTTCCAGATTTGTCTATAAGGACATGTCAAAATTTCTGAACCTGAAGGTACTATTAAGAATTAGTGGAACATTATAGTGTAATTATTGTTATTTTGTTTGACATTTTCCAAGAATAATATTACTGTGATTCTCTAACACAATGGATTTTGTATGTTGCAACATACTCTTGGATTGAGGGAGATGTTGATATAGATTCGTAAACGGTTGGAGTTACTGTGGATGTGTGTTTAATAAGGGAGACCGATGTGAATTTCTTAGTAATTATATTAACTATGTTTACTAGTATAAATTGATGTTGAATGATTATCATGCACATATATTACCCAAACTGTTTATTCAATACCTGCACAATTAATGCGGCAATTCTAAGAATAAAAAAAATACTATTCTGTTGTTTCAAGGCGCAACAACAATCTAGACAAGAATTGCATTTTCAAGATTTTTGGAGTGGTACAGCTGCTAAAGTTTATATCTTTGAACTGACTTAGGTAACATACAATAAACTTTTTGTTTTCCTTGTATGATTAGAAAGTATCAATACGAAGCACTATGTATTTTTTTTTTATATGTTAGATGCATGAAGAAGAAGCATCAGATGCAACTCTAGTGATGGAGGAGAAAATGGTGGACACTTCGCAACCTGATGTGGACAAAAACATCTAAACCAACTTGGCCAATATAGAAGCAGCGGATGCAACTCTATCTAGTGATGGACGAGCAAATGGTGGACACTTCACAGTCTGATGTGGACAAAAACATCTTCACCAACTTGGCCGATATAGAGGATGTGAGTTGTCATGGGCTCCAGGATACGTGGGATGCATCTTTGGTGACTTGTTGCCCAGCTCAGGATGAAAATTTTTGTAGATTTAACAGTAATAAAGGATATGGATTTCTATTGGCCGCAAGGAAAGAAGAAACCAACGATGGAATCTCTAAGGTGCTCTTTCAAGGATGATACATATTTGATGAATATTGCCAACTGTGATTTTGATTTTGTTGAGCGATGGGAGAAAGGTTTTAATAATCCTTGATAGCTGCGCATCTGAAGATGACATTTTAGAAAATTTGTGTGACAACAAAAAAATTAGAATTTCGACTTTTGTTGTTGAATTATTAGCAAAGCTAATAACCCAATGCGATGTATTTATGGCTTTAGAATAAAGTAATATATTATATATATGGTTCTATCTTGCGAGATATTATAGTCTTATCAGTGACAAATGTGTTGGTTCCTATGAGGACTCAAAACCAAGATAATAGGACGTCTTAGTTAGTCATTGTAATTCTTTTGCTCCGAAATTGCGCTATAAGTGATATTTCACGTGACAAATTATGACATGAGTGAGAATAAAGTACTTTACTTTGTTGAGTGATTAGAGAGTATCAATATTTTAAGAAACACTATGTATTTTGTAAATCTACTAATAAGTTTTCTGAAAATATTTGTATATACGAGTATAAACACATACATAAATTTATAGTTTTTAGTTTGGTAAACACATTTATAAACTGTCAACTTTCTCTTCTTATGAGCTTTCTATGCAATTTAAATTTTAGATATAATTTTTGCACCAAAGTTTCGAAAATGGTCCAAAAATATATAGACGGTCAAAAAATTTCGGGATATTACAGTCAGATGTGGACAAAAACATCTTCACCAACTTGGCCGATATAGAGGATGTCAGTTGTCATGGGCTCCAGGATACGTGGGATGCATCTATTTTGACTTATTGCGCAGCTCAGGAAGAAACTTTTGCAGATTTAACGGCAATAAAGGATATGGATTTCTATTGGCTGCAAGGAAAGAAGAAACAAACGATGGAAACTCTATGATGCTCTTTCAAGAATGATACATATTTGTCGGAGATTGCCAACTGCGATTTTGTTGAGCGATGGGAGAAAGGTTTTAATAATCCTAGATAGCTGCGCATCTGAAGATGACATTCTAGAAAATTTGTGTGACAGCAAAAAATTAGAATTTTGACTTTTGTTAAATTATTAGCAAACTAATTACCCAATGCGATGTATTTACGGCTTTAGAATAATGTAATAAATTATCTGGTTTTATCTTGGTAGATATTATTGTCTTATCAGTGACAAACGTGTTCGTTCCTGTGAGGACTCCAAACCAAGATCATAGGACGTCTTAGTTAGTCATTGTAATTCTTTTGCTCCCAAATTGCGCTATAAGTGGTATTTCACGCGACAAATTATGACATGAGTGAGAATAAAGTACTTTACTTTGTTGAGTGATTAGAGAGTATCAGTATTTTAAGAAACACTATGTATTTTGTAAATCTACTAAGTTTTCTGTAAACATTTTTATATACGAGCATAAACACATACATAAATTTAAAGTTTTTAGTTTGGTAAACACATTTATCAGCTTTCTATGCAATTTAAATTTTAGATATAATTTTTGCACCAAAGTTTCAAAAAATGGAATCCTTTGTGCATAGAAACACAGTTGATAGTCCTAAATCTGAGACTCCAACTTTATCGAGTCTTGGAGTCTCTGTAATAACTATAGTGTTGATTATGTTTACTTGTATGAAACTAATGTTGAATAAATATCATGCACGTGTATTACCCAATTAAACTGATTATTCGGCACAATTAAAGCTCTTTAGAAATTTCTAAGAATAAAATATGCCACTGTGTTGTTTCTCGCCTCAACAACATTCTGGACAAGGATTGTACTTAGTTTTTCGGATTGTTAGAGCTACTAAAGTTTATATCTTTGAACTGACTGAGGTAACATACAATAAACTTTCCGTTTTTGTTTGAATCAATACTATACAAGTTGTTTAATTATTTTGCTCGCTTGGAAAGAATGGAGGAAGATGCACAAACTCCAATATTCATTAAGAAGTGTACAGTTCGATCCATTGAGAGACCGTCCCAAAGGATGGACATTCACATGCATTAACTGCATGCAAAACTGGCAAGGAGTATCCTTAAAGAAAAATAAAATAGACTTCAAAACAAATTGACAAGGATATAAATAATGCACCATGAAAATGTTGTACACATTTTGCTTACAAGTTGTTGCTGAAAAAGTGTAAGTGATTTCTCAATATTTTAATTTTTTGGGTTTGATATGTTTCCTGGGCCTGTTTGTTTTGGATAGAATTTATTAGATTAATTTAGACATGGAGCTGTGTAATAAAAAGTCAGTGTTGAAGAAAATCAAGTAATCAAGGACTGTTAGATAAATATCTTGGTGGTACAGGTATGTGTTTTTACAATAATATTCCCTCCGGTCTATTGTAAGGTTTACTATTTGATTTTGTGTGAATTTTAATGAAATGGAATAAAATATTAAGTAGTTGGTAAAAAGTAAGAGAGAGTATAGAAAACATAAGAGAGACTGAGAATAGATAAACTATGAAAGAGAGTGATTAAAAAATTAATAAGTGGAGATAGTGGGTTTCCAAAAAAGAAATAATAAGTGAATAGTTTGACAGAACGAGTTAATCTGTTATAGATTTAACCATACTTTCCATAAAAAGTTTACATCATTTAAACCGTTAAGGTTACCTTTTATTACTATAACAACTTAGTTAGGTATAGTAGTGGGTCATCAACCTACTTAGTCAGATTCTCTCGGATTGTCATAACTATTCCCCCCCCCCCCCCCCCCCCAAGGCAGCTAATTGAAGCCAATTCATAAGAGATCGCAATTTGCGTTCGAGTGGAAAGGCATTTCTCCGTAATGAAGATTTTCTATTCAAATGTAGCTTTTGGAGTCTTGTCTACAATGCAACTAAAACTAGCATCGGGGGATGAATAATTGTGATCCTCTAGCACGAGAGGATTAAATTCCTAAAGAATGCCCATAAAATGATCGTGAGATTGCTGCAATAATGATTGCATATTATTATTTCTCCCTTAATGATTTTATTCAAATATGGTGTGATTAGGAAAGTTGAATATATATATATATATATATATATATATATATATATACTACTTTGAAACAAGTCTATGAATGGTTAGCCATTAAAATTGGTGCGTATCATATTATCTGTGATGACTACTTTTTGAATTTTTCCTAAAAAGCCAAAAATTTCTAGTATGAGCTGCATCTCTATCTTTAATACATAATCCAAATTCAATTGAATAAATCTCTCAACCTGAAATTTTGAAAAGAAAAATCTTGTCTACACCATAAAATTCTTCCTCTTCTTTATGAAAATCCACTAAATTTTCTCTAAAGATCTAAATATATGAGCATGAAAACACTCATACATTTATAAATTTTGGTTTGGTTAAACGCCTTCGCACACTGTTAACTTTCTCTTATTTTTCAGTTTTCTTTCCAGTTTACCTGAGAAGATATCAACATAGTTCTGAAAATGGGTTCCTATGTGCAGAGAAACATGTTTAGTGTTCTTGAATCTGAGACTCAAACCTTTCTGATTCTTGGTTTCCTTGAATTTAGCCGATACCAACAATTGGCTCCGAATGAGGTAACTTTTCATACTCTTACCCAATACACAGATCTCCATCAAAGCAACTTGTTCATGTATTTTGGATAACTGATTTTTTGCTTGCAAGCATGCTATATGTTTTCTTATTCTAATGAGTTGTATGTTATGTTGAGTTTCGACGTGTTAATTTATGCTTGCAGGTAGGGTCGCCCAGCATGACCGAAAATGTATATTGGGACCATCTGATGTATCTTCAATTCCTGCAGGAGTTGGATCTGAGACTGAGGTAGGTTCTCTTCTTTGTTTTTTTTACAATTAAAACCAAAGTGTAGTTTTCTAACACATTTTGCCGTGTAAATTGTACACATCAAAAGTTTATTAACTTGTCAAATTTTATTCCTTTTCATCTAGTTCATTTGTATGTGTTTTAAATTTGAAATAAAATACCAGCACAACCCCATAATATTAAAGACCTTTCAACCGTTATTTGTTGTTAGGGTTTAAGTCAGAATTGATCATGTAATCAACTATTTCTAGATCACTTTCCAGATTTGTCTATAAGGACATGTCAAAATTTCTGAACCTGAAGGTACTATTAAGAATTAGTGGAACATTATAGTGTAATTATTGTTATTTTATTTGACATTTTCCAAGAATAATATTACCGTGATTCTCTAACACAATGAATTTTGTATGTTGCAACATACTCTTGGATTGAGGGAGATGTTGATATAGATTCGTAAACGGTTGGAGTTACTGTGGATGTGTGTTTAATAAGGGAGACCGATGTGAATTTCTTAGTAATTATATTAATTATCTTTACTAGTATAAACTGATGTTGAATGATTATCATGCACATATATTACCCAAACTGTTTATTCAATACCTGCGCAATTAATGCTCTTGGGCAATTCTAAGAATAAAAAAAATACTATTCTGTTGTTTCAAGGTGCAACAACAATCTAAACAAGAATTGCATTTTCAAGTTTTTTGGAGTGGTACAGCTGCTGAAGTTTATATCTTGGAACTGACTTAGGTAACATACAATAAACTTTTTGTTTTCCTTGTGTGATTATAAAGTATCAATACGAAGCACTTTGTATTTGTTAGAACGTAGGATCCCGGATTGGTACTTGGAACAAGATCAATAGACAATGTTGCCAACAATGTTGCCAACAATGTTGTTCAACAATGACTTCAACACAGTAAACAAAAAACAGCGGATGAATACGAATGAAACTTCTATTACCAAGCCAACATATATAAATATGTTGGTCGCGCCTTTAGGCAAAATATCTACTGACAGGAAAAGTAGATCTAATCAACTAGGTTTAATACAATCACAGATGATTGATTAAACAACCAAAACTAGCCCTAGAAGAACCAACAGTAAAAGCTATTCTAGGCCGATGTTTGAAAGAGTTATTCCAACAATGAATACTCTTAGACAAACTCTAAAGCTAGCAGAAAACAAGAAGCCTAAACTCTTTAATAAAATCTTGATTGATCACAAAGAAAGGCGTCTGGAATTGCAACAGCTTCCTTCTTATATATATAGTTGCAGCAGCAGTCGACTTCTTCTAAGTCGAATGGAAGAAGGAATCTAGCAAAGGAAATTTTCCATGTTCTTGTTTTCTTCAATAATCAGCTAGAAGGAAATTCCCATATTAGTGTCTTCAACAATATATTTCCTTCTTGCTTTCTTCAACAATCTTCTTGAAAGATTCTCTCTTTAATCTTGTATTCTTCTTGCAACTATGTTCTTCCTGTACATATGTGATGATCCGGGATCTCAGCAGGAAGAAACTAACGTTGTTTCTCTGTATCTGGCTGGCTAGAAAATCTTTCCAAGATTATCTCTAGAGAATCTTTTATTTCCTTCTTTCTTTCAAGGTGCCCATAACTTGTCAAACTCTTTCCTTCTTTTTAGATTTCATTCGTTGTGTCCAAAGCAACTCAAACTCTTTCCTTATTCCTGCAGAAATTCGAATTGATTGCTTCCAGTCCAAGTCATCAGTCCAATTGGCCTGCTTGTTTCTATGTTGTCTGTTGTTGTCTGTAATGTTGTTCCAACATTGTATCGGCACTATTTCGCAATGTTGCACAACATTGAAATCCTGCAGTTCACAAACAACAACAACAAACACAAACATTGAACTGAATCATGAAAGATAAGATTATCTGATCAAGTGCAACTTGCACTTTCAGTATTTTTTTTAAAAGTTAGATGCATGAAGAAGAAGCATCAGATGCAACTCTAGTGATGGACGAGCAAATGGTGGACACTTCGCAACCTGATGTGGACAAAAACATCTTAACCAACTTGGCCAATATAGAAGCAGTGTATGCAACTCTAGTGATGGACGAGAAAATGGTGGACACTTCACAGTCTGATGTGGACAAAAACATCTTCACCAACTTGGCCGATATAGAGGATGTGAGTTGTCATGGGCTCTAGGATACGTGGGATGCATCTTTGGTAACTTGTTGCCCAGCTTAGGACGAAACTTTTGTAGATTTAACGGCAATAAAGGATATGGATGTCTATTGACCGCAAGGAAAGAAGAAACCAACGATGGAAACTCTATGGTGCTCTTTCAAGGATGATACATATTTGCCGGATATTGCCAACTGCGATTTTGTAGAGCGATGGGAGAAAGGTTTTAATAATCCTTGATAGTTGCGCATCTGAAGATGACATTTTAGAAAATTTGTGTGACAGCAAAAAATTAGAATTTCGACTTTTGTTGTTAAATTATTAGCAAAGCTAATAACCCAATGCGATGTATTTATGGCTTTAGAATAAAGTAATATATTATATAACTGGTTTTATCTTGCGAGATATTATAGTCTTATCAGTGACAAACGTGTTGGTTCCTATGAGGACTTAAAACCAAGATCATAGGACGTCTTAGTTAGTCATTGTAATTCTTTTGCTCCGAAATTGCGCTATAAGTGGTATTTCACGAGACAAATTATGACATGAGTGAGAATAAAGTACTTTACTTTGTTGAGTGATTAGAGAGTATCAGTATTATAAGAAACACTATGTATTTTGTAAATCTACTAAGTTTTCTGAAAATATTTGTATATACGAGTATAAACACATACATAAATTTAAAGTTTTTAGTTTGGTAAACACATTTATAGACTGTCAACTTTCTCTTCTTATGAGCTTTCTATGAAATTTAAATTTTAGATATAATTTTTGCACCAAAGTTTCGAGAATGGAATCCTTTGTGCATAGAAACACGGTTGATAGTCCTAAATCTGAGACTCCAACTTTCCTGAGTCTTGGAGTCTCTATAATAACTATAGTGTTGATTATGTTTACTTGTATGAAACTGATGTTGAATAAATATCATGCACGTGTATTACCCAATTAAACTGTTTATTCGGCGCAATTAAAGCTCTTTATAAATTTCTAAGAATAAAATATGCCACTGTGTTGTTTCTCGCCTCAACAACATTCTGGACAAGGATTGTACTTAGTTTTTCGGATTGTTATAGCTACTAAAGTTTATATATTTGAACTGGCTGAGGTAACAACAAAATTTCCGTTTTCGTTTGAATCAATACTATACAAGTTGTTTTATTATTTTGCTCGCTTGGAAAGAAATGGAGGAAGATGCACAAACTCCAATATTCATTAAGAACTGTACAGTTCCATTGAGAGACCGTCCCAAAGGATGGACATTCACATGCATTAACTGCAAGCAAAACTGGCAAGGAGTATCCTTAAAAGACTTCAAAGCAAATTGAAAAGGATATAAATAATGCATCATGAAAATGTTGTACACATTTTGCTTACAAGTTGTTGCTGAAAAAGTGCAAGCGGTTTCTGAATATTTTATTTTTTTGGGTTTGATATGTTTCCTGGGCCTGTTTATTTTGGATAGAATTTATTAGATTAATTTAGACATGGAGTTGTGTAATAAAAAGTCAGTGTTGAAGAAAATCAAGTAATCAAGGACTGTTAGATAAACATCTTGGTGGTACAGGTATGTGTTTTTTACAGTAATATTCCCTCCAGTCTTTTATATGGTTTACCATTTGATTTGTGTGAATTTTAATGAAATGGAATAAAATATTAAATAGATGGTAAAAAGTAAGAGAAGGTATAGAAAATATAAGAGAGACTGAGAATAGATAAATTGTGAAAGAGAGTGATTAAAAAATTAATAAGTGGAGATAGTGGGTTTCCAATAAAAGAAAAGTTAAACTTAAAAAACAAATTCCGAAAATGGCGAAAAGTAAATCTTTAAAAAGAACGGAGGGAGTACATAATAAGTGAATAGTTTGACAGAACGAGTTAATCTGTTATAGATTTAACCATACTTTCCATAAAACAAAATTACATCATTTAAACCGTTAAGGTTACTATAACAGCTTAGTTAGGTATAGTAGTGGGTCATCGACCTACTTAGTCAGATTGTCTCGGATTGTCATAATTATTCACCCCCCCCCCCCCAAATTGAAACCATTTCACAAGATATTGCAATTTGCATTCTAGTAGAAAGGCATTTCTCCGTAATGAAGATTTTCTATTCACATGCAGCTTTTGGAGTCTTGTCTACAATGCAACTGAAACTGGCATCGGGGATGAATAATTGTAATCCTCAAGCCCGAGAGGATTAAATTCCTAAAGAATGCCCATAAAATGATCGTGAGCTTGCTGCAATAATGATTGCATATTATTTACTTTGTTTATGGAACATTATTGGAAGGTCAGCTATAATGAAGTTTCTCCCTTAAAGATTTTATTAACATATGATGTGATTAGGAAAGTTGAATTTATAGTTGGTGATTGCGATTAATGCACACAGATTTTGTGTTCCACATCTTATTAATAGAAATTAAAACAAGTTGTTCAGAATTTACTTTGAAATAAGTCTATAAATGGTTAGCCATTAAAATTGGTGAGTATCATATTATCTGTGATGACTACTTTTTGAATTTTTCCAAAAAAGCCAAAAATTTCCAGTATGACCTGCATCTCTATCTTTAATACATAATCCAACCTCAATTGGATAAATCTCTCAACCTGGAATTTTGAAAAGAAAAATCTTGTCTACACCATAAAATTCTTCCTCTTCTTTATGAAAACCCACTAAATTTTCTCTAAAGATCTATATATATGAGCAAGAAAACACTCATACATTTATAAATTTTGGTTTGGTTAAAGCCTTTGCACACTTTCACCGTTCTCTTATTATTCAGTTTTCTTTCCAGTTTACCTGAGAAGATATCAACATAGTTCGGAAAATGGGTTCCAATGTGCAGAGAAACATGTCTGGTGTTCTTGAATCTGAGACTCAAACCTTTATGAGTCTTGGTTTCCCTGAATTTAGCCAACACCAACAATTGGCTCCGAATGATGTAACTTTTCATACTCTTACCCAATACCCAGATCTCCATCAAAGCAACTTGTTCATGTATTTTGTATAACTGATTTTTTGCTTGCTAGCATGCTATATATTTTCTTATGCTAATGAAGTTGTATGTTATGTTGAGTTCTGACGTGTTAAATTATGCCTGCAGGTAGGGTCGTCCAACATGACCGAAAATGCTATATTGGGACCATCTGATGTATCTTCAATTCCTGCAGGAGTTGGATCTGAGACTGAGGTAGGTTCTCTTCTTTGTTTGTTTTAAAAATTAAAACCAAACTGTAGTTTTCTAATACATTTTGCCGCGTGAATGTTTACACATCAGAAGTCTATTAACTTGTCAAATTTTATTCCTTTTTATGTAGTTCATTTGTATGTGTTTTAAATTTGAAATAAAATACCAGCACAACCCCTTAATATTAAATACCTTTCCACCGTTATTTGATGTTAGGGTTTAAGTCAGAATTGATCATGTAATCAACTATTTCTTGATCACTTTCCAGATTTGTCAATAATGACATGTCAAAATTTCTGAAGCTGAAGGTACTATTAAGAATTAGTGGAACATCATAGTGTAATTATTGTTATTTTGTTTGACCTTTTCCAAAAATAATATTACCGCGATTTTCTAACACAATGGATTTTGTATGTTGCAACATATATACTCTTGGATTGAGGGAGATGTTGATATATATTCGTAAACGGTTGGAGTTACTGTGGATGTGTGTTTAATAAGGGAGACATATGTGAATTACTCTGTAATTATATTAATTATATTACAGATGTGCACATATATTACCCAAATTGTTTATTCAATACATGCGCAATTAATGCTCTTGGGCAATTCTAAGAATAAAAAATACTATTCTGTTGTTTCAAGGCGCAACAACAATATAGACAAGAATTGCATTTTCAAGTTTTTCGGAGTGGTACAGTTGCTGAAGTTTATATCTTGGAAATGACTGAGGTAACATACAATAAACTTTTTGTTTTCTTTGAGTCAATGATATACAAGTATGAACTATGTTTCCTACATTGGCTTCATTCACTAGGTGGGAGGACGTGAAGTGACTCTATTCCTCTTGGAATTGGAGGAGATTGGGAACACAAGTTCATGGAGTGTTAAATGGACTCGTGTTCGTGAGGGAGAGGTTAGTTCGTTTGCTCCCATGGAAACAATGGAGGAAGATGCAAAAACCCCAATATTTATTAAGAATTGCATAGTTCCATTGCAAGACCGTCTAAAAGGATGGACATACACATCAACACCACGCAAAACTGGCAAGAAGTATCCATATAAGGTTCGATTTCCACTTCACCTTACAAAAGTATCATTCCCATCTTTGTATTCTGTCATTTAGTAAGCCACACGACCTCAACAACTTAACGATGTTTTGATAATGTACTTTACGATTGAGTGTTTGTTGAATTGAAAAGAAACATATAACCTTCCTTTTGTTCCAGTGATGCATCGAAGTTTGAGAATTATATGTGCTACAAACGGATTTTTTTTATGAAAATAACAAAGTTTATCCAACTTACAGGTGTACTATCGTGAGGGAAAGAAGTTCCGGTCACTTCTATAGGTGTTTTCATATATATTGTATTCATCAGAGAACAACGTGCTGGTTCCTGTGATGACTGAAAGACCAAGATCACATGATGTCATGGTTAGTCATTCTCATTCTTTTGCATTGAAACCGTTCTATCATTAGTTTGTTTTGCAACATATTTATGGATTGAGAAGAGTAATTTATTTTGTTATCTTGTGTGATTAGAAAGTATCAACACGAAGCACTTTGTATTTTTTTTTATATGTTAGATGCATGAAGAAGAAGCATCAGATGCAACTCTAGTGATGGACGAGCAAATGGTGGACACTTCGCAGCCTGATGTGGACAAAAACATCTTAACCAACTTGGCCAATATGGAAGCAGCGGATGCAACTCTAGTGATGGACGAGCAAATGGTGGACACTTCGCAACCTGATGTGGACAAAAACATCTTAACCAACTTGGCCAATATAGAAGCAGCAGATGCAACTCTAGTGATGGACGAGCAAATGGTGGACACTTCACAACCTGATGTGGACAAAAACATCTTCACGAACTTGGCCGATATAGAGGATGTGAGTTGTCATGGGCTCCTGGATACGTGGGATGCATCTTTGGTGACTTGTTGCCCAGCTCAGGACGAAACTTTTGCAGATTTAACATCAATAAAGGATATGGATTTCTATTGGCCGCAAGGAAAGAAGAAACCAACGATGGAAACTCTGTGGTGCTCTTTCAAGGGTTATACATATTTTCCAGAGATTGTCAACTGCGATTTTGTTGAGCGATGGGAGAAAGGTTTTAATAATCATAGATAGCTGCGCATTTGAAGATGACATTCTAGAAAATTTGTTTGACAGCGAAAAATTAGAATTTCAACTTTTGTTGTAGTTTTATTAGCAAAGTTAATCACCCAATGCAATTTATTTTTTCCTTTAAAATAAAGTAATATATTATATATCTGGTTTTATCTTGCGAGATATTATAGTCTTATCAGTGACAAATGTGTTGGTTCGTGTGAGGACGCAAGACCAAGATCATAGGACGTCATGGTTAGTCATTGTAATTCTTTTTCTCCCAAATTGCGCTATAAGTGGTATTTCACGTGACAAATTTATGACATGAGTGAGAATACAATACTTTACTTTGTTGAGTGATTAGAGAGTATAATTATTATAAGAAACACTATGTATTTTGTAAATCTACTATGTTTTCTGTAAACATTTGTATATACGAGCATGAACACATACATAAATTTATAGTTTTTAGTTTGGTAAACACATTTATAGACTGTCAACTTTCTCATCTTATCAGCTTTTTCTGCAATTTAACTTTTCGATATAATTTTTGTACCAAAGTTTTGAAAATGGGATCCTTTGTGCAGAGAAACACAGTTGATAGTCATAAATCTGAGACTCCAACTTTTCTGAGTCTTGGAGAGCTCTGTAATAACTGTAGGAGTTGATTATGTTTACTTGTATGAAACTGATGTTGAATGGATATCATGCACGTGTATTGCCCAATTAAATTGTTCATTCGGTGCATGGTTGCATGTGCAATTAAAACTCTTGAGCAATTCTAAGAATAAAATATGCCACTGTGTTGTTTCGAGCCTCAACAACATTCTGGACAAGGATTGTATTTTCAAGTTTTCCGGATTGTTAGAGCTACTGAAGTTTATATCTTGCAAACGACTGAGGTAACAAACAATAAACTTTTCATTTTTATTTGAAGCAATACTATACAAGTTGTGTAATTATTTTGCTCGCATGGAAACAATGGAGGAAGATGCACAAACTCCAATATTCATTAAGAACTGTACAGTTCCATTGCGAGACCGTGCCAAAGGATGGACATTCACATGCATTAACTGCATATAAAACTGACATGGAGTTTCCTTAAAAGAAATATAAAATAGACTTCAAAACAAATTGAAAAGGATATAAACAATGCATCATGAAAATGTTGTACGCATTTTGCTTACAAATTGTTGCTCAAAAAGTGCAAGTGATTTCTCAATATTTTAATTCTTTGGGTTTGATATGATCCCTGAGCCTGTTTGTTTTGGATAGAATTTAGTAGATTAATTTAGACATGGATCTGCGTAATATAACCCTTCCCAAGATTGGAGTTGCCTATACTTCTATTATCTTAATTAATAGATTTGCAATTTGTGAATAGAAAGCATGTAGACTCTAGAGTTGATCCGCACCTGAGGCATTACTGTATGAAATTTCCATTTGGAAAAAGAAGTTATGAGAGTTACATTTCTTTTAGTTTGTTTCAACTCTTATTGTTTGTTGTTTGGAGGCAAGTTATTTCATTGTGACTAAAATAAATGCTTCATGTCATTTGATGCAGTTATCCATCATATCCCAGGAACTAGCAACATATCACGTACCAATTGCATAGTTGTTGCGTCACATGTGTTGCGAATTCTCCTACGTCATGGACCGAATAGATCCACCATACATTCCAAGATTTTTTTTTCTTTTGCTTTGCTTTCTTCAAGTGTACGTAATTTTTTGGGTATATCTGTGTATTTTTTGGATTAAGAGAAAGATACAATCATAGTATTTAACATACTTAACGGCTAATTAAATGGTTAGCTAAATGATTTCATTTATATTTGAAAGAATATTAGGCCTGCTTGGAAATAGGATGGTGTTATTGAATATAAACATGTAACATATAGTCAAAATCACATACAAATAACATAAACAATGATACACACATGGACAAGTAAAGAATTTAATAGATTTTAACAACATTCATCATAATACTAGGGCATACCTGAATTAATATAGCCTTCTGGTGAAGATATTCATAAATTTAATTGATGGCCACTAGTGGAGATGTAGATAAAATCAATCGATAAAAAAACGAAGGAGATTGAGCTAGCACAACAGACGTGGCGGTTGGACTGAGCTTGATGGTGTCTCTATCAGCGTGCGTTAAAAAATTCAAGATGTCAATCAAAGAAAAATGATAGATAGAGCAAATAGAGATCCAAGATCTTGTAATAGAGAGAAAAAAAGACGCTAGAGCTTGATTTGCAGAGAGGCGGGCGTCTGTTCTGTTATGCATCTGATTAAATCGCTAGTTTCGGCGTGATGGTTTTATTTTCAATGATCAGAACTTGAATAGTGGGCGTAGATATATATATTTTAGTTGCTAGGAATTACATAATCAACAAGTGTAGGAGTGGTTAAGGCTGTCAATTTCATTCACGAGGTCGCAGAATCTAAACCTATTGAGAACTTTTTTTTTCCGGAATTATTTCACTACAATTACACAGCTCTTTATTGTGAGGAACATACTCCTCACATCCGCTAGCTCTTTCTTATGAGGAATAAACTCCTCACATCCCGCTAGCTCGAATTGATATTATTCATCCCTTTATTGTGAGGAAGATACTCCTCACAATTAATTACTTTCTGGGAGGAAACATAATTTAGTCATAAGAAATTTATCTTACTGTGACGAAAATATAAATTGTCATATCATATGCACTTTACGGTGGCAAAAGCTAATTTTTTTGTCATTGTAGATACTTTTTGTGACGATTTTCTGATTTGTCACCATTACATTGTCACAACAGTGCATTTTCTTGTGGTGACAAGACTTGTTCTTGTTTAGAAAAATAAACTCTTTTAAGTCACAATTTCAAAGCTAATTCTACTTTTTAACAAGTAGCTTGAAAAGTTTACCTTGTTAGGAACTTAGAAAATTTGAGAGTTTTTTTTTTTTTTTTTAATCGCAATAGCATTTATGAGTTCAGTGAATTCTGTGGTTTTTCTCAAATTCTAAGTGTTCCTATTTATATTGCAAATCAAGAGTTGTACTTTCTCCGTCCCATATTTTCCACTTTGACTTTTTTGCAGTTAAACTTTTTCAACTTTGACTACAAATTCATCTTAAACAACAAATGTAAAATGTTCAATTAAATTATATTATGATACTTCAGGGACTAAAGTTAAATAATACTCCCTCCGTTCCAAAGAAATCTTTCCATTTTGACTTTGACCGTGAATTACTCTTAAACTATAACAGTAAATAATTTAATAAAATCATATAATGAAAATTTAATAAGAGTAATTTGCGGTCAAAGTCGAAGACAGTTGACTGCAGAATAGTAAAATGAAAGATTTCTTTGGAACGGAGGGAGTATAAGCTAATTGAACATTTTACATTTGCGGTTTAAAATTAATTCGTAGTTAAAGTTGAAAAAGTTCGACTGCAAAAAATCAAAGTGGGAAACATGGAACGAGATGGAGGAAGTACAAAGTTACAACAACCTTTGTCCTTTGGTCTTATTTTTTGGCACATAATACTATTTTGTCTTAAAAACAATAGTATTGCCTTATCTCTTCTTCACAACGAATGTATTGCTTTTCAACAACTGCAACTGAATACTTTAGTTGAGTATAAACTTTAGTGGGTGACTTAGTCAACATACACTCTCATAGATTTTCACTTGACCAAATGTGTCGCTGAGAGTTTTCAACCTGCTGAGAAAAGTCTTCTTTATCAACAGGTGTTGGTCCAGATAACGGCAAAGTAAAAGACCAGGGGGGGGGGGGGTGAATAGTCTTTTAAAACTTTTGTCGATAAACACAGTTTCTCAGAAACCTGGGGGTTTCTGATACTTAAATTCAGAGCGCGGAAGACTTTAAGATAGGTAAGTGCAGAAACAATAAGTATGTGTGTTTGCTTTGCTGAAATGTAAATACAGAAAGGTAAATGACACAGCAAGTATAGTGGTATCTGGAGGTGGTGTAATCCTCCAACTAATCCACTTCGGTCTTTCTGAGACCTAGAATTCACTAGAACAGATAATTGAGTTCACCTTACAATAATCCTATTCTAAGATTCTTAAACAAATGGTTCCCAACCAAATGTCCCCCTGAGTTATTCCCCAGCTCTCAGAGCTAAGTACTTCCTCTACTCAGATAACCTTGGAGTTATTCCTTGATTTCCCAAATCAAGTACTTCCTCTACTCCACGCCTTGATGGTGTTGGTTATAAGGTTTGTCAGAGAGGCTTCTCGTATAACTTTTCAGTTATGTTTTCAGAGAGTCTAATAGAACAAGACTACTTAATACATTTGTTCAGCGGATGGCAATCTGCTCTTTATTGACCCAAGTAATTGATGTCCGTTCTGGAGAATGAGCTTCAAAAAGGGTATCTGATAGTTCAACTCTTTCACGAATAACAATCTCTTGTTAAGGTTCAGGACAACTTAGAACTACTAGTGATTCTTCGAGCAACATAACGCTTTCAGAAAGGGTAGTAGAGTGCTTGAGAGAATACTTTGCTTGATGGTAAGTTTGCAAGATAGAGCGTTCTAAGGTGTATTTCTCAGCATCTAAGTGTGTGATATATATAGATGAATTTGAGAGTTGTTGGAATGATATCCGTTAGACACAATTCAAATTCAGTCCATACTTATCTTGAAATGAGTACTCAGAAGTCCTTGTCTCATGTCTCAGAGAGGACTGTGCTTCAGCGGCTTTTCTGTCGATGCAATTAATGCACTTGTACTATTTCTTGTCCTGTAGTCTTCAACGGATACATGAGCCTTTCTGATGGCTTGCATACTCCATACTCATGATGTCATATGTCCAGAATCATATTTCAAAAGTAAGTAAATATACTTAAGAAAGGATTAATGACATAGTCTTTCTGAGTTAGACTAAACCTTGATGTCTTCATAAATCTTGTGCAATCTTCAATCTTCTAATCTTCAGAAAAGCTCCATTGCTAGGATTGATCTTCATGGTCTTCTGGAAATAAAAATTACACTCATAGACCTATAATCCTAATACAAGATTTACTAGACTAATCATACTCAGTGATTTCCTCTTTTACAATGTTCAAGTGAACCAAGAGTACTTAATCACCTTTCTGGCTAAGATAAGAACATGTGATGAGTGATCAAAATACTAACAGATATTCCTAACAACAGGCTTGTCTATCTAGTGTCTTTTTGAATATTGGTCGCAATGTCTCAGCAATATGTTATGTTGAATACACATACAAATTTTTAAATTGAAAATAACGTTATGTTGACAAATAAAAAAAATCTATGTTATCAAATATATTATCGACATTGTAGTACGAACAAAAAAAAAAATAACAAACTACAAAAACCTTCATTATCGCTCACTGCCTTCCGCTTACAATTCTGGCGAACCTACGTCGCACCTTCCTCGCCACTCTTATTAGACATTATAGTACGAACAACTACAAAACTCAGATAAACAAGCACAAAATCTAACAAGCATAAAAATGGCGAAAAAGAACAAAATCACGAAGACAATCTTGAACAAAACACTTACATTCAAGTCTCAAACAAAAACCGGGGGCAAAAACTGCAATATCGAAGTGGTTACAAGGAGAAATTTTGAAATCTCAAAGAATTTTCCGCAACCGCTATGAACTGTGAACAAAGAAAGAAAAAACGATAGAAGGAAGAAAGAAAGAAAAGTGGATTAGACCGCTTCAAAGAGTATAAATACCAAGGCATCGAGTCTGGATCGGATAGTTTAACCCGTATCCACGAGATTTTGTTGAAAAAGTAAATTTGAACAGATAAATTATTATAATATAGTTGAGCAAGTCTCCTGAGAGACGGTCTCTAGATAAATTATCTAGAGACGGACCTATGTTGTCATGAAAATCATCTATGTTATCAATTAAAACGTCTATGTTTTCAACATTGGTGTTTTTCATATTACAACATAAATGGATTTCGTTAACAATATAGACATTTTGAGTAGGATCATAAATAATTTTCCTAAAAACATAGGTCGTCTTTAGATAAGACCGTCTCTAATGAGACTTTGTAAATATAGTCACGTATTTAGAAAAAATTTATCTAGAGACCGGATATGATGATACTTTGCGATAAATGAATAGACCGAAGAGCCCCCAGTCCCAACTCCCATCCTTACCCATTCCTCTGCCACTTTTATCTGGTTTGTCTAAAATCCCCATTGCCATTGGTACTATTTGTCATGGCCACAACAACTAACACAGTCTTGAAAACACCGACGCCTTTTCTCACCCACGCAGCTGGTGGTTCATCCTCAAATTACCTCCATTACCGACCAATCACAACCAGGAGATTCTCACAAATACGTTGTCGTTTGCATCACTCGAGCTTTATTACCACTGCTGTCAAATTGCCGACCCGCTCTCTTGAGAAATTATTGGCCTTTGCTTCCGATGTTGAAAATATGGAGTCTCAGACTCAGACAGAAACCCATGAAAAGGATACAGATACTGATACCATACCAACAGAGGTACCTAACCTTGTATTGTATGTTTGTGGTTTCTGTAAAAAACTCATCTTTTTTGTTGCCCATTGACTTGAGCTTGCTTTATTTATGATGCTATAGTAAATTCTGTAAAAAACTGATCTTTATTGTGTTTTCTCCATTGGCAACACTCAATTAGTTAGGCCTTAACTTCACTAGAATAGATTATGACAGATGAATTTTTGTGGTTCATGATGATATCATGATTGTTGTTGTTGGTGATGAAGTTTTTTTTAGGGTGATCATATTGCAGTGATATGGAATGCGGAATCGATATACCTCAAATAGACAGATGCTAGCAAGTAGAATAAAAAACGATATCAAATATCAAAATTTAAGCTTCAAAGCTCAGTTAGACTGATGAATGTAAGCTGCTTGATAAAGTAGAGAAGAGAGTCTGGTAGCAAGTAGAATAAAGATCGATATCAAATATCGAAATTTAAGCTTCAAAGCTCAGTTAGAGTGATGAATCTAAGCTGCTTGAGAAAGTAGAGGAGAGAGTCTAGAGACTCTTATAATGCCACATACCGGATGTGGTTTTGCTTTTTAACTTAATATTTGGAAATTAATAAATTACTAAACAGTGATGATGCCTTATTTGTTTCAAATAGCATGATTGAAAGAATGATAAATATTTTGGGTAGATTTTACTCAAATGTAAGATATTTCTTGAAAATTTTAGATACCGATGAAGAGATTGGCTTCTCAGATGTGTGGCAATATATCAAGTCTGTACTTAACGGTCCCTCATATTTGTACTATCTGATAGAATTCTTCCACTATTGGGTATACTGTTACGGTTGGAATGATGTACTATGTTACAATTGTTTGTTGCATCTTGCTGAAGATGAAGAATTAATGACTACTTGTAGTTAATTGTACCCACAGGAAAATACTGATAGTACAATAATTGTTGATTCTTTGAATGAGAGTGATGATGCTGTCGTAGCAGAATCTACATCTGGTGTTCTTGATTCTTTACGTTTGTACCAAGAAGCTTTATCAAACAATGATGAGGCAAAACTTGCTGAGGTAGAATCATTCCTTAAAACCATTGAAACTGAGAAAATTGATCTTGAGAACAAATTGGCAACCCTATTGGAAGAAATATCAAACGAGAAGGCTCGGCTTCTCAGAACTAGCGTTGAATTTGATATTTTCCGCAAGAGAACAGAGAGCGAACGGGTATCCTTGGTAACAAATGCAAAAGAAGCAGTATTAGAAGTTTTATTACCTGTCATGGATGATTTTGAGAGAGCTAAAGCACAGATTAAAGTGGAAAATGAAGGAGAGGAGAAGGTCAATAACAGTTATCAAAGCATATACAAGCAGTTTGCCGAGATTCTGGGATCCCTTCAAGCTATCCCAGTGGAGGAGGAGACAATGGGCAAACCATCTGATCCTGTGGTAGGTTGTTTTGTAATCGTTACGTATTGTTGTTAATTAATACTAAGTTTCCTGTGTCATAGTATATTCCACGAGTTATTCTCCAGCACAATGTCACACGAGTGATTGGTTGAATTTTCATTTGTATTTCTTCAATCAAGAAGTTTATCTGTTTGCCTAATTGTTGCGGAAAACTCAAGTTATTGGTTTAATGCAGGTAACCTCTCAAGCTGGATCAAGATTTAGTCGTGTAATAGACGAAGTCCGTCAAAAGGTGAACGGAGTTTATTCTGGCTTCACGAAGAACTGGATACGCAAGTAACTCAGAGACTAATAATCCAATGCTTTAAGCCAACTTGGTGGGTTTTCTGAGCAGGGACACATCTTATATATCTAGTGAGTACATGTATTGTATATACAATTCTTGTAATGCAATTTCTGGAAAGATAGGGTTCTTGTCTCAATCTCTTATGTTGCTACTTTAAGCTATAAAATTGGACAGAGTATGAGGACGGAATCATAGTTAGAAAATATCAGGAAGGGTTCCAACTTCAGCAGGGACACCTATACTCGCAAAACCTGATCTGGAGGATAACCAGGACAGGACGAAGCGGTTAAACTACCTTCTGACGAGTTGATCAATGTAAAGGAAATTTGGTTTTGTACAAGGAAATACCATTTACTTTGAAATGTTTTGCTAGGGAGTAGATTCATGGGCTATGCTGGATATCTCTATTCATACAGGCTGTGCAGATTAGTAATCTGGCAGTTCTTCTCTATGTATTACTGTGCGAAATTCGGAACTTATATTTTTGTAGCTGAGCTGCTGATGAAAAAGAGGATTCATCACAAGTGTAATTGGTCCACTGATAAGAAATAATTGATCTGTTATTCAATCTATTTGGTATTTTGGTGTATTGTGAGTTGTGGCTGCGCGATCTTTTCTGTTGCCATAAACATACTCAAAACATATCATAATGGTTTAATAATGATATATAAACTCGATCAAGATGTTAAAACTTTGCTTTACGCAGATAATCGAACGTACAGAGGCGTGCTTCATCGCTAGGTTCTAAACACTTAAAACATGGTGTAAATTTGTATGGAAAGTCACTAAAGAATTAAAAGGTGTAACATAAGGACAAAATGCCTTTTTTTCCCAGTATGAGAGACACTGTTAACTTTAGTGTTTTTGTTTTTTTTTTTTTGGGAAGTTATGACATAGACATTGGACGATTCTTGGTTGGTCGGCTGATCGATGTAGATGTTTTTCCAGACCGTTAAAAACAAGGACTCTAGTAACTAAACAAATCTTGTAAGATTCTCAAGAAGATATACAAGGTAAAATGTATGCAATTGAGCTAATAGAAGGTCTAAACAATGTTCAAGAAATGAGACAGACCACTTGTTCCAATGTTTTCCTGTTGAGATACCCATGTGTAGCACTTTAGCAACGACAAAGTTGATGCCTTGTATATTCTTAGTCCTACAAGTATAGTGTTTAGTTTGTTTTGGTCATAGTTCTCAACACACGTTCACGAAGTTTTCTGTAAGTTGGTGCAGCACGATTTCTTGCAGAAAATTCAAGATATTTATGTCCGGATGATTCATCTCTACATTATATCTAGAATATCTAACTTACATATGTACTGTCGTTAACTTGTGTTTTCCAGAAAACCAGAGGTCTGGGAATGGAAGGTGACCTTAACGAAAAGTTGTTACGAAGAGCAAAAGCTGAAAACAATGAGAAAAAGGAAGGGAGTCTAAGAACTAAAATATGGGAGGAGAACAAGAAAATGTGGGTGATTGCAGGTCCTGCTATTTTCACAAGATTCTCTACATTTGGAATAAGTGTTATCAGCCAGGCTTTCGTAGGCCAACTTGGTGCTACAGAACTTGCTGCTTTCGCGTTGATCCTCACTCTCCTGACAAGATTCGCCAATGGATTACTGGTAAATTTTGCCACAACTTGTTGGTATTAATGTTTAGTGTACTGCTCATTGCAAGTAATCTTCAATTTGTTAGTGCAAAAAGTACTTGTGTGTAGGTACTTCATTCTAGGCCAAAAAGGCCGAAGATCATGGATTCATGGTTGTCTTTTTGGACTCTAATTTGACTTCGATGGTCTATATATACAGTTGGGTGTAGCGAGTGGCCTGGAAACACTCTGTGGCCAAGCATACGGAGCAAAGCAATATCACATGCTAGGAATATATCTTCAAAGATCATGGATCGTTCTGATCGTGACCTCATTCTTTCTAGTACCCGTATATGTTTTTGCAGCTCCTATTTTAAAGGCTTTAGGCCAGGAAGAAGCTATAGCAGACGAAGCAGGAACTATCGCTCACTGGTTCATTCCAGTGATATTTTCCTTTGTTGTTTCATTCAGCTGCCAAATGTATCTACAAGCACAGAGCAAGAACATGATTATCACATACTTGGCAGCGTTTTCTTTGGTGGTCCATATTTGTTTGTCATGGCTTTTGACAGTGAAGTACGAATTTGGTGTACCTGGTGCTATGATATCTACTATTCTGGCATTCTGGTTACCGAATGCTGGTCAACTGATATATGTTATCTGGGGAGGATGTCACGAGACGTGGAAAGGCTTTACAATGTTAGCTTTCAAAGATCTTTGGCCTGTAGTCAAGCTTTCTTTATCATCCGGCGCAATGTTATGGTGAGTCTCATTTTACTGTATCTATGCCAATGAATCACTTCAAACTTTTGACAGGAACAAACTACTTTTAATCTTTTCTATTCGCGCATTAATGATTACCACTTTAGCAAAGATTCAGTCACATATGATATCTACGCTGTTATAAGTTTTCGACATTAACAGTTATTTGATTTCTTTGGTGCCAGTTTGGAAGTGTGGTACAACGCCATTCTGATTCTTTTGACAGGAAAATTATCGAATGCCAAGGTCGAAATTGATGCTCTTTCTATATGGTAGATACATTCTCCCTACTTCCTGGTTTTTCGCTTTCTTGTTCTTCTGTGATACTTGAAGTACATTCTCTTATTGCAGTCTTAACATCAGTGGTTGGGAGATGATGATATCTCTTGGTTTCTTAGCTGCAGCAAGGTACTCTGATAGAATTCTTGTTCTGCCACAAAAGGTTGTATAACTCTGTCGATTTCAATTTATGAGGTTCCTTCTCTCACCTTGTAGTGTTCGAGTCTCTAATGAGCTTGGGAAAGGAGACTCTAGAGCAGCAAAATTTTCGATTCTAATAATAGTGCTTGTCTCACTTGGCATTGGATTCGTGCTCTTTCTATTCTTCCTGTTCTTTCGTGAACGCCTAGCTTACATATTCACGAAAGATGAGGACGTGGCAGCCAAAGTTGCTCACTTGTCACCTCTACTGGCCTTCTCCATTCTTTTGAACAGCATCCAACCAGTTCTTTCTGGTAACAATGCATTTCATTTTGCTGCTAATTGTGTTAAAAGGGATAATTGTTACTAACACGCCCATCTTAACGTTCACAATTTAACATTTTTTGGCGGTAGGTGTGGCAATTGGAGCTGGATGGCAGAGTGTAGTAGTGTATGTGAACATAGGTTGCTATTACTTGATAGGAATTCCTTTTGGAATTGTTCTTGGTTATGTCATTAAATTACAAGTTGAGGTGAGTTTTACAGATCATTATACATAGTTTCACTATCAGTTTCCGATTTGAAGAAGCTTCCTTGACTGACAGGCTAAGTTTTACAGGGTGTTTGGATTGGAATGCTTATTGGAACACTTATCCAGACAATCATCTTGATTGTTATAACTTACAGAACAGATTGGGATAAACAGGTAAGTGCCCGATTCACATCACACCTGATAAGCTTCGCATGAGTTTTCTGGAAACCTGATCGAAGATGACTTGTTGCCATTTGAATTACCAACAAGAATTCTTTATATGGTCTGATCAATTTGTGTTATCTTCAGGTGCTCATTGCTCAAACACGAGTTAACAAATGGTTCGTGGAAGCTGAAACGAACACCAATTCAGAAGAAGCTGATGCGTTCTAGGGACAGTTTCATTTTTTCTCATTCAAATTTGTTCTTGTAATAGATAAAGAAACAGTGACATGATACTGTTTCAACAGAAAGAATCAACTAAAACATGAAGTATACTTTCATGGCTTCCATGTTAGGAGCATTTATTTATTATCATAATCAGGACTCAGGACTACTTTCTCAAAGAAATTATTTGGATTTAACAATATACCAACGCTTCGCCTTCTCTCTTAGCACCAAACCATACGCCACGGTTTGCTCATAACGCACAACTTGAATATCGGACCGAATCAGGGATTTTGGTCCAGTGCGAAATTTGGAACAGTTTCCTGCTTTTGTTGGGACATCGAAGTAAACATAGCATTTAGCCTTAGGACTGAAGGCTGTGAGATCAGAACCGGCCAGCGTAATGTTGAAAAATCCTGCATAATTAGTAGTGGAATGACCCACAGTAACGGAATCGGTGCTATCAATAGAGCAATTCAGCTTCACATCCAACCCGACAGCTCTTTTTCCGGGCCTGTTTCCAGTGGACGAGCAATAGACATTGCCGTAGGCGCTTATGCCTGCTCGGTCAGATACTACTTTAGCTGGGGCTGGAGTGGGGCTTGAGCTCACTACAGGCGGCTCGACAGGGGCCTGCATTGGGCTTGGGCTTGGGCTCGGGCTCACTGATGGAGACTCGACATGAGCTTGTGTTGGTGTCAGGCTTGGGCTCACCGTCGGTGATTCAATAGGGGCATGTCTTGGGCTAGGGAAAAACGTAGTGGACTCAATAGGGGCTTGTGTTGGGCTCGGGCTCACCGTAGAGGAGCCAACAGGCTCTTGAGTCGGGCTTGAGCTCACTACAGGGGATTCGGCCGGGGCTTGTGCTGGACTAGCAGCCTGGAGTGAAAAAAATCAATCTCATTTGAATGTCAAACTTACCATGAAATCTGGAATTTGATCTTTTAGATTAATTTTATTGTAAACTTAGCAATGTAATTTTCCTTTAATTTGTTTTTAGGTAGAATGATTTTTTTTGGGAAAATTAGGCATTCTACTTACCTCCAATTTCACCCAGTTCTGCACTCTTTGTTTTTCAACCGTCCCGTATGTGGCAGTATTCCCAATGCCTTCGGATTTAAGAAAAGACCAGATGTGGGCGTAACTCGATGAGTAAAAATCAGGGCAATTTCCATTTGTTGTTGGAACATCAAAGAACACATAGCATGCGGTATATGGGTCGGCTCTTTGGAGATCAGTACCAGAGAGTGTAATGTTGAAGAATCCACTTGAATCAGTTGTGCTATGACCAAATGTGTAAAAGTTGTCGCCATCGATATAACAATTCAAATTCACAATCACATTGTCAACTCCTCCACCTGGGTAGTTCCCGGTGGGGGAGCAATAGACATTGCCGTAGGCGCTCATGCCCATCCGGTTGGAGGGGTAGTCGTAGTCCTGAGCCAGGAGCAGGGTACTTGTCAAGTGAAGGATGATGAAGATGAGTGAAACTGAAAGGGTATTGCTAGAAGCCATTGTTGGTTACTTGTGAAAATTAGTTAATTAAAAGAAACTAGTGTCTCATATTTATAGATATTCTAGGTCATACTTTGCCCTTGCCTCCATATTGTTGTTTGATGATATGATACGTAAGTGTTTAATTCTTCCATGTTACTATAAAACAAAGCTTAAGCAAGCCAAGTCAAATACTTGAAACATACAGTATACAAGTACCTTAACAAGAAACCTTTTGTTTAATATGAATCTTGAAAATTAAAATAACAAACTATACCGTCAACTACCGGGAAGTAGGGGTTTGTTGCTGGTCCCACTTGAATTCCAATCTTCTGATGAAGACAATAGGAGGTAAGCAATTAATTTTTGAAGTAGAGAATAATGTATCGATTTTAGGCATTATTACAATTAGTTATAAATACAATGGAATAGCATTTAATAAAAGAGTAAGTTTTCGGAGAGCGGTCTCTAAATATAATTTATGTAGAGACATACCTATATTGTCAAGAAAATCATCGATTTTATTAATTAAAACATCTATATTCTCAATATTGGTGTTTTTTCATATTACAGTAAGACTTATTTCGTTAACAATATAGACGTTTTGATTAATAACATGGATAATTTTATTGATAACATAGACCGTCTCTATATAAGTTATCTAGAAATCGTCTCTTATTAGACTTTGTGTTAATAAAACTAGTTTATGGCCCGTCGAAATTCAATGGGAATTAGAAAAATATATATAAAAATATCTCGAAACAATATATTATCATTCAAAGAAAATGTACAAAAAACATATAAACTACTACATTATTCGAAATTCCAACATATGTGTAATAAAGAGATCAATTGAAATCAATCATTTCATGTAAATTTAAATTTAAAGAAGAGTTAACACATTGTGTTAATAGTAATCATTTATTGTAAACAATTATTTATGTACTGGTACGGGTTGGGTTCTACACCCGCACCCGTCCAAAACTCACCTTTGCCCAATAATCTATCCGCTCTAAGACCCAATTCGGATCCAACCCGTACAGAACTCGACTCGAATTCCACTCGTACCCAAATTTGACCCACAATCTGCCCAGAATCCGACCTGGCACAAATTTTCGTCGGAAAACATGTTGAAAATTGATTTAGTGAAAAAAAAAATTGCTTGGGTAGGGTGGGGTCACCCAACCAAAAAAAGTTTTTCGCGAAAACATGTGGGGAACTATTTTCGTAAGATAAAAATTCTTCGTCTGGTGTAGGTTGGGTGGACCCTCCCCGCCCGACCAAAAAAAATCGCGAAAACATCTAGGAAATTATTTTCGTGAGTTTTTTTTTTTTTTTTTTTTTTTGCCAGGGGTAGGGTGGGTGGGGTACCCTACCCCAACCCCATTTGACCAAAAAAAAATTCGTCGCGAAAACATGTGGGAAATTATTTTCGTGAGATAAATTTATTTTACCGGGGTGGGGAGGGTGGGGCACCCCCTTCCCCCGACCAAACAAAATTCGCGAAACCATGTGGAAAATTATTTTCGTGAAATGGAACATTTTTGCCAGGTGTGTAAAAACTGTTTTCCTGTTTTAATTGTTTTTCAAAACTTCGGGTTGGGTTTGGTTTCTAGGTCTTCATGACTTTAAAATTCCGAGTTGGATACGGGTACAGATTTTAAAATTTTGGGTTGGGTGCGGGTACGTGTTATAAACCCCGTTAAAACCATCAGGTTCCACCCCACAAATTTTTAATGGGTCGGTACAGGAATATGGAATAGGAAAATTTGTGTCGTCTGATGGACACATCATCATTCTAGGTATTAAAACATTTTCCCTGCATTCATATCACATATTTGCCTCAATAACATGCTTCCCAAGATTTGTTACTAAAAGCCTTGTTGTATTGCAAAGTTTGGAAGCTTGATCAATGTTACACAACAACATGATGATGCAACCAACCTTAAGAACAATCATGTGATTAGGGAGTCCAAAACAATTGATATTATTTAGAAACTCGACCGTGAACACTTCTGAGATACATCATCTACTCTCCTCAAGCTATCAACGCTTAAATATTCAACGCACTCACCATTAATTTTAGAAATAACGTACTCATTAATCTGATTAACAATTCATTTGTGGATGCAAGAATGGCTTGATTAATGATGTAATTTGGATCTAGTAAGGGATTGACCAAGTGCTCTAACAATAATGGGTACGTAATGTCAACAATGAAATTTATAGGATCACCTAACTATCTGATGAGTAGATCATCGGGTAGTTTTAAATCAACATCACCGTCATTATTTTCACTAGCAACACCATCACCGACTTGTAAAATCCACTCCGCGAACTGCCTAGTCTTATTTATCTTAGCAAGTGAATTTTCAGACTGCATGTGATGTAAAATTTAATGTTAATCAACTCTATAGTTTAACAAAACAAAAGTATTGAAACAAAAAAAAATTACATGCAACCTCAAGTTTTTAGTTAATTTGAGGACTTCACATGTTGCTCATATTTTGGATGAGCATATGGCTGCATTAACTATATCGTATCTTGTTTCGCGAGAAACCACAAGAAGAATATGACTGAAGTCTCCACCAATAACAACCACAAGGCCACCAAAAGGGTCATGAGGGTGATGCATATCATCTCTCAAGCTCCGATCAACTGCCTCGAAGCAAAATTTATTCGTCATAGGAGTCTCGTCCCATATAATAAGCTTAGTAAGCCTTAATAACTCAGTAACATCAGAATTTGCACTGATCTTTGAGCATATTGAGTCATCATTAGGATGAAGTGGTATGTCGAATCTCGAATTAGATGCGCTACCCCTTGGAAGCAATAGTGATGCAATACCACTCGATGCAACTGGGAGAACTATATCTCCTTTGGATCTCAATCCCGAGCATAAAGTTCCCCATATAAAAGTCTTCCCAGTCCTTCCATATCCACATAAGAACAACACTCAACCTTTACCTGTATTGACAGAAGAAATTATCTTCTCCTAGATTGTACGTTGCTCCTCAGTCAATCGTGGATACAACAAATAGAACTCTTCGCTTTCAACACCTTTATCATTAAACGTATCACCCACTATGAACTCTGTAACACTGTTTATGATGCCATTTGAAGGTATAGGCATACCTTCAAATTGTCAGACAGTTGTAGTTTGATCTTAAATGATTCTCAATCTCCAATAAAGACAAATCTCTAATCTGATCAACCGCGAGTTTTAGACATGTATTGTACTACAAAATATGAATGTAATAAGCATATGTATAAGTATGTCTAATAAAATAATATTGAACCATAGTATTTAGTACCTGGATTGTTTTTTCTCTTGTGTTGGGCATTCAATAGGTCATCTGATAAGAATTCTCATATCTTCAACTAAACGTCTTTAGGAATTGACATGATGTGAGATAGAAGAACATTGTGAAAAGATAACAAGGGAAGAAGCCTAGTAACTTGTGTTACCCTTCTTCAATGTAAGTGAGGGGTCATTCTTTCTTCTTCTTCTTCTTCTTCCGAAACGATAGGACCCAAGCACTCATGAGCACTTCTACTTTCTATAAGATATCCAAACCTTGACACCTAAAATGCCATAACGAGTCGAAACCTCTGTGAAGGCATAATCCATTTTATGATGAAAGACATTGCACGAGGTTTTTCCTACCTTTGCGGATTCTGTTCTAGCTATCTCTGCTCCATCTAGTCTACCTGAACAACTTATTCTAATACCTGTCACACCCGCTTGCTTGGGAATTGCTTGCACGATTTGCTGAAAAATGGACCGGAAAGATCTTTTTTGGCTTCCTAGTTGCAAAGCCACTTCTTGCGCTATCAAATTGGCACTTTGAGAAAGGGATGGTACTTGGACCCATTCGGCTTTGGCTACTGGCAGCAAGGCTTGTAGTTTTCGTACTTTTGCCAAAAAGGCATTCTGACAATAGGGAATTCCTTGCTTTCTCAAAATGAGTTCTAGCATCATCTCTATGGACTTTCTCAATTCTTCTCTGTGGTCGTGCTCTATTAAGTGGACTAAGCCTTTTTGTACCTTCTGTTTTACCAATAGGTTGCATAACCTTCTCTCTATTACAAGAAATCTCTGCAAATCGGATTTCGGGGCTCGCACTCGACTGACCAGGTGAGGACTGTTAAGGAGTGGACCAGCAGGAAGTGGGACTCGAGCATTGACTAGGTGTGTGAACTGCATTTGATTCTTTTGATGCAATTGGTAGTGCAGCAGAGCAAGAGAGGGAACTTGACTTGGGAAAACTTTTGGATTCTGAAAAACATGTGTTTTTTTTTTTTTTTTGTAAGATTTCTATATTTCAATAATACATGATGAAAACCAAACAAAGTTCACATCCAAAAATGAAGTTCTGACCTTGCCCTCCATAACATCATTTCCAGCTGGTTTCGTGCTGATCAATAATGAAATGAAACAAAATTCAGCCCAACTAGTCGTGTCAAGCTTTAACAAACAACTAAGAGCAAGTGTAAAAACCAGCATACCTAAAAGGCCTTACAAGACCTGCCCACTTATTCGCCACAGCCCACGAAGGCTTGGTGTTTCCTGTCAGCTGTACACGAAATGCCATAAACAATGTTAAGAAAATGGCTGTTCAACATTACATATCAGAAGATAATCACCAAATTAGACACCAAATATGCAAACTAAGCCTAGCAGAAAAAAGAAGCATACATCTGAAAAAAGATCGCTTTTTTAACTCAAATCTTTACCAAAAAACAAACGCACTAGAGTATCACAAATCAAGAGAAGCAAACAGCAAGTAACAAGAATCCAAACACATAAACTTCCCCTCATCACTTATCAGCTGGTTTGTTAGTTAGACATTTGGTAAATTCACATGGTTTGGTATAATTATAGCAGTGAGCATTAAGAATAGAATAATCTCCAACAAAACTAGATTAAAAAACGTATAACCCAGAAAGGTAGAGTGTTTAATTTGAACCCAAAAGCACAGATTAGATGAATCAGAAAAGCAAAAAAAAAAAAAAATTGATCTTTGTTGATTGAGAGAAACAAGAGAATCTTACTACGCTTCTGAAAGCAGAAATGGGAGCTGAGGAAAGTTCCCGTCGATGGCGTAGAGACCGGAGAATTGCTGTGGACGCCATATTTCTTAGAGATCTGCCCCAAACTCGGGAGTAATTTTCTACTCTATCTATTAAGCAAAAAACTTTGATCTGGTTTTAGGGAATGAAACTGGAGTACTGGACACCAAGGTTAGGTTTTAAGGGAGGAAAATGACTGTTTAACCCGTTCTTCTATAATTCTTCCATCTCCGGAGCTTTTTCACGTTCCGAGCGCAAATTCACCTTCCGAGATTAGAAACTTCACTAATTCTCAACGTATGCTTTCTTAGTTCTCGAATTAAGTTTTATAATTTCGTTGTCGAAGAATTTTAGAAATGAAATGTCAGTTTTAGGGGTCACATTTTTTTATAAGAGATTGTTAAAATGATTTGAACATAATAAAGTTGAGATTTTATTTAGCATCGCATAGGTGGTCGAAAGCAATGAAATAAAATACGTAAAATCAGAGTAGAAATTTAAGCTATAAAATATTATGATATAATTTGAGGAGTAAATATGATACTCCCTCCGGTCTTTTAAAAGCTCATTAAGGAGACTTTTTTTCCGAACTTTGACCGTAAATTACGCTCAAACTACACGACAAAAATATAATAAAATTATATTATAAAAATAAAATAATTATTTTTACTAATATAACTTTGTTTTATACTTTTTGCATATAATTTGCGAGTAATTTACGGTTAAAGCTCGAAAAAAAACTCTCCTTGGGAAGCTTTTAAAATACCAGAACTATAATTGTGTTTGAATATAGAACTAGAATATCAAAAAAATTCAAGTTTTCTTTAGAACAGTATAGGTATTAAATTATAATTTAAATTTAATTATATACTACAATAACCGCTCTATATACGCTCCCGCTTTCAAATATATGTGGAGTTGGTGAATTGTCGCTCTCGCTCTCATTCCCGCTCTTGTGCTCGACTTCGCTCTATATGACTAGAGTAAGTATAGTAAAGGGGAAGATTTTCCTAATCTATAGGAAAATCCGGTTTCATAATAAAGAACCAGTCAGAAATACTACAAAACTAGTCAGTAGATTTTATATAAATACCACAAATAAACAAAACCTCTCACAAAATTCATATACCATTTAACAATTTTTCTCTCTACAAAACCCTAGTGAGAGAAATATTATTATTCTCTCTCTTTCTCATCACTGGACCTCGGCCGGATCCATGCCGACGATCATCACGACGAGGAGAGCGTCGATTTCGGTGCCGACGACTATGTCGAAGAAATCGCCACCTGCTCATATATCTCGATCGCCTCCTATCCTCCACTCCACGTCGTCGATTCTCTGTTATCGATTCTATCTATCGTCATTCACCGATTCAATTTTCCGTGATGTAGTCGCGAAGGCCTCGTCGATTCTCTCTCTGAGCTTGTGATGAAGATTGTTCTAGCGAAGCCTGTGGAAGTTAATGTGATTGTGTGTTGCCATATTTTCTTTTTAATAGTGAAAGATCTATATAAATATTTAAATTATAATTGAAGCTCATATACATCAACAACTTACTCACCTGTATTTTATTTACTACTAAGTAGCAAGGTACCCACATTTCTTCAATGATAACAATAACTCAGCTATTTTACGTGATGGTAGAGAACGAACACGTACTCAAGGTTATGTGCAGTGTAAACTTTGACTCCGCATGATCCGACGCCACTTAAGAATCACAAAAATAAAGGGTATTCCTACCGTATTCAAGTCAAATATGTCGCAAATATTATTTTGCAACCACTCCAACCCCATCTGATGGAGCTTATTATAAAAATAGAAGCATCAACTTTATCTTGATCCATATCAAATAAAAAAGTAACGACTCGAGAAGAATATGCGTATAGTTACATTTAAGTACGCATTGTAGTAGATAATATTGTTGTTAGCCGACTTTATGGAAACATGCGAGTCATAAAGTCGAAAAGTTTTAGATGAATTCGTCTTTGGGCAACGAATTTAAATATATGTTCAAATATATTTTTCGAAATTTTGTTAGATAAATTTATATGAGATTTAATAAGAACTATATATGCAGCCAACATACAAAAAGGGTCCCTACAAAAGTAAACAGTGAAATATATACTGGCTAAAAATGCAACTAATTCCACAAAATTCACGTTTACGTTTAATAATAGATAGAAATGGGAGAACAAAATAAATTAATCGAGACACCCTCTAGGGTAGTATGTGCTCCCCTCACATAACGATCTTGGTATGTGTAATATAAATCTACCAATCCAACATCATCATAAGAACACCCAATTGATTATCTAGGGAAAATTACAAAAACCACCCCTTAAATATGCCCCCATTTCACATTCACCCCTAAATTGGCGTCTATTACAGATTCGTCCAAAATTAACAAATGCCTAATTTGAAAATTACATCCAAACCCAAAAGTCAACTTTTTCACCTATTTTATCTTTTCTTTATAATTCAATAATTACATTAATTTTATTTATTCCAAAATACCCCCAACACTTTTAATTTCTTATTAAAAAGACCCCAAAAAATTTACTTATTAAAATTTCTACCCTTCTTCTTCCCCACCACTCCACCACCTCATTCTTCCCTACCACTTCCAACCACCATCTTCCCCAACCACCACCCACCGCCACAACTCACAACACCATCTTCTTTCCCGGAAGTGGAAGAGATCTTCAATGGCGAAACTCGGACGGGGAACAATGGTCGGACGGGTCAACAAAGCTTCCATGGCGGAAGCACTGTGCTTCCACCATGGAAGCCGGATCTGGAGCAGGAAGCTCCAGATCGGAGCTTCCGCCATGGAAGCTCTGAGCTTATGTCAGAGCTCCGGCCGGCGAGGTGATCGGGATGAGGGTGTATTCGGAAAAAATAAATTATTTTGTGGACTATTATGTTAGTTATGAAATTATTGGGGTTATTTAAAAAATTTTGGACTATTTTTGTAAGTTATAAAATTATTTGGGTATAATGTGTAGTAAAATGAAACTTATAAATTGCAATTGAGTCCAATTCATTTTCTTTTCTATTTAAATTTATGTTGGTCAACTCAAAATATAGATTTTGGACTTGGATGTAATTGTTTGAGATCGGGGGTTGAATCTGTAATTGGCTCGAATTTAAGGGGTACCTTATGTAATTCGCCCGATTATCTATGTGCTAAAACGTTAGCCTCGCGCGTTCAACTTGACAAAACTTCATGAAACAAAAATCTCCATCAAATGCCTGAATTTCATTGAAAAGTGTAACAAATGGGCAAAGCTAAAATTTGTTGATTTAAAAATTTTAATCACAACATAACAATCCCTTTCAATTACAATGTGTTACCACTCAAAATTTCGAACAAATTTAGTTCTTAATTTGGCAAGCAAACCTTCTACATTTTCAGCAACCATAAGCCATAAAATTTTATCACCAAGCAATAACATTGCCATCATGATCCCTGGCAACAACACTAATACATCCCCTATTCGGACTCTTCTCAACCGTATCAAAATTTCACGCGGTAGGATGGCAGGAATTTGAATGAATCTGTTAGGGTTTAGCCCATCAACTTTATATATCATATTATATTATATGAAAACACCCAACTGATAATCTAAGTGTTAAAACATTAGCCTCATGTTTAACCCGGCTAAAAACTTCATTTAAAAAAATTTTGGGCCCCCCCCCCCCCCCCCCCCCTTTCGGACTCTGCTCAAATGTAGAATCAAAATTTATTAATTTCTTGTTAAATAGATGGGGAGAGTATTAAATATTTAATAAACACTCTATTTTTAAATTCTTTCATTTCATTTTATTTTATTTATTAAATTTATATTTTATTTTAGTGAATAAAATGATGTATTTAATTAATAATAATATTATAGATTGGTGTTTATGGATTCATCTTGTCACGATGAATTGAAATATATGTTCAAAATATTTTCGGAGTTTTGTAGATAAATTTATATGATATTTAATAAAAACTATATATGCAGCCAACATACAACAAATGAACATTATTGAAATATATATTGGTTGAAAATGCAACTAATTCCACAAAATTTCACGTAGGATTGGATTAATTTAATAAATTCTATATTTTTAAAATTCCATTATTTTATTTTATTTAATAAATTTATATTTTATTTTAGTGAATAAAATGATTTATTTAATTAATAATAGTATTCAAGATTGATGTCTATGGATTCGTCTTGTCACGAAGAATTCAAATATATGTTCAAAATAGTTTTTTTAATTTTTGTAGATAAAGTTATATTAGACTTAATAAAAATATATATGTAGTTAACATACAAAAATAACAGTGGAATATATAATTAAGAAAATATTTAAATGGACCGGATTGCCCTTACTAATTGTACTAGATAGCAGGATGAACTGTGAATAGACCAAAACACCCTCCACAATTTTTTTCAGTCAATCAGAATTGAGTATTGTGCCACGTAAGCATGAAAAATGAACCAATAGGAAGGCTTGAAAACTTTTTCAATTCATAGATATATAGATAGATAGATAGATTTCACTATTAAAATATTTCTTATGAAATGGTTTTCATTGTAATTTAAAAGTAATTTATGGTCAAATTTGACTTTAAAAATTGGAACAACAAATTCTTGTTGAAGCGGATATTACAATTTACGGCAAGATTTATGGTTTTTACTATGTCAAGTTGTCCTAAATCAAAGTCGTACCCTTTATTTCCAAGAAAAGTAATATGAATGCTATATCATGGGAAGAAGATGCTGAGAACCTTAGCTTTACTATTGTAGCCATGCCGTTGCTGAAGAAAACAGGAATGTGAACTTAAGGTACACGTACACAATCTCGACGGAGAGTACTAATATCATATCAAGTAAGACAAGAGAAAACAGATAACACACGACTCTAGATTTAGAGCCCATCAATAATACTATATATTTTGGAAAATAAATAATAAGTATGATACTACTTCTGTAACAGTCAAAAGAATTGTATTTCGAACTTAACCGTTTTAGAGTAAACTGAACGTTAGAGCATAGTTCGTAAATCGTCATTCTTTGGTCCAATTATTTTCCTTTACAATTTTAACCCAATTTTCCCTTGCCAGTCCATTTTCTAACCCATTTCCAAAGCCCATCCTTAATTTAATCATATCTTAATTCTTCCAGCAGTACATCAACACGTTTTGTTTTCTTCTTTCTTCTTGAGACATTCATCGCCCCTTTCTTCCTCCAGCTGTTTGTGTGAGATGGTTTTTTTATATAAAAAGACTCTCTTTCAAGTACGTTCCCCAAAGATTCACGATTATTTGATTGATTGTTATTTATGCTGTGATATGTGACTTTTACAAGTTTCATTATGGTTTAATTACCACAAAGATCAAACGTTTGTAATTGTGATTCCATGGAGGCATGAAATAGAGATGATTGTTCACTTAATTTATTTATCTTTGTTAAGATGATTCTCATATCAATGCGACCTTCTGAGATTGAGATACGTTGATGTGTTTGGCTATTATTTGTTGTGATTGGTATTTGGTGCAACTTTGTCTGTTAATGCATGATTTAGGGGGGCAGGATTAATTACTAAATTAATAAATTATATAGTTCCGCAACCTAAATTCTACGATGATACTTTTGTCTATACTGATTGTTTGATGTTAACTGCTTGGAGTATGAGTTCTTAGTAATAATCTATATATATACTAGTACTAACCCGTCACCGTAACATGATTTACTTTATCTATTCAATATGTTAAATATCATAGCATCCATACAATGAGTAATATTAAAAATAATTAAATGTTCAATACATCAAACAATTCAAATGAGAAATACAAAGAAAACGTAGAGTAGTTCGGTGGTGGTATGAATATCCATTAACTATAAAATAACAATTTAAAAGCGTGATTAATAATGAAAATCAAACAATTGGATATTGAACAAAATAAATAAAAAGTTTATTAATATGATAAGGCATACCTCACATATTTCTAAACATTCCTTGTAAACGACATTGATTATCATGTCAGTTTGTCTGCCGTCATCGTCCAATGCTAGAACCTTGAGTCTTTCTTGCTAGCTAGCCATGACTCCGGAAAATGCCATAAGCTGATCATGACTTGAAACAGATTTTGGGAGGTAGAGTCCAATATGAGATAATGATTGTCCTAAATCTTGTTTATAATCACCGCATATCAAACTAATATAGGAAATTGTCTCCGCTGGAATCTAATAGTAAACTTGGTAAGGTCAAAAGGCTCGATAACCATCCGAGGTATGAATACCTTAGCTCCAGATTTTTTTTCCATGTATAGTCTTCGCCGCAATCACATGTTTGCCAATTGTTATAACAATCAACCTGGTTCCATTACAGAGCTCGGCAGACTGGTCAATGTTCCTAAGAAGCATAATAGGACAAACAACATTAAGTCGAATGATATTATTTGGTATTCCAGAAGTCCTAATAGTGTTTAGGAACTCAACAGAACAGACATCTTCTCTAATGACGATATCGTCTTCGTCGGGACATATGCTATCTGAGCTCATGAACTCAGCGGCATCTCCAGTTAAAAGTGACATGATATAATCATTAAAAAAATAATATTCTTTAAAGGTAGATTGTATAGGATAAATTAATAATTAATGTAAAATGTTATAAAAATACCTGCAGGTGCATGTTCTTTGTAAGTTTCAAAACACGACATGAAGTCCAAAGCTTTTTAGATGAACAAATTGAGTGGCGAACAATATCCTGCCTACTACCCTTTGGTATGACGGGCAATATATGTCTAAAATCTCCATCAAAGACAACAACAAATCCACGAAACGGTCTATTCGATTCTCGTCCATGATTACCTCTCATTTTATCCCTCAGACTGCGATCTAGAGCTTCAAAGAAAAACCTATTAGCCATAGGTGTTTTATCCCAAATGAGTAGCTATGTATTCTTCAATAGTCCACAAGATCGCTATCAGGGGTTATCCGACTACACGTAGTGGTCTCATCGACCTGCAGTGGAATACTGAATCTAGAATGTGCAGTACGGCCCCCCAGGCAGAAGTAGAGAAGCTATACCACTCTATGCAATGGGTAGAACAATATCACGTCTACCACGAAGTGCGGAACATAGTGTATTCCACATAAATGTCTTTCCTGTGCCATCGTGACCGTATAGAAAGAAAACTCCACCAATTCCAGAATCCACGGCATCCATGATAGTGTGATATACTTCCCTCTGTTCACCAGTGAGACATGGATACAAACGACTGTGCAACTCAATAATCTCATCAACATCATACGACATTTCTTCAACAATCAAGTTATTCGTACCATTCTCTACTACCACATTGTTGGGCTTGGGCATACCTTCAATCCGAGTCAAGCTAAATCCATTCTTAGAAATGAATTCTTCTATCTCAGCTAGCGCAAAATTCCTCAACTGTTCTTCATTTAGCTCCAATCCTATATAAAATTGTTGATAAATAATTATTTAGATTCATTATAAATAGTAAATGTGCTTTATCATAAGATGTCGTGAAAAAATCATAATAAATTTAAAATTATACATGGATTATTCAATTTTCTTCCCATGATGTACTGGATGTCGTTGGATAAATAATCTCATGTATTTTCCCAAACATGCGTGGACCTCGACATGCTATCAGACTGAGTAAGCATGAAAACAAATGCCTTACGAAACGTCCGGACCCCAAAAGTTGGTCTCCTTTATAGCATGGATATATATTCTGTCATTGTCAAGCAAACCCAAAGATTAGCATGCATCGCGGTAAGTTGGGTGAACAACACCATCCACCGTACGCAAATCCTCGCAACAAATGGCACCCCTAATGTGATTTAACATTATCCTCATATAATAAAGGGGACCAGACTTAATTAGGACATGGTAAATTCTTCCAACTTTGTTGTTGAATTGCTTCCTATCTCTCCACAATTTTCCTCTGTGATCCCACACGTAATATCTAGGGAACTCAGCATAAAGATACTTTCGTGCCTCAGGATGATTTTTATTGAATTCCATCCATTTGAGGAACTTTATCTCTGCAACGGTGTGCTTCTCTTATAAGTCCGTAATCAAATCACCATCCTTGAATGTGACAGAATGTTCGCCCTCCAAATGAAACGATAAACAATCAACGGGTGGATCTCTGTAATGAATATCATATCACATAATACACCAAACAGCCTCACATGTCGATATATACCGACATCCAATATAATCCTTCCTCTCATTATCCACGATTATTTTTGCACCAATCCTATCAACCCCTTTGTGTACATACTTGAATAGATATTTGATTGAATTGGTTTTGTTGCACCATTCAACATTTATGTGCATCTGGTACTTCATCAATAGAAATGGATTGTGAGGAACATTAAACCTATAAATGAATAGTTAATCATTAGAGATTTATACGGAAATAAATTACATATGACAGATATAATGATTAATGGAGTGTAAAATAATACTTCATGAAACAAAAATTAAATAAGTTTGTACCTGTTACCAATGAGATTTTCCATTCTTCTCAATGGTGGCCCCAGTGTCACGCCTCTTAATTATACACCGGATATCAATTGACGTCGAATGTAGTACGATCATTAAAAGACTTTGGAAAATTCTTAGAGCATTTCCTGGCATCCTGCATGCATTCTGAAGTCGGATTCAATGGTCTGCACTAGGCCTGTATACAAACAAAACGAGCTGAGCTTTACTCTAAACGAGCTTTGTTCGACATAGCTGCACTTGTGTTCGCGTTCGAGATCGACAATCTTGAAAAGATCGAGCTCGAGCTCGAGTTCGGTCTACTTCTAAATAGCTCGGACATGTTCGTGAACAGTTCGTTCGTTTATGTTTGCTTGTGTTCGGCAATTATGATCGTTTATGTTCGAAAAATTATGCACGTTAATGCTCGAAATTTACTCGTTTAGCTCGAACAAGGTCAAATATATGTCAATTTTCAAATCTAACATCCACAATATGCATAAAAAACTTATATTTGTTACATTCGAAACACCAGGTTTCAAATCTGATTCAATTCCACAACAAGCTAATTAATAGAATAATACCTTGTAGTAGAGATTGAGAGTTACAACATATTCAATCACAACAGATTCGGAGAAGAGTTAAAGAAGATTCAGCAGGGGCGCAACAGCAGAGGCGTAGCAGAGGAGAGAGGTGCGGCGAAGGAGAGGAGAGGTGCGACTAGTGCGGCGGCAAAGAAGAGGTTCGTCCGTAGAGGAGAGGCGCGGAACCAGAGCAGATAATTTGGAGTGAAGAGTGAAGAAGACGAGTGAAGAGGACTGAAGAAGATGAGTGGAGTGTTTTTGGTCTAATTGATTGTTACAATTAGGGTTAGATGTTTTAGACTTTTAGTATGATTGTTTTCTTTTACAAAAAATAATTATAAAATAATAATTGATATATGTACACCTATGTTCATGAACCGTTACCAACTAAGCTCGAAACCCGTTCGATAATTACTCGAACACGTTCGTGAACCGTTCGTGTTCAGTCAACTCGATCACGAACCGAGCGTTACCGAGCTTTTTCGCGAACATTCATGAACGGTTCTATTCATTTACACCCCTAGTCCGCTCGGACCATGCACCATATACTCGGATCCAACAGTGTACAACTCCGGATTAAGATCCTTATCTGGTATCTCGGCACTAATGTAATCATCTATAGACTCGGCACACATATTTATATCCTCTCGATCAACCCACAACAGTATGTGTGCATGAGGAAGTCCGCGCTTTTGAAATTCAATAGTGTAAATGACTACAAAATTAAAAGAATAATAAACAATTATTTGAAAGTTAGAATAATAATTATATTATAAATAGACATAAATTAAGAAATTATGGGTAGAAGTAGTTACCTCCAATCGCCTTTCCAAATATATTCTCCGTCTTCAAATCTCTTATAAGTTGGTCTAGCTTCATCTTGAAAACGTGATTGAGTACATTGGACCTATCCTCGGGTCGTAAACCCTTAGACTCGACAAAACGTGTTATCTCAGACCATTTAGGATTGCCCGTGAATGTGATGAACAATTCTGAATACCCTATACTCTTGCATATGGCCTTCGTATCCTGGAAATTTTGTACCATATATCTAGGTCCTCCGACAAAAGAAGATGGCAACACAAATCGTTTTCCAACGTTTCCAGTTGGATCGACGGGATCTATATCACCTATTCGAATAACATCATCAAGTGCTCTATACTTATCAGACCTCAACAGTGGTTGGTTCCTCATAACGAATGAAAGCCTATGTGCTTCCATCATCATATAAGCATCTACTATAAACTGTCGGAACAACTTTCTACTTAACGGTATCGTCTGAGCCTCCCTGTCACGATCAAACATCCTAAATGCCAAAAACTCCTTAATTTTCAGCATATGTCTGACTCTAGACTTATCAGAGTGCTGAGTATTGGTATGGTATCCGTCTTCACCAAATCGAAACAGTAGAGGGTACTGCATTGGAAGGTAACTTGGATGCAATTCGAAAATCCGTTTAAAGTCACCATTTTTATGCTCCAAGACTATATCACGGGGGTTCATATCATACTCATCATTTCCTGCATATTGAGAAATGAAAATTTCAGTTTACATGAAACCAATGATGATATGTGGTCTACTTGTTATGGTATTTAATATTACAACGTACCAACAATTAATGCATCAACTTCAGATGATGTCGGTAGATTATACATGCGTCCATCGCGTGACCTCCTTCCAATGAGACATAACTTAACATCTATATCAGCGCTTTCCTTGAAATGTTCACCATCCATCCATAAGTTTTTGGCAATAGGATTCTCGGCGTCTAACATATTTTTTAGATCATCTACTATAGATGGATCAATCGGAACATGACTATTCGATTTGTAAAATAAAATAAAGTTCAAATCAGATGATGTAAAGAAAACACAAAAAAAATAACATAAATAATTGGAAATAATATAAATAGATAAAGGATTAATACTAGACAACACCAATCCTGTCTTGAGTTTCATCCTCTCCACAGTACATCTAGCGCTATGAAAATTTTGGAGATTCCCTTCATCAGGCAGCAAACCATCAAGTCGATAATAGTTATTACCACCAAGCCTATATGAGTAGAACATGTGCTCCAGGATAGATTTTGAAACTTCATTTTTCCTTCAAACATGATCAAACACAACTTGCTGAAAACATCTCTTGAAACCAACTTATGTTGTATTGTATTGATTGAAAATTTAATAATTAAATTTCAAAGAAGAATTATGTAAAATAAGGGAAGAAATTATTAATACTAGATAAAAACTATGTGATTGTAATCGGTAATGAACATCCAGAAAATGTCAAGAGTTTGAATTTTCACTGTTTGTTGGATGACATTTCTGATGGAAAATAAATTTTTTAATAAAAAACACGGTTTATTATCAACCGAATCAAAATACTGATGAAGCAAATGGAGATTACATAAATTAAAACATAAAGTAACAAGAATTGAAAATTTGAGAAAATGCTAAAATTAGGTCTTAAACGTAGTAATCTGCCCAAATATTTGAATGCTTAATCTCCATGTAGAAAACTTCAAGGTCAGCACTGCATCTTGGGCACTTGTCTTTCTAGCTGTTGAAATGAAGTCAATCAATAGTCTTCATGTTGCAGAACATTGGAATCTGAATGTAGTTTTTGTTCTTGAGTTTTAGTTGGAAAGTCTAATTTTTAATTCCCACCTGCATGCACTAACATGCTCAATGCCTTTGGGAAAGTCTTTCAGCTTTGATAGTCCTTCAATTCCTTCTTCTCGAATGTTCTCGTTAACACTAAACTTCATGTAGTTCAAATAGTAGTTGGCCTTGTAATGATTTTTTATTACAACAATTTCCATCAAGCGAAAAGCCTCTTTTTCATTTCCTTCAACGAAATATTCATTCAGTGAAGAAGTTAAATTAGATACAAAAATAATGGTTTTTAAGTTTATATTAGGCTTCATTTGGTTTGAGGGAAAATTGGGGAAAAGGAAAAAAAAAATAGGGAAAAATATTGTTTTCTACCATTTGGTATTTGTCGGAATTATGTAAAAGTTATGAAAATCTTTATCAAATATATCCATCTACACAAAAAAAAAAAAAATTCTCGCACATTTTCCAGGAAAATATTATTTTCCGCTATTATTTTACGCATTTTGTATATTTTGTTCGCACTAACATATTAATTGATGAATTAGCTGTTCGGAGCTGAAAAATATTCGAGAAGACCCAGAATTGATGCATCATATGACATACCCAAACCTATGCCTGACAGGCTTTTTAAAGCAGACAATCCAGAAGAAATTTTTCGTAACTCCGTGGTAAGAAATATGATAATTAATATAAACTTAAAAACCATTATTTATGCATCTAATTTAACTTCTTCACAAGTTCAATACTTCGGTGAATGAAATGAAAAAGAGGCTTTTTGTTTGATGGAAATCGATGTAATAAAAAATCATTACGAGGCCAACTACTGTTTGAACTACATGAAGTTGTTTAGTGTTAACGAGAACATCCGAGAAGGAGAATTGAAGGACTATCAAAGTTGAAAGACAAACCCAACGGCCTTGAGTACGTTAGTTCCTGTAGATGGGTATTAAAAATTAGGCTTTCCAAACTAAAACTGAAGGACCCAAACTACCTTCAGATTCCAATATTCTGGAACATGAAGACTGTTGATTGGGTATCTCATTTCAACAGCCAGAAAAAAACTAAAGACGAGTGCCCAAGATGCAGTGTTGATCTTGAAGTTGCCTATATGGAGATTAAGAATTCGATTGGGTATCTCATTTCAACAGCCAGAAAAAAACTAAAGACGAGTGCCCAAGATGCAGTGTTGATCTTGAAGTTGCCTATATGGAGATTAAGAATTCAAATATCATCGTTGGTTTCATGTAAACTGAAATTTCTCAATACGCAAGAGATGATGACTATGATATGGACCCCCGTGATATAGTCTTGAAGCATAAAAATGGTGACTTTAAACGAATTTCAGAATTGCATCCAAGCTACCTTCTAATGCAGTACCCTCTATTGTTTCCATTTGGTGAAGACGGATACCATATCGATATTCAGCACTCTGATAAGTCCAAATGAATAAGACATATGCTAACAATTAAGGAGTTTTTTGTATTTAGGATATTTGATCGTGTTAGTGAGGCTCAAACGATACTGCAAAGTAGAAAGTTGTTCCAGCAGTTTATAGTAGATGGTCATATGATGATGGAAACATAGAGGTTTTCCTTCATGATGAGGAACCAACCACTATTTAGGTCTGATAAGTATAGAGAACTTCATGATGCTATTCGAATAGGTGATATGGATACCGCTGATCCAACTGGAAACGTTGGAAAATGATTTGTGTTGCCATCTTCTTTTGTCGGAGGTCCTAGATATATAGTACATAATTTTCGGTGTACTATGGCCTTATGCAGGAGTATAGTGTATCCAAAATTGTTAATCACATTCACATGCAATTCTAAATGGCCAAAGATAACATGTTTTGTCGAGTCTAAGGGTTTACGGCCCGAGGATAGGCCTGTTGTACTCAGTCGTGTTTTCAAGATGAAGTTGGACCAACTTATAAAAGATTTGAAGATGGAGAATATATTTGGAAAGGCTATTGGAAGTAACAAATTCTACCCATAATTTCTTATTTTATGTCTATTCATAATTTAATTTATTATTCTAACTTTCAAATAATTCAATAGTCGTGTACACTATTGAATTTCAAAATTGTGGACTTCTCCATGCACACATACTATTGCGGGTTGATCGAGAGATAGAAATATGTCTGCTGAGTCTATAGATTATTGCATTAGTGCCGAGATACCATATAAGGATCTCAATCCGGAGTTGTACATTGATGTATCCGAGTATATGGTGCATGGTTCGTGCCAACCATTGAATCCGACTACACCATGCATGTGGGATGGCTGGAAATGCTCTAAGAATTTCCCTAAGTCTTTTAATGATCGATGACAATGGATGTCCGGTGTATAGGAGGCGTGACACTGCGGCCACCATTGAGAAGAATGGAAACCTTATCGATAACAAATATAGATTTATTTACTGTTTGTTTCATGAAGTGTTATATTACACTATTCATCATTATCTATGTCATATGTAATTTCTTTTCTAGATAAAACTCTCTTGCTTGACTATTACTTCCTCCGTCCCGCCCGAAGCTTCTCATTTACTTTTGGAGTGAGAAAAATAAGGGTGTGTTACTTTTTGGATGGTGTGTGGTTGAAATTTTGAGTTGACTTTACTTTTTGTATTGAGTTTTGTAAAAAATTAAATATATTAAATATTATAGTGTGAGTAGGAATTGACAAAAATGGAAACATAAATCTTTAAATGGGACACCAAAAATGGCAAAATGGAAAGCTTCAGGCAGGACAGATAAATTAGTCTATAGGATTATTGTTCCGCACAATCCATTTCTATTGATGAAGTACCAGGCGCACATAAATGTTGAATGGTGCAACAAGACCAATTCAATTAAATATCTATTCAAGTATGTGAACAAGGAGGTTGATAGGATAGGTGAAAAAATAATCGTAAAATGAGGTGAAGGATTATATTGATAGTCGATATATATATGCATGTGAGGCTGTGTGGCATATTGTGGGATAGGATATTCATTACAGAGATCCACCCGCCGAGCGTTTATCATTTCATTTGGGGGTTAAACAGTCTGTCACATTCAAGGATGTTAATTTATTGGAGGAGCATACCGTTGCAGAGACAATGTTCCTTAAATGGATGGAATTCAACAAAAATCATCCCGAGGCACGTAAGTATCTATATGATGAGTTCCCTAGATATTACGTGTGGGATCCTAGAGGAAAATTGTGGAGAGATAGGAAGTCGTTCAACAACAAAGTTGGAAGAATTTACCATGTTCCAATTAAATTTGATCCCATGTATTATATGAGGATAATGTTGAATCACATTAGGGCTGCCACTTGCTACGAGGATTTCCGTACGGTGGATGGTGTTGTTCATGCAACTTACCGCGATGCATGCTACTCTATGGGTTTTCATGACGATGACAAAGAATATATCAATGCTATAAAGGAGGCTAGCATTTGGGACGTTTCTTAAGCCATTAGTTCTCCATGCTTATTCAGTTTGATAGCATGTCCCGGCCTGCGCATGTTTGGAAAAATACATGTGAGTATTTATCTGACGACATCCACTACATCATGCGAAGAAAAAATTGAATAGTCCAGGTTTAATTTTATATTTATTATGAGTTTTTCACGGCATCTTATGATAAAGCACATTTACTATTTATATTGAATCTAAATAATTATTTATCAATAATTTTATATAGGACTGGAGTTAAATGAAGAATAGTTGATGAATTTTACTCTTGCTGAGATAGAAAAATTCTTTCTAGGAACGGATTTAGCTTGACTCGGATTTAATATGCCCAAGCCCAACAATGTGGTAGTAGAGAATGGTATGAATAACTTGATAGTTGAAGAAATGACGTATGATGTTGATGAGATGATTGAGCAATACAATCGATTGTATCCATGTCACACTGGGGAATAGAGGGATGTATATCACACTATCATGGATTCTGACAGTGGTGGAGTCTTATTTCTCTATGGTTATGGTGGCATAAGAAAGACATTTTGTGGAATACACTATGTTCTGCACTTCGTGGTAGACGTGATATTGTTCTACCTGTTGCATCTAGTGGTATAACTTCTCTACTTCTGTCTGGGGGCCATATTGCACATATTAGATTCAGTATGCCACTGCAGGTCGATGAGACCACTACGTGTAGTAGGATAAGCCCCGTTAGCGATCTATGTCTATTGAAAATTACTAAGCTAATCATTTGGGATGAAGCATCTATGACTAATATGTTTTGCTTTGAAGCTCTATATCGCAGTTTGAGGGATATTATGAGAGGTAATCATGGAAGAGAATCGAATAGGCCGTTTGGTGGATTGGTTGTTGTTTTTTGTGAGAATTTCTGACAGATCTTACCCGTCAATCCGTCATACCAAAGGGCAGTAGGCAAGATATTGTTCATATAAGAACCTTTGGAGTTCATGCCATGTTTTGAAGCTCACAAAGAACATACGCTTGCATGTATTTTAATAACATTTTACATTAATTATTAATTTATCCCATACATTCTACCTTTAAAGAAAAATATTGTTTGATGTAACTTGACTTTATGTTATATATTTACATGCAGTCTTGTCGCTCACCTATTGAGATTGAGAGCATTAGGGAGTTTGTTGAGTGGTTGTTAAATGTTGGGGATGGGATAGTTGGTGGTGATAATGATGGTGAGGTAGAATTCAAATTGTCCGACGATATTTTGATTCGCTCTACAGATGACCCAATTGCTGCAATAGTTAATAGCACATATCCGAGCATATTGGGACATGTTGGTGATGGTCAATACTTCAAGGATAGGGCTATTCTTGCCCCTACTAATGAGATTGTCCAGGAGGTCAATGATTATATCATGTCACTTTTACCTGGAGATGTCATTGAGTTCATGAGTTCAAATAGCATCTGTCCTGACGAAGACGATATCGTCAATAGAGATGTCTATTATCTCGAGTTCCTAAACACTATTAGGACTTCTGGAATACCAAATCATATCATTCGGCTTAAGGTTGGTTGTCCAATGATGCTTCTTAGGAACATTGGCCAGTCTGTCAAGCTCTGTACTGGAACCAGGTTAATTGTTACAGCAATTGGCAAACATGTAATTGAGGCGAAGACTATACATGGAAAGAATGTTGGTGTTAAGGTATTCATACCTCAGATGGTATTCGAGCCTTCTGACGTTACCAAGTTTCCTATTAGATTCCAGCGGAGGCAATTTTCTATCAGTTTGCTATGCGATGACAATCAACAAGAGTCAGAGACAATCATTATCTCATGTTGGACTCTACCTCCCAAAACCTGTTTTCAGTCATGGTCAGCTTTATGTGGATTTTTCCGAATCACTAGAAAGAAAGGGCTCAAGGTTCTAGCGTTGGACGAGGAAGGCAGACCAACTGACATGACGATCAATGTCGTTTACAAGGAAGTGTTTAGAAATATGTGAGGTATGTCTTATCGTATTAATAAACTTTTTATTTATTTTATCAATATACAAGTGTCTTATTTCCATTATTAATCAAGTTGTTATATTGTTATTTTGCAGTTGATGAATATTCATACCACCACCGAAGTGCTCTACATTTACTTTGTATTTTTCATTTCAATTGTTTGATGTATTGAATATTTAATTATTTTTAATTAATATTACTCATCGTTTGGATGCTATGATATCTAACATATTAAATAGGACAAATAAAACATGGTATGGTAATGCCACGGGTTCTCATTGTTGTTTTAGAATTGTGTTTGTTTATGATGAATCTGAAGGTAATGATTAATTTGAACATTATATTGTCTTAAACTCTTCTTGGTTTATTGAGTGAAACTAAAAGGAGTAGTATTTATTTGTGTACATTGCAACTCTGTGGCACCGTGGAGTATTGTTTTGTGATGTATATTAAATGATTTTCTTATGGTTTAATTGCCTATCTACAGTTTGTTCATGGTTAGTAATATGCGATGTTTATGCACACACATAGAACTATGCATTCATAAGTTACAGTTTAGAGAGCATTTATTCACTGTAAGATTTAAAATGTTTAAGTTAAAGAATGATTTTTAAAGTTAAGGAAAAGTAAGGTTAGCAAGGACACCACCCTTCACGTATGTGTCAATTCAAGAGGCCACATAGGATAAGGTAGTACATTGCGATGCCGAATGAGCTCGCGATCATTTTTAGTTTTGAAGACGTTTAAGAAAAAGTTGGAGATAAGTTTCAAGTTAAAAGTTTTAATAAGGGTCTTCAAGTTACAAAGTTCAAAGGTAGGGTCAAGTCATAGTGTAATGTCTCAAACTTTCAAGTCAAGTTTAGAGAGCTTAAAGAGTTCGAGAACGCTACTCATACCAACAAGGTGCACCTTTCTTTTCGGGAATCCATCCATAAGAACTCCAAAGTGGAGCGTGCTTACTCTGTAGCATCTTAGGATGGGTGACCAACTGGAAAGTCGCCCGGTTCGCGCACGGCGCACGAGTGAGGACAAAGTGCATGAGAAAGGACTTGTGTTGGTACAGTGGGGACATCATATCTCCCAGAGAGCAGTTCAAGAGTAACCGTGACGCACACAGAGACGGGTTCGATCGATTAGTAGTCGGATCGTTACACTTAGTGTTGCATAGAGAGTACTTTATTTTTATTAATTTTTATTATAAAACTAGAAAGTGCATTACATTAAGTCAAGATTAAAAGATTTAAAAGACATGAAGAAATAATTGTAGGTCATGGCACGTGCATGGAATTTGCTCAGTCAGTGGTCACGACCGACCCTTGCGAGCAGCGATCTTTACCAAAAGCATTTTTAACGTTTTTCACTTTCATGATTTTCAAGGTCTGTAATGTTTCAAGATTTATGCTATTTATATTTCCACTGCATTATTTTATTAGTTTACGAATTAGTATAATGAATTTTCATGTCAAGTCTTTAGGCTCTCAAGCCGTTGAACTACGTTTTACTATTATATTTTAACAAGTCAAGTTCGTCGATTTTACAAGCACATGAACTAGAGCGAATTTTATTTTCCTTTTTTACATTATGGCGCTATAACTTCCATATCGATATTAAATTCTCAAATTTTATTTTGTCATATACTCCCTCCGTCCGGGAGAACTTCATATATTAGGGTTAGCACGCAGTTTTATGCGAAAAGTTAAAGTAATGATAGAATATAGAAAATGTGGGAAAAAATGTAGTTTTAGTGGCAAAATGTGTAATTTGAGTGTAAATTTGAGATTGTTTATTATTTGTTGAGTGTGGGGTAGCTTCCTTTTTTGGTAATGTATGAAGTTCTGTGGGACGACTAAAAATGACAAATATATGAAGTTCTGCGGGACGGACGGATGAGGGAGAGAGTATCACTCTTATACTCGTGTAACCCAATTTAAGGTCCAGCCCAAGTTCTAGGTAATTGTAGTTCCAATTCCCATCAAATAATACTAATAATATCCACTGAAATAATTCACAATGTTTGGATTACACTTGATTCTTGGCCCCCTGTCGTTTCTTTTTCTCGCCTCTTCTTTGGCAGGCTCTTTTCTCTGATTCTCTCCATGTATCAAAGAAAAGCATAGTAGCAGAGCAAGAAGAGTAGAAAACTAAGCAAGACAATTCACCGGAGTGGAGAAGAGTATTCTTTTACTACTAGAATACTAACTAATGTATTTATATATATAGAGATTTATGCCAAACAATAATAATAGAATTCAAATATCCATCTGAGGTAGCAAGATATTAAGCAAGAACTTTATTTCGTTCAATGGAACACAATTGGAATCCGCCTGATGATATCCTGGAACTTATTTTCAAAAATCTTTGGATAGGCGATCGCACTCGATGCAGGCTTGTCTGCAACACCTGGAACCGTCTCCTCAAATCAAACTACATCCCCCTACCTCCTGAGCCGAGTCCTTGGACGATTTTGCCAGATGATGATGATTCGCTCTCTGGAAGTACTAAAAGAATATGGTTCGAAAGCCTCTCCGAAAAGAGAATCTATTCTTTCAATCTTCCAACCTTTTATGGGCACCACATCAATGGAGGTAGATGTTGTGGATCCTCTCGCGGGTGGCTCCTAATGGCGGATACCTGGGACTGCTATGAATTTATGTCCCTGTGGAACCCAATTACTGGGGTCATCCACAGGCTTCCTCCTCTGCCCGCCTTCTACCAATCCAAAACGGTTCGCAGAGTCCAAGTGTTTTCCATAGACAATGCAGTATGTGTTGCTGCGGTGATTTGCAGTGATCGGGTTATGATGTGTACTCTGAAAGATGCAGCATGGAGTAAATTAGATGACTGTTTAGGTAAAGATACTCGCTACACTGATCTGCTATTTCATTCTAGAGACGCAACCCTTTACGTTGCGGCACAGAGTACATTAGTCTATATGGGACTTATCGTCTCCGGAGTGAACAAAGTTTGTTTGATGGACTGTTGTGTGAAAGTAAGAGTCCTCATGGTGGGATATTATCCTAAAGATAGTGAAAGAGAAGGTGTGCACTTAGTTGAGTCAACAATCACTCAAGAACTGAAGATTGTTGTCCCTTATGAAGCATTCTATGATCCTGCAATAGGGGTATCTGATCGAGGTGAGCGAATAAGTAGATTTGAGGTGAATGGGCTGCGTATTGCAGAAGGTGGGTGGGAAAGGGTGGAGACCGTCGACGGACAAGAAGCCATATTCTTTGGATCCGGCTCCGTAGCAGTTCTGGCAATTGAACCGTTGGAACCTGATTGCGTTTACGCTGACGAGGAAGACACATATGGATCTGGGACCGGATCTACACTACGTTGGTTTAGGCCTCAGTTACTATGATCTAGTTGCCACCTTGTGTTATATATATCTATGAGATTGTTTTCTCTGTTTAGGTAGTTTGATCGATTTTGCTATTATTTTACTCTTTTAAGTTTCGATAAGGATGTGTTTATCAGTTTATGCATTCTATAGATTTTTTTTTTAATAGAAAGGGGGGAGCAGTCCTCTAGTTCTGAGATTCGGTTGTAATCTTAATCATCTCATCGTTTAAAGATGCCTGTAATCAAGGAAATGAGAGTGGACGAATCTTAAATCAAAACCTTAAAGGAGGAATACCTCTAGACCATGTAAAACATGACTAAAGGTGATGTTCCTTTAAGGCAAACAAAAAATTCATAGCTAGAGGAGGGGTTCGATATATAGATATATATATATATATATATATATATATATATATAATTTACGGGGGCTTGAAAGATCTTGAAGTACAAAAGAGTTTGCCCATAAAGAGCTCAAGTACAATAAGTTGCATTCTATCGCTTAGATAGTTAGATTATTAAACAATCATCTGGCCGTGCATGATGAAGATGAATTGTCTTCAAAGTTTATTCGATCGTTTGATGAATATTCTCAGCATGAATGATATATTTGAAGATATTACCAATTTATCAATAAATCAATTCGACTGGTACAATATTATGCCGTGTATATTGTGCAACTTGTCAGAGTTTGGAATAAACATCGTATTGAAAATCTGAATGAATCAATTGAGTTACAAATGAGGAAGAACAGCTCTTTTATACTGTTGATCTAACTAACTGATACTAACTGTATGGTACAAGTAAAATAACAAGGAGTACAACACGCTAATAAGCGCATTCTATTCAGTAAGAACGTGATGTATAGATTTAACAACTTTATCTTATAAAGAGACTTGGTCGATTTATTCATATGCTGAGAGTCTTGTTCTGTGTTAATCTTCACGATTTTGCTTCGTTAAGCAACTGCTGATATAACTCCTGAAATGCTGAAAAGGACGTAGTATATTGTTTATGTAGAGTTCCAAGAGTTGCTTCCATATAGACAGGATATATGGACATATCATCATTGTACATCTAATTTTAACTTCAAAACATGATAATCGATCGTTTACTCTTTTAATACAGTGAGCTTGAAAAGAGAAAAATGATCAAGATTATCTCTTATCACGACCTGAGATGCGCATTCTAGCTATTTCAATAAGTGAGCACTGACCTAAAAGTCTAGAACCTTTTTTTTAAAGTCAGAGAAACTGCAATCCTCACGCTAAGACATGTTCTATAAGATATCCCGATTCTTTGTACAAAGACTAGAGAGTGTGTGTGTGTATATGTATGTTATCGAATTACATTAATTTGGGTGCATGCGTGGCTCATGATCTTGTCCACTTGCGTGCACTTGATTCTCTAGATAATGGGCCTAATGGCTTCCAAATTAATCTCTACTTCTTCAATCTTTTTCTAAAGAGAACTTTTTTTTTCGACATGATGTATGATGTAGCTAGAATTATAGTGGATATATGGATGTTCTTATCCACATTGTGATCGAGACAATTAATTTCATGCAGATGTAACGTTCACTTGTGACATACATACATATATATATATATATATATATATATATATATATATATATATATATATATATATATATATATATATATATATATATATATATATATATATATATATTATATATAATTATTGAATGCCACAATTAACTAACAATTATTGGCAGTTGACAATGAGAAACCACCGGTACGACATAAATGTTAAATTAATTCCCTACTTGTAGTTGTAGTGAGTAGAAACCATCAAACGGGTGAATCTTCATTTGTCCACACATGGATATATTTCGATCTCACGGAAATGATTTCTATATATACGGGATGCCATGATGGTTGAACCTTCTGAAAAATGATCAAATCTACACAAAATATGTTTAATTAGGCTACGTTCACTTTATCTGAAAAACAATTAATTTCATGTTAGTGGTTGGCTGGCTGCAACGTCTAAAAAAGGATGCAGCGTACATATGTTAAAAGTTGTTACTGACACTATCTACCATCTTTGGCGGGCAAGGAATGCTTTGAATTTTTTCCCACATTCCTTTCAATTCAGAGCTGAAAATGGACATTATACAGAGCATTGTTATGCGATGCAGTTTGCATAGGAAACTAATGCTACATCTAAATGTTGCTTCTTTAAGCATAGTTTAGTTCATAGTCTTTTGATTATTTGGTTCTATCTTGTTTTAATCATACAACTTCCTTGGATAGGAAGATGTATGGATCCAATGGATTCTTTTGGATCGTTTTGTACTTATTGGATTTCAGATAATGAAAAAGGTAATGATCTTTGTTCAAAACAATATTCATAAACTTTGGTTCCATAAGATTTTGATAAGCAACCACATGATTATTATTTTTCACCATGTATGATACTATTAATTAGTCCTTAGCAGTTTTAGAACATATGTAAAAGAGTGACGTTACTAGTTAAAATAACTTGGATATGTGCTAAATTTTTTGAGTTTTAATTTTATTTGGTTACATCTTGTTAAAGAAGACCAAGAAGTTACGTCTACACCACTGGAAGAACTAGAAAATACTCCTTCCATCCTATAACAAATGTCACATTTAAAAAAAAAAAAAAGTGATATCTTTAAACGGCTCAAGCCTTTAGTAAGCTATGTATTCAAGTGAAATTCAAATGACATACTAGGTTGAATAAATTGTCTCACTGAGTATATGCATGCTAGAAAAGATCACTTAGTTAACTTCAAAATCACCAAGTAAAAGTATCCTTAGAGTAAGGAGATATTCCTACCAAAGGCAAGCAAGTTGAAGGCATTATAAAACAAAATAGTAAAGTTGAGCTCCAAAGTTGAATTTGTATATAATGGACAAATTAATTTGTCAACATAACTATTTTCTCTACAAATAGAATAATTTAAGAGCTCAGAAAACACACATTGCGAGATTAACTTTTAACTTACATTGCGATCAAAATTCTAAAACTCTATAAGTATTCAAATCATTCATCACTTCACAAGACTTGGCTTGCAAAGTATTTCGTGAGAAGTTAGAATTTGGACTAAGCTTGCGATCAGACAAGTGTCTAAATTGTCATAAGAAGAATTCTTGAGATCTTAAACATTATACTCAGTTTTTGAAACATAAGATCTGAAGATAAGTTTCATAGATGTTAGTATGATATTGTAGGTAGTCTAGATTTTGTGTTATCTAATGTTGAATAGTATATCACATAATTAGTTGAGATATCCAATTAAACTCTACTATTTGGTATAGAGTTAAAAAATTGAGTTAAATAAAAATTTTAGTTGATGAATAGTAACTGAATTAAATGTGAGTTATAAAAAATAGTGTTTGGAATAGAGTTAAAAACTTATCGGGTTTATATGGTTGTTATATAGGATTATAGGGTATGTAAGATTAAAATGATGTGTGTAAGAATGAAGTGATGTGTTTGATATTTTTTTAAGGTTATTTGAGAGTCCGTCTCCTGAGAGTCCACATATATTGAGAGTTCTTGAGAGTCCTACATAATAGACAAACATAGACAATTTATACATAAAACTATACAACATGATTTTTTCGCGGGTCGACCCGGATCGGCGGCCGACCCGGACAGAACCCGCATATTTTCCTTACAATGCACAACTCCTTTCATGTCCATTTAGTCATATTGGTATTTTGGATCAAATTGTCTATGTTTGATACATAATTGTCTATATTTAGCATAAAATTATTGATGACAACCTATTTATCCGAAAGAAACACAATATTTATAAAATAAACATAGAAATCAATTTCATTCATCAATCAATAAATGTCATACATATAAAACAATACAAAAAAATTAAAATCACTATATCCAAACTACAATCATCTTTGCAAACAAATAAAACACCTTTAAATTGTTCGTCGACTCCTCCATCCACGTCTCCATCTTTATCATCAATCGTTTTCTTCATTCGACCACCATTTTTACGAAAACCTAGTATATGCAACAAAAACATCAATAATTTAGCAACTGTCATACACAATTTTACTATAAGAATATACTATTATTACACTATAGACATACAATTTACATATAAAAACACACAATTTTCATATAAAAATCAACAAAAATATATAACAAACATACACACAAACATACACAATTTACATACTAGACAACTCCTACATTAATTAGGGTAAACATATACAATTTACATACAAAAACACACAATTTTCATATAAAAATCAACAAAAATATACAAAAAACATACACACACACAGACATACACAATTTACGTATTAGACAACTCCTACACTAATCAGAGTAAAACATATACAATTTACATACAAAAACACACAATTTTTATACAAAAATCTACAAAAAAAATATACACACAGACATACACAATTTACATACTAGACATCTCCTACACTAATCAGGGTAAACATATATACAATTTACATACAAAAGCACACAATTTTCATACAATAATCAACAAAAATATACAAAAAACATTAACCGTCATTATCATCAACCGTTTTCTTTATTCGACCACCATTTTTACGAAAACCTAGTATACGCAACAAAAACATCAACAATTTGGCAACTGTCATACACAATTTTACCATAACAATAGACTATTACCCTACAACAATAGACAACCAAGCTGCATAACTCATTAGCAACTGCCACACACAATTTTACTATAACAATAGACTATTACACTACAACAATAGACAACCAAACTGCATAGCTCATTGACAACTGACATACACAATTTTACAATAACAATATACTATTGCACTATAACAATAGACAACCACGATGCATAACTCAATGGCTTGTTTGCTCACACTAGCATGGTCAATGGACACACTCATCCATTCAACTATTTGGCAAATTCAACTATTTGGCAACTATCATACACAATTCTACCATAACAATAGACTATTACACATCAACAATAAGCTATTTACACATACATCCAGAAAACGAAACAAATTATGTTGATCTAACAAAAATGAAGCAGATCATGCCAATCTAACAATATTAGAAGCAAAAATGAAGCATAAACAACCAAAACAACATAAAAATGAAGCAGATCGTGCCGATCTAACAACAATCAGAAGCAAAAATGAAGCATAAACCACCAAAACAACATAAATCGAAGCAGATCATGCCGATCTAACAACAATAAAAGCAAATCGATCTAACAACAATTAAAACAGAAGTTATTTAGATGCAAACCGAAGACAAAATCAGACAAATAGATCGAATGATAAACATACCTACACCAAATCGGAGAAGAGTGATGAGAATCGAAGTGTTGAGATGTAAATCGAACACCAAAACCTCTTCACCGTAGATGTTCAAATCTGAGAAGCAACGCTCCATGAATGAATACCAACACTCCGATCTCGATCACCAATCTAACTGATCGTGGATGAGAACAGGTCAAATCACTGAAGCAAAAATGAAAATGGAACGATGTTTCTTCACCTTCACCGCCGTCGAGTCCGATCTGAAATCACCAAAACCAAACGAAAAACGAAAAAAACTGAAGAATAGAGAGAAGAAACCTGAAAATCGAAAAGACAAGGTAATGACTCATAAACAACAAAACGAAGCCAAATCGAAGCAGAAAATACAGATATATCAGTAATTTAAGCATAAACAACATAGTATACAACAAATCGAAGAACAAAACGAAGAAGAAATGAAGATCGAACAGTTATCTAAGCATAAACAACATCGAAAACACAAAATAAATGAAAAATAAACAGAGAAAATCACTTACCCTTTGCCAATGGTTTAATACGATGAACAGTAATCTCAGACAAAGAACACCATCGGAATCATCAAGATCATCGAATCAAAGACACCAATTAAATCAAAGCGGATTACCAACAACATTTATGTTCAAATCCTCCATTGAAGCACTAAAAGATCAAAAAGGTAGTTAAAAACACAAAAAACACACCAACAACTTATGAAAATCAAAAAGGAAATGAAAAATGAGACAAAATACCTGTAATCGAAAGCAAAAACTGCAAAAGCTAGGGTTTCGACGAAAATCGGGAGCAAATCGTCAGTAACCGCAAACAGGAAGAGGGGAAGGAGAAAAATGGGAAGAAAAAAAACTGAAAAGGGGTATTTAAATGACTCAGAAACCAGCGAGAAAATCCGGGGTAACCAAACCCGGAATCAGGATCCGCGACTTAAGACCCGCGAGAATCTTCAGCAACCAAGTCAAGAATAATTGTGTATGTTTGTGTATTGTTGAGGACTCTCGTGGACTCTCATAGTCTATATGACTCTTTTAAGTTTTAGTATATTTGATTGGTTTAAATGTTGTTTGATTGGTTTGAGATTGTTAGTTTGATTGAAAAAGTAAAAGATGAAATAATAGTAGGATAGAAAGAGAATGATGATTGTTTAGTGGAGAAAAAATTGATTTAAATTTTTTACTGTAAAAAATATAAAGCAAATACTCTGAAATATTTTAATGAATGAATAGTAGTTTTTAGTAGTATATAAATAGGCTGTAAATTTTGTATTATCTAATGTTGAACAGTGTATCGCATAATTAGCCGAGCTATCCAATTAAACTAGTAAAATATAAAGTCAAGAAAACTTCATTTGGGAATATTAGAACTTGGCTTCCGCATGAAAAGTATGCAACATTGAACTTGAATAAACTGCTGAACAATATAGCCACAATCACATATACATTTCGAGGCAATCTTTTGTCTTGTTTTGAGTTTCATAATAATAAAACAACAACATATTGTATGTAGGTCCTATATAAAATCCTTGTCACCCCAATACAAAATTATGGCACGAGAAACTATTAAGGATGCGATAGTAATGGAGTACAATATATAATAAAAATGTTTGTAGGAATATAACTTTATAATAGTATAGTAAGTAGTAGAGCCGCTCAAATCAATCAAACCACTGCCAGGTCCCTCCGCCTACTTCGCTTCGCTCCCATCTTCCACCTAACCCCCTTCTGGAAAATTATATACTACACCCACCTCTAATAGTTTCACCCTCCTTCAATATGGGATCCGCTATTACAGTGAGAGGATGAGACTATTGGAAAGGTTGTAGGGTCTAACAAACCCCTCGCTAGTTGCTACCTTTAATGGATTGATTCATGATCACGAGAATTTATTTGTGTTAAAATGATACTACCTCCATTTCAGAAAAAGTGTTACATTTTATTGATTATTAATCGTTCTTCAATTAATAATTTATTTCTTAAAACGATATTAATAAATAAATTATCAAAATTATATAATGAAAATTTAGTAATTAAATTTTTATTATATGATTTTATTAAATTATTTACTATTATCGTTTATGAGTAATTTGTGGTCAAACTCGAAGACAGTTGACCGGTCAAAGTCAAAATGTAACACTTTCTCTGAAATGGAGAGAGTATTTTACCTATTTTGGAAGACAAATGCAACATATAACTTCTAAAATACTACTTCCTTCGTCCCTGAAATAAGTTCTCATTTTGCGTGTCGCAATCAAAACTTATCATTTCATTTTTGACAACCACTCACCCAAATACAACATTAAATATACTCAAAAGTAAACGGGAAGCTATATATAAAAGCTATATATTTTAAAAATCAATTTGAGAAATTCACTAGTACTATTTTATTTAAAAGTAATATATGCCTTATTTTCTCCACCTCAAAAGTAAACGGGAAACTATTTTCGGGACAGAGGAAGTACGAAGAAACAAAAGCAAATATTTTAGTGTGCGTGTGCAACAAAATCTTCTTATCCACGTCACTCGCATATCTAGCCTTGCGGTCGTCTCTTCTCTGAGTAGCGGAGGGGACTATCTCCATTCTCCATAGTCCACACACTTCAACCAACTTTCTCCGTAAAATGCATTTCACCAATTTTCCAAGTTTATTTTGTTAGCAAGTGTCCTTAAATTGTGGGCTCATATCGGACCTATCTTTTTTCAAGAAAAAACATTAATATTCTTAATCTGTTTTTTCAATATTTATTTTTTTCATATACCAAACATTTTATTAACAGTAAGAATCAAAACATAGATGATTTTTTTTTTTTTTGAGAATATATGTCTGTCTCTAAATGAGTTATTTAGAGCTTTTGTATTATTTTTGTTGTGGAATTGCTTAACGAACAACCGAGTTACGAAGAACAAACGTCGCTAAACAAGAACAATCGTCACAAAAGAAATCAAATGCAGAAAATTTGCAGAAACTAGAGAACAAGAGATTTAACGTGCTTCGATCCATATTGATCTACGTGCACGGGACCAGACAACTCGTTTTCACTATCAGAGGATAAATCCCTCAGAGAATTACAAGATTCAATCTTTCTTTACAAGAATCGGATAACAATTGATCTCTTCTCTAAGCAAACTCACTCTTCACATCAATCTCACTCAACAAGTAACGAAAAAAAACTCAGAAATTGACAAGTGATATGTGTTGATGATTATTTCTCTATGATTCTGCAACTGAAAACAACTTATATGAAGCATCCAATCAACCACAATCAATCGATTAAGCCAGCTGCCAGAAAGTTAGTTAATAAACTAATTTTCCCTCCTTTAACTGCCCGTTTGATCTCAACCGTTTCATATATTTGATAATCATTCAACCAAACCAACAATTCTCCACCTTAGTTCAATATCTGATCCATATGTCCAGCTCCTAAGTTAGAGCTGCTTCCCTTCTCTTCATTCCCATTAGTGCAACACACTTGACAAATTTCTGCACACCCACAGCCTTTGTCAAGCAATTAGAAGTGTTATCTTCTGTATCAATCTTCACAGATCCTTGTGCAATTACATCTCTAACAAAATGCAGCCTGATGTCTATATGTTTGGTCCTGTCATGAAACATTTGATGTTTTGTGAGTTGTATTACTCCTTGATTATCACAATAGATAGGAACACAACTCCGATTCACTCCAAATTCACCAAGTAATCCCTGCAACCAGATTGCTTCCTTCACTGCTTCTGTTAATGCCATGGATTACGCCAAGAGTTGATAGAGCAACTACATTTTGTTGACTTGATTTTCAACGATTGCAATTCCCATACATTGTGAAAATATAACGTAGAGACCTTCTTGTCTATATTTGCAAAAATCGAGTCCACATAACTAACTAAAGTTGTCGTGATCATTCCTTCTTTTGAGCATCAAACCAAGATCCGTTGTTCCTTGAATGTATCTCGTGAGATACTTCATGCCTTCCCAATGTTGTTTACTCTCCTATCATGAACACCGCTCACTACACTCATTATGTGAGCCAAATCGTCTACTAAAACCATGGAATACATCGACTCCTCACAAAGACTAGCATATGGAACTGTATTCATATACTTGATTTCATCTGCTTCTATAGCATTTTGACTCAGAGAAAGTTTTACACCAGGTTGAATTGGTACAGATGCACACTTAGACTTGTGCATATTGTATTTCATAAGCACTTTCTTGAGATAGTCACTCTGAGATAGAACTAGTGAATCAAGTGATCTATTTCTCTCAATATCCATTCCTACTATTCTCTTTGCATCTCCCAGATTCTTCATCTCAAACTCTGAATATAATTTCTCTTTTAGTGCTCTCAATTCTATCCGTCGCCCCTTTAGCGACGTTTCGCTAAATGGGGCGACGGATAACATCCGTCATCCAGTTTGGCGACGGATAATAATTATCCGTCGCTAACTTGGGCGACGGATAATAATTAAGTTTGACTTTTTTAAAAAACAAAAAATAAAAATGAAATTATTAATGACGGATAATTTTATCCTTCGTTAATATTTTTAATTAAAATTAAAAAAAAAAAGTGGCGACTGATAGATTATCCGTCGCTATGGGGCGACGGATACCTATCCGTCGCCCCACCTAGCGACGGATCGGCCCTTTGGGCCGACGGATACGTGTCCGTCGGCCCAGAAGGGTTTAGAGGACGGCGAATTCTTCGTTATTCCGGTGAATTCTTCCTTCTTCTTCCTCATTCTCTTCTTCTCCTCTCTTCGGTTTCCGGTGAATTCTTCGTTATTCCGGCCAATCTTGGTGCCTAATCGAAGCTCGTGGGACAAGGAGTTTGGTTCTTCGATCAATTTCAGATTTCTACCGATTAATCAATGTATTTTGGCTAAAACCCTAGTTTTTAAAATTTGGGGATTTTGTTTATTTTGATTAAGTTGAGCAATTATATATATATATGATAAGTATGTAGTAGTTAGTTTAGTTAATTTGATCAATTATATGTAAGTTGATATGTAATTTGTTCAATTTGATATATATATATATATATATATATATATATATATATATATATATATATATATATATATATATATATATATATATATATATATATATATATATATATATATATGTAATTTGATAGTTAGTTTAGTTAATTAATGATATGTATATATGTTAGGTATGTAGTATGATATGAATGTATGTAGTATGTTAAGTTTGGTATGTATGAATGTATGTAGTTAGTTTGATTTGTGTGTTAAGTATATATAGTTAGTTTAGTTAATTTGATATGTTTGTTAAGTATAGAAGTATGTAGTTTTGATTTGATAAATTTGTATGTTAAGTATATAATTTGATATGAATATATGTAGTAATTCGATATGTATAGAGTAATTAGTTAATTTGATATGTATGTTAAGTATATAATATATGTACTAAGAGGTTGAAATGGTTAAAATATATGGGGAATTTTGTAACACATCGAACACTTAATTAATAATATTTTTATAAGGAACATATAATAATTAACAATTAACCTCTACAATCTTCTTATCCGAATTGGAATCGATCTAATAAATTAAATACGATTTAATCAATTGGAACGTGTCACGTTAAAAATAAAGTATACAATGAATTGTTTGATCTGCACGAGGACCAATATGTAGACTTAGAGGACGGCGATAACGGTATATTATGTGTATTATAACTAGTTAGTAGTTGATAACATTTGAGTAATTATATGTGTTATTATAATCTGTTCTGTATTATAACTCGTACTAACACATTTTATTGTATTTATTACATGTTTTTGCAGATGTCAAGAATGAGGTCGTCACCTATCCCCCCACGCAGCCTGCCGCATGATAGTGGTGGGTGGGATGTGGTCGACGTGAGGGCTCGATGATGGTCGTAAGAGGTCTCGGATTCTGAGACCCCAGGCAGAGAGAGCACCGTGGCTCTACCAGTCGACCGGACACATCTTTGTAGGACGACCACGACGATTGTCCCTACCTCGTGTTCGATCCAAACCATCCCAACGTCACGTGGGACGGCTTGCATGTGATTTTCCCTATTGGTCCTGCCAAGTAAGTATTATACATTCTTCTTAAATATGTAAAACATAACTTATAATGATAGTTGACAAGTATAAATTGTTGTACTAAAGTAATATATATTCGTTTCTTGTATCTTATACATTGACAACAACTTATGGCCTCGGGAGGTGCACAACAAACTAGGTGACATCTTTCGGAGCAGAAGAGAGCCACCGGGGTAGGGTGGTGAGTGTTGGAGCCACATCTCGGAGCGCATGAGGGCCGAGTACTTCGATGAGCTGAGGGTAAGTTAAAATATGACATTCCTTTGTTTGTAATTATAATCGTTTTAATATGAGTGGTATGTTAGCCATTGTATGTGAGTGATATATTAGCCACTTTATTTGGGTGATATGTTTGTCACCATTGTGTTAGTAAAATTTAGGACAATGTGAGTGGTATGTTAGCCACTATATGTGAGTGGTATGTTAGCCACTTTGTTTGGGTGATATGTTAGTCACCACATCTGTTATGTTGTTGTATCTTGTTAACTTGATGTAACATGGTGAGGTTATACATGTATTGACTTTGGATGTTGTATGAAATTGGGAGTGTAGAAGGAGTACTTCATTCCCAGCAGGTTGATCCCACAGATCTGGCGTGTTTACGAGACTGTGGGATCTAAACTGTACAGGGATATGGTCTGTACGTGGAAGGCCATTCGGGATCGAGGTGGCCCAATCCCTCCACAGGTTGATGCGGCGGAGTGGGCCCTTTGGGATGCTTCATCGGCCGAATCGATGTCCGTGACGTTCGGATCAACATGCGTAACCGGCATCCCGATCGTCTGGTAGGAAGGGTCGTTCACCACCTTGGGAGGCGATCTACTGTCACTGATTTTTATCAATCGGTGCGTATATATGTGTTTTTGCAATATAGCATTACGTGTATGTATTGTGTCTCTGCTGCTCTATTACTTGTAGATGATAAATTGTTGACTAGATCTGGTTTGATTCAGGTGGCACGGGGGGAGGTGACATCCAAGTATGCCATCTTCAAGATGGTCAAGGTATATGGGGTATGGACCGATCCGTGCCTCGTCTATCATGTATGTTTATGTTGCTTAAAGTTCATATTTGTACACTATTACAAGTTATTTTTGAAAAACAGTAACTGATCATGATATCTGCTATTTACGATTTCAGGCTGAGGTTGATGCTCAGGTAGCGAGGCAGGAGGAAGAGACGGGTGAGGAGCTGTCAACTGAACAAGTTGACAACATCTTCTTAGAGGTCAACCAACCGGACAAGAAAGGACGAATATATGGACTCGGGAGCCTCGGTTTGAGCCTGGCTAGTCCTGGGTGCTCCTCATCATCATCCCAGCAGTCCAGACGTCCGGTATACACAGGACTGTGTCTCGAAATGGTGCGATCGTGGTCCGGGAACAGATTGCAGCTCTAACTCAAGAGATGCAGCGTGCCGCCCAAGAACAAAGGGAGGAGATGGAGCGGCGCGACAGAGAACGAAGGGAGGAGAACGAGCGCCTTCGGTTACAGATGGAGCAGTTCATGTCCCAGTTCCGCCAGCACCCACACCCACCCCCGTCTGATAGCTAGTTATGTTCGGATTTTTTTTCATATTTACACTTGTTTGGATAATTTCTCTAGCTCCGGATATTACTTTTTTTATTCATAATTTATTGAAACATTTTCCGTATTATTGATTTATTATCGAACATTATATTGATTAAATAGGTGAACTATGAAAAACAGGGATTAATATGAAATAAATAGTGACGGAATTAGTGACGGAATTAGTGACGGATTCACCGTGACGGAATTAGTGACGGAATCTTTTCAGATTCCGTCACTAATTTCAATAATATATTGGATGACGGATAGAATCTATCCGTCGCTAAATATAACGACGGATAGAACTATCCGTCAATAAATGTAGCGACGGATAGATTCTATCCGTCGTTATATTTAGCTTTAAAAAAAAAAAGTCAAATATATAATCCGTCGCGAATTGGACGACGGATTATCTATCCATCGTCCCAGCTCCAGGGGGCGACGAATTTTCTATCCGTCGCCATAGATGGGGCGACGGATCGCTGGCCTTACGCGACGGATCTATCCGTCTCCCCAGCCCAGTTTGTTTGTAGTGTAACAGGTAGGTGATCCCAGTTGCAGAATTCTCTGACAAATATACACAGCTGTCATAACTACTTCTCCTGAAACCAATTGAAGTGATTTATTGATCAAATCTCATGTACCATTGTCTGGGGCTTTGCTTCAGACCATATAGAGATTTTCTCAGAAAACAAGCCTTGTTTTATCTATCTTTCAATTTCAGTCCCTCAGGTAGTTGCATATAAATAGTCTCTTTTAGCTCTCCATGCAAGAATGCAGTTTTAACATCAAGCTAATGAAGAAACATACCATTCTGAGTCACTAATGCAAGTAACAACCTGATAGAAGTGTGCTTTACTACAGGTGAGAAAATTTCATTATAGTCAACACCTTCTCTCTGTGTAAAGCCCTTTGCAACAAGCCTGGCCTTATATCTGATTTGATCTCCATTTGCAACTTCAATCTTTCTCTTGAAGATCCATTTGCATCCCACCAGCTTATGCCTATTTGGTATAGAAACAATATCCCATGTGTGATTTTTATTTAATGAATTTAGCTCTTCTGAAATAGCTTCAATCCACTTTTCTTTCTCAGAACATGTTGTTGCCTCTCTGTAAGTTGCTGGTTCCTGAGATACAACCTCCTCAGTTGTAATTAGGGCATATGACACCATGTAAGACCTTGCAGCTCTTCCAAAACCATACATATTAGGAGCTGTGTGTGTTCTCCTCACCCTATCTCTGGAGAGTTGATAATCTTCATTAGCAGTAGTCTCAACCGGTTGTTCTGATATGTCATTGTCATCTGTATTGTCATGATTCTGATGTATTATATATTCATCTTCTTCCTGATTATGATCATTCACTGGTTGATTGATCATAGGCTCCACCTCAATGCTAACTCCAACATTCTCAGTCTGAATGCTCCCTGAAGTAGTTTCACCACTGCTATCTCCCTGAATTACCTCATGAGTAGTAATTTTCTCTTTTAGTGGCATACAGTGCTCATTAAAGGTTACATCTCTTCTTAAAAGACATTTTCTTTTGCCTGGTTCAATACACCAGAGTTTGTAACCTTTAACTCCCTTGGGGTATCCCAGAAAAATGCATTTAATTGCCCTGGTCTCTAGTTTGCCCCCCTTCACATGTGCCATTGCTAGACAGCAAAATACCTTCAGATTTGATAAATCAGGCTTCCTTCCTGACCATATTTCTTCTGGAGTTTTAAAATTTAATGGTGCAGATAGACTTCTATTAATGAGGAAACAAGTTGTGTTAATTGCTTCCCCCCATAGTGATTTAGAAACTCCTGAGCTAAGTATCATGCACCTCACCCTCTCCAATAGTGTTCTGTTCATCCTTTCAGCCACTCCATTCTGTTGTGGTGTTGCCAGGAATGGTTCTATGTCTGATGATACCTTTCTTTTCACAATACTCATTGAATTCAGTAGTCAAATACTCAAGCCCATTATTAGTTCTTAGATGTTTTACTGTATTACCTGATTGATTCTCTACTTCATTGATCCAATCTTTAAATCTGTTAAAAGCTTCATCTTTGCTCTTAAGTATGTAGATCCACACCTTCCTGGAGAAATCATCAATAATTGACATAAAATATCTCCCTCCTCCTATAGTTGTTGTCCTTGCAGGCCCCCACAAGTCAGAATGAATATAATTCAATGGTGCCTTGGTGATGTGCTGACCAGTTCCCATACTTGTTTTATGAGCTTTTCCCATTATGCAGATCTCACAGAAGCTGAGCTTTGTGATGTTATCTTTACCCAGTAAACCTTTCTTTGCAAGTTCTCTTAGTCCCTTTTCACTAAGATGAGCCAGATTGTTATGCCAAATGGTTGAGCTATCAGAGATCACATTTGCAGATTCACCTGTGATTGTTGTGCCTTGCAGATAGTATAGTTCATGGCATTTGTGACCTTTCAGTAGCACCTTGTCACCATTTTTCACCTGCAAAATGCCATTTACAGAACCAAATGAGTATCCCATAGAATCTAGCTTACCTAGAGAGATCAGATTTCTCTTGAGACTAGGTATATACTTCACATCACTTAGCACTCTAATTATCCCATCATGTAGTTTAATTTTCACACTACCAGTCCCCTTAACTTTATGGGGAAAGTCATCTCCTAACAACACATTTTCAGCATTTGTATACTTCAGATCACTAAACCATTCTTTCACTACAAGAAAGCCTTTTTCTAGCCACGGAAAGCTAGCGACGAATCGCTAGCTCTGGCGACGGATGTTATCCGTCGCTAGATCTAACGACGGATAAGCATTTCCGTCGTTAGATTTAACGATGGATAGGCTTATCTGTCGTTATGTAACGACGGATAAGACTATCCGTCGTTAACTCTGACGACGGAAATGCTTATCCGTCGTTAGATTAGTTGACTAGAATCTTTTTTTTTAAAAAATAACAGAAAACTGCAACTCTAGCGACGGATAGTCTATCCGTCTCTAGAGTTGCAGGTTATTACGGGAATCAGAATGCTTCCCTCCCCCATTTTTTCTTCTTCTTCCTTTCTTCTCCCCATTTCGGCCAAAGCCAATCCGGTCCAAATCTCAACCATTTTGTCCATTCTTCATGTCCATTCGAAGCTCGTGAATCAAGGAAGTCAATTTTGCCGTCAATCTCAAATTCCATCCGCTCATTTCTCCGGATTCGAAGGTAAACCCTAATTTTTTATATTTGGGGATTTTGTTACTTTGGACTAATTTGAGCAATTGAATGTAAATGGAGAGTATATAGTACTTACTTTAGAGGTAATTAGGTAATGTTTTACCTTTGAGATGTGCAATTGATATATATTGATTGTGAATTTGAATTTTTAGTATAATGTTAGTATGTTTGTAAGTATGTTGGGCTTTTAATTAATTTGATATTGGTGTATATTTAGTAAAATTATGAAGATTTAGTACCTCGTTTTGAAACCCTAACTTTTTGACATATTTGGAAAATTTAGTTAATTTAGACTAATTTAATATGTTTACTATCTAGTTAATTAACTTTGAGATGTGCAATTGTTTGAATTGTTAATTAGTATAATGTTAAGTATGTCGTATTTTTGATTTAAGTATGTTAAGTATGTTAATTAAGATTTGCAACTGTTTCATTTGATAAATTTATACATGTACTAGATTATAAATTATGAGAATTTAATTAATGCAGTGTGTTGATATAATTTGGTGATTACATTCGTAAAATGCATGTAATTTATAATTTATAAATTCGTATTAAAGGGTTGGAATGCTTTATTTGTAATGGGAATTTTGGTAAGAGACAAAAACTTTATAACATGCAAGAAATGGGGAAATGGGAATCGAGTTGAAAAAATACGATCTAATCAATTCAAACCTGTCAGGTTATATAATCATCCAATGAACACCGATCGTTCATGGATGTACCAAAGGATAGTTAATGGCAGAGTTTTACCTAGTTTTGTGGAAGGGGTTGATGCCTTCGTTACATTTTCACTGACACAGACTAATTGTTTGAGTGGGGGGATGATGAAGTGCCCTTGCACCCAGTATAAATGTAGAAATAAGCAATTTTTACCTCCAGAAACGGTAGTGGAACACTTGAAACGTAAGGGGTTTGTAGATGAGTATGACGTATGGACTTCTCATGGTGAGACATACAAGCCGTTTGTTATTACGGACATGTGTCCAATCCGTTAAGGGCGCCATAGAGCGTGTCCTAAAGCGCATCACGGCTTAATGAGCCAATTCAGTACCGGTCCGACCTCACATGATCCGCCCAAAGTGAATCGACCAGTACGCTAAAGGTCACTCCAACCTTACAGCTAGACCGAGCTAGCTGGGAGAAGGACTCACAAACCTGGCCACGCCAGTACAGAGATGCCAAACGGACCGGACGAGGAAATCTCGGACGCCACCATCGCGATAAGCCCAAAACGTATATAACAGAACCACTGAGATACTTCCGTGAGACTCTAGGCTCGGACATCCAAAGTCACCCAAGGGCAGATCAACGAAGCAGACAGATCTGTCCGAGGGACTAACACGGACCCAATGGGCGGAACAGTAATCTCAGAGGGAAAGGACCAAACTATCCTCCCGGCCCATTAATCAGTATTGGATTACTATTCACTAATGGGCTATGGGCCAAAGGTGGCATTGGTGTCCAAATCTGGATCGTACACTTGGCATCATCTTATGAGCTACTTCATGAGTATATGATAACTATAAATATGGCACAAGGTCCAAGACCTCAAGGTAAGTGTTCAAGAGCATAATAACCTTCCTCATAACTATTACATTGAGAGCTTCCAACTCTCTCTTGAGTAAAGTCTCTTACCGGATTGACATTGGCAATCCGGGCATCCAGCTCTAACCCCCCCCCCCCACTTAGTCGTTTCAGGTGCTCTAGCTCGGACAAGTACTCCTTCGGACTTCAAGTAGGTGGCGGGCTACAGACTGGGTTACTTGTAATAGTTTAGTCAGTTAGTGTTCGAGGTTTCACCCCTCAACATTTTGGCGCCGTCTGTGGGAAACTTTACAAAAAGATCTGTGTTGGTGTTGTGCTAATGGCTAGAACAAGATGAACAGCTCGGACTAGTGCTGCAGGCGTGGGAACAACGCCACCGCGCCCGCGAGGATGTCCGCCCACCCGAGGACGAAGGGCCGCTGTGGCTGGAAGGAACGCTGGGAGAAGATATCCGAGCGAAGGGCGGACCGCTAGCCCATCCTCGGATGAGGGAAGAGACGTCCCAGTTAGAGGAGGCCAAAGCATCCCTGTGAATATCTTTCCTATGGACCATGAAGGAGGGGTAGCACGAGCTTCTCCGGCAGAAGCTCAAGGCCCGGCCACGGCTCAACAATTTACAATGCCCGATGGTCGCACTGTCCGCACAAGCGATCTCGGACTAAGCGAAACTCAGTTTGATAGGTTGCTCACGATCATCCGAGGATGCCTAGGATCTAACCATGCCCATCCTCAGCAAGCCACTCCGCCAGTGGTTACTCCGGTTCAAGCGGAGCCTGCCTTGTCAAGAAACGGACAGCGTTCGATCCAACAGAAGTTGGGAGATCATCCGGCCCGTGAGGATTTGCGAAACCTTCTGGACAGACGGGCCTCTGCTTCGCAAGTTCGGGGCGAGGGAAGCCCGAATGGGAGGAGAGAGTACCAAGAAGGAGGTAACAGGCATCCAGGGGGTCCGCAACAGGCCCCCATGAGGGACAGAGATCATGTAGCAGAGACCGTTCCAGTTGTTCGGCTAGATGAACTCCCCGCGGATGTCGCAGTCCATCCACGGACAGGAGAGGTCATGACAGCGGACGAAATCTATGCCCAGCAAAAAGCTTTGGAAACACAAATTCTAAACCTCGGACGTCTGGTAAAGGACCACGAGCAAATCACTACAAGTGCACCAAACCCTCTGTGTGATGAGATCATGAAGGAAAAGTAAAGGAACAGAAACTCGGACCAAGTGATTCCGAACTTGGAATACTACTACGGGGATTCTTGTCCCGTGCACTACAAAAAATCTGGCCTGTAGCGACGGATAGATCCGTCACAGTTATCTATCCGCCGCTCAGCGGCGACGGATCGGGCGACGGATAGAAAATCCGCCTCGAGCAATGGCGACGGATAACAATCCGTCGTCCAATTCGCGACGGATTGGACGACGGATTGACCATTTTTTTTTTTTTTTTAAAATTGATAATGGGGCGACGGATAGATTCTATCCGTCGCCCCACGTGGCGCCGGGTAGATATATACGTCGCCCCATTTATATTTTTTTAAAATAAAATCAGTATTCAATTTTTATATTCAGATACGGATTAATTAAATATCAATTTGTATTCAGATACGAGATATTGATTTGTATTCAGATATCGTATTAATTTGTATTCAATTTTTATATTCAGTATCAATTTGTATTAAATGCAGTGCGGTGGTGGTGGGAGGAGAAAGGTGCAGTGGTGGTGGCGGTGGTGGTGGTGGTGGCGGTGGTGGTGGGAGGAGGAAAGGTGGTGGTGGTGGGAGGAGAGAGGTGGTGGTGGTGGTGGTGGAGATGGTGGTGGTGCGGTGGTGGTGGGAGGAGAGAGGTGGTGGTGGTGGTGCGGTGGTGGAGATGGTGGTGGTGCGGTGGTGGTGGGAGGAGAGAGGTGGTGGTGGTGGTGCGGTGGTGGAGATGGTGGTGGTGCGGTGGTGGAGATGGTGGTGGTGCGGTGGTGGTGGGAGGAGAGAGGTGGTGGAGATGGTGGTGGTGCGGTGGTGGTGGGAGGAGAGAGGTGGTGGAGATGGTGGTGGTGCGGTGGTGGTGGGAGGAGAGGTGGTGGTGGTGGTGGTGGAGATGGTGGTGGGAGGAGAGAGGTGGTGGTGGTGGAGATGGTGGTGGAGGAGGATGGTGGTGGAGGAGGTGGTGGTGGAGGATGGTGTGGTGGTGGAGGAGATAGGTGGTGGAAGGAGAAAGGTGGTGGTGGGAGGAGGAGGAGAGGAGAAATGGAGGAGAAGTGGTGGAGGAAAGGAGGTGGTGGAGGAGATATATGGTTTTTTTAAAGGCTTTTAGCTGGATAGATCTAGATCTATCCGTCGCTAACTTTTTTTTTTTTTGGCTATAGCGACGGATAGATCTATCCGTCGCTATATAGCGGATAGATCTATCCGTCAAGATTTTTTGACGGATAGATCTATCCGTCGCTAAATTTTTTTTTTTTAAATCTTGGTCAACGCTCAGAAGGACGGATAAACTTATCCGTCGCTACAGAGCGACGGATAAGTTTATCTGCTAAACGGCGACGGATAGAATCCGTCGCCCCGTTTGGCGATCCGTCGCTACAGGGGCGACGGATAAAATCCGTCGCCCCTTTCCGTCCCGTTACAGCAGAATTCTTGTAGTGGTGGGTCACCTGACAAGATACAACAGCAAGATGGATTCCAAGGGGCTGAGTGACAATACTAAAGCCCTTACGTTCTCATCCACCCTCTTCGGCACGGCTATGGATTGGTACACCGCTTTGCCAAACAAGTCAATAAGATCGTATGCAGATCTGTCTTCTAAGTTCTTAGCACGGTTCGGAAAATCGAAAAGGAGAAAACGTACTGTAGAGCACCTGGCCAAAGTCATCCAAAGGGAACAGGAAGATCTTCGAACCTTCCTAGATCACTTCAGTATGGAGGTACTCCGAGTTGAGCCCCACAGTATTAAAGAACGGGTCCGCCACCTGTACGCTAATACTTACAACTCCGAACTACGGAGGAAGCTCTCTAGTCAGGAGGTAAGGAGCGAAAAGCACTTGGATGGCATCTGTGAGGAGGTGATGTACGGAGAAGAATACCGAAGGAACGTACCCGTCCGAGCAGGATCGAAGAAGGGAAAAGAACCGTAAAGACAAGAGCAGCGCCAGGGGAAGTTTGACCCGAAGAAAGATCACAGAGACAAGGGCCTTTACAGGGAGAGGAGTCCGCCCAGGAGATTCCGGACTACACGCGCGTCAATAAGCCGAGATCCGACATCTTGGCCACTATTGTTGAGAAAAAGTTGGACATCCAATGGCCGAAGCCATCCCACAATCGGAGAAACAGAAATGCGAAGGGATACTGCAAATTTCACAAGAGCAGAGGTCATGAGACTGACGACTGTGTCCAGTTAAAAACGGAGGTCGAACACCTGGTGAGAGAAGGCAAGTTGAAGGAGCACATATTTGCAGATGAGCCTTCCAGGCACGATAGAACGGAGCGGAGGAGGGAGCATAATGCTGCTGACCCACCACCTCGCCCATTGTCTTTGCCACCTCCGCCGGTAGGATATCCGCCACGTATGGAAGGACATCCGTACAGATATGGCGATGAGGCAGAAATGGAGAACCCTCCGTACAGCGGAGTAATCAACACTATCGCAGGCGGACCCTCTGGAGGTGATAGCAGGAATGCGAGAGAGCGAACCGCCCAAAACCTTCGGAACAATGATAGGGCGTACGGTGCCCCCGTGATTCGAGGAACAAATGCAATATCTTTTGACGATAGCGAAATCCCCCTCCTACGGCAGGAGGCGAGGAAATTGACAACCCGGACGTTCCTCTTGTCGTTTCACTGACCATCGCGACTTATCGAGTGAACAAAATTCTGGTGGATACCGGGAGTTCTTCGAATATCCTATCTAAGAGGACACTAGATCAGATGGAGTTGGGTAGAATCCGCTACGACAGAGTTCACACCTCTATACTAGGGTTCGGAGGAGGAACTGTTCGACCGCTAGGAAGTGTTATGCTACACGTTTCACTCGGAACCTTCCCGACCAGGGTAACACAATCGGTCCGATTTGTCGTGGTTGATCGGACATTCGACTATAACGCCATCTTTGGGCGCCCAGGACTCAATCAATTCCGGGCTATTTCTTCCACCTTACACAACAGAATGAAATTTCCAACTCCCTTCGGGGTAGGAGAAGAGGTAGGAAATATCTGAGAAGCTTGGGAGTGTTACATTATGTCCACGAGAAGGGCATCTGCCCCCGTCTTGGCAGTCACGATGACCTCCGATCCGAAAGATGTTCTCCCGCCCAAACAGGAGAATCCGCAGATAGGGGTAGGAAGCCAGAAGGAGAAGTTCCCTAGAACCGCGCAGATCGAGCCTCACGAAACTCTCAAGGAAATTGAGATTGTTGTTGGAAGCCCGGACAAGAAGACTAGAATCGGAACAGGGATGAGCACAGAAGTGGAAATGAAACTGGTTGCTTGTCTCCGAGACAACAGGGATGTATTTGCTTGGAGCACTGAGGATTTGAAGGGAATAGATCCGCGAATCATTGTTCACCGTCTGAACATGGATCCCTCGGTCAAATATATCCGGCAAAAGAGGAAAGACTTTGGCCCAGTCAAGGATGCAATCATTTCTACGGAAGTTGACCGGCTCTTGAAAGCCGGGCACATTGAAGAAATTAGATACTCGGACTGGGTCTGTAATGTGGTACTCGTCGAGAAGGCCCCAGGAAAGTGGAGGATGTGCAATGACTTCACAAGGCTCAATAAGTTTTGCCCAAAGGATCCTTATCCCCTACCTCGCATAGACCAGTTGGTAGATTCTACCGCGGGATGTGCGCTCCTAAGCTTCATGGATGCATATCAGGGCTTTTATCAAATCCGGATGGCCAAGGACGACATCAAGAAAACGGCCTTCTTCGCGGCAGGAGGAGTATACTGCTTCAAGGTGATGCCGTTCGGATTGAAAAACGCCGGAGCCACATACCAGCGGTTGGTGAATAAAATGTTCAAGGAGGAACTGGGCAAGACTATGGAAGTCTACGTTGACGATATGCTTGTTAAATTAAGACTGAAGAAGAACATATTGAGCATCTCAACAATTGCTTTTCCATCCTTCGGAAGTATGGAATGAAGTTGAACCCCGAGAAATGTACGTTCGGGGTGAAAGGAGGAAAGTTTCTGGGATACATGGTCACGGAAAGAGGGATAAGTGCAAACCCTGAGAAGATCAAGGCAATCCTAGATTTGCCCCATCCGAAGAACCTCAACGAGGTACAACAGTTTATTGGGCATCTAATGTCCTTAAGTCGTTTCATTTCTCGATCTGCGGAAAAGAACCTTCCGTTCTTCAAAATCCTCCGGAAGGGAGAGAGCTTTGAGTGGACCGCGGAATGTTCTGAGGCTTTTGAAAATTTGAAAAAGTACCTCCATTCCCCTCCGCTGCTCTCCAAACCCGTTGAAGGAGAACCACTCTACCTCTACCTAGCAATCACGGAAGAGGCAATGAGTTCCGTACTAGTACGGATTCAGGCTAATGATCATTTGCCAATCTACTATCTTAGTAAAGCCCTTGCTGGGGCGGAGACAAGATTTGTGAAGATTGAGAAATTTGCGTATGCTCTGGTTTACATCGCCCGACGGTTGAAACCATATTTTAAGTCTCACAAAATAGTGGTACTAACTGCGGAACCTTTGAAACAGGTCCTAGGAAAGCCCGACCAATCAGGACGACTCTCTAAGTGGGCGATCGAGCTAAACGAATACGACATTTGCTACCAGTTCACAAAAAAGGCTCAAGTCCTCGCCGACTTCTTAGCGGATTATCCCGAGAAGGATTCAGAGAAAGTCCCTGACAAACAGGTGCTCGAGTGCTTAATCACCAAGCATATTGCCCGAAAGTCAGTTCCGCCAAAGTTCAACCCGGAAAACCTCGAGGAAGCCCGGTTCATCAACCGGCCATTTCCTTTGTCAGATGGGGAAAATCGAGTCAACCAAATGTTTCTACTTGATGGTATTCCCAGAAACTCCAGTGCTGACAATATCAGAACGGAAATCACGGCAGGGGATGAACCAAGAGCGGAACCTCAGCAGCTTGCAGGAGATCTCCAAACCCAAAAACATCCTTCCGATATCTGGACATTGGAAGTAGATGGTTCTTCCACTGGAAGAGTGGGAGGAATTGGAATCTACCTCAAAAGCCCGGATGGCGCGGAACTCGACTATGCGATTTCCTTGGAATTCAAAGTTACCAATAATGAGGCTGAGTATGAGGTGCTTTTAGTGGAAGTTGCGTCAAGTCACTCCAAGCCCGGAAGGTCAAAGCTTACACGGACTCACAGCTCGTCGAGGCCCAATTTTCAGGAACTTTTGCCACAAAAGGTCCTTCGATGATCAAGTATCTTGAGCTACTCAAGAACGAGGCCAGCCACTTCGAGGAATTCACCTTGGAAAAGTTTGATAGAGCTTGGAACGAAAGAGCTGATGCCTTGGCAAAATACGCATCTGCTACAGCGGCTCTAGACACAAGGAGAGTAATCCTACTCACCATTACTGACTCCTCCGTCATGAGTCCCAGTTCAGCGGTCATGATACTTGACACGGGAAGAAACTGGATGACTGACATTTTTAACTATCTCAAGGACGGATCTTTGCCAGTCGATCCGAAAGAATCAAGGAGTGTGCAATGCCGAGCAAATAGACACTTTATAATGGGTGACGATTTGTACAAGAGATCTTTTTCCGGGACTCACCTGAGATGTCTAAACCCACAAGAAGCACAAACCGTGCTAGAAGAAATACATAACGGAAGCTGTGGAAGTCATTCCGGAGGGAGGACTCTCGCCCAGAAAATCATACGACAAGGTTATTATTGGCCTACCATCGGTAGAGATTCCGCTGACCACGCCCGTAGGTGTCAAGATTGCCAATATTACGTAAACATCCCACATCATCCGACGAACCCTATGGTTCCGTCAATCATTGCGTGTCCGTTCGATCAGTGGGGTATTGACATTGTCGGACCATTTCCGAGAGGTACCCAACAGAGAAAGTTTCTCATTGTGGTTGTTGAGTACTTTACCAAATGGGTAGAATCCGAGGCTGTTGCAACCATTATAGAGAGTCGAGTGCGGACCTTTATCTGGAAGAATATCATCTGTCGCTTTGGCCTGCCCAGGATTCTCGTCTCGGACAATGGTGCCCAGTTCTCAGGACATAGGCTCAAGGAATGGCTAGCGTCCTTCAAAATCGAGCAACGTTTTACATCTGTTGGATACCCGCAAGCCAATGGACAGGCTGAGTCCACAAACAAAATAATAGTCAAGATCCTCGAGAAGCGGTTAAGAACTTCGCAAGAAAGCTGGGCAGACGACCTGGAAGGCGTGCTATGGGCGCATCGCACCACTGCACGGACTGCGACCAAAGAAACTCCATTCTCCTTGGTATGTGGTTCAGAGGCAGTCATACCATCCGAGATTGCCGTAGAGACTTTGAGAATCCAAGAGTTTGAAGACGGTGCAAACCGAGAAGCTCGGATATTCGACCTGGACATGCTTGAACAAAAGAGGTCTGAGGCACTGGCGAATATCCTTAGGTATCAGGCAGCTGCTGCCCGAACCTACAATAGGAACGTTCGTGCGGCTAACTTGCAAGTCGGAGACCTGGTGCTTCGACGAGCCGACATTTTGAACAATATTGGAAAACTCAAGCCCAAGTGGGAAGGACCCTACAAGATTGTCGGAGCAAGGGTAAATGGGAGTTATGAACTAGAAGATGAGAACGGACGTCTCCTCAAGCGTCCGTGGAACGCTAGAAACCTTCAGAAGTTCTATGCATAGAGATAACTGTGCGGACCTCCATCATGTCGATTGGTCGTTTCAATATCAACTACTTATTACACGGAACTCCGCCAGTTCTGTTTCTTTTTGATCCTTTTGTCATTGGCCACGAAGCCCACAAGTTGTAATTGAATTTCCGACAAATCAATACAACCTCTATCTTTCGATTTGTGTTTTCTTTCGATTTATGCATCTGAGATTTAACGATTCGCTTAATGACAAGGAAAGCAAGAGATTTCATTCATACAAAGACGAGTTATACATAATTTTGTCTGTACAATATGCAATCTCGGATCGATATCCGGATTCACGGACACAACATAAAAAAGGCAGAAAATGTCTCTGGGGATACGTCATCTCCCAGCAAAGATCGTTCCCCCTTAGAAAAAAGCTTCTTCCATGACGAGCGGCAAGTCTGGTTTCCGCGGAGGCCAGGAACTCGATCAACCTGCACACAGGAAAATGTTTAAATGTGGAGGAATTCCTCGTGATACCACCAAAACGTGGTAGTGCAAATCCTGTGCCCGGGGAAAACAAAGTACGGACAGGAAGAGATTTCCGCCTCACCGGCTTTAAAGACTCAAACTCTCTTGAAATTCGGAAACCATTTCCAACATAAGAGAGATTTGAGCCATTAAAGTGGGGAAGGAAGAAAGCAGAGGAGACGGACAGATGAACATTCAAAACCGAGATCTATGCTTTTCCATGGCTGATCTTCAACAATCTTCCCCTCTAGACCCACTCCACTCTCAAGCTCAGGATGAACGCCGACTTGGGAGTGGACGGGAGTCAAGAGGGGGAAACTATTCAAGAAATTATCTTCTTGCTATCGAGCAGATATGCAAATTGGAAGTTGGATTGGCACGACCAAGGCCAAGAGGGATCCGGAGTATTTATAGAAATAACGAACCAATAGGCGTCCGACACGTCAGAACTTCGACGTTGACAATGGGCTTAAACTATTCATTTGGGTTGAACGGTGTTGGGCCAGACGGGTTTATCCAATCAAGCATAAACAGGCCCATCAACCACGTCCGAGTTTCTTAGTCATTTTACAAAATATGTGCGTCAGATATAATCCGACGAAGTCTGCACAAGAAAAAGATGGAGATCTCATCCGAGGAAAAATAGTTTGAATTTTATAAACGAAATTATCCGAACATTTACATAACAGAAGCACAATCTGGAGAGATCCAAGGATAAGTACATGCATCCACGGGGCATACCCCACCTTGTTCCTTCACCAGACTCCGGAAGTCGAGCCTTGGGACTCCGAGCCACCACCTCGGCCCTGACGAGCTTGCTGCTGCATACGGATCCTCATACGAATCAACCTTAGTGTCCGCTCTCTCTCCTCCTCGGCTCGCCTCCTAGCTATTCCCGGACATAGAGGTTGATCGCCTTCAAAATCAAGGATGATCGGGTCATCCGCGATCCCCGTGCCCGGGTAAATCGGTGGATGCATGTGCCCACAAGCACAGTTTACCCAGTGCTGATATTCCTCGTCATCAGATTCCGACATCGTGGAGAACTCCGGCTTTTGTGGATGGCTGGAATCAATAAAACAAGGCGTAAAGCGAAGAAGGGTACAACAGTGAAAAAGGGAAGAATTACCACACCCTTATTTATAGTCACAACAGATCCGTAAGATCTCGCCATTTGTCAATCATCCGATGACTGGGAAGATGAAAAGACGCAGTCATAATGACCTTTTCACTGTTGGCTATTTCACTGTTTCACCTTCCTCCTTCTAGAAGAATCACGCATCCCAAGGGGCGAACAGTCCGAGTATCGGAAAGATGATGGTCTGATCTCTGCATTAGATGCCATCTACACTGGTCCGTGCTCTTAAGAGATGGGTAATTTATAATAACTCAGCCTATGAACAACAGATAAAGAGGAACGAAGAAGAGAGCAAGTAATAGTTCGGAAGCATAGGAGGTTCAACTCCTCGGATTAAATACGAAACATTGCTATAGTCTGTAATGACATTCCGAGTATCAAAAGATGCAAATCCAACAGAAAAATTCAGCAAATACAGAATTCCAACGGGGCATACCCCGGACTTCTCACTGAGGCCCAGCTTGGCTCGGACCCGCTTCACCAGTTTGAGGCGGATCGACAGGGGGTGCGTTGGAGGTGGCTTGCGCAGCAAGGGATTCAACATTATTGAACAAGTTGAAATCCGCAGGAAAGCCAACGACCCGGCAAGGCAGGGAGAACCACTTCTTCAGGAAAGCCCGGTAATTGTCGAAAGGTACAAAGCATACCTTTCGGAGAGCATCCGGGACCTATCTCGGGAGGAAGGGCCCGCCATTTCGGATCTCGATCTCACCTTCCTCAGTGACGAGCTCTGCAAACTCACACGCAGCCAACTTTTCATCCGAGACACTGTCTACAGGGACTTCCACACCATTAGCATCCGCAGAAGGGATTAACCCTTCCGCCTTCCAGTTAAAGTCTGGTGGAAGTAGTCCCTTGGACTGAAGTTTCCCGATAGCGGACACGAACCCATCCAGGCGGGAGGCGTCGGACTTGTCCGCCGTCAAGAACTTGAAGGAGTCGGACTCCATGAAGTCACGACCAGCCTGAAGACGGGCATATTGGAGGCCTCCGAGCAGAAAATCCTTGGAATCCAGAAAATCCCTCATCGACAAAGGTCTCCTGCCAGTCGAGGTCCGCCTTAATCTCTTCTCAGCTAGTCTTCAGCTTGTGGAACTTCACTTCGTGCTCTTTCAGCCGCATCTCCATTTGCTTCACCTTCTCCGCCTCATCCGCGGAAGTGGCCACAGCCTTGTGGAGGTCCTCCTCAATGGTAGCGCGTTCAGCGGCCTTCCATTGCATGGCCCTGACGAAGCAGCCGAGCTGCAAGAAGTCCGTAAGAATATAAGTTGCACTTCAATCATACTAAGAACAAACCAAGAAGAGCATCCAAAGATTACTTACCCGTTGGTATAGCCCATCCAACCCTCCGACCCGCTCAACCTCAGGGAGTCCACAAGCCAGCTCGTACTCCTTGTCAAGAGCAACTTGGTCAACAGGAAGGACAGCGGACAATTGCTGTCTCTTTGTTGCGGGAGGAGCTTCCGAAGTTGCTCCTCTCTTGCGTCCCGAGGTAATGGCATCCTGCATCAACACCTCCCGTTGTGATGCAGCAGCGGCGGAAGCCTGGGACTTCGAAGCGGTGACGCCCCGAGTGACGGGGGTTTTGCCCTTGTCGGGCACCGCTAAGGTCTGAGGATCCTCTCCAGCCTTGTTCCGCCTTTCTTCCTCAGCGGCAAAAACTGCGGCATTCTTCGGATCTAACATGGGAAGACCTGCGGAAGTGTTGATAATTTTGGTCCTCTGACCAGCGGCGACCTCCTGGGCCTGCTGCTCTCTCTGCAACCTTTTCTTTTCGCGGAGTGTCGACATGATGTAGTCGAACCAATGAGCTGCACAATAGATACAGATGGGTTAAAGAAGAATTATCGGAATTGCAGAAATACGTAATCCAAATAGAGTATATTGAAGAAGAAAGAACGCCAAGTTTCAAGTCAACGAATCCTTACTAAAGTCCGTCTTCCCTCCTACATCCACTGTGCCTGTTAGACCGCACAGGTAGGGAAGTGGCTGACATATTAATCCGTAAAACGGATAAGTAGGTGGGTCATACTTTTTGTGGATTGCCGCCACCCACGGAGCCACGTTCTTCGGAAGAGGACGCCAATCCGGGATACTCTCCCTTAGGAATTTTGTTGGCAATCTCCACTGTTCTCGTTGCCTCTCGGACTCCCCTGGTTTCAGAGCCATCCGTACAAAAAATTACCTATCCCACCACTTCGATCCCAGCGACGAAATGGAGTCTGAGATAAAATTGTAGGGTTTCCTATTCATGAAAGTATAGAATAGTGGATTCCCCGGACTGAACGAGACATGGAAGAGCTGCCTAAAGTTCTCAAAATTTACGGGCTGCCCTTTCTTCTTACAGAAAACTACAAAACAAATAAGGTTACCCAGGGACTTGGGGATAACCTGACTCGGACTTATACCAATATGGAGTTCTGTGGCAATGGGGATCTTCCATCCGCAGGAGAAGGCCACCTCATGCACGCACATATATCCAGCGAGAGGGTTATAGAATGCATGCCCGGGTTCAGGGATCATTATTTCTACAGACTCGGGGATCTCCCATTTTCGCCTCCATTCGGGAATCTCCTCAGGTTTGACCCTCGAGGGACAGGTAGGAAGAAGCCCATCCGCGTTCAGCTCTCCAAATTCATCTGCTATCACCACTGCGGACGCAGGACGAGGAAATTTGATCCTCGCCACCTTGGCACCACGGCCTTCAACTAACGGAAGACTGGATTGAGCGGAGGCGACAGAGCGCAATACAACCCGACGACTGGTACCTCTCCGGGGACGAACATCGGGAGAACTTTCCTCTCCTTCCTCCCCGTCTTCACCTTCTTCCTCTCCGCCTTCTTCCTCCTGGCCACCATCGGGTCTCCCGGATGTATTTGGGTTAGACGGACCTGCCTTTACCACAACACGGTCCTCCACTCCGGCCTCAAACATCTCCAAATCATCAGCTTCATGCCCGCTGTCGCCCTCACGTTCAATCTGAGGCTCATTCGGAAATACAGGCTCTCCCACACCGCCTATAGTCCGAGATTGGACTAACGATCTCGCCTCATTAACATCTCCTTCGATCACTGGTCCGTCCGCCGAAGGATCGACTACATCATGGGTTCCATGACGGGCATCAGAGTCTCTAGAAGATAAGACATCTACGAGATAATCTTCTACGGACACGCTCACACCCGCGGATTCACCGCCCGAATCTACTCCATCATGGTAATCCCGCGCTTCGCGAACGTTTTGACTATCGCTCCCGGACATCCTAAGGCAGAAGGAAACGGATCAGAAACTATGATTGTTGTTGTCCAAGAGTTCATTTATATATCTTATTAAGTCCAGAAGTCCAGGGAAAGTTTAAACCCTAAGATTTTCTATACATGTATGAAGGGCGGCCACAAAGCCATGGCATCAAGTCGCTAATGGCACTAATGATCCTTTATGGCGCAGCAATAAAAAAAACAATTATAAGCATTGTCAAAACGGAATGTGTCGGACGCGACATACCAAATAAGCGTACAAGGCATCAGTGAGGAAAATTGGCATATTATAAGCATGCAGCAGAAACATTACAACTAGCATCTCAACCAAAGATATCGCAAGAGCCAACTACTAAAGACAAGCACAATTACGGAAGCAGCAGGAGAGGCTACACTAGACATGCAATGGGCGCATAGCGATTATAGGCAACTTTAACAAAGCCAAAAAATGAGGGGTACTTACTTGCTAATATTCAAACAGGGAAATTCCACGGATGATCGAACTTGGATAATGTTCCGAGGTTACAGATCTCAGCTTGGAAGCCCAAAGTCTTACAAATCCCAGTTGCTCGGATCGATCTTACGTTGTTGGAATTTCTTAGAGATTGCTCAGTGTTTCAATTTAGCTAAAGTGTGAAAGTGACCAGTCGCCTAACTATTTATAGGGGGCAAAGTGGGAAGTCCAAACGTCACATCACTTAGGATTAAACCGTGACCGTTGATCTCTTCTAATCCAATGGTCATGATGATTCACGAATAGATGGCCAACATCGCATCACGTTTAGCGCCTGACAGAGGAGTCGCATCACCTGGATTTGAATCCCAACCGTCAGATCATTCTAATCCCAACCGTCCGAGGGTTGCGCCGTTCCACGAATGGGTTGCTGTCAGTACGTCGCATTTAACGCGTGACAGACGTGTCACGTCAGTCGGACCTCTAACCCCAACCGTCGATGTCGTCCTGATCCAACAGTCGCATCGCTCTACTCGGGATCTTACCCGCAAGAGCCGAACACACAACCTATTGGGCCTCTTGGGCTTACGGATCAGCGACCCGGACGGATCACCTTGACAAAGCTGTCTAACGGACAGTCTCCAGAGGGCTACACCACATCCTAACCGTACTCGGAACTATATATCTCGATTACAAATACCTCTACAGTCCGAACATTTATGTTAATCCGGACTGTAGAAGGAAAAGAGGGGGGGGGGGGAGAGAGAGATATATTCAATTCCTGAACACGGAACACGGATGACGGATCTCAAACAGAAGGGATCTTTTACCTTTCTTCAATTAACGATTCGGACACGCTCCACAACACACTTGTTCTTTTCATAGTTACCAACTATCTTCTACTAAGATACTTGGAAACTAGGGGGACATATGTTATTACGGACATGTGTCCAATCCGTTAAGGGCGCCATAGAGCGTGTCCTAAAGCGCATCACGGCTTAATGAGCCAATTCAGTACCGGTCCGACCTCACATGGTCCGCCCAAAGTGAATCGACCAGTACGCTAAAGGTCACTCCAACCTTATAGCTAGACCGAGCTAGCTGGGAGAAGGACTCACAAACCTGGCCACGCCAGTACAGAGATGCCAAACGGACCGGACGAGGAAATCTCGGACGCCACCATCGCGATAAGCCCAAAACGTATATAACAGAACCACTGAGATACTTCCATGAGACTCTAGGCTCGGACATCCAGAGTCACCCAAGGGCAGATCAACCAAGCAGACAGATCTGTCCGAGGGACTAACACGGACCCAACGGGCGGAACAGTAATCTCAGAGGGAAAGGACCAAACTATCCTCCCGGCCCATTAATCAGTATTGGATTACTATTCACTAATGGGCTATGGGCCAAAGGTGGCATTGGTGTCCAAATCTGGATCGTACACTTGGCATCATCTTATGAGCTACTTCATGAGTATATGATAACTATAAATATGGCACAAGGTCCAAGACCTCAAGGTAAGTGTTCAAGAGCATAATAACCTTCCTCATAACTATTACATTGAGAGCTTCCAACTCTCTCTTGAGTAAAGTCTCTTACCGGATCGGATTGACATTGGCATCCAAATCTAACCCCCCACTTAGTCGTTTCAGGTGCTCTAGCTCGGACAAGTACTCCTTTTCAAGTAGGTGGCGGGCTACAGACTGGGTTACTTGTAATAGTTTAGTCAGTTAGTGTTCGAGGTTTCACCCCTCAACACCGTTCATGGATTATGAGAATTTGGGGAAGCGTAAAAGAAAACAGGAAACTCTGATAGGAAGTACTCAAAATACTTCTACATCTGATGCTAATAATGATCATGAATGGGTTGAGCAAATGGTATATGATATTGCGGGTCCAGAGTTCATGGACACCAGGGAGCCAGTAACCGAGGGGGATGCGGAGGAGCCTCCGAATCCTGAGGATCAGGTCTTCTTCGACTTGATGGAATCCGCAAAGAAGCCGGCTTATCCTGAAGAGCCACGATTGCCATGTGTTCATGGAGAGGCTTCTCCCTGTTGCATTTCGAGAACTACTACCTAAGCCTATATGGAGCGCTCTCGCCGATCTGAGCTTATTTTTCAAGAATTTATGCTCAAGGGTGCTTGAGGATGAAGTGTTAGCAAATCTTGAAAGCAACATACCATTGATTCTATGCAAGCTTGAGCGTATCTTTCCACCGAGCTTCTTTGATTCTATGGAGCACTTGCCGGTTCACCTCCCACATGAAGCGAGACTTGCTAGACCGGTTCAGTATCGATGGATGTATCCATTTGAGAGGTGTGTAATAAAGGCATCCATTTACGTAAAATGTTCTTATTTCCGAAGGAACATTATCTTACCTAAATATATATACAACTTACAGGTATTTGGGAAAATTGAAGAAGTACGTCAGCAACAAAGGTAAACCTGAGGGGTCGATGGCCAATGCATACGTGAGACAGGAAGCTGCCATCTTCTGCAGCTATTACTTTGGAGACCACGTGCCCACTAAGGCATCTAGGCCGGCCAGAAATGCAGACACGTATGAAGTTCAAAAGGATGATGAAGTTACACTTTCAATATTTAGGATCTCAGGTAGACCTATGGGCGAAAGGAATTAGAATGGCTGACAGATAAGGAGGTGAAGGCAGCCCACTATTATGTCCTCTCGAACTGTGCTGAAGTTGATGAATTTATGAAGATCTTTGCTAGGTGAGCAGCTTACTTATTATAACACATAAATTTGAACTTCTAACTACTATCTAATCATGTCATCATGTCCACAGCGTTTTCAAAAAGCGTTGTCGATGAAACGGCGAGAAATCTTGTAGACGCTCGTGATGAGTACATTGACCTGCACGAAGACATATATGTAGACTTAACCATTGGTGACGAGGATCAGAGTATGTGTGTAGTGTAGAGTAGTATATGTATCTTAATTGTTATATGCTTACTTTTCCCATTACATGCCAACTCATGTCTTCATTTATACTAATATAATTTGTTTGTGTTTGTCATGTGCTTTTTGCAGATGCCCCGGCAAAGAAAGTGTAGTTACCAGATTCCCAGCTCTAGTGGGACCCAGGGTTCACCACTGACTGCTGAGAGTAGCCCTGGTGGATCAGGCATCTACTCTCATGTTAGTCAGACTCCCATTGGATCGAGCATGGGGACGTCTGGTGGTGGTTATGGGCCAGGACAGTACCCGCCTGACGGGTGTCCATATACCGAGATCGTCGATGGTGCTACGTGGGAGGGGAAGTTGGTGTTGTTCCCTAATGGCAGGAGGAAGTAAGTATTATATATACATTTGTAGAACATAACTTAAGATAAGTGTTTATATATATGTCACATGAATTGTCTAATAAATATATGTACTCTTCTATATGTCATTCATAATCGCAGTTGTGGCCTCAAAGAATCTTCGACGATTCGCATGAGATATTCAAGCTTAGGAGGGAGTTGCCGGGCCGGAGGCGAAAAGTGGAGCACACTCAAGACGAAGCACTTCTACTTTGATGAGCTTCGGGTAAGCTTTTATATTTCGACAATTTGTTGTGGTATGTTAGCCACTTAATTGGGTGATATGTTAGTCACCATTGTGTTAGTAAATTCTAGGACAATTTGTGTGGTATGTTAGCCACTTACTTGGGTGATATGTTAGTCACCATTGTGTTAGTAAATTCTAGGGAAATTTGTGTGGTATGTTAGCCACTTACTTGGGTGATATGTTAGTCACCATTGTGTTAGTAAATTCTAGGACAATTTGTGTGGTATGTTAGCCACTTACTTGGGTGATATGTTAGTCACCATTGTGTTAGTAAATTCTAGGACAATTTGTGTGGTATGTTAGCCACTTACTTGGAGACTTAATCACGTCGAGGATCAGTCCTACAAGAACAAAGGTAACCAATGGCCGAGCCATGAGATGGTAAGGGCTCTGCCAGGCATCACTTCGGGTCACGAGCTGTTGTCACTGATCGCCAGATGTCGGTAAGTATATATATGTGTGTTCTGATTATAACATGATTTGTACACATATGTATTGCTTTCATTTATACCAATTTACCACTTGTTTGCATTCCTACCAACTTACTAACTACTTGTTGCAATATATAATGTTCTTTAGCTAAACCTGAACCAACCCAAGACTTGCCTAGAGCAAATGAAGATGGGGAAGTTCAAGAACGGCGTTTGGGTGGACCAGAAGTCCGAGCTTATTGCGGTATGTGTATTTGCTAAGTGTTACAGTTGTATATGCATGTGTATTATAAATTAAATATGAAATTGTAGCTCATTTCGTATACACTTGACTATTACAGAGTGAGGTGGAGCGGATCATTGCGGAGAGGCTGCTCGAGGGTGAGGAGTTGTCCGTGGAAGAACAAGACCGGATCTTTCTACAGGTCAACCCACCCGACAACAAGGGTCGGGTTTATGGTCTTGGTAGTTATGGCGAGACACTGACGCAGAGCTTCTCCGTTTCCCAGCAGCAATCTCAAGGACATGGTGGTGTTTACACACAGGGGCAGGTCGAGCAGATGGTGAATGAAGCAGTGACTCCTCTCCAGGCTGAGATTGGAAATCTGAGGGATGAGCAGGCTCGTATGAATCAGAGGATGGAAGAGCTCTGCCGCTTGGATATGAGCCAGAATACCCCCGACCCCTCGTCTTAGTGATGTTGTGATATTTTGGATACTATGCTACTTTTTACTTTGTTGGATATTTGGATTTATATTCGGATATGTAGACTTTATTTTGCATAATTTGTTTTTTGGACGAATCGTTGTTGTTAGTTAATGCAATTTCTCCTTTGTGACATATCACTATTATATTTGTTGAAAAAAACAGGTGAAAATTATAAAATAATTTTTAAAAAAAAATAAAAAAAACAGTAGTTTTGCGACGGATAATTATCCGTCGCTAAACTACGAATTAGGGCTAGAACGCCCTAATTCGTTGTTTGGCGACGGATAATTATCCGTCGCCAAACAACGAATTAGGGCGTTCTAGCCCTAATTCGATTAGAGACGGATAATTATCCGTCTCTAATGGCGACGGAGGGTCAACGCCCTATCCGTCGCTAATTCCGTGGCTATTAGCGACGGATACAAATCCGTCGCTAATTCTCCTTAGAGACGCCCGTCATTAAGACGGGCGTCTATCCGTCGCTAAGGCCTTAGCGATGGATCGGCAGGGGTTTAGCGACGGATAATTCCATCGCTAAACCCCTGTTTTTTTGTAGTGTTTAATGTAACACATGTGAAAAGAGCAGCCAGAATCCATAATCCACACAGGCATAACACTATGATCAGTTACACATAAAGCATCTGCACTATCATAGTCACTACCAGTTGCAGGATTATTTACAGTAGTGATAGTTTGAAAATTGTGAGGGATTAGACCTGATTGATTCCTCTTGAATGTGGGGCAATCTTTCTTTAGATGTCCTTGCTTGTGGCAATGATATCACTTCCTCTTTTCCACTGCATCAGGTGTGTTTCTCATGTTTCTCTTCTTATCAGCTCTATTCTCCCATTTAGACTGGTTCTTTTGTTGTTGAAACTTCACATTCAGCCCTTCTCATGTGGTTGAAGACTTTGTACCAGATGCAAGCTCAAGCTCTCTTGATCTAAGTGCAGATTCTATCACATCCATTGATAGACCTGTGCTTCTTCCATAAACCAGTGCATCCTTGAATGGGCCAAGAGACTTAGGTAAAGAGCTAAGCAACAAGATTGCTTTATCTTCACTCTTCATCTTGTTTTCAACTTCAGTCTCAAGATTATCATGCGCATTGACAATCTTCCTGAACTCCTCTAGTTGAGTGATGATTGATCTTTCTTCCACCATCCTGAATGAGAACAATCTCTGCTTGGCAAAGATCTTATTTGCAGCAGATTTGGCATTGAATAATGCTTCCAGTTTATCCCAAATCAACTTTGCAGTTGTTAATTCACCAACCTCCCTTAGAGCATTGTCTCCCATGGCTAAGATCAAAGCACTGTGAGCCTTCTCAGTGGCGGTTACAGATTCAGGAAATGCTTTAGTAATAGCCTCAATTACTCCTTGCTGTACAAGCACCGCTTTCGTCTTCACCTTCCACAGATCGAAGTCACTCTTCTCTGTCAGTTTCTCGATTTCAAATCGAGAGGTCGCCATTGATGCAAGTTACAGTTGCAAACCAACGGTTTTTTCTTCACTTTCCCACAGACGGCGCCACTTGTTGTGGAATTGCTTAACGAACAACCGAGTTACGAAGAACAAACATCGCTAAACAAGAACAATCTTCACAACCACTTGAACAAAGCGTCACAAAAGAAACCAAATGCAGAAAATTTGCAGAAACTAGAGAACAAGAGATTTAACGTGCTTCGAACCAAATTGATCTACGTGCACGGGACCAGACAACTCGTTTTCACTATCAGAGGATAAATCCCTCAGAGAATTACAAGATTCAATCTTTCTTTACAAGAATCGGATAACAATTGATCTCTTCTCTAAGCAAACTCACTCTTCACATCAATCTCACTCAACAAGTAACGAAAAAAACTCAGAAATTGACAAGTGATATGTGTTGATGATTATTTCTCTATGATTCTGCAATTGAAACCAACTTATATGAAGCATCTAATCAACCACAATCAATCGATTAAGCCAGCTGCCAGAAAGTTAGTTAATAAACTAATTTCCCCTCCTTTTAACTGCCCGTTTGATCTCAACTGTTGATCACTCCTCACTCGATCTCAGCCGTCCACAGAATCTTTCTTCATATATTTGATAATCATTCAACTAAACCAACAATTTTTTCTAGTTTCATTTTGCCTTTTCCCTTTCCTTTTCTTTGATTTTATTTCATTTTTCATTTATCTAGAATACTAAATGTTATACATATTATCTGATTTTCCAGGTTCATATCAAACTAATCTTGACAACTTTCACATAGTTTTCATCTACTTTTTTTTCAATGTCAATATTATGTACTCCATTCCAATATATATAACCGTTTATTAATAAAATTAGGATATACGTTACAACATGTAGAGTGTACTGATAATTCAAATGTTAAAAATAATGAGATAAGTAAATTAATGTGAATTTTACGGGGTTTTACGGTGGATCACTTTTGTTAGGTTGTGATTTTATTTAGTGACAGGGGAGAGAGAGAGTGTGTAATTTTACCGGAGGAGATGGTTCAATGGCATCTCCGTTTTTTATTTTTTTTAAGAAATAAACAATTCTCGTGAGGTAATTGTGAATCACCACAGCTGTCCGAAACACAAAGGTTGGCTAAAACATGCGCCAACTTATTACTAGTTCTACTAACCAAATTAAAACTCAAAAAATTAAAAGTGGTAACCATAAGTTTGGTATCTTCAACAAGTCCTCCAGTAATTGAAAGAAATTGTCCATGTTGCTTTAGCTGAAGAATCAGATTGTAGCAGTCCCCCCTCCACAATCACGTTCTGCAAATTCAATTCTTGCGCTACCATAACAGCCAGATGAGCAGCATAAGCTTAGGCGAAGACAGACCAGAGCAATCCAAGACTCAACAACATCAACTTGAGCAGTCCATGTGGACTTTGATACCACGTAGAAATGGGCTCATCAACCCCTTAAAAGGCCTTAGAGAGATATTGTCTCATCTCTTATAGAGAATGCCCAGGATATTCTCAAACGAGGTGGGATATTTAACAATACACATGAGCAGCTTTATACCTTGTAATAAAATCATGGACAAACCGAACAACATCAATGCTCATAACCAACGTTTTCATGAAGGTTTTTATTCATGTTACTCCACAGGCTCCAGCATGAGCAAATAAAGTATTCCATCTCCACAATCGAAGCCTTAGCCCGTATTGAATCAATCCAACTATAAATTTTATAAAATTTTAACAACCCTATAAATTTTATAAAACTAGTACTAACCCGTGGCGATGCCACTAAATAATTTTCTTTTAATAATGTACCAGAAAGAGGATAATTCAATCGGCATAATTAGAGTACTCAAACGAACAACAATACATGTTCATAATAGAATTTAATCGACTGCAAAGCAAAAAAAAACGTTCATATATTAGTTGTAATTCAAACTCAACAGAAACCCAAATAAGGAAAGATGTTCTTCCCTAACACATTTTCCTGAAAAAATCTTATTTTCCTCTATTCCTTTTCTTTTTCACATTTTTCCTCAAACCAAATGAAGCCTAAGTTACCTTAAAGGGTGCAAAAAATTTTGCTTGTAGACAATGTTGGTTATGGACCGTAGTAAGTTCGTGTAATCTGGTAAAAATGTCAATTAAATGAATGTATGGTGTTCCTTCTTTGACATTGATTTCAAACAGAAGCACATCTCCAGCACAACCAATGGGATTCCATAATCTTATCGTTTCCTTTTTTTCTTCTTTTTTTTTAGAATTATCGTTTCCTGAATTACTCTATATTTTCTCAGGTTTAGCTTTTAAATTGGTAAGGTCCAACTTAATCGAACCCGTTTGAAACTAAAGGGTTGATTCATGTTGGTTATGGACATTTGCATGTATACGACCTGAACACGATAATTATTAACAGGTAAATCATCGGATAGGTGTTTACTAAAATCAACTCGTCTGACCCGTTTGAAAATAAGGCAAAATAAACTCGTTTTCAGATTCTCAATTTTCAAATTTATTTATGTTCATGAGTCTGTTATATAAGCTTTTAAACGGGCCGAAAACAACCCGAACTAATCCCGTTAAGGACCCAATGGGTTGATACCCAATATTCTTATCTAGTTGAAACTATCTATGTACTCCATCCACCCCGATTGAGAACTTAATGCATTAAGGTGGGCGCGTAATTTTAGGTGAAAAATTTAAATAAATTAATAAAACATAATAATGTAGATTTTTACCGGGCTAAAAATGTCCATATTCAAGAAGTATCAACCTTCACCAACATGATCTAATGGCGAAGGATATGTGATCTTAACCATTGCAGTGATTGGGTCCTATGCATAAGGATCTCTTCGAACAATTTCATATGGACCTCGTCGTCATTTGTTGCATTGACTTCAGCCCCCCTCCAACACGCAATAACTATAAGTTTCCTGTTGATTTCAACCTTGACCTTGGATCCACCATAATTGTAAAATAACAAATATAAGTACATATTAGAGAAATTCACTCACGTCTTTTAAATGATCAAGGAGGTGCGGGCATGATATCGTGTTTGCTACCCTTCAGTATAACTGGTTATATATGTTTTAAGTGTCCAATAAATACGACAACTAATCTACTGAATGGTTTCTCATTGACTCCCACTTGCACCTCTCATTACCTCTCTAACATTACGGTCAAAGGCCTAAAAAATAAATTATATTATTCATGGAGGCCTTATCCTGTGGCAATGCAACGACATAAATTGCATTGAGTATCAAAAAAATGGAAGGCAATACGGAGTACAATTTAATAACGCAAACATAACGCTACCTCCAAATTTTGTTAAACACCTACTTGTAAACCAAAATAGCGGTGAAATCAGTTCATGAGTTAAAATTATAGTATTATTCTTAAAGTTGAGTTCCAAGGTTTCAAATATAAAATTCTTTGAGTTAAAATTATAGTATTATTCTTAAAGTTGAGTTCCAAAGTTGCAAATAAAAAAATTTTGAGTTCCAAATTTGGAATCCTTTTTTTGAGGATTTTACCAAAAAACGTGGTTCACTATTCAAATTAAAGTTTTCAAGTTGTAATTATCTCATTTTCAAAGTTGGTTTATACATCGAATTTAGTTGTCAAGTTTACGTACCCCATTCTTAGAGAATATTTCCATACATTGTGTTTTACCCTTTCAATAGAGTCCTAAAGTTGTAATTACCTCATTATTAGAGTTGGTCTGAGTTCCAAATGTGCAACTAACTATTCCAAATAATGAGCTTTACCATTCAATATAGTCTCCAAGTTATAATTATCACATTTTTGTAGTTGGTTTGCTCGTCAATTTGTGTTTTCAAGTTAGATTGACCACATTTTTATAGTTGAGTTTATACTACCAATTGAGTCGAGTCCATAAGTTGGAAGTACCCTTTTATTTGAATAAGTTCTTTATATAGCATGGTTTAGTCTTCGAATGTAGTCCCCAAATTGTAATTATAACAATCTTAGAGTTTGTTTACCCCTCGACTTGAGTTCTCAAATGAATTATCATATTCTTAGAATATTTTACCACATAAAGTGGCTTACGTTTCTAATATAGTTTTACGTTTAAACGATTTCAATCGTAGAATATTTTTACCGTTTGATCAAAATTTCTAATTCGGAATTATCTCGTTGTTAGATTATTTTCAAATAACATGGTTCATCCATGCATTAGAGTTCCCAAGTTGAATACCAATTGAGTTGAGTCCATAAGTTGGAAGTACCATTTCTTTGAATAAGTTCTTCATATAGCATGGTTTGGTCTTCGAATGTAGTCCCCAAATTGTAATTATAACAATCTTAGAGTTTGTTTACCCCTCGACTTGAGTTCTCAAATGAATTATCATATTCTTAGAATATTTTACCACATAAAGTGGCTTACGTTTCTAATATAGTTTTACGTTTAAACGATTTCAATCGTAGAATATTTTTACCGTTTGATCAAAATTTCTAATTCGGAATTATCTCATTGTTAGATTATTTTCAAATAACATGGTTCATCCATGCATTAGAGTTCCCAAGTTGAATACCAACTGAGTTGAGTCCATAAGTTGGAAGTACCATTTCTTTGAATAAGTTCTTCATATAGCATGGTTTGGTCTTCGAATGTAGTCCCCAAATTATAATTATAACAATCTTGGAGTTTGTTTACCTCTCGACTTGAGTTTTCAAATGAAATTATCATATTTTTTTAGAGTATTTTACCACATAAAGTGGCTTACGTTTCTAATATAGTTTTACGTTTAAATGATTTCAATCGTAGAATATTTCTACCGTTTGAACAAAATTCCTAATTTGGAATTATCTCATTGTTAGATTATTTTCAAATAGCATGGATCATCCTTGCATTAGAGTTCCCAAGTTGAATTATATTATTCTTACAGTTGTTTTGCCCTTCAAATGGAGTTCTCAATTAAGAATTACTTCATTCTTAAAGTTGAGATTAACCTTTGAATTGAATTTCCAAGATAAAATTATCTCATTGTTAAAGTGTGTTTACCATTTGAATTGAGTTCCTGAGGAATTAATGTATTTCTTCCAATAATGTTTTTCATATAGTGTGGTTTACTATTCAAATAGAGTTCTCAAGTTGGATTTATCCCTTTTTTGAGTTGCTCTTAACTTCAAATTGAGTTTTCAAATTGCAATGATCAAATTCTTAGAATTTTGTTTGCTTTCACGTTGAGCTCCCATGTAGGAACAATCTAATTCTAAAATTTGAGCTTACCGTTCAAACTAAGTTTTCAAGATTTTTTATCTCATTGTTATAGTTGATTTGTCATACGAATTGATTTCCCTAGTTAGAATTATCCCATTTTTTTAGTTGAGTTTACTTTCAAATTAAGTTCCTATGCTTGAATCATTTCTTCATTTGAGTATTTTCCCCATATAATGTGGTTTATTATCCGGATAGGGTTTCCAAGTTGTAATTATCTCATTCTTATAGTTTGTTTGACTTTGGAATTGAGTTCCCACGTTCGAATTATCTCATTCATAAAGTTGAATTTTACTTTTCGAGTTGAGTTCCCAAGTTTGGATTATCCCATTAATAAAGTTCGTTTACGCTATGAATTGAGTTCCTAAATTGAAATTATCTCTTACTTAGCCATATCAGATTTTTCAAAATCAACCCCTGCTAAATGGTCTTTTGTTTAGATTAGTACTCACAGTTCAAACAATAACAGATGATTCCAAATTTATAATGTAGTCTGAAACTAATTACAACAAACCCAAAAGGTCAAAGATTATCTAATTTTATTTAATTTTATAATGATTTTTTTCTATTTTAAGTTTTCTTTTAGTCTTCTCCTATAATTTCAAATATTCAACACTTTTTTTTTTCAATTTATATCTTATAATTGGTGTATATGGATTCGTTTCGTCACGACGAATCCAAATACATGTTCAAAATATTTTTCGAAGTTTTACAGATAAAGTTATATGAGATTTAAATAAAAACCATATATGTAGTGAACATACTAAAAATATAAATAGTGGAAGTTATAAGGTGCATTGCATTGTCATGAATAAAATGTTCCATGACTTATTTTTCAAATTTAGAATTTACACAACCAATAGATCTCATTTAACAATTTGATTTTTTATTTTAATATATAAATAATTTATTTAATTAATAATAATATATAAGATTGGTGTCTATGGATTCGTCTTGTCGCGGTGAATCCAAATATATGTTCAAAATATTTTTCGGAGTTTTGCAGATAAAGTTATATGTAATTTAATAAAAACTATATATATAGTTAACATACCAAAAATATATAGTACACTTCTGAATTACTATTTTCTTTTTGATTTTATTTTGTGAATAAAAATCAATGAAATTCAAAGAGACATGCCACATAGAATTTTGCACATGTGGCATGCCTTTTTATTGAGATAGGTCACCACTTTTATTATATATAATTTAGATTTCAACTCTATTTCAAATACAATTTTTTACAATCAAATTAAAATTTACTCATCATTAAAACTCAATTAAAACCCATTCAATTTAAATTTTTAAACCACTAAAAATACTTCTACTAGAAGATCCCGATTACACTGATTGGTATTGAATCAATCCAACTATAAATTTTATAAAATTTTAACAACCCTATAAATTTTATAAAATTTCAACTCTATTTCAAATACAATTTTTTACAATCAAGTTAAAATTTACTTATCATTAAAACTCAACTAAAACCCGTTCAATTTAAATTTTTAAACCACTAAAAATACTTCTACTATAAGTTCCCAATTACACTGATTGGTAGTGGCACCATGCAAGTTAAGGTGAATCAACAAATATCGGAAACTTGGATATCCACCCGTGGTATTAGACAGGGGGACCCGCTCTCACCATATATTTTCATTTTATGTCAAGAATTACTAGTACACCTCATACACTCAAAGTATGAACAAGAACTCTTCTCTCCACTCAAAGTTATGACGGCGCGCATACCTATTGACTCGTCCTGGATTATGAAGGCCATTTTCAAGAGTCGACACTTGATACAGGACTCGGAAGCTTGGGACCGCATGGAAACAACAGGGAAATTCTGCATGCGGGAGTTTTATGAGGAAATCCGTGGGGATAGGGCTGAGGTTCGCTGGAAAAAATTTTGGTACGATAATAAGGCCCAACCCCGGGCACAGTTTTGCACATGGATGGGGCTGAGTGGTAGGCTTGCCACTAAAGACCGAATTTCCAGATGGAATCATGCCATCCTCCCTACTTGTGCATTATGTCCTGCTAATGAATCGATGCAACACCTGTTCTTTGAGTGCCCTCTTTCGAAACTGGTGTGGAGGCGGGTGCTCCATTGGGTAGGGATCCAGAGACTTCCGGAGGGATGGGACGCTGAAAGGGCATGGGTGTGCTTGCAATTTCATGGCAAGGGATGGCGAAAAAAGATCCTCCGGTGTGCCTTCACAGAGACTTTCTATGCTATCTGGATGGAACGAAACAAGGTGATCTTCAACCAGAAACCGTTTGATACGAGACTAGATGAAAAGATTATTAACGATGTCATAAATAGGTGTTGGCAAGATAGGAAGCTGCGTACGCATGTTGCTACGCTTATGCTAAACTAGCGTTATATGGTTGTCTAGAATTTACCTGGATTTTCGGATCGGTTTTTGTACTTAACTGTTTTGGGATGGAATAAAAGTTTTTCGTTTCCAAAAAAAAAAAAAAAAACTCTTCTCTCCACTAAAAACTTCAGCTACGGGTCCTCATATACCTATCTTATGTTTTGCTGACGATTGTCTAATCTTTAGCAAAGCTGACCAAAAATCAATTGTCACACTAGCAGAAACACTTGAAGAATATGCCTTGGCTTCCGGTCAGAATGTTTGCTGGGAAAAAAGTAGAATTATCTTCTCTACTAATACCCCGGTAAACAAGAAACAACAAATTACGGATTTTTTGGGAGTCATCCCAAATAAACGTCAGGATAAATATCTGGGACTACCCTTCCTTTTTAGGAAGTAAAAAATGTGATCTTTTTTATCAAATGATTAATAAGACCATGAATTGGATAAATATTTGGTATAACCAGTATTTATCTTATGCTGGTAGACTCGTTTTAATAAAAGCTGTGACTAATGCTATACCGGCTTATTGCATGTCCATAACAAAAATTCCTAGTACATGTCTGAATAAACTTGAAGAAATCATTAGACATTTTCTATGGAATGGAAAAAAAACTGGCAAAGCCAAAGGAAAAGTAAATTGGAACTTAGTTTATCGGCCAAAATATTCTAGAGGTTTAGGTGTTAGGAATCTGCATATTCTAAACGATGCTTTTCTATTAAAAAAACTTTGGAAACTTGCTTTTCAGACACCTTATGGTATTCTGTCTACAAGAATAAGTATTTTCCTAACACCCATTTCCTCCAGGCAGAAGCCAAAACAAACCACAGTTGGTTTTGGAGAAACTTGATAAAACTACAAGAAGTTTTTAAACAAGGTCTTCTTCATCTTATTGGAGATGGAGAAACCACCAACTTTTGGACTGATCAATGGATCCCAGGAAAACTTGTTGCTGATTATACTACTCAGAATCACATTTCTAGTAATACAAAAGTTAAAGAATTCCTGATTAATAATACTTGGAATATTGAAAAACTACAGGAAAAACTACCTCTTGACACTGTATATAAGATTCTAGGAATCCCAATACAAGATCAGGAAAACCATGACACTGTTCTTTGGCAACATACCGTGTTGGGAAAATTCTCAGTGAAAAAGGTTTATTATTTTCTTATGAATATAATGGAGCCACCACACCTACCAAACCTCCCATGGAACAAACTATGGAATTTAAATCTCCAACCAATAATCAAATTCTTCCCCTGGCTAGTCACACTAGACAGACTACCTACAGCAGTTAGACTTCACAAACAAAAAATTTTGCAAACTGATACTTGTGTCCTTTGCAACCAACACACTGAAACCACACAACATCTGTTTTTCAGTTGCCCTGCCACTTCTAAACTAACCAAATGGCTGAAAATCAGAAACTATGAGAATAAAACGTTTACCGAAACACTTTTCCAGTTACCTCACAACTCTGAGCAACAACTGAAAATCATAACCTCTTGCTGGATTATATGGAAACTGAGAAACAACAAAATTTTCAGGCAAGAGGAAATCAAGGAATATGCCTATCATAATCAACTGATCAATACACAAAAAGAGCAAAAACTCTACCATCCTGGAAAAAAACCAATACAAGTAATAGCGCGCATATGCAAATGGAAGGCAGATCCAGATCACTACACATTGAACATTGATGGATCCTGCCTTACAAATGGAAATGTAGGAACTGGAGCAATACTCAGAAACACAAGTGGAGAGTTCATTAAAGCAAGTTCGATTTTTATTGGGAAAACTGATCACAACACGGCAGAATTAGTAACTTTAAGGAACGGATTGAAACTATGTGCAGTGGAACAGTTACAATCAGTTTGTGTACAAACGGACTCAAAATTCATTATTTCTTGTCTAAACAGGCAGGTTGCAGCAACACCGCACCAACAACTCATACTTGCAGATTCAAGGAAGCTTTTGAGGCAGCTATGCCAAGTGAAGATAACTTTTGTGTACCGAGAAGAAAACATGGTGGCGGATCATCTAGCCAAAAAAGCAAGCAACAAGACTTTTGGAAGAAATGTCCAAGAAGGCACACTTTGTAATAATCTAGTATGTTTTAATTTTATTTGGGATGCTTGCCCGGAGTGGATTTCGGTTGTAATAGCTAAGGACTATTGTAGCTTTATTAGACTTAACTAATATGAATGCATTCTACCTTAAAAAAAAAAAAAAAAAAAAAAAAAAAACTCATTGGTAGTGGCACTAGTTAGCCGGCATTTACCATTGATCCATCAATTCTCCAAGTCAAAAATTGATTGAAACGATGAAATGAGAGGTGATGGCAAATTACAGCCACCAATTAGTCACCTTTATTTATATTTTCCTAATTGCAAATGCTTTTCCGAATTGAAGGGGAGTTGTTACTGGTTAGGTTTATACATAAAGTAGTAATTTATTGATGATTTTGTACAGCAAAACAAAATGCTAATTATTCCAGAACCATTTAGATGTACCTGTCTTGTTACGCCACGTTGTTGACGAAATCGTCACAACCATGATCATATTGGATCGCTCCATCCACCTAAACCATGATTTTTTTTAATAAACTAATTGTATTACAAAGGGTTCAATTACAATTAATTTTTGTCTTCAATCTCAACCACCTTATAACTCCTTTCAATAATTGACGCTGTCAGAGTTCGAACTCTACACCTCCTACATATAGTTTCAACTCATTACCACCAGACCACTTATGTATGTGTATTAATTACTATCTCAGTCACGCCCTACGTACATGGCAACAATATACATATTCATGTAATCACCTCATATTTTCTATACAAATTTTTACGAAATACCGTATATTAAATATGAGCCGGTTTTGTAGTTTAGAATCGGAAAGATTAAAAAGACTCAAAAGAGATTATATTAGTTGAAAAAATTAGTAAATTTCACAGGTCTATACGCGATATTTCTTTTTTGAAGAAGAGCAGCCGACTGCCAATACAAAGGCTTGATGCTACTATTAGTGAGCTTGCTCACTGCAATTTGCCGTCCGTGGATGGAGTTATTAGTAGCTCCATGGAAGTTTGCAGGGAAAAAGAAAAGTTATATTAGAAAAATTGATTCACCTTTTGATTGGTTGTCTTACGTTATGTTTAGATTGCATTTAAGTTAATTTGAGGTGATTTAGATTACTATATTGAATTTCGGCTCAACTTGTTAATTGCAAAAGTAAAGAGTATATAATTCGTGAATTTGACAATTAAGTGAAGCAACAGGGAAGAATTTACAACTTTGGAAAAGTACAATTGATAATGAGTCTATTCACGTAGTATCTTAGGTTTCTTTTGTTTAAACATGAAACCTAAGGTATAATAAAAAAGTGTTTAAGGTTTTATTTAATATTTTTTATGGTAAAGGTTTTTTGAAAATGTTTAAAGTTCTTGTTATGCATGTATAAGATTTATATGGGATAGATTTTAATGTTTATGTCAGTATGTAGCTACTTTAAGTATTTGTTGTTTTTAATTTTTTTTTTTTTGAAAATGGTTTAGGTTTATGTGAGAAATAATTAAATTTGTAATAGGTAATTGTTAACGTTTATTCTTAGGCTGTTTAATTTGTCAGACATGTTCAATTCTTCTCCTCGAAAAGTATAAGTTTTATGGTTGTTATTGTTGAGATTTACTTGATCGGCCTTTAAGCGGTCATTAAAGCATTCTAAAACCCTATACAGCACCTTAGACTTGTATTATGTATTTTTCTAAAGAACTCCTCCATATATTATACTTTCTTTGTAATCAGTCCTAAGAGTTGAACCCTTCCATTAGAGGTGTTAACCTTCATCCAATAGAAATAAGTTGAAAAGGATACCAAACCATTCAACCTAAATGAGGCGTCCCTATTCATGAAATGACAAGAAAATTAGGTAAAAAAAAAAGGACAAAATGCGTCCCTTCGGACGCTACAAGGCTCACCGTGGCAAGCCCCAGAAACGAAGTTTTTGTCAAACGCTCACCACAGTGAGCTCATCATCAATAAGGGCTCACATTGTATTATCCCACTTTAAATTTTCACTTGTATTTCGAATCATTATCTCTTTAAACATATTTCAGCACATAGAACAACAAATTCATATGCTAAGAATGACTTAACTAATTCATGCACTGATCAAACTGTTGGTCCAGATAATGGCAGAGGGAAAAGACTAAGGGGGGGGGGGGGGGGTGAATAGTCTTTTACAACTTTTGTCGATAAACACAATTTCTCGGATATCTGTGAAGATATCTGATACTTAATTTCAGAGAGCGGAAGACTTTTCTGTGATAAGTGCACGTGCTCAGCAAGATATGTGTAAATACTCAGCAAGGTAAATAAAGCAAGTAATAAAATGCATAAAGTAAATAACACTGATCTTTATAGTGGTATCTGAAGGTGGCGTAATCCTTCAACTAATCCACTTCGGCCTTTCTCAGACCTAAAATCCACTAAGACAGATAATTGAGTTCACCTTACAAATATCTTATCTCGATTCCTAAATACACTAGGTTCCCAACCAAGTGTTCCCCCTGAGTTATTCCCCGGTTTTCTCAACCAAGTACTTCATATACTCAGAAACCTTTAAGCTATTTCTTAGTTTCCCAAACTAAGTACTTCCTATGCTCAGTAACCTTGGAATTATTCCTTAGTTTCCCAAACTAAGTACTTCCTGTACTCCACGCCGTTTAAGGTGTTGGTTAAGGTAGTTTGTCAGGTTTGGTAGATTAATAACTTCTACAGTTATGTAATACTACCTTCTTGAACAAGAGTCACTTAACAAACTTCACAATGTGTGGTGATATGTTCTTTACTGGCCCAAGTCTATGATAAATGTTCTAGAGAATGAATCTCAGATACTTGATCTTTTGATTCAACTCCTTCACAGATATCAATGCTTGTTAAGGATCAGGACACTTAGAACTTTCATGCTACTTAGAATTCAAGAGCTTAGTCGCAACTGTAAGCTGAAGAATAAGTAGGTTGAAGGCTTGTATGCTTGAGAGAAAGATACCACTAGTTGTATTATCAGAGAAGCTTGGTATTTTCAGTGAGTTCAGTGTGTCTTTCAAGCATTCTAAGTGATGATATTTATAGTTGAAAATCATGCCGTTTGAATAGTATCCGTTAGGCTTAATGAAATTCAAACTATTGATATCTGAAAATAGTACTGCAGCAGACGTTGTCTCTTTTCAGAGATTTCCTCTTTTGTACAGATGTCTCTGTCTGCGCATTTATTGCATTGTACTATTTTTGTCCTGTAGTGCCAACGGAACTATGCACGCTTTCTGAAGCATTGCATGTCCCTTTCCAGAGACCTTCTCATATCTAGATACGTGTTGAAACATTGTTTCCCAGAAACATAGTTTTATCTAGGGTATCTGAGTGTAGATATCTGTGGGCACTTTTCCTCGTTCAGAAACCTTGCGTTCTCAGATATCTTTTGCAAAACTTGTTTATTGAGAAACACTTGTTTATCAAAGATATCTGGACATAGGTATCTGGTAACCTTTCTCTTCAGCAATCTTGTGCAGTCTTCAAAACTTCAAAAAATGTTGAACTCTCCTGCTGGATGCCTTCTTCTTGGTCTTCTTCAAAGATATAAAAATTACATTCAGAGACCTAACATCCTATACAAGATTTGCTAGACTAACATACTTAGTGATTTTCCTCTTTTACAGTGTTCAAGTGAACCAAGAGGACTAACCACCTTTCTGTGCTAAGATAAGTCATTAGGTTGCTGATCAAAATCTAAACAGATTTTCCTAACAAATTTTTCCCTTTTTGACCAGTCAACGATGACTATCTTTAAACCCTATTACAACTTGGAAGAGGGAACAATCTAACACTTAAATCATTTCTTATGATCTTTTCAATTTATTTTAATTAAGTGCAGAAAGTAAACATTAACCAAATCACAAGGTGTGATCTTTGCTGACAAGCTATCTTTTTATAGATTGATATCTGAGTGTAGGTTCATCAGATATGTTACAAAGAAAGTTTACAGATAACTTTTTCAATGATAAAACAGTAAAGTACATTCAGCAAGATACAAAACACTTAGTTAACTTAGGACAACAAGAGTAACCAAGCTCCAAGTGGACATCCTAATAAACTAGTCTTCAAGTCTTCAAAATCTTCAAGTCTTCCATCAGCAGATCTGTGGATCAATTTGCAAATTCCCTATCCCCAAACCTTTTGATATCATCTGAGTAGTCAAAGAGCAAAGTCCTGACTATCATCTCAGTGTTTCTGGCAAATCCACAAACTTCCTTGTAGGTTTTGGTGGGATTCTTCTTGTCAAATTGTTTGACCCACAGATACTTTCCCCATTTCCAGGCATGCTCAATTCTGATATCTGATAGCTTGGAGTATTCATATATGATCTTCAGATATCTGATGTCACCCTTGTATTGATCTTCAGTCATGTAGAAAGACTCATAGGGTTCCACATCAAGTCTTGCTCTTGTGCCTGTTCCAGTGATGTTGGGAATTCTGTGCACATCATTTGGCTTTCCATAAGGACAATCATCAGAGAGGTCCTTTTTCATGGCTTCTATTCTCTTGATTACTTCAAAATCCAACCAGGCTTTGATGTGGTTGGTATTAATTAAGACTGGCTTGTCTTTTCTCCATGCCATGAGCTGTTTATGGATTGGTTCTGGAAATTTTTCATTTACCAGAAAGTGCTTGAGTTCCAGAATCCAGTAGCCATTCTTCTGATTAATGCATCTGTAGACAGAGGAGTCATTGTTGGTCTTCACATACTCAATCTTGGCTTCTTCAGGCCTGAGTGGTAGTTGAGTTTTCTTTCTTCAGCTCTCAGCCTGTTCCTCCTTTGTCTTGAATTCTCCCTTGGGGGATTGCTTGAAAACCACCCTGGATTGACTTGGTATTTCCAGAGGGTGTTTTAGCTGCCAAAGGTTTTGTAGCTATGGGCTCAGATAGGCTATCAACCTTTCTTCTTTTTTTGTGAAGAGGAGCTTCATCTTCATCCTCATCTTCATCATCATCTTCCAGATTTCTCTTGTTAGGTGATTTGCAGCCTTCTTCATTAACCTGGGATTTGATTTGGCCTTCTTCTTCTTCTTCTTCAGAAGACTCATCAACCCTTATCACTTGTCTTCTCCTTGGAGCCTTGGTACCCCTTGGAGGTTTCTGTGCCCTGGCCCTTGTTGTCATTCCTTTTTCAGGAATTTGCTGAGTGATGGCCACTATCTGTAGAGCAGTCTGACTGGAGGAGGGCTCATTTATTATGAGAGGTGGTTGTTTAGATTTTCTTTTGTTTCCTCTTCCTCTCTGAGCACCTTGAAATCCTTCCCCCTTAGTCATTGTTGACTGACTAAGAATTACAAAGGATTCTGAAAGGGAGTCAAAGTTGCCTTGCAGATAGTTGTAAGCAGCAACCAACTTTTCCAGATTGGCCTTGAGCTCCTGATTTTGTTTGATAAGACCTGTTTACTTATCAGTGAGCTCTGCCAGTGGGCCTTGAATAGCATATGCTTTTTCAGCAGCATAGCTAGCCTCTTCAAAGGCTTTTGCAGCCAAGTTTTTGTCATCATCCCTAACCATGCCTAGGTCTTTCTGAGCAATGACCAGACTGGTTGTTCGCTGAGTGATGAGCTCAGTGAATGTCTTCATTTCTATAGGGACTGATGCAATGGCGACTTTATCTTGAGAAGACAACTCCTTTTTCAATTTAGCCAGTACTTGATATATGTTCAAGTATTCATTAGAGTTGACATTTGGCAGCTTGCTGAAGATTTCAGGAGCAATCAGCTTCCTTTTCAAATGAGAAACCTCTAAGTGTTCATTGCGGTGTTCTGCCAATGCCTTGTCTTCTTCATCATCTGAGTCATCAGCCCAGTGATCTTCATCCTCTTGTACTTCTTCATCAAGGTTTCTGAAGGCGGCAACCATCTCAGATATGGGTTTCTTGCCTTTGGAGGATGATTTATTTGGTGAAGATGCAGCCTTAGCATCATGCTTTTCTTCAGATACTTGTTCAGCATCTAGCTCCTTAGCAATATAATCAATAGCGTCCCGGAGCCCTTTAATCTCAGAGTAAGCTTGCGTTTCTTTGCGCGTTTGTTCTTCAAGTTTATCTAGCTTGACTCTGGATTCAGTTATCTATTCTTCCAGTTGAAGATGTAGCTGTTGTTCTTCCTCCAACAGTTGTTTGAGTTGAGCAACTCTGGCTTGTGCATCCAAAATTTTCTGAGTGTTGTCCTCAGAGTGCTCAACTACTTGTTCAGTAGAGTCTTTTTGTTGGGGAGATGGATGGGTAGATTTCTGAGGAGATGGAGGAGTGGATTTTTGTGATGTCCTCTCAGTGTACTTTTCAGCAACTGAGGCATTGCTTCCTTGTGCAATCTCTCCTATCCCTGGTGCAGGGGCATCATCATCATCCTTTTTTATCATCCTCATCCTTTTGATGATCAAAAGGAGGTTCTACATGAGCTGTTTATGGATTGGTTCTGGAAACCTTGAATTTACCAGTAAGTGCTTGAGTTCCAGAATCCAGTAGCCATTCTTCTAATTAATGCACCTGTAGACAGAGGAATTGTTGTCATTCTTCACATACTCAATTTTGGCTTCTTCTGGACTGAGTGGAAGTTGACTTTGTCTTTGTTCAACTCTCAGCCTGTTCCTTCTTTGTCTAGAATTTTCCTTTGGGGGATTGCTTGAAGAACCACCCTGGATTAACTTGGTATTTCCAGGGGGTGTTTTGGCTGCTAAAAGCTTTGCAGCTATGGGCTCAGTTAGGCTATCAATTCTCCTTTTTCTGTGAAGAGGAGCTTCATCTTCATCAGTCTCTTCATCATCATCAAGATTAATTCTTGTGAGACTTTTGCAGCCTTCTTCATTGCCCAGGGATTTGATTTGGCCTTCTTCTTCAGAAGAAGATTCATCAATCCCTCTCACTTGTCTTCTCCTTGGAGCCTTGGTACTCCTTGGAGGTCTTTTTGCCATGGCCCTTATTACCATTGTAGTTTCTTCAGTTGGCTGCTGGGAAGTAGCTACTATTTGCAAAGCAGCTTGATTTGTTGAGGGATCATTTATTCTGAGTGGTGGCTGGGAAGTTTTCTTGTTTCCTCTTCCTTTCTGAGCGGCACCAACTCTAGATTTCTTCTTTCCTTCCCCCCTGATCTTGAGATCCAAATTCTTCCCCCTTAGTCATTGTTGACTGACTAATTACCACAAAAGAATCTGAGAGAGACTCAAAATTCCTTTGCAAGTAGTTGTAGGCAGTGACCAACTTCTGAAGTTCAGCCTTGAGCTCCTGATTTTGTTTGATAAGTCCATTTTCCTTATCAGTGAGCTCTGCCAATGGGCCTAGTATGTCATCTGCTTTTCCAGCAGTGTAACTTGCCTCATGAAAAGCTTTTTCAGCTAATGACACATCATCGTCCCTTATCGTTCCCAGATCCTTCTGAGCAATAACCATATTGGTTGTTCTCTGAGTGATGAGTTATGTGAACTTCTTCATTTCTGAGGGGACGGAGGCAATTACATCTTTGTTTTGTGAAGACATCTCCTTTTTAAGATGTGCCAAAACTTGGTATCTATTCATGTATTCATGGGAGTGGACATTTGGCGGTTTGTTGAAAACTTCTGGAGCAATTAGCTTCCTTTTAAGATGAGAAATCGTCAAGTGTTCATTGCGGTGTGCTGCCAAAGTCTTGTCTTCTTCATCATCTGAGTCTTCAGCCCAGTGATCTTCATCCTCTTGGACATTTTCAAGATTTTCTAGTCCAGCAACCATCTCAGAGATGGGCTTCTTTCCTTTCTGAGAGGAGGATGGTATGTCTTTTGCTGGTGATGCAGCCTTAGCATCATGCTTTTCTTTAGATACTTCTTCAGCATCTAATTCCTTAGCAATAGCATTTACAGCATCCTGGAGCTCTTTAACCTCAGAGTAAGCTACTGTCTCTTGTAAGTATTGATCTTGTAGTTGATTGAACTTATCTCTGGATTTAACTAGCTCTTCTTCAAGTTGAAGATGGAGCTGTTGCTCTTCTTCCAACAGTTGTTTGAGTTTAGCAGCTCTGGTTTGAGTATTTAATATCTTCTGAGTTGTTTCCTCAGAGTGCTCAACTACTTGTTCAGTAGTGTCTTTTTGTTGTTGGGATTGCTGTGAAGGATGGGTGGATTTCTGAGGAGACGGAGGAGGGGATTGTTGTGATGTCCTCTCAGTATGCTTTTCAGCAGCTGAGGCATTGTTTCCTTGTGGAATCCCTCGTGTCCCTGGTGCAGGGGCATCATCATCCGTCATATCATCATCATCCTTTTTGTGATGGTCAGAGGGAGGTTCATCAAAGTTATTCTCATCTATTTCTTCTTCCTCCTCATCATCTTCAGATACAAGATTAATCACTTCAGAAATAGTGATTTTCTGCCCATTAACCTCTTCTTGTTCAGAAGGAATAAATTGTAGTGTATGGGGCAGGACTAGCTTGAATGCCATATGCAATCTTGTCTGACCATCTGCCTGTTTGAAGGCTTGCACCAATTTGTGTGCCACTTCCTTGGAAAAATCCTTACGCATTAAGGTCGCAACTTGATATTGTTCAGTAGGGAACATTGCATGGATATAGTTTTCCAGATCAAGAGCTCGTGCTCGTCTTATTGGTTGATCTGTGATTCTCAATATTTCAGAGAGATCAGAGCACCTTAACCTTTGCCATTTCTTGAAGCATTGAATATGCTTTGGTAAGGTATGAGTCTTGAAGAAGGGAAGAAGGTTTTCATAGTCATCATTTGACTCCTTCTTGGCACTACTTTGAGCCTGAAAGAGAGAGTTTTGAATTAGTTTCACAACTTGTGTAGATATCTGAGTTTTAGAGTAGTCAGGTATCTGTGTTACCTGTGCAACAACAACGGGCTCAGAAGATTGGACTACTGAGGTTCCAGGTGCCTCAGATATCTTGGTGTGAGGAGGAGACTTGGGAGTATGATCCTCAGCATCCTCTCTTTCTTTTTGAACTTGAGAATAAGATACAACAAAAACTCTTAGAAATTTATCAGGAGAAAAATTCTTAGACAATTTGATATCTGAGATGTCAATTACCTCCACAGTAGGAAGCTCAGATACTTGTCTCTCAGAAACTTGTATAGTTTTTGGTATTTTCTCGGGTGATGAAGGTTTGGTGGCCTCATCAATTTCCATTGGTTGAGGGGATTGAGTGGGCAACTCCCCAGCAACTTCTACTTCTGTTTGAGCCTATGAGTAGAAAGTGTTGTATTTAAAAAAAAAATGATCAGAGTAATATCGTAGATATCTTAAATAAATAAATACCTTCTCAATAGAAGGCTCAGATACTTGTTCCTCAGAGACTTTGTGAGTCTCTGGTTGATTCTCTGATGAGTTAGGCTTCTCAGCCTTATCATTTTCCTTCCCAGTTGGAGCCTATAGAAACATCCAGTTGATTAGTTAAGTGAATTAACAAATATCTGAAAAGTAATGTCTTAGGGAATTCTCTATCACCTGTAGCACAGGCTCAGATTCCTTAAGAGGTGAGGTAGTAGCCTCCTTCTCGCCTCTACGAGGCAAGCTTTTGACTTCCTCTTGTTCTTTTATTTCTAATTCAGCCTGTAACAAAGAAATTTTTTATAAGTAACAAGATTGATGAACATAAAATTTCACAAGTAGAGAGTTAAACCATTCAGCTACCTGAGCATTGTCAGGTTGATTGGTCTCTGGAACTTGTGACTCTTCTATGCTTTGGTCTTGCTGTTCCATTATGGCTTCTTTGTTTGAAGTTTCTGATACTTCAGACCTTTCCTGAAAGTGACTCGATTGCCTCCTTGTTTGATCATTACGGCGGTGTCTCGGTTTGATCCCTCTCTAGGAGTTGAGGAACACGCTTGTTTGCAGGATTTTCTTGACATGTTGCATATGTCGAAATGGAGTTCATTTACCATTTCATCAACCACTTGTGGTTGTTGTGGTTGTGGTTGGTGTGGTTGTCTGGAAGCAGAAGTTTGAGCAGTTGAGAGCTCTTCCAGATTTTTAAGTGTGGTGTTGACATCAGCGTCTACCAACACTAGGTCACCACTCATCAGGGCATCTTGAAGTTGTTTATACGTGACTTTCCCTGATGGTGTGTTGGCACCAACAACCTTTGCTATAGGTGCGTGCTCAGCAACCTTTGAGCTGGTTGCTTTCTCAGCAACCTTGGACCTTTTGTTCTTCCCCTTTGCCTTGGTTAATTTTTCAGTAACCTTGGGGCCTGGGATCTTCTCCTCGTCCGATTCGTCATCGAAATGTGGAACAGAGTTATCAACAATCCCTGCTGCTTCTACAGAAAGAGTTTGAAGTTTTTCAGCATTTATGAGTTCATCAGCAAGGCTTTCGGCAATAGTCTTGACATTTCTGAAAGCACTTTCTCTTACTGAATCTACTTGTTCAGTAGTCGATGCCTCTTTTGCAGCATTGATGAGTTCATCTGCAGCGACGTCAAGTATCTGGGAATCGACAACCTCAATGGGTGTGCCTTCTGATTTGCCAGCAGACTTCTTCCGTGAAGTTCTGGGCTTCTTGGTCGCAACTTTTCCCTTAGATACCTCTTCAGTCTTTCGCTTCTTGGAACCTTTCTGAGATCCAGTAACCTTTTTCATCATGTTTGTATACTCATATTTGTAGAGTAGGTTACTGTTGGCAAGACATTCCAGTAAGTAGTAAATTTTCAGTCCATATCTTACTGTGGCTTTTGGCTCAGCAAGGCCCTTAATGATTTTAGGCTCAAAGCCTTGTATCTTCTTCACAAATTTCATGAAGGCGTACTTCCCCCAATTAAAAGGGTTTTCCAGCCTTTTGTCTTGTTGACTCAACAAGAGCATCATCATCCAGCGTTCCAGGCTTATCTGGTCAGCACCTCCTTGTAGACCATCAAAGCATCTGTGAAAATACATGCCAGCACATCCCAGTGAGCCAACAGATGTCTGGTTCTGATGTCAACAAGCTTGAAGTCGATGGGTGTGTCTGATTTGTCAAGATCACACACATTACTGTATAGTTGCTTCACACCTTCAAGGAGATCTTCATCCTTGGTATCAATTTCAAAATCCTTTCCAAGATTTTGAAGTTCAAGAAATTTCACAGAAAGTCGTCATTCAACAGATTTCTTGTCCTTGGACTTTGGTCTTGATAGACACTATCTCGGTGCCTTGAGAGATCTTGGAAATAATTGTGGAGTTGTTGTAAAACTGGAACATCCGTGAAGAAACTCCTTTGGGAAGAGCGGAGAAAGCCCTTGATTTTTGCCTTTTCAAGCATATCAAGTACCAACTTCCTATCAGTCTGGTTTTCTATTGCAGCAACCAGGTATTCCTCAATCATGGCACCACCCCAAATCATCCTGTGATTTGAAGTCCAATGATCAGGGTCGAATTCTCCGATCAACCGATTGTTTGTTATAACTAGCACTGGAGCTTGCTTTTCAGCAGTACCAGTAGTAGCTTGGGATTTCTGAGAAGAAGCATGTTTGGGAGCCATCTCTTTAAATAGTGAAGTTTTTGAAAAACGAGAAAGAGATTTGGGTGAGAGATTAGTAATTCTTTGCAGAAAAACTAACAGAGATTTGCAGAGGTTGAAGAAGAGTTTTTGCTATTCTTGTGCAAGTCTGTATGTTGGATTAGGCGAAAGTAAATTTTTTTGCCAAAAACCCATATATATAGCAATGTAATCTCCACAGACATATACATACAAATTAATTTTGTGTGTAAGTATCTGTGAATTGCAGGCAGGCGTGAGTAAAAGCTTGTTCGGCATTAAATGCATTGTGGGCCCTGTCGAAAATTTAACAGTCCACTATTTACTGAGAGTTAATCTCTGCCGTAAAGATCAATCGCCCAATTCATCAAGGGTCACCATTGCTTCTTCAGCAATGATCACAATCAACAAATGTAATTGTGCCCATTTAATGAATTTTGGCTATTAGCTTTCCTGAATCACGTTTCTGTATGACCAAGAACACTGTTTGCATCTAAATTTATCTCACTTGGTATTTGTCCAAGTTTTACACAGAGATAGAAATAATACATATTTCAAGAGAGTAGTTGTCTGCAGACAGTTCTACTATTTTCTCTTGTGTTCCTCCTCACTGAGTGATCCAGATATCTGAGTACCCGTCTCAGAAATCTTTGAGTAGCCATTTTACCCTTTAGCCTTTAGTTTCTGGATACCCGTTCCAGATTCCTCTTCTCTGGATACCCGTTCCAGATACCTTTTCTCTGGATACCCGTTCCAGATACTATTTCTCTCTTCTTTGATATCTTCTTCAGATATCTCTTCTCTGATCTTTTTCAGTTCTTTGGTAGCTCCATTAGTCCAAGACTGTGTCTTAAGGCTAAGAATCTACTTTCTTGTAGTGGCTTAGTGAAGATATCTGCAAGTTGGTCTTCATTGCCAATCTTGAGTATCTCTATATTGCCTTTTTCAACATGGTCTCTGATGAAGTGGTGTCTAACATCAATGTGCTTTGTTCTTGCATGAAACTTAGGATTCTGAGTTATGGCAATAGCACTTGTGTTGTCACAGAAAATGGGAGTTTTCTCTTCATTGAGTCCATAGTCTCTGAGTTGTTGTTGTATCCACAATATCTGTGAAGCACAACATCCAGCAGCAATATATTTAGCTTCTGTGGTAGATGTGGCAATTGAATTTTGTTTCTTGTTGAACCATGATATTAATCTAGCACCAAGAAATTGACAAGTTCCTGAGGTGCTTTTTCTATCAAGCAATGATCCAGCATAGTCGGCATCTGAATAGCCAACCAAACTCAATCCACTATCTTTTGGATACCATAATCCAACTTCTACAGTACCTTTTACATACCATAATATTTTCATAGCAATGTTGTAGTGTGACTGCATTGGATTTGTCTGAAATCTAGCACACACTCCAACTGCATATTGAATATCAGGTCTACTTGCAGTGAGGTATAGCAGAGATCCAATCAATTTCCTATACTTGTGTTCTTCAACACTCTTGTCAGATTCAATATAGGTCATTTTGGTTCCAATGCTCATTGGTATCTTAGCATTCTTTTCAGAAGGCATTAGATTAAACTTATTGAGCATATCCTTTGCATACTTTGTTTGACTAATGAATATTCCATCATTGAGTTGCTTGACTTGCAGCCCTAGGAAGTAATTCAATTCTCCCATCATGCTCATCTCAAATTGACATTTCATGAGTTCAGCAAAGTTTTCACAAAGTTGCTTGTCTTTAGATCCAAATATAATGTCATCAACATATACTTGAACTAAAAGTAATTTCCCATCATGGTTCAATGTGAAGAGTGTTTTATCAACATCTCCTTTCTTGAAACCACGTACTAGTAGGTATCTGGCCAATGTATCATACCATTCTCTTAGAGCTTGTTTCACCCCATACAGAGCTTTCTGAAGCTTATAGACCATCCTACTTTCTGAGGGAACTTCAAAACCTGGTGGTTGCTCAACATAGACTTCCTCAGCCAGTTCACCATTTAGAAATGCACTCTTGACATCCATCTGATAAACTGTAAAGTCATTATGAGCTGCAAAGGCTAGAAAGAGTCTAATTGGATCCAATCTTGCAACTGGTGCATAAGATTCATCAAAATCTAGTCCTTGATGCGGGTGAATCCTCGCAACCAACCTAGCTTTGTTTACGGTTATTTCACCAGACTCATTCATTTTGTTTACGAAAACCCACTTGGTTACGATTACGATATTCCGTCACTAATGGAACCGGTTTCATTTTGTTTCTCTCAAATTGATCCAACTCTTCTTGCATTGCAGAGATCCAATCTTGATCCTTTAATGCTTCTTCTATTGTCTTTGGTTCAATTTTTGAGATGAAACATCCATAGAGACAACTTGCTTTTTCAGCGATTGCTCTTCTAGTTCTAACTCCTTGGTCTATGGGACCAATCACATCCTTTGCAGGATGATTTCTTATCCATTTCATAATGGGTTTTGAACTAGTAGGATCAATATCATTTTGATTTGAATGTGAAGATCTTGATGAGATACTTGTGCAGTATCTGAGATATCTGACATATGGGAAATGCCATGGATATCTGACACTCTTTCAGTGTTAGAGATATCTGGAACTTGCATTTCAGCAATCTCTCTTTCAGATACCTCTTCATGATGAAGGTTCTCAAGAACTTTGTTCCATTTCTGGAATTCTCATAGGAAATTCTTCATCATGTCTTAGAGTCATCTGGTTGTTACTAAGCATAGGTTGCTTTTCATCGTTAGACTCATCCTCTATTTGAATGATAGAATTGTTTCCTTCTGAGGATCCTTTTTCAGAATCTTTAATCATTAGTTCTTTGAACCTATCTGAGAGATCATCATTCAAGAGTACTTTCTTGTTTCCTTCATAGAATACTACATGAATAGATTCCTCGATCTTTTGTGTTCTTTTGTTGTAGATTTTGTAAGCTTCGCTATTCAGAGAATAACCAATAAATACTCCTTCATCTGCCTTTGGTTGAAATGTTCTCAAGTATTCCTTTCCATTGTTAAGAACAAAACATCTGCAACCAAACACCCTTAGATGTTTGATACTAGGTGGTCTACCAATGAAAAGCTCATACGGAGTTTTGTCATGGTGTTTGTTAATCAAACATCTATTTTGAGTGTAGCATCTTTGTTTTCTGACTTCAACCCAATAGATTTCACTTATTTCAAGGTCGCCAAGCATTGTTCTTGCCGCTTCTTTTAAGGTCCTATTCTTTCTTTCAAAGAACACCATTTTGTTGTGGTGTCCTTACGTAAGAAGATAGTTGATGTTGTATACCTTTGCAGTACAAAACTCTTTGATGTCTTGGTTCACAAATTCGATTACCATGGTCTGCTCGACATGATACCTTGTCATTTTTCATGACTTGAGCTTATTCAGAAGTTAGGTATCTCAACCTTGCATCGATTTGTGTTTGAGAAAGACAACCCAAGTGAATCTTGAGTAATCATCAACAACAACTGCACATACTTCTTTCCCCGCATAACTAGTTACCGAGGATTCAAACAAATCCATATGTAACAATTGCGTTGGTCTTTCCTTTGGAATGTCTAGTCTTAGACTTGAAAGATGTTTTGGATTGTTTTCCCATTTGGTCGAGCATACACCTTCTTTTCTATATGCCATTTTGGGTAAACCAACCACCAACTCTTTCTTGGCTAGCTTATTGAGTTTTGAAATTCAAGTGACTCATTCTTTTATGCCATAGCCAATTTTCTTGATGTGGCGGATTGACTCACCATGAGACATTCTTCGGTTGTAGCGGATGCCCAATCAGCAACATAAAGATTTCCTTTACGCCTTGCAACCAAGACTGTCTGCTTTGACTCATTGTCAATCACTTTACATAGTTTTGACTTGATCTTGACAGTGTACCCTTTGTCTACTAGTTGACTCATGCTTAGGAGATTATATTTCAATCCCTTTACATGAAGTACTTCAAAGATTGTGAGGGCTCCGAATTTCAAATTGCCAAAACCTATGGTTGGATTTTCATCTCCTCCAGCAAACTTGATAATTGGTCCATCATTGCACTTTTTGTAGTTAATCAGATTTGCTTTGTCTCCTGTCATGTGCTTCCCACATCCACTATCAAAATGCCACTTTGAGTTAGTCTTTAGAGTGTTCTGCACAAAACAGGAAACAGGAGATTAGGTTCTCATACCAACAATGGAACCATCTGGACTAAAGAATCTTCCAGTAGGAATCCATTTTTGAATGAATTTCTTAGGAGCATTCTTTTGTCTAACAGGAACATAAGGAGGAATCTTAGTTAAATGATTGGTATCATTGTTGTTAAGAACTATTTTCTTCCTTGGTGTGTTCCTACGTGCTCCATTTGGTGCTTTCAGATACCTGTCAAATTTCTGAGTCTGCTTTCCAGCAAACTTAGCTTTCCTAGCCAGATTTATTCTAGCCCTGGCATTCATATTTTCAGTGGCTTGATTCATCTTCCACTTCTGATAATTGTTGTGAGCAATTCTAGCCTTTAACCATCGTTCTTGCTCTTGTTTGTATTCGCGAGCAAGTTGTTTCCCGATGGCTTTATAGCCAATACCATTCCGAGCACCTGATGTTGTCTGAGATCTCTTCTCAGCAGCTTTGCTTGTCTCTGGATGATCAATTTTCTTTCCAGAAAACGTGACATAAGAAAATTTGTCAGCTCCTGCAATTTTTCCTTTTTGAGAGACATAGCACTGTGGGTGATTGCACTTCTCAGTGTTATGTTTCTTTTCAGAGACATTTCCCACAGTTTTCTTTTGGACTTGTTTTTCCCACAAAGGCTTGGTCGCAACTGCCTTTCCTTTGTCAACAATCTTTGCTTTCTGTCCGATACTGTAGATTATTTGGGAATCACCTTGCTGAGCACTGACGAATGTTAGTCCAGTATTACTCTTATTCAGAGTGGTGGAACTGTGTGTGTGTCCAGCCCAAGTCCTCTCTTTTCTGAAGGATCTCTTAAATAAGATTGTACTTCAGTAAGAGTGTCACTAGCTTTGGCATAAGATTGAAAAGATAGTTCTTTCTTTTTGAGTTCCTTATTCTCAGAAAGAAGATCTTCACATTTCTTTTGAAGATTGGCCATTGCTTCTTTATGTGACTTTTCGATCTCAGATATCTGAGCCTTGAGAAATGCATTTTCAGCATCCTTTTTCTCAGATATCTTGATTAGTTGAGAATTTTCCTTTGCAAGAGAATTCTTTTCTTCTTCAAATTTTTCGGCTCTATCTCGGAACATTAGAAATTCTCTTTTGTAAAGGTCAATTTCTTTTCTGAGATTTTCCAGTTCTTTGATTCCTTCTTCATCGCTTTCATAAGTATAACAGGAAGTATGTGTTACCACATCAGCCATTAGACAAGGTTCAATATTGGAGATATCGGGGAAGATTTCTTCAGCCATTCCACACACTTCTTTCTTCTTTTGACCAAAGTCAATTATTTCATGAGAAACACTGCATATTTCTGGGGAAGGCAATGTGGAATCATCTGAATCCTCATCCTCAGAATCAGACTCAATATCTAGAGCATCTAGTTGAAGTTGAATCTTTTTCCTTTCTTCAGTGAGCATAGCTCTTTGACTTCTTTTGAAGATTCTTCTATCTTTCTTGTCACCTGTCTTAAGTTTGTTGAAGGCAGGACAATCCTTCTTGAAATGACCATGTTTCTGACAATAGAAACAGATATCATTTCCGATTTCTACTTCCTCAGTACTTGATGCTTTTTGAGCTGGCTTGTTCAGCGAGCTTTGCATATTTTTGTACTGGTGATAGTTTGAGCCTAGATGCTTTTTCAGCTTCTCTTTGGCTTTTCTTCTCTCAATTTCTCGACTGACATATTTTCCCATTTGCTTTACAAAGAAGAGCATCCTCACCACATCCTTGCCTTTCTTCTTTTCGAAGTTCCTTGAGCAACTAGAGCAACATTACGCAACTTCTCATTGTTTGTTCCTTTGAGTTGTCTCATAGTCAATGATGTAAGGTGAGAGAAAGTTCCTTGGAGTGATATCGCATTCCTTGGTTAAAGTAGAAAAACTTTGTGTGTTCCAGTTATGATTAAGACTTCTCACAATGGTTTTAATCTTTTCGACTGGGTATATCTATTACTTTCACCAAGTGCCCATGTCACTCATAAGTGTTGTAAACCGAAATCTAGTTCTTCAAGAGTCTCGAGGACCTTGTTTAAAGTTTTGGAATTTTAGCTTCAAAACTTGAACTTATTTTCCTTTGTTTTTTCAAAGACATGATTTCTTCAATCGTTGCCACTTTCGCCGTTTTTGCACCCCACAGTTTACACTGTATGTGCTCTGGAGTAGAACGTATGATGATATTACGAGCCTATCCATCCAAACGATTTCTTTTGGCATCTTCCGATGTCCAGAGTTCTCTGGGCTTTGGTTCGTAAATAACTTGACTGGCGTGTCTCCATTTGGTCGACGATTCGTCTGTGAAGACCCATCACTTTGTTCTCTGTCTCTACCATTTGAAACCTATATGACTTGCTTGAGTTGTTGAATGACTATTGGGCCATTCTTTATTACTTCGATCATTTTGTCACTGATGGCTTCTAGGTGTAGCATCATGTTGTTCTTCCATTTCTCATAATTCTCTGGCTTGAGAATTGGGGCGTCACTTAAAGACATCATATTGCAAACACACTAAACAAACGAATCAAGTGTAGGTGAAAAGCAGTTAGTGGGCACTTATCTGGGATCTAGGTTCAGTGCAGAAGGCTTGGGAACCTCCCGCTCTGATACCACTTGTTGGTCCAGATAACGGCAAAGTAAAAGACTAGAGGGGGGGTGAATAGTCTTTTAAAACTTTTGTCGATAAGCACAGTTTCTTAGATATCTGATACTTAGTTTCAGAGAGCGGAAGACTTTTCTAAGATAAGTGCACGCGGTCAGCAAGATAAGTGTAAGTACTTTGCAATATAAGTAAAACAGGTAATAAGCTGCAGTGAGTAAATAACACAAGTCTTTTTATAGTGGTATCTGAAGGTGGCGTAATCCTTCAACTAATCCACTTCGGTCTTTCTCAGATCTAGAATCCACTAAGATAAATGAGGTAACCTTACAGATATCTTTTCTCGGTTTCTAAATACACTAGGTTCCCAACCAAGTGTTCCCCCTGAGTTATTCCCCGGCTTTCACAGCCAAGTACTTCTTGTACCCAGAAACCTTTTGAGTTGTTCCTTAGTTTCCCAAACTAAGTACTTCCTGTGCTCAATAACCTTGGAGTTATTCCTTAGTTTCCCAAACTAAGTACTTCATGTACTCCACGCCGTTTAAGGTGTTGGTTTTAGGTTTGTTTGTCAGGTGAGCTTCTTAAATAACTTATTCAGTTATTCAGATAGCTCTATGAATTAAGTATACTTAATACACTTTTCAATGTATGGTATATTGTTCTCTACTGACCCAAGTCTATTGTAAGTGTTCCAGAGAATGAATCTCATATATGAAATCTTAGTTCAACTCCTTCACGGATAACAATGCTCGTTAAGGATCAGGACACTTGGAACTTTTGTGCTACTTAGAATCAAGAGCTTAGGTCGCAACAGAAAGCTTGAAAGTAAGTAGTTTGCTTGAGAGAGCTTGTGTGAGTATTCAATATAAGTTCAGTGATCTAACACTACAAGAATTCTGCTGTAACGGGACGGAAAGGGGCGACGGATCGCTAATTGGGGCGACGGATTGGATTCTATCCGTCGCCCCGTTTGGCGACGGATAAAACTTATCCGTCGCTACAGAGCGACGGATAATTTTATCCGTCGCTACAGAGCGTTGACCAAGATTTAAAAAAAAAAAAAAATTAGCGACGGATAGATCTATCCGTCGCTATATAGCCGGAAAATAAAAAAAAATAAAAAACATTAGCGACGGATAGATCTAGATCTATCCGTCGCTAAAAGCCTAAAAAAAAAACCATATATCTCCTCCACCACCTCCTTTCCTCCACCACTTCTCCTCCATTTCTCCTCTCCTCCTCCTCCCACCACCATCTTAATTTCTCCTCCCACCACCTCCTTTCCTTCCACCACCACCATCCTCCACCACCACCATCCTCCACCACCATCCTTCCACCACCATCCTCCACCACCACCATCTCCTCCACCACCTCCTTTCCTTCCACCACCTCTCCTCCATTTCTCCTCTCCTCCTCCTCCACCACCATCTCCACCACCACCACCACCACCACCACCACCTCCTCTCTCCTCCCACCACCACCGCACCACCACCATCTCCACCACCACCACCACCACCTCTCTCCTCCCACCACCACCGCACCACCACCATCTCCACCACCACCACCACCACCTCTCTCCTCCCACCACCACCGCACCACCACCATCTCCACCACCACCACCTCTCTCCTCCCACCACCACCGCACCACCACCATCTCCACCACCACCACCACCACCTCTCTCCTCCGACCACCACCGCACCACCACCCTGCCACCACCACCATCTCCTCCACCACCACCACCACCCTGCCACCACCACCACCTTTCCTCCTCCCACCACCACCGCACCACCACCACCACCACTGCCACCACCCCACCACCATTCTCCTCCCACCACCACCGCACTGCATTTAATACAAATTAATATCTCAGATACTGAATACAAATTGATATTTAATTAATCCGTATCTGAATATAAAAATTGAATACGGATTTTTTTAAAATAGAAATGGGGCTGACGGATAGATCTATCCGTCACGTGAAGCGACAGATAGAATCTATCCGTCGCCCCATTATCAATTTAAAAAAAAAAAATGGTCAAAACCCTCGTCCAATCCGTCGCGGATTGGACGTCGGATAATAATACGTCGCCCCAGCTCCAAATGGCGGCGAATTTCTATCCGTCGCCAGAAATGACGGATGATAGATGGTCAGTGACGGATCTATCCGTCGCCATGCACTGCATTTTTGTAGTGTAAGGTGTTCAGTGTGTGTTCTCAAGCAATCTAAGTGTTGATATTTATAGATGAAATTTGAGTGCCGTTTGAATAGTATTCGTTAGGCTTAAATCAAATTCAAACTATTGATATCTGAGTATAGCATCTTTAGAGAGTTTGTCTTCTTCTTGAAGCTACTTTTGTTCGAGACATTTCGCTTATGCATTTAATGCACTGTACTATACTTTGTCCTGTAGTGCCAACGGAACTATGCAAGCTTTCTGAGGCTTTGCACGTTCTTTTCCAGAGATCATCATAGCTCCAGATACCATTTATTTAAAGAACTTGTTATAATATGTTTCTTTTTCAGAAGCATATTTTATGTCCAAGGTATCTGAGTGTAGATATCTGTGGGCACTTTCCTCGTCTCAGAAACCTTTTATTCTCATATATCTTTTGCAACACGTGTGTTTCGAAACACTTGTTTCTTCAAGATATCTAGACATAGGTATCTGAAAAATCCTTGTCTTCAGCAATTTTGTGCAGTCTTCAAATCTTCAAATTCGTTGAACTTTTCTTGCTAGATTCCTTCTTCTTGGTCTTCTTCAGAAAATAAAAATTACATTTCGAGACCTAACATCCTATACAAGATTTGCTAGACTATCATACTTAGTGAGTTTCATCTTTTACAGTGTTCAAGTGAACTAAGAGTACTAATCACCTTTCTGAGCTAAGATAAGTCATTAGGTTGCTGATCAAAATCTAAACAGATATTCCTAACAGTCATCAACATATACTTGAACTAGAAGTAGTTTCCCTTTATGGTTCAAAGTAAAGAGTGTTTTATCAACATCACCTTTCTTGAAGCCACTTTCCAACAAATATTTGGCTAAAATTATAAACCATTCTACAGAGCTTTCTGAAGCTTATAAACCATTCTACTTTCTGTGGAAACCTCAAAGCCTGGTGGTTGTTCAACATAGACTTCTTCAGCAAGTTCACCATTTAGGAATTCACTTTTAACATCCATCTGATAAACTTTAAAGTCATTATGAGTTGCAAAGGCTAGAAATAGTCTAATTGCGTCCAATCTTGCAACTGGAGCATATGACTCATCAAAATCTAGTCCTTCTATCTGGGTGAATCCCTTGGCAACCAACCTTGCTTTATTTCTGGTTATTTCACCAGACTCATTCATTTTATTTCTGAAAACCCACTTGGTTCCAATTACAGATATTCCATCAACAAATGAAACCAGTTTCCAGACTTTGTTTCTCTCAAATTGATCCAACTCTTCTTGCATTGCAGAGATCCAATCTTGATCCTTTAATGCTTCTTCTATAGTTTTAGGTTCAATATTTGAGATGAAACATCCATAAAGAGAGTCAGCAATTGCTCTCCTAGTTCTAACTCCTTGGTCTAAAGAACCGATCACATCCTTTGCAGGATGATTTCTTATCCATTTCATAATGGGTTTTGAACTAGTAGGATCAATATCATTTTGATCTGAATGTGAATCAATATGATCCTGATAGGATATGTGCAGTATCTGAGATATCTGGCACATGGGAAATGCCATGGATATCTGACACTTTTTCAGTGTTAGAGATATCTGGAATTTGATTTTCAGCAATCTCATTCTCAGAAACCTCTTCATGCTGAAAGTTCTCAGTAACCAGTTCCATTTCTGGAATTCTCATAGGAATTCTTCATCATGTCCTAGAGTCATCTGGTTGTTACTAAGCAATGGTTGCTTTTCATCGTCAGATTCATCCTCTAAGTGAATGATAGAGTTTTCTTGTGACACCCGAGTTTAAATAAGTACTTAAATTTAATTTATTTAAAATTTATAACAATTGTATATATATATTTATGGAAAATTATATTATAATATTAATTTCATTTCAATAGGCTTATTTATTCGATTTTACGGTTTGCACCATCCCATATATTTACATTTTTGTCGGGATGCAAGACTTACTAATATATCTTTCGTCCTAGAATTTGAGGCCATAATTATATCTACTATAACTAGCCCTTACATGTGTTAGTACCTATATATATCTAGCTAATACAAGTGTTACTACTATATTTTCTCTTCAATTTAAACATATTTTCTTTAGCCTCCACGTATGTTGCCACTACTCTTTTTCTTTTACTTCTGCATATCCATCTATAACCTTTGAGAGAGATAAAAAAAAATTTAAGTAGGAAGATCATTCTCTCTCACGAAAACAGAAGGTTGGGTTAGAAATATTTAACAAGAAAGGTATAATATTTCTCCACTTTTCGTTCACTCATTTATTCCCTATGTTTTAGGTTCGTTGTATGTACGTGTTTACTTACTCATACTTTGATTAATCAGCAAGTCTAAATTAAGCTATCTACATGGTTTTGGAGTGTTTGTAAATATATAGTTACTAATCACTATCTTTATTGTCCACTTTTATGCTAATATTTATCATCTATTTACTATATTTAATCTGGAAGTAGGTGATGATCATTGTTGTTTTAATAAGAGGATATGGAATAACTATATAAGGACTCTAGATTAAGGAGAGTATAAACTGTAATTTATTTGATATCTTTATTAATAAGAAGTTGGACTGTAAAAGTATAACTAGTAATAGGATAATTAAATTTTGATTAGTATTAGTCATCATCATCAGTCTTACTGGTGCGATAGAGTTAAGTGAGGATTAGTTATGAACAAGTAAAATTGTAGTACTATATAGACTAGTAAATCACGAGAAAGTGAGTTCCTCTACTATATAATTGTCGGGTCTAGGGACGGGGCTAAGAAGATCCTCACAAACTTTTAGTAACCAAATCTTGTACTCGTGCCACATATTTGCGACCTGGCCATATATATATATATATATATATATATATATATATATATATATATATATATATATATATATATATATATATATATATATATATATATATATATATATATATATATATATATATATATATATATATATATATATATTTGAGGCTAATTATTAATATGTTGTGGGATATAGTGAGTATTTACCATCCTTATGTGATATTCTAGGTACCTGTGTCGAGAGCACCGAGTCCTCTTAAAAGTTTTATGCACAAGTTCCTACATGCCAGGTGAGGTTTCTTTCATTCTTCTATGTATCATTTCGGCATCTGGCCCTGGGGAATTTGATTACTTTCATTTGTTCTTATCATTTGTGCGACACGAGTAAAATCCTTACCTATTATTCGCTTTTGACTTTGGACCTGAGCCAATTTGTATCAACTTTGTTATCCATTGAGCCTTTGCTACTTTGCTTTGTTACACCCTTGAATCATCTTTAATCCGCCATTTGACATGAAACCTATTAACCATTCGCTTGATCCCATTGAATTGCCTCTGATACTTGTGACCTTCCACTAGAAATGAGATATATGATTACAGTTACAACGGATTGGGCCCGGACTGTGGCGAATGGCTACCGGGTGGAATGGACCACCGGTTAAGGTCATTTTCTGTAGATCCTTTTTCCCAGACGCTGAATGCAATCGGTGGTTGGTGTGTTCCGTGATCTGGTCTAGCATGAACCTTGGCATGCTTGTTTTCTCTATTTTCGGGGTCGCTCCTCGAGGGAAGTTATAAGGTTTTAGTTAGGTTATGGGAGTCATATGGCAGGTTTGACAGTGATACTCGAAATCGTTTCATTTCAAAGCTACTGTACCTTTCCTTGTATTACTCGTGTCATGGTTGCTTTGTTACTCCACAATTATTCCATTTTCTCACTTCTTTGTCATTTGTTTATACTCACTAAGTCTTTGGGACTTAACCTCTTTCTTGTTCTCTCTTTGTTCCCCAGGTTGAGTGAGCCGGGTACGTAGGAAGTCGGGTGTTACTAGTAATCGTTACCGTACTGTGAACCTTTGGACCTATACATAAATAAGCTCAGTGAGTCTGTGAATCACTGGCAGCGGTTGACCTAGGTTCGGAAGTTGTTTTGATGAAAGCAGCCTTTAAGGAGTTTAAGTCTTGCCTGTGTGTTTCTAGTTTTCAAAACATTGGGCATGTAACCTAAACATAAGTTTGATTGTAAATTAGAGTGTGATTTACCTTTCTAATCCATTCCGGGCTATATTCTATTCAAGTTTCCTTTTAATGTAGCGTCGACTTAATAGAGCCGAGTGCTTCCTAGTCCGGGCGTTACAAGGTGGTATCAGAGCCCAGCTTGGAAATGGGATTGAAAGTAATAGAACCCAAACCCTAGTTTGAGTCTCTTGTTGAGGTCTAAGTGTATTTAGAATGATGTACTTGTATCTTTCACCAGATTCCTTTTTAGATATCTAGTACTAGCTTAGAGCGTAAAACGTTGGCTATTTTATATTGATTATAATTAATGATGTTCTAATATGTTACTTTACTTTGTCTGGTTCCAGGATGAGTTCTTCAATTAATTGAGATGTCCTTGGGGTTGAGTTAGAATGTGTGATCGAGTGGTGCAGAGCTGTTTGCACCGAGAGAGACTAGTACCAAGCTAGAGTAAAAGAATTGGAAGACCAGATAAAGATTATGGCTGCCGATAGAGACCACTATAGGGACCGTGTTCAATATCTTCTGGAATACTATGCTAGGGGTGGTCGGCAACTCCAGAGTGAACTGTACGAGTGCTTGTCTACTACTCGGTGGCTCATAGAGAGTGCTGAGACTGCTGGATCAGAGGTTACTGGTAGAGCCCCAGACCACTTAGCTACCACATCAGGAGGTGTAGGTCCTAGTAATCCTAATAGAGTTGGTAGTGTTGAGGCTGTCCCAGCAACCCCACCGGTTGCTCGAGTGGAGAGCTCTAAGGAGGATCCCTCAGAGAATATACCTACTGGTGAGGACGTAACTTCGGGTTCAGATGAGATGTTAGAATCCCACAAGCCACAACCCGCAGTAGAAGTTATTGTGATAGATGATCCTGACAAGTCTCTTGACTAGGTTGATGGTCCCGGGGAGGGAAGTGCGCCACCTGTTTAGAGAAGAACGATAGTACTTGGTCTTATGTTAATGTTTAGACTATGAACTTGTCAAGTATGAGATAGTTTTCATGTACATAGATCTCATTCTATAGTTGCTTGTAGTGTGCTCATTTTGCCCATAAGGGCGCATGTATTATATCTAGTATGTACTTATGTGACTATACTACTGGTAGGTTGTGTAAGTTGTCCTCGGTGGTAAGTCTATATGTATTTTGTAACTTTGAAAGGTTTGTAGTGTTATCTATAAATATTCGTTTTTCAAGACATCTGTTAGTGTGGTTACGTGTGTTTAATTCATTTGAAGTTTCTTCGTTTAATAGTACTAAATTTGATTATTAAGTATTTTACTTGCCTTTATTTCAGATAAGTTGTTAGTAAGGTTATAGTTAATTGATATGGCGGAGCCGTTTCGAAAATAGTTAAACTTTCAGTAACAAGCGTTCTGCTCAGACGAGGCCATCCGGTAATACAACGACTAGCACACACCCTCGTGGTGGGAATAATTACTCCCAGCCTCGTCACGATAATGGAGGTGAATGTAAATTTTGCGGATGTGCTGGTCACACTGAAGAAGTTTGTTGGAGGAAAGCTGGAAAGTGTATCGCATGTGAAGCAGTCAGCATCACATTCTTGACTGCCCACAAAGAGAGAGGAAGGCTCCTAGTTCCCAAGGGACGTCTGGAAAGTCCCCAGTGCAGGCAAGACCATAGGGAAAAACTAATGTTCGAGCCCGATCATATGCACTGGATGCCAACGAAGGAGAACCTGAGCCTTCATATCTAGTAGAAGGTAAGATTACAATCAACCATTTAAATGGTATTGCTTTATTTGATCCTGGTGCAACCCACTCATTTATCTCCAATGAATTTGCAAAGAATTTGAACTTACAAGTTGTGACCTTACCTTATAACTTTGAAGTTGAGACCCCTATGGGTATGAGTATTATTACTGATATCATACATATTGATTGTGGTATTAAGATAGATGACACTATATACCTAGCTAACCTGATAGAACTTCCCATTCGAAAGTATGATGTGATTCTAGGAATGGATTGGTTGTATGCACATTATGCTCATATGGATTGCCATACAAAACAAGTGAAGTTGGGTACTTTGGGCTCTAAGAAACAAGGATTTGAGGAAGAAAACTTTTCAGGCTCGATTATAATTTTTGCGTCAAAAGTAAGAAAACTTCTTACATATGGATGTCGAGGATATTTAGCATATCTCATAAATCATCCTACCGATAAGACGGAGATAGAAAACACAGAAGTGGTCAAGGATTTTCCGGAGGTATTTCCTGAAGAACTATATTCGTTACCTCCGGATAGGGAAATTGAATTTGTTATTGAAACTGTACCCGGAGCTGAACCTATATCTAGGACACCATATAGAATGGCTCCAGCGGAGCTGAGAGAATTGAAAGTACAGTTACAAGAGCTTTCGGAAAAATGATTTATCAGACCTAGCATTTCGCCATGGGGAGCCCCTGTGTTGTTTGTAAGGAAGAAAGATGGTTCCTTAAGAATGTGCATTGATTATCGTGGGTTAAATAACTTGACGGTGAAAAATAAGTACCCCCTGCCTCATATCGATGAGTTATTTGATCTACTCCAAGGTTCATGTGTATATTCGAAGTTGGACTTAAGACAAGGATATTATCAGTTAAAGGTTCATGAAGAAGATATCCCTAAGACTGCGTTCAACTCAAGGTATGGACATTTCGAATTTTTGGTGATGCCATTCGGTCTGACGAATGCCCCTACCGCATTTATGGATATAAGGCATCGGACGTTTAGGCCATACTTGGATCAATTTGTGGTCATTTTTATTGATGATATATTAGTATTCTCCAAGTCAAGAGAAGATCATATTTCTCATCTACGAGTGGTGCTACAAACCCTTAAAGATCACAAGTTGTATGCCAAATTCAGTAAATGTGAGTTCTGGTTGGAAGAGGTGACATTTTTGGGTCATGTGGTTTCTGGAAATGGAATAGAGGTTGATCCTTCTAAAATAGAATCTATACTGAGTTGGAAGCGTCCCGAAAGTGCCTCTGAGGTGAGAAGTTTTCTGGGATTAGCTGGATATTATCGTCGTTTTGTTAAAGACTTCTCTAAAATCACCGGACCCTTAAGTACGCTAACTCAGAAAGATGTTCCATTTTCATGGAGTGATAACTGCGAGAGTAGTTTTCTAGAATTGAAGAAGATATTGACGACAGCACCGATTTTAGCACTTCCAGAAGGGTCTGAAGGATTTGTTGTATTTACGGATGCCTCAAAAGAAGGATTAGGGTGCGTACTGATGCAAAAGGGTAAAGTCATTGCGTATGCATCAAGAAAGTTAATGACCCATGAGCAAAATTATCCTACCCATGATTTGGAGTTAGGGGCGATTGTTTTTGCTTTGGCAAAGTGGAGACATTATTTGTATGGAGTGACATTTGAGATTTACACGGATCACAAAAGTCTCAAATACTTATTTACTCAGAAGGAGCTAAACATGAGGAAACGGAGATGGATGGAATTTCTAGAAGACTACGATTGCTCGATATTGTACCATCCTGGAAAAGCCAATGTAGTGGCTGATGCATTGAGCCGAAAACGAGAAAATGTTCAGCTAGCACATCTTAAAGTAGAGGTGGAAGGTTATGAGAACTCTACTAAGGACTTAATTAGAATTGAGTCGCATGCTATGTTTGCGGGGTTAGTTATTCGGTCTGAACTATACTCCCAGATGAAAGAAGCTCAGAATGGAAATCAGAATATTGAAAAGCTAAAAATAGTTGTTCAGGGCGAAGAAAATTCTGAATTTAGGATCGGTGGGGAGGGTGTATTGTGGTATAAGAATAGGATATGTGTTCCCGATGAGATGAAAGAGAAATTACTGAATGAAGCTCACAAGACTCAATACACCATTCACCCGGGAGGAACGAAAATGTACCTAGATCTAAAGAAACATTTTTGGTGGAAGGGGATGAAAAGAGAGGTCGCAGATTTTGTACAGAAATGCATGACATGTCAATTGATAAAGTCTGAACACCAACGACCATCAGGAAAGTTACAACCTTTACCGATACCATGTTGGAAATGGGATCAGATCACCATGGACTTTGTAACAGGGTTACCTAAGGTTCGAGGTCACGATAGCATATGGGTGATAGTGGATCGGCTTACCAAATCTGCACACTTCTTGCCAGTTGGAACTAAATACAATGTGGAAGCCTTGGCAGAACTGTATAAGAAGGAAATTATATGGTTACATGGGATTCCAGCTAGCATTGTTTCTAATCGAGATCCAAAGTTTACCTCGCGATTGTGGAAACAACTGCAAGAAAGTTTGGGAACCAACCTACATTTCAGCACAGCTTCTCATCCACAAACTGATGGACAATCAGAAAGGGTCATTTGCTTTCTAGAAGATATGTTACGGTCTTGCACTCTGGATTTTGGTGGTAGTTGGGATAAACATATACCACTGATCGAATTTGTATATAATAATAGCTATCAGGCCACTATACAAATGGCTCCGTATGAGGCATTGTACGGAAGAAAGTGCAGATCACCACTTAATTGGGATCTTGATGAGTGGAGGAAAACATCCAACGGGAATAACCGAACATTGAAACCTAAAATAATCCAAGAAGCCATTGATAAGGTACAAGTGATCAAACAAAGAATTAAGGCAGCACAGGATCGTCAGAAGAGTTACGCGGATCGGCGGAGAAAGGATTTGGAATTTTCTGTTGGAGACCAGGTGTTTCTTAAGGTCTCGCCTAGAAAATGGTTCAAGAGAATTGGAAAAGGAGGGAAACTTAATCCTAGATTTGTCGGACCTTTTGAGATTATCGACCGTGTTGGGTCTGTCGCATATCAACTTCGTTTGCCAGCAAATCTCACCGGAATTCATAATGTCTTCCATGTTTCCCAGTTAAGGAAGTACTACCCTGATGCATCCCATGTCATAAGTCATGAGGACTTGCAACTAGAGGAAAACTTGATATATGAAGAGAAACCAGTCCGAATCATGGATACCAAGATAAACGAACTGCACAATCGAAAAATTTCTCTCGTAAAGGTTCTCTGGAGAAACCATAATATTGAAGGGGCACCTTGGGAGAAAGAAGAGGACATGCGACGGAGTTACCCGCATCTATTCGACGAAAATGGTAAGAATTTGGAGACCATATTCCTTTTAGGGGGAAATGGTTGTGACACCCGAGTTTAAATAAGTACTTAAATTTAATTTATTTAAAATTTATAACAATTGTATATATATATATATATATATATATATATATATATATATATATATATATATATATATATATATATATATATATATATATATATATATATTTATGGAAAATTATATTATAATATTAAATTCATTTCAATAGGCTTATTTATTCGATTTTACGGTTTGGACCGTCCCATATATTTACATTTTTGTCGGGATGCAAGACTTACTAATATATCTTTCGTCCTAGAATTTGAGGCCATAATTATATCTACTATAACTAGCCCTTACATGTGTTAGTACCTATATATATCTAGCTAATACAAGTGTTACTACTATATTTTCTCTTCAATTTAAACATATTTTCTTTAGCCTCCACGTATGTTGCCACTACTCTTTTTCATTTACTTCTGCATATCCATCTATAACCTTTGAGAGAGATAAAAAAAAATTTAAGTAGGAAGATCATTCTCTCTCACGAAAACAGAAGGTTGGGTTAGAAATATTTAACAAGAAAGGTATAATATTTCTCCACTTTTCGTTCACTCATTTATTCCCTATGTTTTAGGTTCGTTGTATGTACGTGTTTACTTACTCATACTTTGATTAATCAGCAAGTCTAAATTAAGCTATCTACATGGTTTTGGAGTGTTTGTAAATATATAGTTACTAATCACTATCTTTATTGTCCACTTTTATGTTAATATTTATCATCTATTTACTATATTTAATCTGGAAGTAGGTGATGATCATTGTTGTTTTAATAAGAGGATATGGAATAACTATATAAGGACTCTAGATTAAGGAGAGTATAAATTGTAATTTATTTGATATCTTTATTAATAAGAAGTTGGACTGTAAAAGTATAACTAGTAATAGGATAATTAAAATTTGATTAGTATTAGTCATCATCATCAGTCTTAATGGTGCGATAGAGTTAAGTGAGGATTAGTTATGAACAAGTAAAATTGTAGTACTATATAGACTAGTAAATCACGAGAAAGTGAGTTCCTCTACTATATAATTGCCGGGTCTAGGGACGGGGCTAAGAAGATCCTCACAAACTTTTAGTAACCAAATCTTGTACTCGTGCCACATATTTGCGACCTGGTATATATATATATATATATATATATATATATATATATATATATATATATATATATATATATATATATATATATATATATATATATATATATATAGTGAGTATTTACCATCCTTATGTGATATTCTAGGTACCTGGGTCGAGAGCACCGAGTCCTCTTAAAAGTTTTATGCACAAGTTCCTACGTGCCAGGTGAGGTTTCTTTCATTCTTCTATGTATCATTTCGGCATCTGGCTCTGGGGAATTTGATTACTTTCATTTGTTCTTATCATTTGTGCGACACGAGTAAAATCCTTACCTATTATTCGCTTTTGACTTTGGACCTGAGCCAATTTGTATCAACTTTGTTATCCATTGAGCCTTTGCTACTTTGCTTTGTTACACCCTTGAATCATCTTTAATCCGCCATTTGACATGAAACCTATTAATCATTCGATTGATCCCATTGAATGGCCTCTGATACTTGTGACCTTCCACTGGAAATGAGATATATGATTACAGTTACAACGGATTGGGCCCGGAATGTGGCGAATGGCTACCGGGTGGAATGGACCGCTGGTTAAGGTCATCTTCTGCAGATCCTTTTTCCCAGACGCTGAATGCAACCGGTGGTTGGTGTGTTCCATGATCTGGTCTAGCATGAACCTTGGCATGCTTGTTTTCTCTATTTTCGGGGTCGCTCCTCGAGGGAAGTTATAAGGTTGTAGTTAGGTTATGGGAGTCATATGGCAGGTTTGAGAGTGATACTCGAAATCGTTTCATTTCTAAGCTATTGTACCTTTCCTTGTATTACTCGTGTCATGGTTGCTTTGTTACTCCACAATTGTTCCATTTTCTCACTTCTTTGTCATTTGTTTATACTCACTAAGTCTTTGGGACTTAACCTCTTTCTTGTTCTCTCTTTGTTCCCCAGGTTGAGTGAGCCGGGTACGTAGGAAGTCGGGTGTTACTAGTAATCGTTACCGTACTGTGAACCTTTGGACCTGTACATAAATAAGCTCAGTGAGTCTGTGAATCACTGGCAGCAGTCGACCTAGGTTCGGAAGTTGTTTTGACGAAAGCAGCCTTTTAAGGAGTTTAAGTCTTGCCTGTGTGTTTCTAGTTTCCAGAACATTGGGCATGTAACCTAAACATAAGTTTGATTGTAAATTAGAGTGTGATTTACCTTTCTAATCCATTCCGGGCTATATTCTATTCAAGTTTACTTTTGATGTAGCGTCGACTTAATAGAGCCGAGTGCTTCCTAGTCCGGTCGTTACATTTCTTTTGAGGATTCTTCTTCAGAATTTTTAATCATTAGTTCTTTGAACCTATCTGAGAGTTCTTCATTCAATAGTACTTTCTTGTTTCCTTCGTAGAAGGCAACATGAACAGATTCTTCAATCTTTTGCGTTCTTTTGTTGTAGATTCTGTAGGCTTTGCTATTTAGAGAATAACCAAGAAATACTCCTTGCTTTTGGTTGAAATGTTTTCAAGTATTCTTTTCCATTGTTAAGAAAAAAAACATCTGCAACCAAACACCCTTAAATGTTTGATACTAGGGGGTCTACCAATCAAAAGTTCATAAGGAGTTTTGTCATGGTGTTTGTTAATCAAACATCTATTTTGAGTGTAGCAGGCTGTGTTAACAGCTTCAACACAATAGATTTCACTTATTTCAATGTCAGCAAGCATTGTTCTTGCTGCTTCTTTTAGGGTCCTATTCTTCCTTTTAGCAACACCATTTTGTTGTGGTGTCCTTACGGAAGATAGTTGATGTTGTATACCTTTGCAGGTACAAAACTCTTTTATGTACTGGTTCACAAACTCAGTACCATGGTCTGTTCTGATTACAGATACCTTGTCATTTTTCATGACTCAAGCTTATTCAGCAATTTGGGTATCTCAACCCTTGCATCAGATTTTTGTTTGAGAAATACAACCCAAGTGAATCTTGAGTAATCATCAACAACAACCAGACCATACTTCTTTCCTGCATAGCTAGTTACAGAGGATTCAAAAAGATCCATATGTAACATTTGCAGTGGCCTTTCATTGGAGTGTCTAGTTTTAGACTTGAAAGATGTTTTGGATTGTTTTCCCATTTGGTAAGCTGAGCATATACCATCTTTTCTATATACCATTTTGGGTAAACCAACCACCAATTCTTTCTTGGCTAGCTTGTTCAGAGTTTTGAAGTTCAAGTGACTCATTCTTTTATGCCATAGCCAGTTTTCTTCAATGTGGCCAGATTGACTCACCATGAGACATTCTTCAGTTGTGGCAGATGCCCAGTCTGCAACATAAGAATTTCCTTTTCGCCTAGCAACCAAGACTGTCTGCTTTGACTCATTGTCAATTACTTTGCATAGTTTTGACTTGATCTTGACAGTGTACCCTTTGTCTACCAATTGACTCATGCTTAGGAGATTATATTTCAATCCCTTTACATGTAGTACTTCAGAGATTGTAAGAGCTCCAAACTTCAGATTGCCAAAACCTATGGTTGGATTTTCATCTTCTCCAACAAACCTAATAATTGGTCCTTTATCGCATTTTCTGTAGTTAATCAGATTTGCTTTGTCTCCTGTCATGTGTTTCCCACATCCACTATCAAAATGCCACTTCGGGTTCTTCCTCAGAGTGTTCTGCACAAGACAGGAAACATGGAGTTAGGCTCTCATTCCAATAATGGAACCTTCTGGACTAAAGAATCTCCCTGTAGGAATCCTTTTCTGAATGAACTTCCTTGGGATATTCTTTTGTCTTGTTGGAACATAAGGAGGAATTAAATGATTAGTGTCATTATAATTTAAAGCTATTTTCCTTCTTGGTGTGTTCCTTGGTCCTCCTCGTGGTGCTTTCAGATACCTGTCAAATTGCTGAGTCTGCTTTTCAGCAAACTTAGCTTTCCTTGCCAGACTTCTTCTAGCCCTGGCATTCAGAGTGGTCGTAACCTGTTCTTTCTTCCACTTCTGATGATTGCTATGCGCAATCCTGGCTTTCATCCATCGTTCTTGCTCTTGTTTATACTCATGAGCGAGTTGTTTCCCGATGGCTTTATAGCCAATGCCATTTCGAGCACCTGGCGCTGTCTGAGTTCTTTTCTCAACAGCTTTGCTAGTCTCTGGAACGTCTTTCTTTCCAGAAAACATGATATTGGAAAATTTACCTGCTCCTGCAATTTTTCCTTTCTGAGAGACATAGCATTGTGGGCGATTACACTTTTCAGTGTTATGTTTCTTTACAGAAACGTTCCCAACAGTTTTCTTTTGGACTTGTTTTTCCCACAAAGGTTTGGTCGCAACTGCCTTTCCTTTGTCAACAACCTTAGCTTTATGACCAATGCTATATGTTATTTGGGAACCATCTTCCTGAGCACTAACAAATGTTATTCTTTCGTCACTCTTATTCAGTGTGGTAGAACTATTTGTTTGTGTGTCCAACCCAAGTCCTCCCTTTTCTGAAGGATCTCTTAAATAAGAGTGCACTTCAGTAAGAGTGTCACTAGCTTTGGCATAGGATTGAAAAGATAATTCTTTCTTTTTGAGTTCCTCATTTTCAGAAAGAAGATTTTTATTTTCCTTTTGGAGTATATCCATTGCCTTTCTGTGTAACTTCTCCGTTTCAGATATTTGTGCTTTGAGAAATGCATTTTCAGCATCCTTTTTCTCAGATATCTTGAGTAATTGTGAATTTTCCTTCTCAAGAGAATTCTTTTCTTCTTCAAGAATGTCGGTTCTAGCTCGGATCATTTGAAATTCTCTTTTGTAGAGATCAAGTTCTCTTCTGAAATATTCTGAATCTCTGATTTCTTCCTCATCACTCTCATAAATTATGAATTGAGAAATGTTGGTTACCTCGTCAGCCATTAGGTAAGGCTCAATGTTGGAGCAATCTAGATAGATCTCCTCAGCAACCCCACATATTTCCCTTTTCTTTTGACCAAAGTCAACTAATTCATGATTGATGCCACATAATTTTGGAGAAGGTAGTTTGGTATCATCTGAGTCTTCTTCCTCGGATTCTGACTCAATATCAAGAGCATCCAGTTGGATTTGAATCTTTTTCCTTTCTTCAGTGAGCATAGCTCTCTGACCTCTCTTGAAGTTTCTTCCATCTTTCTTGTCACATGTCTTTAGCTTATTGAAAACACGGAAATCTCTTTTAAAATGACCAGGTTTCTGACAATAGAAACAGATATCGTTTCCGATTTCTGCTTCCTCAGTACTAGATGCTTGCTGAGCCAGCTTGACAGCTGCATATGTTTGTACTGGTGATAGTCTGAGCCTAGATGCTTTTTCAACTACTCTTTGGCTTTTCTTCTCTCAATCTCTCGATTGACATATTTTCTCATTTGTTTTACAGCAAAAGCATCTTCCTCAGTCATTTCCTTGGTATCCTTCTTTTCAGAAGTACCTTGTGTTACTAAAGCAACATTTTGAACTTTCTCAGCAATTGTTTGTTCTCTCTGAGTGGTTTCATAGTTGACAGTAGCTAAGTGGGAAAAGAGTTCTACTAGAGTGATATTTGGCATTCCTTGGTTGAAATAAAAATACTGAGTGTGTTCCCAGTTTTGATTCAAGCTTCTCACGATAGTCTTAACCTTTTCAGCGTTAGAGTATCTCTCACTTTCACCAAGTGCAGCCATTTCACTCATCAATGTTGTGAACCGGAAATCTAGTTCTTCAAGAGTCTCTGTGGGACCTTGTTTAAAGTTTTGGAATTTGAGCTTCAAAACTTCGAACTTATTTTCCTTTGTTTTCTCAGTGCCGGCACAGATTTTCTCAATCAGTTGCCAAGCCACTTTCGCCATTTTTGCACCCCACAGTTTACACTGTATGTGCTCCGGAGTGGAACGTATGATTATATTGCGAGCCTGACCATCCAGTCAATTTCTCTTGGCATCTTCCGATGTCCAGAGCTCTCTGGGCTTTGGCTCGTAAACAACTTGACCAATAGGTCTTCCACTGGTTGAAGCACCTGTTTGTGAGGAACCACCACTTGGTTCTTCATCAGTGGGAACTCTGTCTCTACCATTAGAAACCGCCATGACCTGCTTGAGTTGTTGAATGACTATGGGGCCATTCTATATTACTTCGATCATTTCATCACTGATGGCTTCTAGGTGGAGCATCATGTTGTTCTTCCATTTCTCATAATTCTCTGGCTTGAGAATTGGAGCGTCACTTAAAGACATCCTGCAGCAAACACACTAAACAGACAAATCAAGTGTAGGTGAAAAGCAGTTAGTGGGCACTTATCTGGGATCTAAGTTCAGTGCAGAAGGCTTGGGAACCTCCTGCTCTGATACCACATGTTGGTCCAGATAACGGCAAAGGGAAAAGACTAGAGGGGTGGGGGGTGAATAGTCTTTTAAAACTTTTGTCGATAAGCACAGTTTCTCAGATATCTGTGAAGATATCTGATACTTAATTTCAGAGAGCGGAAGACTTTTCTGTGGTAAGTGCACGTGCTCAGCAAGATATGTGTAAATAATCAGCAAGGTAAATAAAGCAAGTAATAAAATGCATAAAGTAAATAACACTGATCTTTATAGTGGTATCTGAAGGTGGCGTAATCATTCAACTAACCCACTTCGGCCTTTCTCAGACCTAGAATCCACTAAGACAGATAATTGAGTTCACCTTACAAATATCTTCTCTCGATTCCTAAATACACTAGGTTCCCAACCAAGTGTTCCCCTTAAGTTATTCCCCAGTTTTCTCAACCAAGTACTTCCTATACTCAGAAACCTTTGAGCTATTTCTTAGTTTCCCAAACTAAGTACTTCCTATGCTCAGTAACCTTGGAGTTATTCCTTAGTTTCCCAAACTAAGTACTTCATGTACTCCACGCCGTTTAAGGTGTTGGTTAAGGTAGTTTATCAGGTTTGGTAGATTAATAACTTCTACAGTTATGTAATACTACATTCTTGAACAAGAGTCACTTAACACACTTCACAATGTGTGGTGATATGTTCTTTACTGACCCAAGTCTATGATAAATGTTCTAGAGAATGAATCTCAGATACTTGATCTTTTGATTCAACTCCTTCACAGATAGCAATGCTTGTTAAGGATCAGGACACTTAGAACTTTCGTGCTACTTAGAATTCAAGAGCTTAGTCGCAATTGTAAGCTGAAGAATAAGTAGGTTGAAGGCTTGTATGCTTGAGAGAAAGATACCACTAGTTGTATTATCAGAGAAGCTTGGTATTTTCAGTGAGTTCAGTGTGTGTCTTTCAAGCATTCTAAGTGATGATATTTATAGTTGAAAATCATGCCGTTTGAATAGTATCCGTTAGGCTTAATGAAATTCAAACTATTGATATCTGAAAATAGTACTGCAGAAGACGTTGTCTCTTTTCAGAGATTTCCTCTTTTGTACAGATGTCTCTGTCTGCGCATTTATTGCATTGTACTATTTTTGTCATGTAGTGCCAACGGAACTATGCACTCTTTATGAAGCATTGCATGTCCCTTTCCAGAGACCTTCTCATCTCTAGATACCTGTTGAAACATTGTTTCCCAGAAACATAGTTTTATCCAGGGTATCTGAGTGTAGATATCTGTGGGCACTTTTCCTCATTCAGAAACCTTGCGTTCTCAGATATCTTTTGCAAAACTTATTTATTGAGAAACACTTGTTTATCAAAGATATATGGACATAGGTATATGGTAACCTTTCTCTTCAGCAATCTTGTGCAGTCTTCAAAACTTCAAAAAATGTTGAACTCTCCTGCTGGATGCCTTCTTCTTGGTCTTCTTCAAAGATATAAAATTACATTCAGAGACCTAACATCCTATACAAGATTTGCTAGACTAACATACTTAGTGATTTTCCTCTTTTACAGTGTTCAAGTGAACCAAGAGTACTAACCACCTTTCTGTGCTAAGATAAGTCATTAGGTTGCTGATCAAAATCTAAACAGATATTCCTAACACAAACACAATTAGTGCATTAGTCACCCTTTCACCATTTGACGATTTTAGTGACTTAATACATTAGGCTTCATTTGGTTTAAGGGGAAAAGACAACAAAATAGAGGAAAATATTATTTTCCACCATTTAGTATGTTGGTTTTTATACTGAGGTGTATGAGGATGGTAAACAGAGTAAATCAAATAAACTGCAGAGCAGAGGGTTGGCCCTTGGTCCTTAAGACTTTATTTGCCTCGCTCAGGTGCCTAGCAAATAGTCTTCCAAGATAGAACTGTAGGAGAGTTAGTGTACTAGCACTGGAATTCACTAACTCGAGTGGACTACAGCAATATGAAAGAGAGAGGCTTTTGAGAGTAGAGAGAAGAAGGAAGGAATTGATTTATGTGTGTTAAAATCCGATTCTTGGGGAGGTCTATTTATAGTTTTGAAGAGTTGAGTCTGACAAGTGCGACTATTCGCGAATTGGTCCCTAAAGAATTGCAACTTTCTGATAGGCGCACCAGTTCTGAATAGTCATATTGTTGGTCCAGATAACGGCAAAGTAAAAGACTGGAGGGGGGGTGAATAGTCTTTTAAAACTTTTGTCGATAACAACTATTTCTCAGATATCTGAATGGATATCTGATACTTAGAATCAGAGTGCGGAAGACTTAATAAAGATAAGTGCAGAAACAGTTAGTGTGTGTGTGTGTGTGTGTTGCTGAAATGTAAATACAGAAACGTAAATAACACAGCAAGTATAGTGGTATCTGGAGGTGGCGTAATCCTCCAACTAATCCACTTCGGTCTATCAGAGACCTAGAATTCACTAGAACAGATAATTGAGATAACCTTACAATAATCCTATTCTAAGATTCTGAACAATTGGTTCCCAACCAAATGTTCCCCCTGAGTTGTTCCCTAGCTTCTTCAGCCAAGTACTTCCTATACTCAGAAACCTTTGAGTTCTTTCCTAGCTTCCCAAGCTAAGTACTTCCTATACTCAATAACCTTGGAGTTATTCCTTAGTTTCCCAAATCAAGTACTTCCTATAATCCGGTAACCTTGGAGTTATTCCTTGATTTTTCAAACTAAGTACTTCCTGTACTCCACGCCGGTTTTGGTGTTGGTTTCGGTTTGAGTTGTCAGATGAGCGTCTTAATAACTTTTCAGTTATTCAGATAGCTCTGTGAACTAAGTTACTTAATACACTTTACAGCGTATGGTATCTTGTTCGATTTTATACTGACCCAAGTCTTATGATATCTGTTCAAGAGAATGAATCTCAGATAGTTGATCTTTTGATTCAACTCCTTCACAGATAGCTTTGCTTGTTTATGATCAGGACACTTAGAACTTCAGTGTTTACTCAAGATCAAAAGCTTTGGTCGCAACAGAAAGCTTTGAGGATAAGTAAGTTGCTTTGAGAGAGTAGGATGTTCAGAGTTCTATGTTTCAGCGTATGCAGTGTGTGTCTCTCAAGCTGTCTAAGTGTTGATATTTATAGATGAATTTGAGTACCGTTTGAATAGTATCCGTTAGGCTCAAATTCGAACTATCGATATCTGTGTATAATCAGAAAGGTGTTTTTGTCTTCTTCTCAGAAGTTGCCGTTGCTTTTACTCAGACATCTCTGTCCGTGCATTAAATGCTTTGTACTATACTTTTTGTCCTGTAGTGTCAACGGAACTATGCTTTGTATCAGAGACTAGACTTGTTGTCTGATTCTTTGCATATCCTTATCTTCATTCTTCAGATACCACTTGTATTTATTGAAACAACTTTGTTTGCAATATATGTTTCTCTTTCAGAAACGTGGTTAATGCTCAAGGTATCTGAGAATAGATATCTGTGGACACTTTCCTTGTTTTCAGATATGTATCTCATTCCTCAGATATCTCTTGTGACACAGTTTGTTTGAAACTGTTCGCGTCTACAAGAAATCTGTCTAAGATATCTGAATAACAGATTCAGTAATCTTGTGCAGTTTTCTTCAAATCTTCAAAAGTTGTTGAGCTTTCTGCTTGGATGTCTTCTTCTTGGTCTTCTCTTCATAAAATAAAAATTACATTTTGAGACCTAACATCCTATACAAGATTAGCTAGACTATCATACTTAGTGGGTTTCCTCTTTTACAATGTTCAAGTGAACCAAGAGTACTAATCACCTTTCTGAGACTAAGATAAGTCATCATGTTGCTGAACAAAATCTAAACAGATATTCTAACAAAATATCTAACATATCCCATGCGAACGGATTGTACTGTTTCGCTGAAGCTCAATCCGAACAGATGCAACTGTTGGGCTTTCGTTTCAGACTTATCTTCTTGGCTTGTCCAACGTAGTAGGTTTCTGGCCCAAAAAGATTAAGGCAAATTACATCAAGTCCCCATAATAAATCTCGTAATAATAATTTAGTCCCTCTGATTTGAACAATAATATTTTAGTCCAAAATCCTATTTTCGCGTTGACCACCCAAAAAATACATTTCCACGTGGATATTTGGCATGTGACATGGAAAATGAGAGTTTTGGCGGGAGGGACTATTAGGTTATTGAAGAAAAGTGAAAAGGGGAAAAAAAAACATTTCACTCTCACACCCCCCACCATCTTCTTCTCTTCATCTCCTCTGTTTTCTCTGCAATTGGTGTCCGAAAAATCACCATATTCATCGCCTGATTGTGGATTTTACTTGCCGGAATTTAATCATCCCCATTCGCGCTTGGTTGGGGTTGCTTGAAAACCTGTTTCGAGTGAAGAAATGGCATAATGCCAGGTATGTTTCATGTATCTTCAATTTTGTATGAGTTTATACATGTGTAGCTTTGTTTGTATGTTAGATGATGTGGATGATTGTTTGATGTTGGAAAATTGATAACTTTGTGCAAAATCGGCAGAGAAATCCTAGTTTCATAATATGTCCATCTTTTTCTTTGTTGTTGATTAGATGTTATTATGTGTTTATTTGTTGTTAAAACAGTTTGATTATGACTTGAGTGGGTACAAATTTTTTGAACTTCAATTTTCCGTATGCTTAAACATCTGCAATTCTTTTGTTTACTAGATGATGAGAAGTTCAATGTACGGATTCACTACATGAATGCGCAATACATGTCACCAATGTTGACAGTCACAGGTATACATACTCCAAACTAGCTGATTTAGTGATGAAAGAAGTTCTAATTGATGTGCCTCATCAGAACACTTTGACATTTACTATGGTTTGCCTGGGATTTATGCTTTGTTGACTAATGATGATGTTGCACTGATGTTTGAAAGAAGTAGTCAGTTTAAAGAAGTTGAATTACACCTTGAGAGTGAAGATGTAGCTCTTTTATCTATAGACTTTAGCAATACTAAGAAGCATATGTTCGAGAGTGATGATATTGATGGCCTATATGTACCTCCCCTTAAGCCTGAATTCTTTCAAGCACCACCCCATTGGACAAGGCCATATAAATGGAGAAGAAGTAAGCCCCCAAAAGAACACCCAAAGAATGTGTTTGTTAATTTAACTGAATGTTCAAGTAGTGAAGATGATAAACCCCCTGTACCAATCATGCTAGAAATCCCTCATGAACCAATGTCTGAAGAAAAAGCTCCATTCGAACCAATCACTCAAGATAACGCTCCTGAACCAATGTCTCAAGAAAAATCCCCATCTGACTTGAACAATGATGAATGTGGACCACCTGAGAATAGAAGACTTCTTGGGAGACCTGCTGTGACAAGTAAAAGGCATCCATCTGAGCCTGCCAAGAAACCTAAAGTGTCTGGATTGAGAAAATAATACAAGTGCAGACAGTGTGGCAAAACTGGACGCAACAAGGCAAAATGTCCATTGTTGAAGAAGTCAGCAACTACTAATGTATGCTTCTGTCCTTGTCTTTAAATATTAGGAAAATTAGAAACTTAGTATACTAAACATACTATCTTGTCTTAGGCACAGTCATCTCAAACTCAAGGTGAAGGCACTTCTACAGGTGATGGGAAAAGAAGTGACACAACAAGCAATGTAAGTCGTATGTTTATTATCAGTTACCCTCAAGCTACTATCAATACATACAATCATTTACTAACTACTCCCTCCATTTCAGAAAAAGTGTTACATTTTACTATTTTGTGGTCAACTGTCTCCGCATTTGACCACAATTTACTCTTAAACGATATTAATAAATAAATTATTAAAATTATATAATGAAAATTTAGTAATTAAATTTTTATTATATGATTTTATTAAATTATTTACTATTATCGTTTATGAGTAATTTGTGGTCAAACTCGAAGACAGTTGACCGGTCAAAGTCAAAATGTAACACTTTTTCTGAAATGGAGGGAGTATTTGACTATGCAGACTGGAAAAAGAAAGGCAAATGCTACTGCAAATGCTACTGGACCAAAGAAAGCAACAAAAAAGAAGAAGAACAATATGAAAAACCCTGATCAATGCTCCCAAGATATGCCTTACTCCCAGTTTACTAGTCAAGAGTGATGGACTGATATTAGAGTTGGTATTAGGTGCTTGACACTCGGTTTTTTATGATACATTAGGTATGGTATTTGACAATGTATTTTGGATGGATTAGTTATCATTTTGTCTAGATTGGATGACTCAGTTGCTATGTTAACTTATTTTGGAATGAATGATGCTTTTATTTATGGAAAATGATGTTGCATACATCTGCTTAGCATAACTCTAGCATTCTACCTACTCTACTCTCTAATTGCAGCCTTAACAAGTAGGAATATACAAAGCTTATTCGTGACATTTTGTTCTTCTTGAATCCTAGCTTGTTGTTGGTTAGCATCAACCATTTCTCTTAACAACATGTTGGTTTTCTCCTGTTCTTCTTGAACTTGTTTGTTGGATTCAATCAACTCTCTTAGCAGGTTTGTGTTGTCTTGTTGTAGCCTTGATTCTGCTTCATCTTCATCCTCACCTGCCATTTTCCTTTCTTCAACTATCTCTTCATCTTCGTACCAATGGAAAAATATATGCATCGGACACCGATTGTACATTTTCCCGGGGTTAGTCTGCGAACTGGACTTCCAAACATTAGTTTTCCTTCCACACTTGACACAAAATTCTTCTCTTCCACCGGATTGAACTGCTCCAGATCCTTGACTACATGATGCCATGACCTTCAAAATAAATTCAGAACAAAAGGATAGATTTTTGGCAGATTGTGTGCATAAACACACAAAAATTGGCCTTAAATAGACAAACCAAATCCATCCTGCAACGACTAGTTTTTTAAACTACGTGTCATATTTTAATTACATATTAGTCCCCAATATAATCAATTAAAAACTGGTCCAACTACCAGTCTAACGGCTAGCTACTTAAATAAATCAATAACAAAAAGGTCCAACAGTAAAATTGAAAAGAAAAGAAAAATAAAGAAAAAGGCCGAAACTCAATTACCTGATTATCCACGCAATAATTGCATGCCACATCCGCACCAGCTGTTGACTTTTGGACTGAAATGTTATTGATTTATCAAAACTTGTCCTACGATGTTATTGTTGAAAACGGAGGGATCAAAGTGAGCGAGTGTTGTTTATTGGGGGGACCTGGTCTAATTTTTCGAAAAGATTATTATCAACTCAAGACCGCGACCCACGACCCGGGCCCGCTCCTCGCGGAGCCAAGCGGACGCGTGTGGTCAATTGATGGAGCCATCTAGCGATCCCCCTTCCAAAACCATGGGTGCCCCCACTAGTCCACCTTCTCCAAAATTTGACAAGTGTCAACTCATCTAATTCTCTTTTTATTTTCTTATTTTTCCAACATTTTAACCTTAACCATACTTAGAGTCTAACCATGTTTCTAAATTAATTTATCTGAAAATTTTGGAAGAAACATCAGATCCCGTCACAAAATTTCAGTTTAACACGTATTTCGTATAATAAAATAATTTACATAATTGCAAAAAAAAAAAGATAAATAAAAGAGAGAAAATTGTATCTAACTTGACTCAGATCTTATATCTTCAATTAAAAAGTTAAACATGTATGCACCAGATTGAAATTGAATGAGTAAGATAAGTTGACTCCTGATGTCCGCTTGATGTTGATGCCATTCAAAAATCTTCTTCATATTTAACATAAAAGGGTACAACTTTTTGGAGTAATTGGGGCTTTCATCCTCAAAATAAAATTCCAGGTTGACGGATTTTGATTTTGAAGATTCAATTTGGAACTGAAATATTGTGAAGGGGTTTGATGTTCTTCCAAAATTTTCAGATACATTAATTTAAAAAAAATGGCTAGACTCTAACTATGGTTAAAGTTAAAATGCTGGAAAAATAAGAAAATAAAAAGAGAATTAGTTGAGTTGACACTTGTCAAATTTTGAAGAGGGTGGATTAATGGGGAACCCTCTAGCATCAAACAAATCTTAAAAGACCTAGTCGGTCACTTATATCAACTAATCGAAATCAGTTTTACACTTGTTAAGTTAAAATCAGCTTTTTCAATATTTTATGTTACAAATATTGGAAACAACTACCATGACCTAACGCAAGCTCCTCGTTGGTGTCTAAATGAGAGAAATTTTATCATTCCATCGTCTAGTGTGTTTAGATGATTTGTTTTCCGTAAACTTAGATGAGGAATGAAATATCGGCAATGAAATATATTACTTCAGTTTTGATTAAATATTGATGGTAGACATTCTTAACCAAATCTCTGATCCTGAAAAAGTGGGAAATTATTCTGTGTGATTTGGTTCGTTGGAGGTGATAAGAAGCACTATCCAAATGCATTGAAGGACACACATGCCTAATAGTTAGGCCAAATTAAAGGGACTAATTAGATAGTATTATGAGTAATCGGTTTCATAAGTATGTTATTATAGAGAAACCAGTTATTAGGTGTCACGCACGTTTTATGCCCATGGGTAGGTAGGTAGACTTTCTCCCTAAACACTTGAAACAAACGCAAAAGCTATGGTACATAAAATTTGATTTTAATTCTCAGCTGCCTCACATACTTTTCCAGATACATTATTTAATTTCTACAGGTACTTTACACATTATTATGAACAATCTAAAATCACATCTTAAACATTATTTGTACTCCAATAATATACTATAATTTCCCGTATCCTGTTCAAAGATAATTCCCTTTTGCCCAACGGTGAATGCGACACTGGTTAAAACTCTACTTAGGACCCTTAAATTGAGTGGAAATGATGTATATACCTCAACTCAATATCAAACTAGATTT